>JAVTVJ010000156.1:1186007-1929515 GCA_034509425.1 Eopsaltria australis
TTGCTGTGTTTTACTGTATGGTAGCACTGGCACAGTGCTGTCAACAGCATAGGGAAGGGAGAGCACAGGCTTCTTGCATCCCATTAGAGATCTGATTTGATAGATGTTCGCAGACTATGCCAAGCATTCACTACTGGTAACAAAATGCAAGACAGCTTTCTTGGAGAGTACTCAAAAGCATCAAGGCTGTGTAATAGTTTTAAGTGGAGATCTTGACATTTATTGTTGAATTCCACCATCAGGAACCCAGCTGTGACTCTGCGGCTCTAGTAAGCAAATGAATGGTCTTCCATCCTGAAACAGAAAATAGAATCATTTGAATGTTACATGACTTGTGACAAGGCAGGCTTTTTATGAGAAATGAAGTTTTTATTGAAGTCTGGAAATGATGACTTGTAAAATCACCTTTTTTATAAAGTTGGTTACTTTGATTACTTGATCTACATGGAACTGTTGTGTAGTAAGGTAGGCTGTGAATTAATGTCAAATCTTGTAGCTTCTTTTCATGGATTCTTAGGATATTATCACTTAATTTTTAAAAAATCCCACACAACTATTGATGTTTAGGATTTTATTTTGGAAGGTCTTTTTTTCTTCAAAAGGAGCATAAAAATTTAAAAGTCTCAGATATTAATTACTTGATTTTATAAAATAAAAGTAGTACTAACTATGTGTCACTGATTACTCAGAAACCTGCACCTTCATGCAGTCATTAAGAGTAGGAGGAAACTGGGGAAAGGATAATTGTGATCTGGTGTTTGTAAATATGAGTTGTGTTATCCCTCCCAAATGCTATGTTTTGGGATTCAGCTGTTTACATTTGGTGGAATAATTCTAGTCTCAGTAAGATACTGAATTTTCAGCAGTCTGGGTAGGATGGTATGTTTCAGACTCAAAAACCAGGCTTTGAGTTTTGATGAAATAGCAGCTCTGATAAAGTAGTAATCACTTGTCCCACATTTTAGCACCATGCTGGTGTAAAGGGATCCACATTCCTTCCATTCATATGTTCGGTAAAGCCTCGATGTGCAAGAAGATGATAAACTTTGTAAGTTGTTTCACAGCAGGTAGAATTTTGATGCAGTAGATTTATCATGCATATATGGTTCTTCATAGCTTTGTTATATTGAATAATCGTAAAAATCTGTCTTGGTTGTATCACGTGGGGGTTCTTAAATTTATTTTTGTGTGTGTATGTGCTATATTCAATACACAATTTTAAGTTCTTTCCATTAATTTATTTTCTTTTAAGGACCATGTAAAATTTCTGTAAAAACACATCTGGCTGTTAGCTTCTGACTTGGCAGTTGTTCATATTCTGATGCAGCAGATTGCCAACTCTGGTCTTTTGACAAGTACCTCTGGTTTTGCCATGATGGTTTGTCTTAATATATGTTCGACTTGTAGACTTCTTCAGTTTGGTTAAAAAGTTTACTGTATGCACTGTTTACATTTTAAAATTGAACAAATTCTCAAATGTCTGTAGAGTATTAAGATAGCCAGTTCTGGACTGCGAGACATGGATTTGCCTCCTATCTGCTGAGGCTGGATGAAACAAGTTTCTGAAGTTTTTTGGTAATTCTCCTAGAAACTGTGGGCTAATTGGAAGAAGTGTTTCCAGAGTCTGTGTGTGGGCTTAGGCTGAACTGGCATACTGTCTCTGAAGTAATTTGATTATCTCTAAATCAGTTTGTCTTTTAACCTGTATTTATTTTTTTTTTTTTTTAAGAAATAAGTATTATGTAAATTCATTTGCCAGGTGTTCTCTGTTAAGGGGATGGTAGTTCTGTATGAATAGACACCCATAGCCTGTTGAAGACTGCGTGTGAGTTGTCTCCCTTAGTACAGGCTGGAAGCTGAAAAGTTAGAGAATGCCTTTGGGTTATTGTTTAGGTTATGATACAATGACATGCTGCTGTAATTATGGCTAGGAAAATGTTGCTTACAAAACTTGTGTTAGAATATTGTCTGAGTTACTGTAAGTAAGGTCTTGTTTAGAACAAGTTGTTGATTGCTGTTGTGCAGTTTAGTGCTGTTTCTTGAATAGCTTGTCACAAAAAGTTGAAATTAAGATAAAGGTTGAAACAACTCTTGTACTGTGAGCTCTGAATTGTGTAAATGCTGGAAATTAGCCATGTTTTTTATTAAACTGATACTTGTTTCTAGTATAATCGGTGTTTATGTAATGCTTCTGGTATATTCAGTAATAGGTTCACTTTGGGTGTGTGTGAAGGCACGTCATAGTAAATGGTGCATGAGGAAACTGTGCCTTTTGTCACATGTGCTACCTGAGTTGTTGTAATCCTTTCTGCTACCTTTGCATTCTTTAAAAAAACAGTTGTTGCAGGATATAGCTGCTTTACCGATTTCTTTGGGCAAGTAAAAGTGCAAGATTTTAACTTCTGAATGCATTTTAATGTGGAGATAAATAGAAGGGGTTCTGTTGAGAAATAAAACAATGAAGAGCTTATACATAACTTCATATAGCTTTATATGTGGGAACTATGTGTTTTTTATATAGGAATTTAGATAGTAAAAGACAAAAGCTAAAATTCAGCAACCTAACATAATATTATTTATTTCTGCCTTTTTGAAGGGTCTGTGATCATTTTACATGCATCAGTTTTGCTCTGTTATAGGTTGCTAATTTACCTTCTACTGAAGACTTGAAAAAACTGGAAAGGTAGAATTTCTTGAAGAAAATTCAGATAGAAGAAGGACTTCTTAGCTGTGTAAATTATGTTGATTCTGATATAGAGAAGACTGGAAAAAGAGGTCTTTTGGAAAATAATGCCTATTTCTAGTAAAGAAAGCCCTGAATCCTCTGCAAGTGCAAGCTGCTTTGGTTGTACTTGATGAACTTTAATTTTTTAGCCTAAAAATAGGTATTCCCAAAGGACATAGCAGAAGAGAGAGGGAAAATAGCTGTCAGATCTTTTTAAGAATAGAGATTTTTGTCAGATGATAGGAAAGTTACCACGTTTTATTTTTTTTTTCTTTTAAATAAATCAATATCTACTATCAAAAGCTTTGTAAAAGGTAAACAATGTCTTTTCTTTCTTTCTAGCACTAGAAAGTTTGGGGTTTGGCTCCTATATCAGTGAAGTAAAAGAAGTCTTACAAGAATGCAAAACAGTAGCACTAAAGAGAAGAAAGGCCAGTTCACGCTTGGAGAACCTCGGCATTCCGGAAGAAGAGCTACTAAGGCAGCAACAGGAATTATTTGCACAAGTAAGTGAAGCAATACTTGTCCTGATGAGGTTGGAATAATCAATACTGCTAGTCTAGGGCCACACAAATGTGTGCACACCTCAAGAAATATCCCCTTCCTTTGAAGTGATGTGGCACCTAAGATGCTATTGGCCTTGGCCTGTTTGAATTGGGAAATGTGAAGTCAACAAATAAGATGCTGCTGCTTGATACTTCTGTGATTTGACATAGAGGACTTTGTATGTGAACATATTTCATATTCTAGCTTTAAAAAGCATGGGGTTTTGCTGCCACTTGGGTATTTCCAGTCTATCATGGAGAATACCGTAAGAATTAGTTGAGGAAGTAAAAGAATAACAGCTGATTTCTAGGAAATTACCAGTTTTGAAGCATTAAAGAGTGAAAATGGCTTTTCTGTTTCTGACCATCAGTGTACAAATGTTATTTCTTATACTTGGAAAGAAACTTTATTCTTGGCAAGACTATAATTGAGTGAATTCATGCATAAATTTTTAAAGAGGCCATTGAGGCATGGGAAAATCATTTGCCTGCAAACAGTGTACTTACACACACACACATTCTCCTTCATCCCAGCCTTATCCCCTTTCAGCTTTCCCAGATAGTTTAACATCTACCAGTTTGACTGAAACCCGTTTTATTTATCTTTCTACACCATCTTTCTCTCTACTACTCTCTTAGTATGACAAGACCATTCTATAAACTAAGAGATGGGAAAGTTATCTGGTATTTCTCTTCTCTCTTAACCAAGGCCAGAATCTTATTTTCTCACTTTACTTACTTGATGTCCTCTGATGAAAATGCTTATTCATATAATGTCTGATTACTGTAACCTTCTCCCCCCTTTGCTGTACTTGTATCTTGCTTCATCTTATGACATGCCGACTACTTTAATCTTCATTGCATGATGAATTTTAAGGCATTTAAAATTTCAGCATACCATGTAGCAATTGCAGTGAACTAGTTATAATCAAGTCATGTGTGCCTAACTCTTGTTTGACTGTACTAACATTACAAAGACCGATATGG
This sequence comes from Eopsaltria australis, assembly GCA_034509425.1. Lineage (NCBI taxonomy): Eukaryota > Metazoa > Chordata > Aves > Passeriformes > Petroicidae > Eopsaltria > Eopsaltria australis. The sequence goes on from JAVTVJ010000156.1 coordinate 1,190,265, forward strand.
CTGCTTCTGGATTTTGGGTAAGATTTACAAATAATAGTCAGTTTTATACCTGTTTTTTACGTACTGTTTTGTGCAAGTAGCTCAGCGTTACACAACATAAAAAAGCAGCAAAACCAAGGTGTATTAAGGGAGTACTAGCTCCAGAATATCACTGAAAAAAATAAATTAAAAAAAAATCCTGAAACCACCTTATGCAAGCCACACTTTGTCTTAGGAATGACAACTTGAAGAATATTCTTTTATAATTCTGTTACTGTGCCTGAACTTCTATTTTAAGACAACGCATGCCAGTTTGACAAGATTGTATGAATGCTTTTTAAAAATAGTGTTTGGTAATATGGAAAATGTTTGCTTAGATTCAAGGATGACAGTCTCATTTTTCAAAAATAGTAGCTGGGATGTGCTGTTGGAGGTACTGTAATTAGTCTTAAAAATAGTTACACAAGTGCATGCTTATTTATTTGTGTTAATCTTTTTAATATTCTAGAGCATGTCTAATGCTGACTCCTTGCTCTAGTTTTAAAATACCTGCCTGTTAATGTTATGAATATTTGACACCTCTGGCTTGGATGATTGTAAATATTTGAAGTCAGGGGAATGTCTTATCCTGATATTCATGCATGTCTAAGTTTTTGTGCAAGACAAGGGTCTTGATAGATTTGGAGTTTTTTTCAGGCTTCCTCACTGGAGTTGTGCAGTAAGTTTACCAGATGCTTGTAGAGCTTCGTGTTCAGTCCAACTCAGTGGAATCAATCCAATGAAATTCTTCAGTATGTGGGGTTTTTTCTCTTCCCATTTCTGAAATGGTGAAGTGTTATCATTACAGATGTGGCAGTGAGGGTGGACACTGACCAAGTGATGCATCCAGTGTGAAGTGTTGAGCCTCAGTTTGCTGGAGCAGGCACGTGTATCAGCTCGCTGAGTGTACAGTAAACTTCACTGGGCAGGGTCAGTAGGGAGCCCCATTATCTCCTGTTTGATATATATTTGTGCCTTCCTGTGTCTACAGATGCTGCTGTCTTTCCTTTAAAACTCTATGATGTCTTAAATTATTTTCCAACCCTTGTAACTGTGCTAAACTGTGAAGTTTGAAATACTAAAAACTTTTCATTGAGAAGAGATTTACTTCTGTAAAATATTTTTTTTACTGCTAGAACAGTGGTAAATGTGACACTTTGTAATAAGGAAACGCTCCCCTTTTTTCACATTGCGAAGTAGAAAAACTGGGTTTGATTGTTTTCCAAACATCATCTTTTGGCATCTTATAGTTTCTAAAACTGTAAAAAAATTTGATGCTTTGGAAAAAAAATAGGAAAATTCAATGAGTGCAGTAGGATTTGAAAGGAAATTATTATAGTCTTAGTAATGACTTGTAAAAGTAGAAGAGTAAAAAAGGCTGAAATTTTTTCATTTTGAGAACTTTTTCTTAATGTTCACTTAAAATAGAAATTGAAGTTGTAACTTTAACACAATCAATTAGCATATTGCTAAAAATCAACAGGAGTTACCAAAAAACAAGTGAAAACCGAGGAGAGAAAAATGAAGATTCATCAGTTGAACTTTTTGTAATGTTTTGGCAGAATCTCTTGTACTTTTCAGTAAAAGTCTGTACCTTTCTGTAGCAAAGCCATCCTCAGTTGTCATACCTGAATTTGAGAAGACCTTGCCTTGCTTTTTTCTGAAAAGATTGCTTAGCAAAGTAAGATAATGGCTTTCTTTGTTTTTGTAATAATGTGTGCCTCTGTGGTTCAGTTGGATGATTTCATAATTGGAAGTTTTGTTATTTGTAATCAACAAAGCAAGGCTGTTCTCATCTCTGAACTGTGATTAAATGTTAAGATCCCTTGAAACTGATGTCTAAAGTTTCCTTTGCTTTGCCTCAGTTAAATTTTTCATTAGTTAGTGGTTCAGCACAGTCCTTACAGTGGAACTTAAGTACACTAGCTTCTGGCTGCTGTTTTTGTAAATGTAAGGCTTCAAAACAGTGGTGTCTTCAGAGGGAGAGAGACTGTAGCTAAACTTCTTGGTACAAATGATTAAGGTACTTCTAGATATGGTTTTGCATATACAATTAATAAAAAATTATATAAAAGGAATCTGCAGGTGCAGATAAAAATGCATTTAAAGAGAATGTATTCTAGAGATTGTTCACAAGCTATGTATGGCCTTAACAGTTAAATTTGTGTCTCTAGGCTAGACAACAGCAAGCAGAACTGGCACAGCAGGAATGGCTACAGATGCAGCAAGCAGCTCAACAGGCACAGCTCGCTGCTGCCTCAGCCAGTGCATCCAATCAGGCAGGATCTTCTCAGGATGAAGATGACGAAGATGACATCTGAAAATCACCAGCTGAGTTGTCTTACTAAGAAATACTTTTCCTGCACAATGAAAACAGTGAAATGAATGCTTACCTGTAAGTTTGTATGCATCGTGGACTGGCAGTTGGTATTCTAGGGGTGTCTGCTGTTGTGTGCTGTACATGTATAAACTGTCTTTTTTGAACTCTTGAAGATTTAAGGTTCAGTATCATATCAACTTTGGATTTTTAATGGTGTATATGGAAATTTTAGATAGCAGTGCGTCATTTATTTGATCAATAAACAGTGTTACAATAAACAACATGTTTATAAGATATAGTGAGATTTATACAAAAAGCTCTAAATCCACATTTGCATTTCTTCCCTTTTAACTAAACTATAAAATCTTACTTAGAATTTTTAATTGTTTTTTGGGAGAGTGGTACAGTAGACATAATCTGTTAATGGGAAAAAAAGTAGAGTTCAGCATAGAAGAGTCTGAATTCTTAGTTCTTTTTAAAATGAGGATGTATATGGCAATAAATATTATATATGCTCAAATACCACACTTGTTAAAATTTGAAAATGACACATTTTCACCAAGCTAGGAAAAGGTATGTTTAATAGGAGTTGTACAAATTCAGTCATTTTTTTTGTACAGGGGTGAAATAAAATAAACCCATGGTTTTATTATGCCATCCTTTTGACAGTCCTAACTGAATATTTCACTTCAAAGACTGCCTGGTTTGAAGAACTAACTCTTCTATTACTTCACTCCAGTTTATTGTTAACTGTTGTTGATGGTATTTTGTAGTCCAGATTTATTCATATTGTTGAAATATAAAGCTGGAACTTAAACAAAATTGTTTGTTCTGCTGATGTGACTGGGAGTGATTAAGTATTCAAGCCCGAGAAGGCAAAAGCTGACCCTAACAGCATGTTTGTCATAAAAGAGAGAATTTCTTTAACCTTGATTAGTCATTGTCAGCATAATGCTAACATTCTCCAGACTAGATTGCCACTGGATTACTAAGATACCTTGTTAAAAGACAACATTTTCTTCACTCAAATTGGTTTGTAGGTAAGTCCAGGTTTCTGATAAACTGTTCCCCAAGAGTGATCAGCAGCAATACATGAAACAGAAATGATGTACTTGTCCTTTTGATAGTTCTGTTGATTTAATGGACGAGCAGCTGTCCTTTGTGTTGAAATAAAGCACAGTAGTGTCCATTGCTGAGTTTTAATGTGTTACTTGAAGTAATACTGGCATATCTTCTGGTACACTAATCTGAGCAGACTAGAAAAGCCACTTGCATGCTGCTGTAGATAACCCTATAGCTCTCTAACAAAGTGGATGGTTTTATTAACTTACGTCCTCAGCAAGTTGCTCTAGTTAGAATTCTTGAGCAGGGCTGCAGCAGTCTGTTTACATAAGGATGCAAACAGCAAATGGTGGGCCCATTTTTACAGAGAGATCTGGACAAGATACAATTGGCACATATTCAGATCTCAGTCACATAGTGACTTTTGATTTAAATTGGAGATGTGTTAAGTTGCATATTGAATAAATGCGAACACGTCTTTAAATGCAGTAATGCAGTGAAAACTCAGAAGAGTATTTGTTTGAATGTTTAAGTTTAAAAAAGAAAAAAAAAACTTTCCTGGATCCTACATAAAATATGTTAGGCAAGGTTTGACTGAGGAAGTGGTTTTCTGTAAAGGTTTAAGTACCAAAGGTAGAAAATCTAGTCTAGTGATACAATGTTAATGTGCAGTGTTGGCTTTTCTAATTTGTACTGTAACACCTTCACACTTTCTATTTTAAATGAGTCTTTTCCTTCTAAATAATACTAGGTATATTTTCACACCTTTCTTTTCTGATGCAGAAATCAGGTTAACATTTTACTGCATCTGGTATGTATGGTGTAATGTTTGAATTTTTGTGACCTTTCTTTTTGGACATTCTTGTGCTTTTTCATATGCTGTATTCTTCAAGCAATAAAATTCTGATGTGTTTTTATAAAATTGCTTTTATATTTAATGAACAGTCTGTCTTCTTCATTGCCTTTATAAACAAAAAAGTTAAGACTACTTAAACCTTGTTTTTATTTTGGCTTACTGAACACATTTTGTGACCTAAAGTCTTTACGGCCTGAGTGCTGTTGGGTGGTATTGCTGTTCACTAGGGTTATTATTACTTGCAAACAATATTTCTGAGCTTGACCTGCTCTCTTTACTCCTGGGAATTGCATTTAGTATGTATGTATTTTTATAACCTGACATTCTGCACCTGAGAAGTTGCTCAAAAGCCCTGTAGATTGTGCACCAGCTGCTGAAATACTTTCACAAAGTGAAAGACCACAGGCAGAGGCTGAGGTAGTAAGAATTTAATTTCATGTAGATAGTCATGATTAGAGATTACTTATTCAGCCATTCCTCCCCAAGTATGAAAATAAATTCTGGCACTTGCAGGGAGAATCGTCACTGATCTTTCAACAAAAAAATTTTGTATTACTTTGCTGTTGTGCTTCCATGCAGAAGCTGCTCAGTGAAGACAGATTTCTGAATTTATGGTACCCCTGATGTTTTTGGTACACCAAGTACATAGAATATAAAGTTTGGTTAGTGAACTGTATTGTTGCTTTGTCTCACAAGAGACGTGTATAAGGATGTGTCTGTTTCTTAAATACCGAGTTGGTGAGATTATCTGTGAGTTTTCCATAATTACTCTGATGTTCTGTTTCACAGTGCTCAATGACTTTCTTATGAAATCTTTCTATTCTATTACTTTAATAAAGTGCACCTCTGCATGACCTTGTGGATAATGAATATAGTTGTATTTACTACACTGAGGTACTTTTAAAGGAGTATCTTAGGTATTCTTAATATCAAATGCCTAAAATGGTATTTGAACTCCAGTATTTGCATGTGGCTAATTAAGCCTTGTTTTGAAACACTAGAATTTCTGCTACAATGGAAAATGCCCCTGAAAGCCACAAATATAAATTATGTTCTTTTTTGTAAAAGTACCTCCACAGAGGAGGACTATGTGTAATAATGCTTGGTTGATCGTTTTATATGGGAAGATTGTTTTCATTTGAAACAAAGCCAAGTAAAGGTGACTTGGCATTTGAAACAATGCCAAGTAAAGTGACTAAATGATCATTGTGGAACAGCCAAACCCTTACTCTGAAATGTGTACCTCATTTTAGTTTCCTAGTGTTGGATTGTGATTTCGTATAAACCATGCACAAAACAGTGTGGAAGGAGGAGGAGGAGGAGAAGTGTAATATGAAAAGTAAAGCATGCTATGGTTAAATTTACTTTTGGTATTACACTATTAACCTGTCTAACATGGAAAAGTTTTACTCTGCAGCTTTACAGTGAGAGCACATCAGTGGGTTGCTGGCCAGTGTTCAGATGGATTTTGCTTACAGTCAGTACTAGCTCTTTCAGCCCTCAGACTTGTTAAAAGGACACTCAATAAATGTGCCATCTGGGACTAAAGGATGCTCTATGAGTGCAGCTCAGTGATGAAAAGGAATGTCTGTCAGCCTTGCTGTAGGCCCATTAAGGTTTGCTGGCAATCAGGACCAATAGGTTCCTTTTTAAAATATGTTAGTGCTTAGCTTGACTTTTTTTCCTGATTTAAATAAGTCCTTTTCATTTTGATTCCATGCCATTCCATGCTAGAGAAATCAGTAACTGTGAGAATTTAATAATCACTTTGGAAGTACTTACCCCAGTTCTTGGGTATATGGGGCAACAAGTGTGATAGAGGTGTGCATTTCTGGAAAGAAACAGAGTAAAAATATTCTGTTCTGTGGTACTGTGCCCTAGTACAACTGGGGAGTGGAGGTTTTGCAATAAAATAATTAGACAGTAAATCCAGTTGGGTACACCTAATTCCATACATCAGTCATGGATAAATCCAATAAACACAGGTTTTGCTGTGTGGATGAGCCTTGCAGAAACTTCTACAATCTGGAAATCCATAATAGATGACGCTCCTGCATATGTTGGGGAAAGAGATGTTTGATTTTAATTCTTCATGGCCATGATTTGTTGTTGCATCAACTACAGAAAAACATGAAGACTTCTATCTCACAGCTTGAGTCAAAAGTTCAGGTAAGGATGAACCATACTTGTTACAACCATTTTGAGTTTTTTTCTTGCATTTTAAATGTGAACAGTTACTGTGCTTTATGTATCTGGGGTGAAGATTTATAAGAGACATATTAAACTATGTAAAGATTACACTTAATTTAAAGGCTGAATGTTCATGTGGTTAATTTTTATAATACTTCAGAGATTTTTTTGTCTTGTTTCAAAGGAAATAATTGATTTCTCCCTTAGCCCCCACCCAGGGTGACTAACATTGGAGTAGTAATATTGCATGGTGTAACTTTGAATTATTTCCACACTCACTTCAGTAGTAATTAGTCCCATTTTGGTATTAGTTCAAAACTTACTAGTCAGTAATCATAAACTTTTACATATTCAAAGCATGATACAAGTATTAATTAGGTGTGGGCAATGTTTCACTGTGCTTTGAAGTTAACACTTTCACATACTACAGAACTAAAAGGTGGTGCACTATGTAGAGGAAGATGTTATCTTCGTGGTAGGGTGAATCATCTCCAGAGCAAGTAATTGGGAAAACAAACAGACTTGTAAAAGTCATTGTCAGAGATGAAAGCATTTACCTGTGATAGCATAGTGCTTGGGATTGTTGGTTATGGACCAGGACTTTATTTCATTAATGTTGTGTTCAAGTTTCATTCTCTCAGCTCAGAGTGAAAAACGACAGCTGAATTAGAAATCAAATTCAGTGTTGTTTTAGTTTCAGGTAGTTTCTTTCCTCTGTTAGGCAGCAGTGTAATCCATGGAAGAGAAGTAAATTTGTCAGGGCAGTGGCAGTGTTACTAATGCAAAATCTGAAAGTCTTCACAATCCCTGACTGCAGTAAAGGAGACATCACACTCTAAAAATGTTAGAAAATATGTATGAAGGAGTAATGTGACCAACAAATACTTATTTTTTTTTATTCTACTGTAATGTAAACACCTAACTTGTGCCATTTTCACACAGAGATAATTAATATTCAAGCAAATAAAATTCAAAATGTAAATACAGTTGCTTCTTAAATATGTACTTACATATATCTTCCATATTATCTGATGGATTAGCTATTCTATACCTGTGGTACTTTAATTGTTTGGGATTGCTGGGCAATTGCTTAGTTGTATGCAACTAAACTCATTACCTTTAAATCATTAATAACTTGTTCTTGTTTTCAATATGTTTTAATGTTGGAAACGATCATATTTTCATTTCTGCAAAAACTTTACAGTTTTTGAGATGCCTTTTTAAAAAATAGTTCTAAAAAATTTAAAATAAAATTTTATGGACAAAAAACCAGTAGTTTACCTTGATCCATTATAGCATTAAAATGAAAGGGACAGTTTTGGGGTGAATATGAAAAAGGTATTTATCCTGTCTGTAGGGTGTGAAAATGGGTCTAAACTCAATGTCACTACTGTCAGGGACTTGTCTTTTCCAAAATAAGTTTAAAAAAATTAAGTATTATTTAACCTTTTTTAAAAAGCACTAGTGGATGTTCTGAGACAGAAATCACCCTTCAGGCTTTGCCCTCAGGAAGATGATCTGCTGGCATGCATCCCTTCCAGATGTGAAGGATCTGGGGAATGAATTACAGTCCTATGGGAAGAACTGTAGGAGCAGACAAGCCTGGAGAGAGGACATTTCATTGATTGCTTTAACTGTTTGTGCTTTACTCATGTGCAAAAGGGATTGAGAAATGGACATTTCTTTAAAATGAAAGTATTGGCTCTAGTATTGGCTGTGTTACAATAGCATAGTTAAAAGTTTCTCCTTTATGGACACAGTATAAAGCTTCTGGATGATGAGAGTTTTCATACATATGTGTGTTGGGATGTATTTTTGTAAACTGCCTCAGTTGCCCCTGTATTCCAGCTAGAGGTTCAGTTCCTCAAATTGAGTAAAATTTTTTATTTGGTGCTGAAAAGAGTGCATTTATTAATGTGAGAAAAGGACATGGGAAATAGTGACACAATAACGTGTTCTTGTGGATTAGGTATTAAGGACACACAGTAGCAACACAACTCAATGCTTATGTTCTGTGTATTTAGTTTTTGTAAATTCATCAGTGGATGAGATCTGAACGTAAGGAGAGTTCCCAAGGTAGTGCTAAATCCAAAGGGAAAAACCTTGGCTACTAGAGGATGAGTGTGTTAGGGAGGGAAAAGAACAGTCTTGTTGCATATTTTCTTCCCTTTGCATGGAACCTTGTCTCAAAGGAAAAAATGTACAAAGACAAAGGGATGTGAAGGACAAGACTCTTACTAGGATGCAGTTGGCTACCTGTTGGATTTGATCTGCCTTTGAAATCCAAAGAGCAAGCATTGCTCTTTGAATTTGCTTAAATAGAGCTTGAAAAGTGTAATGTCAAAACCAAAATTCTTTCATAATTAAGTGATTGTATTTGATTTTGTTTCTTTGGGATTATTTGAAAATTTCTGCAGTTAGTCTCTGGTCAGAATCTCACTTGGAAGAAATACAAATGATAAACTGAGTTGTAGCTATTGTTACTAATGTGAGATGGAGACATAGGTAAATGATTTGCTTAGTAAGATATCTGTTCTCTGCACGGCACACAGTTCTCATTCCCATTGTTGATTCCTGATTCCTATTCTTTTAATGTGATTAATAGTAGGAAGGAAAGTTTTCTTTGACATATTAATAACTTTTGAGTTTCCCTACAGATTGTGATTCTTTGGAATTATTTCCATGCATCAGTTAAATGTGATACTCTGCAATGGACATCAACTTTCTCGCGAAAGGAGGAGGAACCACCCCAGGCGTAAAATAAGGGAAGGACACGTGAAATTAAACCCCTGGCCACAACAATGAAATCCTTTAAGGGAGAGAAGTGAAGACCTGCAGTTGCGTGGAAGGTAGGACAGTCAAGGGGGGGTTGACTCCCACGGCGTTGAGCGGGACGGGGCCCGGCTGGAGCAGCAGCAGCAGCGGTCGGTGCCGTGTCCGTGCCGCTGCCGGGGCCCGCCCTGCCGGCAGGCGGCTGTCGAGCCCAGCAAATGGCTTTGGCTGCGTGTGCCCGAACTACTGAGGAGGACCTGAGCCGCTCTGCGCTGGTAATGCGTGAACCAGTTCTAAATCAAAAGTCGCTAGGGAGACTAAACAGTAACCTAGGATACCGAGCGTGTTCAAACGTAAAGGCAGATTTTGCACAACTGCACATGTTCCTGGTTGTAATTCCAAGTCAGATAATAGTAAAATATCACTTAGCGAGTCTGAAAATGGGTGATGCTGATCCTTTGCTAACGCATTCATCCACTATTCATTTTTCCACGACTTGAATTAGTACCGTCTCCATGTTTCATTATTGATACATATGTCAATCCATACACTGTGCTTGAAAGCTGCTATGGATGCCGAGAGCAGTGACTGTTCAAGTTTTTGGTTATTATCTGAAAGCTAATAATCTTTATGCCAACAGATAATATGGTATCGAAAAAAATAGTCAGAATTCACCATAGCCATACTTAACTCTGCACATTAGATACAGCTTGATGTTCTTTTAATTTAAAGTAGCATGCATGGAAGGGGTTGATGGGAGAAAGGAGAAGACATGGGTTAGGTGAACTGGAGGTAACAGAAATTAAGGTAGCAAAGCCATTAATGGTTATGTTTTGATATAATTCTGAACGGATGTACAGTGGAGGCAAATGGATTTATAGTATTCAAGCAGGCAATGCGAGCATTAGAGAGTTGAAAATAATATTTTAAAGTAATGATTTTTGGGTATTCCCTGATATTTTGTAATTGTCCAGCCTCCAGGTTGGGAAACACTTTATATAATCAAAAGGAAATGCTGAATTATCATCTGATAGTCTTGTTTCACTGGGAAAAAAGTAAATTCCTGTGAAATAAGGCTGTTTGTACTTATAATATTGCTAGTTGACACTGATTGACAACACATTTTCTCTGCTACATATGGCGTGGAAAGATGTGCTCTTGGCTATAGTGCAGGCAAAAAAAAAGTGAGCACAGGATATTTCGTAAAAGCAGATGGAAGTTCTCATTTTCCTCCTATTTATAGCTGGTGTATGTAGTGTCCTTTCAGTTCTGTTATCCAATCACTGTTCATGTATTTCTGTTTGCTGAGATGAGACAGAAAAAAAAGAAACAAGCCTTTCTTTTGCTACGCAAAATGCACTTCAGTACAGGAACTGGACTGGAAAAGATGCAGGGGTTACAGTTGTTCCCACAAAAATTCAGATATAGCAGAAAAACTAGAATTAGGTCATTCTAAGCAGTGGCTGAGTTCGCACTAATAAATGAAGTTTTCCTTCTGCTTTTAAGCAGAAGGAAACGAATATAGTTTCCTGGTAATTTTCTGCTTTAAATAAAAAATAAATCAGAGTTCTCAGAGTAAAATCATAAGTTTATTTTGCATAATAGTTGAAATAGGAGCTGAATGGAAGTAAGTCTCTAGGCAGATGCACAGCTCCTGAGGGTTTGCATACTGCTGGTTATGGTTAACCAGCCTCTGGGAGACACAGGAAGTCTGTGGGGAGCTCGGCACAAGCTGAAGTGTCAGGACACCTATTCTTTTGTCTCAAAGTATTTCCTGAACTGTGAAACAATTATTACCCACTCACCACATGGAAGTGTTATGAACATCAATATTTTTTAAAATTAGAGCACTTAGAGTGCTGGTAATGGGGGAAATACATGTGTAAAGGAAGGAGGGAGCTAAATTCTTCTGGTTTTGAAGCAGAAAGAGATAATACAGTTTTTGCAACCCCTCTTTTTTTTTGTGGAGTAAAAATCCAATTTTAATATGACAAAGAGACTGCTGGATAGCAGAGAAATGGATTAATGGCACCTCACACTGAGACAGAGATATTTGGAAGTAATTTGTTTGGTCCTGCTGAGTTTTGTGGCAGTGGAAAGCTAAGCTGCTTCTGTCTCTAGAAAGTGTGCCCACAGGGAGTGCCAGACAGCTTTTCTGCCACTCCAAATTAATGATGCAGATTGTTTGTCTGCCAAGATAATATCCTTAGGTACACTTGGAAACTCAAGTAGATTCTGTTGAAAAGTGAACAGAATTAACAAAATACATAACTACTGTAATAATTAGTATTATGTGGATTCAGTCCAAAAACAGCATTGGGCATTTTTCTTTTAAAGCCTGCATTAATGAGTCAATGATGGGGAAAACAGCTAAATGTAAAAGTAAATTTTCTAAGCTAAAAATAAGTTATCATCTGCCAGAAGAAGCTAGTGGTTCACAAGGATACTAAAACAATGTAATCTATCATGAAGCCTTTGCTGCATGTAGAATTACTTGAATATGTCTTTAATATGTTATTGAGTCCCTTTAGTTGCATCCCCCTCCTCCAACTGAGGATTTTAAGGATGTGACTAGAAGAATAAAAATCTCTAGGGTAATATTTGTTTAACTATTTCTAGACTTCTGGTCAGTTGCATTCCCTGACAATGGAAACAATGTCAAAACTCTAAGTGATTAATTTTAACATTTCTAGCAATATCTCACAGAGATGTGGTAGACACTTCCCCTTGTCTTACAGCTTGGTCATTTCACATCCTCAGCTGCTAAACTGGAGGACAGCATGGCTCAGGATTTATATGGGAATCTCCTAAAGGAAGATTGTGCTTAAGCAGGAAAAGGGGATAACAGTGACTGATGTCAGACTTCTCACTAAGCTGAAGTGAGAATTATTAAGCTGCTAAGACTTCTGCTTTATTTTTAATGACTTAAAATTTGTTTTAGTCACATGGTCTTAATATATTGTTAATGAATTCCAAATTTTACAACAATTTGTCCAAATGCTTTTTGTCTCTTAACTTCAATTCAATTACCTGTGTAGCTTACCGTGTTGAGCTATGATCTTTTCTTTACTGATTGACTTTTAGTTAAGTAAAGGTGAAATGCACATCTCTATGTATGTACCTGATACATATATGTGCCTCTGTTTTTGGAAGAAGTACGGGTTAAAAGCAAACTAAAAATCAGAAAGCAATCTGGAAAATAGTTGTGCCTGTATTTAAATTCAAACACTAATAAAACCACTGAAATATGTTGGGAAGAAATAGGCTTTGCACTTGACTTTTTGGAATCTTCTTCATGCTTTGAGGCAGATTTTGTGGTAATTCTCTGCAGAATGAGAATCACAATGCCTATAGAAACCCCAGCCTGGGTCCCAGGAACAGTATGTTACTGTGTACAACTTCTAATCAGCCTGACTTCCCAAGTCTAACAGTTAACTTCCAAGGATGAATAATTAGCCAGACTGCAGCAGTGCTATGGTACAATGATAGTGTCCTGTTCTGGTGCTAGCTTGTTCAAAGCCTGCTCAGTAATACCTTTTGATTGCTCCTCTTTATTGTGTATGTGTGTTCTTAAAAGGCAGGTATAGCCCAGAGGCTGCTGTGCTAACACCTGTCCTATTTTACACAGGATTTCAAAGCAGCCTCTCAATCAGTTCTGGAGGTTGTGAAGTTACTCAGAATCTCTGGAACATCCTCCAGCCCCTGATGCTTGCTTTACCTTAGGGTTTGTAAGGAAGTTTTTTGGAGAGAGCTGCCTGGAAAGAAGAAATCCTGTTTGTCCTGGGAAACCTCTCATTGCCAGAATTAGCCTTTTTAAGCATTACTGAGTAGCTAAATATTGATGTACGAATGACACAGGCTGCAGTTTCCTTCTCCTAAAACGTCTACAAATCACCAGAAAACATTTTATTTGTTACATTGCTCTAAATAGAAAATAAATTCTGACATGTTGAGAATGTTGGCATTGCACATTTCGCAGAAATAGGAGTAACTAGTTAATTCTTAAATTAGAATTAAGTAAAAGAACCTGAAGGCTAATGTATCAATCAACCAACCACAAATATAAATATATAAATTTAAATATATATATATAATGCATTGAAACTCTCTTGATCTTTTTCATTAATGAAAGGGAAGACCAGTATTTAAATTTGAGTGCCACCTAAGTGCCTGATTTCAAAAGCTTCTGGATCCATAGATTTAGAACTTAGAATCAATTTTCCAGTAGATTAATTTTCAGGACTTTATTGGGGCTTCTAAAATTGAAAATTTTAACTCTAAAGTTGTTTTTCTAGGGTTCATTCTTAGATATCAAACTGAAACAACTGGAAATCTGAATTTTCCTGGAATGATCAGGAAGTGAAAAATCCTGTCTCTCCAAGAGCTGGCCATGAATTTCAAATTCACATCAGAACTCTTGCCTCTAATGTTTAAAGATTCAGTGTACATTTGTTTCTCAGAGTGACCCATTTTTAAAAAAAATATAGTGCCTTATCAGGCATCCAAAACCAAAGCTGCCCAGATCATTTTGTGCATTTATAAACTTTGGTTGGGACACAGTGCAGTATGGATTACTGTGTGATTAAAAAGTGTTGAAATGCCTCTTTCTAAAGTTATTACATGTGCAGCAAGTTATAGGCATTAATTTACAAGAGATATATTGAAATTAAATAAAATGAACAAATTATTTCAGTTTTTACTTAATTGTGTTTTGAACACATGTTATTTCATTATATCATCTGATTATATTTTTTTAAGAATTGTATAAAGATAACGTGACAAGCTGGTAGCTAAGCAAAAGGCTGATTGATCTTTCCAGCATTTAATGAAAATTGTTTTTCCCCAATCCTGAAAGTCATGTAAGTTGAGTGAATTCTAACATATAAGTAAACTATGAAAATTATTAATAAAAATTTCTGCCTCATTACCTGAATCCTCAATATATATTCTGCTTGCTGAATATTTTCGGAAATTAATACAATCTACATTAACTGAGTTAATGTGCCAGACTTCAACTGAACTGTGCCCACAGGTGGAATTTCATCTTCAGAATCTAAAATGTGGAGGGTTTATGGCCTTGCTAAAAACCTACACAAAGGTCACCACAGCCTGTGGCACATTTACTCATTCTGTGGATCCCCACGGACCCAAACTCATTTCTGGTGTGAGGAGCTTTAACATTTTTTTCCAGAAGTTATGTTCACCTGTGAGCTCCACTGCTTATCTTAATATCCTGATGTTAATATTATTGTAAAACAATAATTCCATATCAATCGGAGAAAAATTGCATGTTCCTTTCATACGGAAAATAGAACTAAACCTAAATTGTGATGCAAAAGAATATTATCTGAAAGGTGACTTGGGAATCAAAAAATGATTGAAGTAATTTTTGTTTCATAATATAGAGACTCAACATTTATTATTTTATTATTATATTGAGTTTTTATTGCAGCTTATAAAAATTAGTTCTAAGCAAAAAATGAGACGAAAATTAGGAAATTCATGTCCCCAGAGGGGAATTTATTTCAGGTGGCTTTGAAAACATCTGCTTTCTATTAGTAGCTTTATAACATTTTGGTGGAAAAATCATCTTTGACAAGGATTTAACGCCTGTCCTTTTCCGGTTGCTGAGGAAAATCCCTGTTACAGTCAATGGCATGATTCAACCAAGTACTCTATCAAAAATGGGCTTTTTTCCGCTCCATTCTCAGCCTCACCTTTCCTAACATCTCAATTTGTGATTTGCATATAGAGCTGTGATGTAAACAATGAAAAAGTCGTTGTTTATGTCTCTATGTCGGCGCGGTGCCCGCTGAGGAGGGGGCGAGCCGGGACCTCGCGGCTGCCGGCGGTGACTCAGCGCTTTGGGGAGGCGGGGAGGCCTCGCAGCGCCCGGCGCACGGAGCCTTGGGGCCTCGCCGCCGCCTCCCTCGTTAATGAGTAACAACGCGGCGGCCGCCGAGCCGCTGCCGGCTCGGCACCTTCACCCCGCGGCCGCTCAGGGCTCCTAGGGCAGCGCCGGCCGCTCCCGTCCCGGCCCCGCCGCTCCAGCCGGACCCGCCCCTCTCCCAGTCTCCTCCGCGGCTCCCCCTCCCGAGCCAGGCGGAGCTGGAGCTGGGAGCGACGTCGTTTCTCGCCGCCGCCGCCTCTCCCCAGTGACCGAGGGCACCGGCGCTGCCTGGGGGGCCCCGTTCTCCGGCCGCCACCCGACGCCTCATCCCCGCCTCTGCCGGAGCCGGCACTGCCCGCGGAGCAGCCATGAGCTGGGGCACGGAGCTGTGGGTGAGTCCCGGCTCGCCTCTCATTGTGTCTGAGATTCGCCGCCTTCCCTTGTCTGCTCGGGCGGCCGCCCCGGGGAGGCGCGCAGCGGCCGGAGGCGAGGCGCTGCGCTTTGTTCGGCGCTGGGGCGGCGGGCAGGGGGCTCGGGCGGGCGGGGCGGGGGTCCCAGGGCAGGCTGAGGGCGGCGGTCGGGCCGGGGGCCGCTGCGGGGCGGGAGCGCCGCGTCCGGGGTGCGGTGCGCGCGCCGCCTGCGCGGTCATGGCGCTCCCCAGGGCGGCCCCTCGCCCTCCGCCCGCCCGGCGCGGTCACGGCGGGACGGGCGCTTTGTGTGCGGCCGGGCAGCGCCGCGCTCGGGGCCCGGCGGCGGGGCCCGCTCCGCGCTCCCGGCACAGCACGGGGCGGGGTCCCGGCGCGGCTCCGGCAGCGGCCCGCGCCGGGCGACCTCGGGGCGGCGGCAGAGCTGCTGCTCCCCCGAAAACCACCGGGCTGCTCAGACGAGCAGAGCGTTTTCAGCTGCCGACCCTAATTAGAAGCAGCTACTATATAGCTTTGTCTCTAAAAGTACCGCAGAACATTGGCTAACGCTGCATTGTATTTGTTTTAAACACGAAAAATTGGCAGCAACGAGCCGGGCAGTGTCTGTCTCGCGTTAGGTCTTTTCTTAGAGCTGCCCTCTTCCCTCCGAAGGCCCTGTGGCTGTGCCGAGGACGGCAGAGAAGGCGCTTCTCCCGGGGGAGTGCCGGAGCGGAGCACAGCGATGTCTGCTCGCTGTGGTGGGGTGTTGGATCTCCTCTCTCAGGATTCCTGCTGTTGCCGCTCTGGCTGTAGCTAACACTGATCGTGGGAAAGCTTAGGCATAAAAAAGAACAGTACCAAGGAGAGTTTAAGGTCCCCGCTTTAAATGCCGACTGCCCTCCATTCATTTGCTTTTAAAGACTGTGAAGCAGAGACACTTATGCTAAGAAAAAAACAGAAAGCTAAACATTGTAGCTTAAAGTCTGGTCCAGGAGCTCTCACTCTGGAGCCAGCATTACAGGTTGTTTTTGTTTGGTGGGGTTGTTTTTTTTTTTAAGTTGAATTAAATACCTTTCTCAGTATTTTGTAGTGCAGGGCTGTTAGTCTCCGGAGGAGCAAAGATCTGCTCCGCACCGAGACAAGTGATTGCCCGAGGAGCCGGGGCAGCCGGGGCGCTGCGGGCGGGGTGGCTGGGTGCGGCGCGGGGCTGGGAGTGCCAGCGGAGCTCCTCAAGCCACCTGAATTAAGTTGTGTCTGATTATGCAAAATGAAGATGTAATAGCATCACGTGTACTACGTGGATGAGCCTGATTTAAAGGTATTTAGGGGTTACTTTAGTGTTTTGCATAGTACCGTGTACTTTACTAGGATTTGTAGGCACGATGAGAATTCAAAGTATAGTTGTTAAGTACTGATAGCACTGCTACAACAAGCCTGAAATCTAAAATTGTTGTAACATTGGCAGTAAGGAGTCAGTAAAAGCTGGGATTTATATTGAAGAGTGTGTGTGTGTGTGTGTTCATGCCTGGATGTACTTCAGGTGAGAGTTGAGTTTCACTTGAGGAGAGTGGAGCTTGGCATTTGGGTAAGCACTGACTGTAAGCACTCCAATATGTATTGCTTTAGAAAACAGAGTTTTAGCTTACTCACGTGTGCTCATTTTTGTAGCCTCTTAATTGTATTTGTTTTTGTTCAGCTTGTAAATGACAGTTGAAGGTTTAGTACTCTGTCTTGTGTTCAATTTTCTATGAAAGTGCGTGTCTTTGTCCTGCATTTAAGAAACATGCAAAAAGATGGATTTTGACCTCAGACTTCCTTTCTGTGATAGGCATTTAACTCATGGTGTTGTGAAACTTGCTGAAATTTATTTTGACCTACTATACTTCTTGTCTCCTAAGTCACTAATACTTATGGATTAGTTGGAGGAAATAATGCCAGAATTTTAAGCTAAAAGTTTTACTGCAATACTTCTATTTTAGTAAAATCTAATGTGTTTTTTGCTTGATATCCAGAAATGACTTGCAGCTGTACACTGAGGTAACTTAATGCATAAAATGGTCTGTTTGTAACTATATAACTAGACTTTGACAATGCAAGTTTTTACATTACAGGATACCTTTAAAATTTTTTTAATTGAATCTAATAATACTTTAAAAATCTACTATGTTTATAAATCAAACTGGTTTCTTAGTTGGAAGAATATTCAGTGCTTCACTTAATGTAAAAAGTATTAAACTTTAATTGTTTTAACAACTTGTGCTGGGCAAGTATGGATTACTTTTTGAGATCTGGCACAAAATCAAATTCATTAAGAATTATCTTAAATCTAGGTTAAAAGCACGAGGAAAATCAGTATTTGTGGGTCTTCAAAGACTGGGCTCTGAACAAGATAAAAATAAACTCTTCGACATGTTTGCGTTCTAGTAGCAATTCCTTCATCATTTCCTGTTGTTAGCATCAGTGGAGCTTCGGGAGGCAGCCGAGCTGCTCTGGGGTTGCTGATGGCAGCAGGCCCGTGAGAACTCGCCGTGTTCAGTCCCCAGCTGCAGAGAACTCTTCTGCTCAGCTTCTCTGGACACCTCATTGGGCCTAAAGCTCTCCTTTGTTAATGCTTTCACTTCATAAAGTGGAATTTTTTGGGGTTAAGACTGGTATCTAGATCATAATTTTTCAAAACATTTGCACTTATGTATGCTTTGCTAATTCATTGAAGCAAATTTGATGATTCTGTATCAGGCTATTTTAGTATCTCCTTTACTCTGCCTTCTTAAATTGTATCACTTCATGTTGCTTTTTGATGTTTTATGCTGATTCACAGTTCTGATGTATTTTTTTAGTTGTTCTGGAGTTTTATACTGTATACTATTTTGGATAAAGTAAAAAACTGAGCATAGATGAATATAGAGACAAATAAAGAGCCAGAAGAAAAATTAGGGGATAAGGAAAGAAACTCATGTCTGGTATTTATGTGGTAATTATTAAATATGGCAATTCTGGTACTGAAATTATATGTATGCTAATTAAGTGGTTACATAAGGGACAGGACAAATGAAAGACTTTCTTTGATTGGTCAGTATTTTCAAATTCTTTAAGTTTAGTGGCTGTTTGTTTTTCAAGCAAATTTTTTTTATAGGTATACCACCATTCTGTGAAGTGAGTGTGTGTTGTACAAAATGTGTATGTCTTGATTAGGCTGATGCACTTGGTGCTTTCCAGTGTGTCTTGGCTAAACAGCATGCTCCCTGTTGTTATTTTTGATAGCATTATATGAAATAATGTAAATTAATAATAACAAAATAAATGCCAAATCATATAAGTCATCCTGTGATTAGAACTGTTTCATTCCACAACATTTTCTGTGCTGTAGGAAATATGCTCCCCTTTTCTGCTTTCTTATTACAATAGAAAATTTTGATTATGATTTGAAAGAAGTATTCAACAAGTAGTTTTATTCTCATCGGTGTGTGTATCTTTGGGGTCACTCTGCAGCATATTCCTTTTGGTATGACCACACGGGACCTAAGATACTTCGGTGAACTGCTTTGCATAATATTCTCATAAGCTCTTAAAGAGTTGGAACAGGGTAGTGAGAACTGGCAAGTCTTGTCTTCTCTAATTCAGTTGAAATACATTTTCTGAGAATTTGGCTGTTGGGTGCCAAATGTTCCCATCTCTAGTGTTTAACTTCTTCGTAGGTAACATTTGTAAATCAGTAATCATCTGAAGAAAGGCAGGACATAATCGCAAAGTAGCATTGCTGCACTTCATTAGTAATAGAAAATTGTTGCTGTTTATTTAGGTACAGATACTTTTCAGAATTAACTTTTTGGAGTTTGTCATGCTTTTTTCAAGTACTGCTCAGTTATGTTCACCTCGTGAACAGTAGGAGGGTTTATACATTGAAGTTGTGGTTTGACTTGCACTGTTGCTTTTAAAAAGTGCCCTGTCTGACTTCTATCAAACTGTGGTGCAATATCCAAGGCAAGAATAGATAGATGGAAGTAAAATTTGGGGGGGTAGTAACTTTAAATATTTGGAAATAAAAATGATAGATTACGATATGTTTAGGAATCTTCTCAGCATGAGCATCTGTTCAGTCTGTATGTTTCTGTACATCTGGAGTTCTTCTTGTGGTGGGCGTAAAGTGTACAAATACCATGAACTTAGAAAATTTAAAAAAATACATCTGGTTATTTTCATCTTGGGTTATTGTGCTGTTAAATTGAATATGTAGTGCATTTGCTTTGATGCTAAAGGCTTACCAAGCTTTGGAGACTGGAGTGTAGCTGATAATGAACTTCTTGGTGTAATGAGGAGACACAGTGTGATTGGCACTCTGAAGTGGCTTCTCTGGAAATTAATTAAAGAGTTTGTGCTGTCTCTTTTAAAAAAAAAGCAACCAGGAAGGATGTTTTTCAACTTTGGATGCACGTTCTGTTGTTCCAACCCCTGTGAACCCCTTAATAGCAGTTGGCAGAAAAAGAGTTTGAATACCATGTCAGAACGTTTTCAGTCTGTAGAACCAGTCTAGCCATCTGTTTCTCACCTCTTGATAAATATTTAAAACAGAAATTTTGCTGAGGGCTTTTTTGTGCTGAGATTTCATGATTAAAAAGAAATGGCTGTAGAAGATTTAATGATACTATTGTTGTGAGCTCCTTGGGGCTAGAAGCACACCATCTTTTATAATTAAGAAACCACTGGCACTGTAGAGTAGTATTTTAGAAATTAGTTATGTTGGACCAAAGGAAGATCAAAGTATATTTGGTGATGTGCTCTTTTTAATCTTTCCTTAAACAAAATTCATTCTGTGCCTAAACCCAAGTTCTATTTTAAAAAGTATTAAATAGCTGGGTTGCATCAGTAATTTTTCAAAAGCTGTTAAAAATTTTCTGATGCTTTCAGTCCTACTTTCAGACATTGTTTCCTTCTTGCTTTAAAATCACTGTCTCTTTTTGTAGAAGATAAATGATGTGATGATGTTGTCTAATCTTAAAAGTTGTCAAGTGTAATTATATATGGAAAACATCCACAGAATGTAAATATGAAAGAGTTAGCTTCAAAAAGTAGCTAACTATTATGTAGCAGACTTCTGTTGTCGTAATTTATTGTATTTTTGTTCACTAGATTAGAAAATTTATTTTTAGCTAAATAAAAAGTCTTTTTCCAAGCAAAAAAACGCTTTTTCTCTCGAAGCTGAGAAACCTTTCTTGACAGTTAATGTAATATGGTTATGTAGCTACTAGCATTGTTAATACAGATAAAAAAACCACTGTAAATAATTCTAAACATCAAGCCATTTCCCATATGGAAGTTCTTCTGTGCTTTTGAATCTTAATATTTTGCAAACTTACTTTCCAGTGTGCTAACATATATTCTGTTGAAGGCAATACTGTGTTTAGTGGGGATGTTTAAGAGATGGAACATGGATTTTTATTTTTTTTTTTTTTGTCCCCAGATTTCTCTGTCAACCCAAAGACTGCAAAGAGTACTTTGGATAGATTCTCTCTTCAGTCAGTACTCTTGCTGTTGTGGTCTGCAAATGTGTGCAAGGAATGTATCTTGTGGCTGAAGTATAAGATTACAGCGTTTTCCAGATGCATGGGATGGTTACACATTCCCCCTGTCTTGGGTGACATGCTGGATAAAATGCCTAATCGCTGTGAGATTCCAGCCTTTCACAAGGAGGATTGTGCAGCTTATCTCATCCTTGAGAAGACCTCTGAGATTTCCAACTCAAAAGTTTTGTAAGGATCAAATACTTGGTTATTGAAACTGTAGTTACTTTAGGCTGTGGTGTGAAAACAATTGTACTGAGTTTTAGTTGAAAATGTTTGTCCGTATTTTTCCAGCAATTGTCTGGTTCATAAACATCTGACCTTTTTACTGGTTTTTCCAGGAAGGGGTGTGTCATTGTCATAAGACTTTATCAGTTTGGGTTTGATGTTGAACATAATTTAATTTAAGAATGCATGCATGTGTCTTTGACTGTATATTTAGAAAGTGGGTTTTTTTGAGTTTTGAAAACTTTATCATCTGATACCTATTAAAAAGTCATCTGTTTTTGTTTATGGCCCCACTTGTTTATGTACTTGGAAGTGTATATGCTTTTCAATGAAATTTGTATAAACGTACATGGGACTTCACTAATCTGGAAATTCTGAATGCTGGAAAAGTATTGCTGGTGTGTGAAAAATATATGCAGTGTCTTTGTTCATAGTATGAAATCTGAGAGTTGGCTATATCAAGGTTCTAAATCTGCAGCTGTCATTTGATTTCCTGAGTGAGAATAGGAAAAAATAGTTGTTGGAGATTGCACGATCTTTTATCTCAACCAAGCTGAGTATTTATTTAAAGGGTTTATCTGTCAAAATAATGATCCTTTGGAATGACTAATTCCTCAGAACTTGGGATGGAGAAAGGCACGAGTAGAGAAAAGTCTTTTGGCACTGTGCTTATGAGCTGAGGGTTGCACAAGTAGATAGAATTTGTGCTTTCAGCTATTTGCAGTAGAATTGGAAGACAGAATGTTTGTGTTATTGTTTGTGTAGAGTGGTCACCGATGCTGTAGACCTACTGAAATAAGTCTAAAATATCTAAAAGTTAATTAGTGTTGTATTTAAATTAGTTCTTAAACTGCGTTGATCTGGGTGAGACCCTCATTTGTTAATATAGTATCTTCAAATGCTTCAGTCCTTACATTTGCAGAGCACTTTTTAGTGTTCTTGGTAAAGCCAGTAATTGAGTTAACATAGGGTATTTTATTTTTTTGTAGAGGGGAAGTTATTTAACACATTTCAGATTAAGTTTTCATTGTTCATGCAACACATGTGCATAGTTTTTAAAGAACTTGAATTCTTTTGGTAGAGAAAAGAATTCCCTGAAGTCCAGATATGTTCAGCTTTTTCCTTGTAATGGTGAACAAACTGTTCAGTGAAAGCTGAAATTCCAATCAGATTGTTTCATTTTGCCCCTCGTGAGTTTACGTACCCCAGTCCCAGTGCTCTCTTGGCAGAAGGTTGAGAGGTTTGTCTTCAGATGTATGTCAGTGCTTCAGCTGGACGGGAAAAGAAGGAAGGGAAAAAAAGTATTATACTAATAAAAGCCTTCTGGTTTTCATTAAAATGCAGACCTTCTACACTGACTTTGTTTATGGAATTATCTGCAATAAATTTCTGAGTTGCTGGGGTTTTTTTCTAGCTACAAGTTCTAGTCTTAAGAGGAGAGTGGCAGGAATGTTACATTTCCTGCTAGGTGACTAGAAAAGGAAAGGGCTTAATTTTAGGTGTACTAAATTTTCTGATAATTTCTACTGCATGGAAATTTGAAATAGTTACATGTAAGATTCATGAATACCTTTTCTTTGATTTTTTTTTTTTTTTTTAGTCAGATCTCTCCTTATGCTTTGTCATTTACAATGAAAAGAGCATTAGACTGATGCTTTCTGGCATCGTGGTTTGAAAATTTGTCTGCAGTTTTATTACTTGTTACATCTTCTGAAGGAGAAGTGCAGTCTTACTATGAGCTAAAAAGATAAAATTGCAGGACCTGAACTTTCCTTGGGCTTTACTGCGGAACTCTTGTGTCATCTTGGGCAAATAAACTTACTTTTTGTCCATCTTAGTTGGGTTGTAAAATTGGAATACACTTTGTTTGTTTTAATCAAATTAATATCATAGCAATATTTGTAGAATATGATAACATTCTTTAATGTGTAAGGGCACGGTAATACAGAGTTTTAAAATGTTGAGAGTAACCCTTGCACTTTTATCCTGGTTTTGGAGGGGATAGAGTCAATTTACTACTTAGTACCTGCTGTGATTTGGATATTCACAAATGTTTGTTCCAGAGGCAAGTACCATGCAAATTGCTTCTCCTTGGCTGGTACACAAGAAATAGTACAACATACTTTTTTTGTAGTTCCATATTAAGCAAAAGATACTTTTTGGGCATTGCGCAATGAAATGACATCCGCTAGATTTGAGTTCAGAGTTAAGTACAAAGTAAGAACTTAGTACGTTCTTAAGTAAAGAACTTCTGAAATATGACAGCAATTGCCCTGGAGAGTTGAGAGGCAGCTTTAACTTTTGGCATATTTGAGGTAACCAGATGTGAGTGCAGGTGATGAAGATGGGTGTGCCTGTTGGATCTCCATCTGCGTTGTAAATCCTTTGGAAAGAGAGCATTTGATTGCTGGATTCTTTCTCATGATGGATGCCCAATTCAAGTGGGTGTGAAAACCTCACTTTGTATATTCTGGTTGGTAGAGTAATTGGAGGGCATTTTCTTTGAATGTGGGTGTGCTTCTTGTACACTTGGTCTTTACCCCAGATGCCTAATTTCTTTCAGAGGAGGTCAGTAATGTTCTTTTTTAATAATATATTCAAATAAGCACTTGGTCTAGGTGGCATGGGATTTTCTAGTGGCAAGGAGTGGGAAAATAATTGATGTGTGAGAACCCCAGACAACACCTGTGCTCCAATGCAGTTGGCTGTCTCTAGAGCAGGTGAATACTCCAGAAGAGGAAATTCTAATATTTATAATATCCAACACTTTTTAATCCCTACAATAAATGGATGAAGTGTTCTTGTTTCAGCTGTCTGTTATTACATCTAATTCTTCTGCATTTCCCCCCCCATTTATATGACGTCAGTCATAATTAGAGGAATATTTAGGGTATTTGACATTTGTAATCAATCATGGGAGCGTATTTTATGTTTGTATTTCTGTAGGACCTAGTACTATTAGTCATAGTGTCCTTGTGTTGTGATGCATTCTGCACGAACTCAGTATAAAGAGCATCCCCAATCCAGGTAACTTTCAATTCCAGGAGAGGCTGGGTCATGTAGCAGTCATTCCAAATGAGAGTTGTGCAAACCCCAATATTGTTTTGCACAGTGGGCAGTGATCTCAACTGCAGCCTCTTAAATGTTTCTTTTGGTGCGCCTTGCAAGCAAAGGGCAGCAGTGGGATGCTTTGGAAGTTTGTCGTGTTTGCAGGAGATGAGCACTCAAACAACCTCAGAGAATGCAGGAAATACTTGTTGAAAAGTACACGGGAGTGTTGGTGTCTCAAGTGAAGCAAACAGTAATCCCTTGGTATGATGAGGTAATAAGCTGGAATCAGCCAGCAGTGCCCTTGAAAGTGAGGTTAAGAAGCTAATGTTTGATGCGATAGAGAAGGAAGATATAATGCTGGATAAAAGGATAGTATCAGTACCAGAGAGCAGGATGTGGTGTGGTTGAGAAATGAGATGAGTAGGCAATGCGGAAAGATTGCAGATATTGGAATAGTTAGAAAGAGACCGATTAAAAAAAAAAACAAAGCAAAGGAGAAATTGTTAACAAGTTTTAGGATGGATATAGACTTGAGATTCAGGAAAGAAGTCAAATAATCAGGTGAAAGAAAGGTTAAAGTTTGAGACCATAGCATAAAAGGTATAAACCAGTAAAGTGCAGTAGCTGCAGAGATGATGCACAGTATATGCTTTTAAATGAAATGTTTTATCTTAGTTTTTCCCTGAAAACAAGTTCAGATTTTTGGTTAGTAAATGGAAAACTGAAGGTCCATTAAGGACAACTGATAAAACAGTTTTGTTTTGTAAAGTCAAATATGAGTTCCCTAATATCTACTTTATTTAGACCCTAGTAGTGCAGGTACTCATTTACATATTTAATTTTACCAATACTTGTTCATTTTATGAGCAAAGATCTCACAGGATCAGTGAAACTCATTAATGTGCTTGATATGAAATACTGTGTTACCAGGAAATTTTCAAAGCCATTTTTTGTTTCTGAGAAAGGGAGTATTTGCAAGCGATCTTTACCTATAGCTTGTAGTTGATGCATAGCATTATTTAAATCAGCAACAATTATTGATGTTATTTGCTTTAATTTAATGGAACTTTTTTCAGCCTTACGAGTTTTGACTGCTATGAGCTGCGAGTTAGAAGAACAAGGATATGTACTTAGATTTATGAATGGTGAAAATTTTATTTTCAGAGTATTTATAAATTATTTAATTAAAAGCTTTATCTCAGTAACTGTGGTTTTTATTATCTGGGAAATCTGCTAAACAACAGATTTTGACATTCGAGATCTGTGCAGCATGGTCAAGGTGTTACAGATTTGTTTGGAGGAGGGCAAGAAAAGGATGAACTTGTCTTGAAAAGTTCTTCAGCATGTTGTAATAAAATGGTAAAAACCAGACTGGAATATCTGGTTAGGTCTCGTGTCTAGAAGATGGCATGTTTAAAGAGGAAAAATTCTTGAAAATAAATAGTAACTTATCAGCAAAATCCAAATGTTTGGGATTTTTCTACATTACAGTATTGTGAGGGGAGTGTAGACTGTACAGTTTTATGAAACTTAAATAGAAGTGTCACCATGTGAGGCAGACTGAGCAGTTTTGTGAAGTATCTTGGCTCTGCATGATACTCAAATATTTACTCCTGCAGCAAGAGGTGTGGTGGTCTGATTAAGTGTTTAGGTTGAGACTGAGGAAACGGGTTGCGGGTTATT
Organism: Eopsaltria australis; assembly: GCA_034509425.1. Lineage (NCBI taxonomy): Eukaryota > Metazoa > Chordata > Aves > Passeriformes > Petroicidae > Eopsaltria > Eopsaltria australis. Next base: position 1,216,297 of record JAVTVJ010000156.1, read on the forward strand.
TGTTCTGCTTTATCTTGATTGCTTCTTTGTTTTGTAAAAGCTGTGAGGTCTTCTGTGTTATTTCTGCTGAAGTTTTGCAATCACATAAATTGGATCTTTTCACTTATCTCCCCACGTTGGAGACCCTGTTAATATTAAGACCTCTCTCTAATAACAAGGGGAACTTCTTTCCAAAATGGCTTTTAAGAAACATGTTCACTTTGATGTGCTAGGGAGAATAATTATCATCTTTCCAGGAACAATGTTGCAGTTCCTCCTGGATTAGCCTAGCACTTAAAGAGATCCAGGTGTGACTTCCCAAGTTCCAACTTTATGTTCTGCATTCCTGAGAAGGAAGCAGTGAGGTAGGTGTAGTTGAGTGCAACAAGAAGTTTTTACTGGAAGAAGCATCCAGACAGTGGATTGGAATTGGAGTTTTGTAAAACCGAGGATTGCCTCTGTATATTAAAAGTGTAATAGGTGCAGACAAACCTGGTGTTAGGCTGAGTGTGCTACCTGCTCTTCCTGCTTGGATGTCTTAGCACCCACTGACTTCCAGTTATTTTGGTTCTGTGGAGTTATTCAGTTTCACTGAAATTTCAGTAGTTGAACTGAAATAATTTTCTTAAAAGAGTTAAAATAGTCTTAAAGAAGGGGTGCCAGTGGTATTTAATCTTAGTGATTCTTAGATAAAATGTTTTTCCATGTTCTGTCTGGTTTATACTTCAAGGCTATAATTGTGGGTTATGTAATGAATACATTTTGACATCATTTGTATAAAATCCCTTGCAGTTTTTGAGAAAACATGTAATTGTTTTAAGGTGGTAGTGCTGAATGGCCAGGATTCATACTTTTCACAATAACAAGGTACCATGGAATATCAGTGCTCCAAACTCAAGTTTCAGCCTTGAGTTTTAATTCTGAAAGGAGAGCTGATACAGACCTTTATGCACGTTAGGTGGGAATACTGCTGTTAGTATATATATATGGGATGCTGGGAAATATGAATTTTAAGACTTTATGATCTTGATAGACTATTTATAGTGCTTTGTACTTAGCATTTCAACTTCTAATCATACAGGCATAATCAGACTGTAAGTCAAACCTGAAACTTGTGGCTTTCCTGACTGCTTTTCTTCATTATGTCATTGGAAAAGAGGTTTGATTTTTTGCTGACTTGTGTTCATTTGTGGGAAGAGGATCATGCTCCCCTATCTCCCTAGTTAATCTAGCAGTTGTTTGGATATTGCCTGTTATCCTGTCATGACCGTTACCAGTTACTCTGTTACAGAGACAGCATAGCTTTTCCTAATGTTGGTTCTTCGTCTCCTTTCTTAATCAGTGTAAAACAGTGTTTCATGTGGTGTAAAGCGGTTTTCGTTTTTTAAGGAAGGTGGTAAATTTTGAAGCATTTCTTAAAGAACACTTTGCAGATTTTTCATTTATTTTCAGTTTTATTTAAATTATCTCGAAGTAGCATAGTATGCAGTTTAACCTCATTCCGAGAAATAGTTTTTTAAAAAATATTACTGTATTTTGTATAAAGCTGATAAGGGCACTTGAAAAATATAACTAAAAATCAATGTATTCCTGCCATAGTAAAGGAGTTTGAGGCTTTGCTTGTAGTTGGATCCTTTATCTTTCAATAGTCTCTGCCACTAAAGGGAATCCAGTAGTAAGTTTGTAGCAGGAAATGGCACCCTAACATCTTACCTTTTTTTTTTACCATCAGATTCTGCTTGTCTTTGTTCTGAAAACGGTTTCTTCTGATCTTCATTTGCTATAAGTTCCTAAAAACTTACTTGCTCCATTTTTAATTTGTTTAGACTATCTTCTTATGTTGTTTTTAGTCATAATCTTTTTTTCCTTTGGCGTTCAGTTGCTCCAGCAGCATTAGTTTCTGTATTCTGCCTAGTATTAACTTCTGTTTTATAAGGAAAACAGATTAATAAAGAGAATGGCAAATCAGCAATGAAGAAGTAGGAGTTACACAAATTTATTTGTAAGATTGTCTTTTGGGTTACAATATGCTTTCTGATATGTGCAGTTTTCTTCTGGCCTTTGTGTGATCTGCGTTTATAATCTCTATAACATGGTAAAAAACATCTGTAGTACCTGGTGGTGTTACTGAAGGCCTTCATGTTAGTATCTCAGAAGGCTTTCATAGTCAATATTTTCATATGAGGAACACTTTCCAGTAGCTGTTGTTGCTATAACTTTTTTGGAGTGGAAACAACGGTAGATATGTTTTAGATAGTGTTTCAGTGTGCAGTTTGTGAGATTATCTTTCAATTTTAAGAACAGTGTATTAAAAGACATTTCTAGTAAAGCTGTATTAAATACCAGCTGAGACAGAAGGTAGTATTTCTCATCCAATTTCATTCATCTGGCTGGAAACTGTTTACTGTTTCAGCTGCAAGTAGTTTATTTGAATTACATTTGGTGTGCTGTTGCCCTACATTCATATTAGGAATCCTGAGTTACGTCTTAGAAAAACACCTTTGTTCAGTATTTTCTCCATGATTTTATGTGCCTGATTTCATGTCAGTATTTGCCTGCTGGTTGTGCATTTGTTAGTGTTGTGGCCCAGTTTAACTGCTACTCAGTTTTCTGCTGTAGTTTCTGGGAATCTACTTGTTTCTGTTAGAGTTCTTTACCTATTACATCAGTTTATTGCAAAAAGCTAATACTAGTTTATGCATTATAGTTGTAAAAATTAAAAGAATAGTTTCCAAGATACACAGATTCAGAAATCAGGGATGACTGTGCAGATGTTATGATAAGTGTATTGTGGAGGCTCTTGGATTCTTTGTTGAAGTAGGGAAAACTATTTTGCAGCATGGGTGAAACATTGTAATTTGCATTTTAGTTGATTGTTGAGTTTGGAATCCTTGATGTGAATTGTTTGCAGTAATCTTGAGCAACAAAATCCGATATCAATCAGATACATGGCTTGGTTAAAAGTATTATTGTTAAGATATTAGTGCACGTTATCTCAGCATGATTTTAACATGGAAGTAAAATAAATGACACTGTGTTGGTGGCTGTCATTTAAGATGGGTGCTGAGAACCACAACAGTTTAGAGAGCATTAAATTATTTCTAAATTGCTCTCACATTACTGTTTATTGTCTCTATTAAGTAACTAGTTGATACATTTGTTTGTGTGGACAAGCTGGTTTGTGGAATGCCAGAAGTTCAAGCATTTATTTTGTGCTACTGTGTATTCTTGAGAGGCATAAAAGTTTTGGATTGTTTGTATGTAACCAGAAAAAAAGAAACTTTATTATAAGGAGTGTACTCTAATTGCAGCAGGTTGTTAGCAAATGAGTATTTCCAGCCTAACAGACTAATGCCAGATGTGTGCTGGACTAATGCTGCTAGTGCAGGGCACATCTCATGTGAGTTGATTCATGCTCATATATATATATATATATATATATATATATATATATATATATATATCTGATTTGAAAAATGAATTTTTAAAAATTGCAGTAAAACCAAGTCCAGTAGAACTTTGGGAATGAAAAGAAAATGTATTAAGTATAGACTTTCTTTTTGCAATTTAAGAAATACCAAGAATTAACCAGTGTTTCATGACATTAACATCAGGGTCATATTCAGTTAAGTGATTTGGGCTCAAGTCTGGTTCTCTGGATGACTCAGATGGGAAGGTCAAATCGTAAGCAGTAGGCATTCTCTCTTTATAGAAGTCTTTTGAGACTGTTCAAGGTTATTTTCAATTTACAGAAGAGTGAAGTTGCTTTGGAGTAAAGAAACAGGAGAAATCTAGCATTCTGAAAAACTTTGCGTTGAGAATGTAATTGCCAGAGTGCTGTTTCGGGATACTGCTGGCAAGTTAAGATAAAAATATATTCTCAGCTTTTACTTTTTCCAGTTTTGCTGCCTTTGTTTCAGTTTACTAATTTGCTTTGTAATTGGGTAGTGGATATACTTAATCTTGGTGCAAGATACTTAATGTATTTCCTCAGTTAAATATTTTGTTTATGCTTTTTTATGATATGAAAAAAATACTGCTTTCACAATTGACCTTGTGATTTTTAAAATGCAAATTGTGCATTCTGCTCCCAGAAAAGTTTAATAATTTTACATATTCTTACAGAGCATTTAAAATTGTTTGGGAAATGAATCTTTCTTGTGACTCTTCTGTGATATGGTATGTGATACTATAAGAAGAGCACTCAAAATTTAGTCAAATATATTTTGATAAATGATCTTTTGAATGTTTTAAATACTTAGTATTTCTTTGAAGCTGATGGGGACTATAGTATCAAATAGTTTCTTTCCAAATCATTCTCTTCACAAAAAAAGGAGTTGACTGGTGAGTGTCTTTAATTTTCCATTACACGCTGAAGATGCATTGAATTCATAATGCTGTTACAGATTAATTAAATTAATTAAATTTAATTTTAGTTTTGTTTATTTTCTTTCTAAAAGATATGCATGGTTTTACACAATGATATTTAACAACATAAAAACTAAAAAAATAGATACTTGGGGAAAAGGCACTTGCTTAAATGTTTTCTACCACAAAATTGTGTGTTTTTGATTACAAATTGGCATGCTCTAATCACTGATTTTTAAATGTTTTTGCTAAGATATAAAGTGTTAAGACTCCCCAGATATGAAACATCAATTTTCAGTGGTTTTTTAAAACAAGCTAGTAACGTTAAAAGCAAAAGTGGAGCTCCCATGTGTAGTTAGATGGTTTCAGTTTTATTATCAGTGTAATAAAAGACATAACAGTTTTATTCAGTATGAAAGAAATGGGTTTTGGTTTTCTCATTATGTAATTTTTTATTCAATATTTGAGGCTGTTTGTCAGCATTTCTTTAGTGCTTCTTTGTTCCTAGATTATTGATTATTTACAGAAATTTATCACTTATTGGTTAATGTTTTGCTATTTTAATTCCATGCAGACTTAGTGAAATGAGTGCTTAGTTAAGACATGAGTAGTACTTCATGTTGAAGAATGAAATTGCCAATAATTAGGTTTTCCATATATGACATAATGAATGTGGTGTGGCAATGACATAAAATACAGGAAAGGTTATATCTTTAGGTGGCAAAAAGACTGCCACTTTCTTCCACTTCCAGGTCAATGTGTAATGAGGAGTGTTAAGTGTCACAGGGTTCTTTGGTTAGAACTGGTTTTTGAAAGGAAAGTACAAGTACAAAGGTCTGGAGGTGTTCAAGGCCAGGCTGAATGAAGCTCTGAGGGACCTGGTCTAGTGGGAGGTATCCCTGCCTATGGCAGGGGGTTTGGAACAAGGTGATTTTTAAGGTCCTCTCCAACCCAAGCCTTTCTGTGATTCTATGTAGTGAATTTGTAGTAAATTACTGTTCTGATCTGCAGTTTTTGCTGCAGTAGAATTTTGAAGTACGTCTGCAGTATAATGTTGAGCACTTCTTTACTGTTTTGCTCTTTATTATTTCTGAATTGGTAATTCTGAAATGTCATTAGGAAAGAAAGCTGGCAATTATTTACTAGTAGCAGTTTTTCAGTGGCTGTGATCAGTGGAACAAGATGCTTTGCACGGAGTATAGAATTAACACAGTGTTCAATATGCTGCTGTTAAATTGGATTTCTACAGTATTTCTTTATTAAGGCAGGAAGAATGTTTGCAGTATCTGCTTTTGGAGTAAACAGTGTAGTTATGTCACAAGCGTAAGCAGTGAAAAAGAGGCTTAAAGAAGCAATTGAAAGGGAAGTAGTGGATGAACAAGAGTTGAAAAAAATTAGAATAGAAGAATAAAAAATGATTCTGAGAAATTCTGAGGGAGAAATTGGCAAAGATGGTTCTGTTTCAGTCATAGGATCATGGAATGGGTAAGATTGGAAGGGACCACAGTGGTCCAACCTCCCTGCTCAGGCAGGGCCATCCCAGAGCACACTGCACAGGATTGCATCCAGATAATTCTGAAATATCTCCAGTGAGGGAGACTCCACACCCTCTGAGCAATCTGTTGCAGTGTTCAGTCACCCTTACAGTAAAGAAGTTCTTCCTCGTGTTCAGGTGGAACTTCCTGTGCATCAGTTTCTGTCCATTGTCTCTTGTCCTATTGCTTGGCACCACCCAGCAGAGCCTGGATCCATCCTCTGACACCTCCCTGCAGGTACTTACAGACACTGATGAGATTCCCTCTCAGTCATCTCCTCTCAGGGCTGAACAGGGCAAACTCTCTAGTCCTATCCTCATAAGAGGGTTTCATCATCTTTGTTGCCCTCTGCCAGACCCGCTCCAGGAGCTCCATGTCTGTCTTGTACTGAGGAGCTCAGAACTGGTCATGGCACTCCAGATGTGCCTCACTGGGGCTGGGTAGAGGGGCAGGATCACCTCCCTTGACCAACTCACAATGCTCTTCCTAACATTGTCCTTCTGGGCACTGCTGGCTCATGGACAGCTTGTTGTCTACTTTAACTCCCAGCTTCTCTCTGCAGAGCTGCTCTCCATCAGGTCAGCCCCCAGCCTATTCTGGTGCCTGGGGTTGTTCCTCCCCAGGAGCTGGGCCTTTGTTAAACTCAGGTGGTTCTTCTCTGCCCCCCTCCAGCCTGTCAAGGCCCTTCTGCAGGGCTGCACAGCCCCCTGGGGTATCAGCCACTCCTCCCAGCTTTGTGTGAGGAGGCATCTGCCCCTTCATGCAAGTCATTGATAAATAAGCTAAAAATACCGGGCCTGCTTTTGAACCTTGAGGTTCAGTCACAGATGAAGTACCTAGATCTGGTGCTTGTTCATCTATACCTTTCAGATCTCCACTGGATTTTAGTGTGAATACCCTTCTATTTTTATCAGTTTAGTCAGGAAGGAAATAACTGAAAAAGTTAGGCTTCTGCTGAAGTACCTTTTAATTTCTACATTGACTGTTCATTTGACTCTCAAAAAGAGATTTGCTCTCAAAAAGAAATTGATGTGGTCTGGTGTCACTATTGCCAGCGTGACCCTGTCATTCATGTTCATTTCTATGGTGAATTCAAGTAATATCTGTCTTGCTTCAGAAGTATTGGCACTGATTATGGTATAAATTTGCTTGCTTAGAGTCTGGGGCTCCTGGAGTGGTGCAGAATATGTTTATGGACCCCACTGTCTTTTTAATATGCTGGATTACAGAAACAGTGTGAAAAATGAGCTGTTATGAGTTTGGACTTTGTACATGTTTTGGAAAGAATGAGGAACCTAGCTATGACAATTGAAAAATGTGGGCGTTTTTTTCAGAGCACTGAGATTTGTACTTCGCTTTTGTGTATGCAACTTCAGTGTCCAAATATGCTGTAATAGGGTTGTTGTACCTTTTTGAAATTGTAACTTTCCTAACAGAAGTGCATATGCTTATGGTTAAATTATGTCACTCTTCTTGTTTCCTTTGTAATTTAAGGAAAAATACCTTGTTAACCAAGGGAAACAGTGTTTTTGTATGATTTGATTTATCAGAGGAAGTACATTTCTACTAGAAATGAAGGTTTTATGAATAATATTATTCTTACAATACAGGTTATGATTCTGAAGCCTGTGGTGAAATATAGGAGGACTTTACTGTATATTTGTAGGCTCATATCTTAAAAACTCAGAGTGAAACTGATACACGGCACAATTGCGTTATGTTTTAATGTTATCTGGATCACAGAACCTTGAAAAATTCCACAGTTTTGGAGGTGCCAGTAATAACATCTGGTTTTAGTTTAAATTCTTTATTCAGTTATGTTAATGTTACTATGAATTTTGCTTTAAAAGCAATGAGTACAGTAGATTCCATTGCAAATAGAGGATGTGGGGGTGGTGTTGGTTTTGGTTTTGTTTTGGGTTTTTGGATTTGGGTGTTGTTTTGTTGTTTCTGGGACGTGTGTATGTGTTCAGTTTGTTTTCTGTCAGGGTATTTATCTGTATCTGAAATAATGTTCCAGAGGATAGAGGAAGGCTATCCTCTATGTTAATTTCTTGTTAAGTGTATGGATCTGGTTTTATAGTCAAGTTTGAAAAGTATTTACTGTTGTTAGCAAGATATCTGTAAAGGGAAAAAGATGTGGCTACTGTGCTCTTTCTCTTGAACACTGAAGTATATTCACAGGTGATACTGAGAAGGGAAGTTCACTTTACGGTAGGACTTGTTACAGAAAAATCCCCTTGTTTGTTGGGTTGACAAAAACAAACAGCATATGGCAAATCAGTTAACAGCCTTCCAGTTCTGTAACTATTTACGTAACTCATCCCGTGATCTCTGGTCTTCCGAAGTATTGAACAGTGCCTGCTCCCTTTTAGTGGGGAGTATGCTCAGAACAGTCTGTAGTGATTACCTCTGTTAGTATTTGCAGCCCTTCCTACACCATAAAAGGCTAATGATCTTATTCAATAAAATTGAAGGGCTGATCAAAATACCTCTGTATAGATATCTTACTCTGAGTGGTTCAGAAGAGCAAATATTTGTTGACAAGCTGTGTAGGTACAGTTGTGTCTTTTGAATACCAGTACCAACAAATGTAAGGTGTATGCCTTTGTCTTAAGTCTGTCTCATGGGAGCTGATAATAGCACTAGGAAATACCTTCTCATATTCCAGTTGCATTCACTGTAGCTTCCTACATATAGGAGGAGAGAGCAGTTCAAAGAGTTTGTCAGAGCTATGCTAAGTGAGGAGGTTTTGTCTGGCTCTCTGTGCTTAGAGCTAAAAGACTCATGTTCCCAAAAGAACCACTATATATTATTCCTATACGAAGTTCTTGTAGGTTTACTGGGTACTGTAATTACACCTATTGTGAGAAATCAACTAAAAGTTAAGAGCAGGACATGTTTGTTTTATTCTTGTGCTGTAAGGTTTATTTCATGAGTTCATTGTTCATTCCAATTCCTGTGTCGAAGTAGAGCCATGAAAGATGTTTTTTTTAAGGAACTGTTGACAGGTGTTTAAGACTCTAAATAATGTGCACCTTCATTAAATACATATGAGGAAAATTATAAGGAATATACCATGGATATACCTTGGCCTCTGTATGTTGAAATGGTTCTACTGGTGATACTCAGTACCTGGATTCTGTTCAGATATTTTTACACTGTATTTGTCCTAATTGTCAGAATCATAAACAATATGATTCAACCCATACCAGACAGGTTCTTTTCTTTCTGACTATTCTACTGACACAAAGCCTAAAGAGACATTTTAAGTGTGAAGCACACTAAATTCACTTGTCTGCCTAGAATTTGTGTACCGTACTTACTAAACAGTTTATAGTTTTTAAGTCAGTTGAAAATGGTATCCTACAGTCTACTTAATAGCTGAGCAGATAAATACGAGGAAGTGATATTTGGATGAGAGGCAAGTTGCCACTATCCCTTCTTTTTCACCTCCCCCATCTGGCAGAAAGTACTTCCTTGTTTTAAATTAGTATCAGGCATTTTAGCTTTTTGATGAGTTCAGAGCTGTGACCCTGCTATAGTTCTGAACTGTAGCAAAGTCTATAGAATAGCGTCTAAGTAATATGCAAACTAAGTTATTTCAAATGTCACATTTCAGTTCAGTGAAACAGACTAAATAGTGCAGTGTAAGCTGAGTCTTATGGTATTGCAGCTGGACATGTTGTAATGCAGTTTGTACAGAGTTGTGTGTGCACATGCAAAGCTGGTGGATCTTGTTTTCTGAATTTGTGATGTAGGACATCTAGGTGTTCTGTAATATTCCATGTGCAAACCTTTTCTCTTTCCCCTGTTGCCTCACTTTGTAACATCGAGACCACTTCCTTCTTGTCTTGAGCACACTGTTCGCTCCCTTAGTGTAGGGAGAGGGAAAAACCAGTGCATACTCTGCTTGTTAGATGCTATGCCAGAGCAGGAATTTAACCCTTCACTGCAGAAGTTGTCAGTAGGTGAGATCCCTTTCATGTTTCTACAAGTTTTTAAAAAACAGATCCTCAAGTATGCAAAAATAGATCAAGTCACATGTGCAAAAACTGGGGAGTGTCAGAGTTGCTTGCTCAGTCAGTCTCCTGTGGATGCATTTTAAATAATATTGTAAGTGGTGGAGAGGCATTTAAAAGTTTTGAAAGGTTTCAGTAGTTTCAGCAAGGGTTCTTTAGTCATACACTAAAACATTCACCTTGTGCATAGAGCGTCAAGTCATGTAATAATATTTTGTAACTGAAGAACTAAATGATCTCTTTACACAATCTTTCAAAAATAGAAGTCTTGCATCTGTGTTTTCCGAGCCAGATAATTTGTTCTTGCAGGTTTTCTGTAGGCTACCATTAATCATGCAGTAAATGTGCTGGTTTTGCACAGAACTTCTGCTTCACATGAGGCCTCACATGGCTGTTGGTCATACAGCAAATTCAGTATTCTTCTGCTTCATTGATATATGGCCTCACTGCTTTATAATCTGTTACTCTAGTGTTACTGGAAAGATGGGGTTTTCTCCAGATATTTCTAAAAATCCCTAAGCATTGTACAAACAGTAGTAGCAGTTTTTAATGTGATGTATCATATTGCACTTACTTCATTTAGGGTTAAGCATAGTCTTCCTGTCTCCTTTTTAAAGTGACATAACTAGGACTAAAATTTACTTATGCTTCAGTCTGTTTATTAACAACCTTCAGCCATTCCCAGAAGACTCAGGAAGTGCCTGTTTTCTGGCTTGGCTATGGTGAAAATAAGATTTCTTGGTGTTTAAGGTAATGGTTTAAGGTAATTATGTCCTTTGTATATACAAGACAAGTGTAATACTGCCCCTGTGTTAAGATGGTAACTGTTTAAATCCAATAATGCTAAAAAATACACGGTTTGTGATCTGCTGTTGTCTTAGATAGAGATGTTTGATAATGGTCTGTTGTAAGTTAAAGTGGGAATTAAGGTTAAAATAGAACGTGTTTCAGAATTAAGCTTTGGTTCAAATGCAGATAAGACTCAAGTGTTCTGACAATCTCTATTAAGAACATAAATGAAAAAAATCCGGCTAAGTTTCTTTAAAAAAAAAATCTTCCCAATTAAAAGTTGAATGAAATTAAAGGGATGATTGAAAGTTAAGTGAATGGGTTCTGATCCAGTTTACAAAGTAGGATTTCCTGGTCTGTGTTTTATGTATACCTGTATTCTAGTGATATTTACTTCATATGTGTGTGTTTGTATTTTTCTCAAGTGGTGGTGGTAAGGGAGACAATTCTGATGACTTGGGACACAGTACTGACCTCTTTCCTAACTTGTAGATAAAGATGATAAAGCTGATATGCACCCACAATGCCTGTTCATTGACAAGCACAATGGGAAGAGGCTGTGATGGGTAGCAGAGAGGAAGGATGCCAGAACTGTGTTCTGGCTGCTACACACTATGTTGGTAGAACTTCCTGAGGAGGAAGTGGTGTGTTTAGGAATAGCTTTCCCGGCAGGCTGTGATCCTGCTGTGGGACTACAGAGTGGGGTTGCCTGACTGAAAAAGAGAGCAGGCTGTAGGTACTGCCAAGAAGGGAAGTTTTCCTTACTTAAGTTTGCATTATGATGCAGTGAGGTAAATATACTGTTCTAATTCTTATGAATGTGACCATCTATTAACTGAAGAATTCTAGAGATTATTCATTAACAGGGCAAATAGGAGTGGCTGTTGAGATACCCTCTGTGGCAGCATGTTCCTTTCCTCTCTTGTCTTAACGTTGGTGTTCAACGTCCCAGTTTTTCAATCAGTTTGTTCTGCTGGTAGGAAGCTATTAATGCTAAAGTCTAATGATTAGTCCAACTGATCATTCAGTGGCGTGGGTGAACTGGAGTGCACAGCTGTAATCTCTAATGTTTCTCAGCTGATCTGCTAATCTCCAGAAGCAGAACTTGATTCTTTTGTAATTATGGCTGCTCATTTCGAAAGCAGTCACAAATACTTCCACTCCTATTCTGTCTGTGGCAGATTCCTGCTCTTTCCTGGAAACTGAATGTGTCACACCTGTGAAGTTGTTAGGTCTCAAACAAGGCATCCTCTCCTGCCATACCTGACTTTCATCTAGACTTTCCAAAACAGTTCCTTTGCTGCTGGTCTGGGGACATCTTTATGGAGAAAAACAGTCTTTGTTTTTCTCTTCCTCAATTGTACCTCTCCATTTTTAGCTTTGCTTTTGAAACCTGACTTGCTGTATACATTATCTTACAGCGTGGCTGGATCTCCAGTGGTTCAGTACTTTTTGGAGTTTTTTTGCTTACTTTATCATGGAAATGTTTCTCTAATAATAGAAATTGACTTTTTAAAATTAAAGTTGACAGTGATACTGCTTTTTAAAAATATATGCTGAAGCTTAACAGGCAAATGTATTTTTCACACTGTGTTGATACTCTGAATTTATTAATTCTTTATTCCTCTGAGCAAAGTAGTCTTTCGTCCAGCTAAAAGTGATTTTTAAATTCCTGTTGTTTTCCTTTTGCGTACTAAACACTGTGCATTTTTAGCAGAGTTTCTCACTTAAGTATTTTCAAGCTACAACATAGTGTATTGTTAATACCAGTGGCTGAATTTTTGCAAGCAATGTAGCTTCATCTCCTGAAGGTCAACCTGCAAACTGTTTTCAGAAATTCTTTTTAGAAATTATTCTTCTTTCCGTGTCTCAAAAAGACTAGTAGATTTTCTTCATAGTATCCTGTACATATACCTGTACGATCTATAGTGAACTTTTGTTCTAATATGAAATTAGAACGTGAAGTACTGTTTAATTTATGTATATGAACATGTAACTTTTTTTCTCATCTTAATCAGAGTACCTCTGCTTTATTTCCAGTGTCGCTATGGCTTTTGATGTTGCTGCCCTGAACCTTCTAATTGATATTAATCTTTTAGTCTATAAAATGCTTAGCCTTTACGTTTGCTCATAGCACATTTTTGCCTCTCTCTTAATTGTAATACCTAGGTTGTTTTCAGAGAGGGATGAGGTATAATTTGCAGATTAGTCTGGAGCTACAATCCAGAACTTGTAGAAAGCAGAAAAGCAAAACACTTTCTTTTTTGTTTTTGATATAGAAACAGCTCTTTGTTAGTTTTTAGATGTGAAACCAATGGGGTGTTTTGAAAAGAAAAGTACTGTTTAGCTGGAAGCAGCTTTTGTCTGCCTGTTAGGGAGAAGCACATTGCAGTTGCAAGGAAAAAAGACCAGACCAAATTGATAATTACGAAAACAAACAGGCAGGAGTACAGAGAAATGATAATCAGTTCAGACAGTAAAATAAAAGAGCTATTATCCTAAGATATAAAAGGAAGCAGGAATGCATAAAGACAGAGACAAAAGTATAAACCAAAAACAGACAGTGAAGCGGTATCCACGAAGGAAAACTGAAATGTATTGTCAGAAGTAGATTAGTGTAACATGCTCTAATTAAAATACAATTTTATAATTAACTTGTCCTGAAGACAAATAGAGAAAAGTATAGTATATTATACTGGTAACTTCTCATTAATATATTAATGGATGATTATGGTTCCCGTAACTTTTAATGTAGCACATCATCAGGTAGTTCTTTGTACAAACACTGCAAGAATTGTTTTGTTTTGTTTTTTGAAATAAAAAAATTTACTTGGAGATATCTCCAAGTAAAATGGTGAATCATTTGAAGGCCTTGATCATTATTTAAAAATAAAAACAATAAAAACCAAGCTATATAATATTTCATAATTCAGTTATTTCATAAGAATTTTATATGTTATAGTCACTTTATAATGTTTTGTAACTTAAAATATTTGACTTCTTGAATAGAGTTGGGTGTTATGAAGCCGTCTTTTTTTCTTCTGCAGTGCTGCTCATGCCGGAAAAAAGGACATTATGTAGAATTCAACCTATCATTTAAATTTATCCATAATTCAGGTTCATTTGATAAACCCTCATGGGATTTAATTGAGTAACAAGAACTGCTAGGATTGGTATTAAGTTATCTAATCACCCACATTTTCTCACTTGGCTTACTGTGGACTTGTAGTTGTGTACTTAAGTAAGTCATGGCTTTTCATAAAGTGATAATAAAATGCAACATTTATATGCATTAATGCACTGGGGCTTTTTTGATGCCGAGTGTTTTGAATTTTTTTTTTTTTCTCCTGAACCAAGACCTGGTTGCTGCTTTTCCATAGTATATATTTCCTTGTACCAGACTGCATAAGGGTTAAGAATTTAGACAGCAAAATACAGGATTGAGTTTTTAATCTCCCACTCACTGACTTGGAAGCTTAGACTGGCTGTGCAGCCTGGAGAACAAAGAATTGGGAAAAAAACCTCATCTTGAGCCAGTGCTTCAAAAGAGCAAATAAGATCACTTGGGTAACTGCAGACTAAAATTGTGGTCAGATAAAAGTATGGAAATAATGATGTACAGTTGAGTCAATAGAGAATAAAATGATGGTAGAATAATTAATGTAAAGTATCCTCATTTACATAAAATGTTTTACTAAGTAGATATTGCAGATGTAATTAATTGAGATAGGTTTCTGAAACTTGTAAGTCAATGTACTTCAATGTTTAATGTGATTCTTAAAACTTTCAGCTGTATTGTCTGGAGGTCAGTGGAATGGGAGACTAATTCGAAAGCAATTCGATGTTAATGTAGTTAGCTAGTTTACATATTGTAAAGGAATTACAAATTAGTGAAACAAAACGATTTTTTTACAGAGTGATATCACAATCCTAGCTTTGAATGCAACTAGAATTGCTTTCTGAAGTTGATGAAAGCTGGGAAGATTAACTCCTCAAAAATCTCAGTCTTGTTTAATGCCTTTAATTTGAAACTCCCACACTAGTCCAGTGTCTGGACCGGTAGTTTAGGAAGACTAAACATTCAGTATTTATGCTTTAGCATTCCCTCTATGCTCATCCCTCTGAAGAGATCTCCCATGTTTTTCTTTCTATTGGTTCTTGAGGCTTGTTTGGAGAAAAAACAAGTGTCTGTAAGAGGAGGAGAGCAAATCTCGAGTTCAACCCGGGAGAGTCTGTTTTGTCTTGGGTGCAGGTTTGAGTCAGGTTCGCTGTTGGCTTTGATGCTTCAGCTCTATTGTAAAGCTTCCTTGTATCTGCAAACACATGATAAGCTTAGAAGTGCAAACCTGAAGTATTTATAACATTGATCTGTGGTTCCAGTAGATAATCTGGAAGTACAATTTAGGGAGGTGTCATTTGTTTTGGAATAGTCTGTTTTGACCTACTACAAACTTCTTGTCAAGTGTCAGAATTGTTTGTAATGGAGAGGCTTTGGACTACATTCCACTTTTGAGTGGGCAGTTTCTACGTGGGGCCACCATCCATTAGCTGACCTTAATCACTTTAATAATAGTCAGCTGCAGTTTTAATTAAGTTTTTTACAAAAATTGTCTGCTCAGCTGCCAAGGGGTGTGGGCAGTTACTAGACAAACAGTTATATATATTCACTTGGAAATATTGTTGAGAACCTTCTTCATTATCAAGGCACAGATAGCCAGATATTGTGGGATGTGATTTTTTTTTTTTTAATCACCTTTTGCTGATCTCTACTTAATGCAGTTTTCATAGTTCTTATAAAGGACCTAGCCAAATAATTACACTGATATATTGATTTTGAAATTACAGATTTAAATTTTATTGGAACTATTTGGTCTATTCTTTTGTCTGTACAGCATTGCCTGATTTTTGACCATTTTTTTTTCCTTTGCAGACATCAATTATATCTCAGTGCATTAGTTTGATTTCCTTTGTAGCAATCTGGAAGATTTGCTGTTTGTGTTCTGGTACGAAATGGGAGTTTTTTGCTTAATGAAGGCCCAGAGCTCAAATGTGAGCTTCTGGAGAGAGAGATTGAAAAGGCCATGAGTAAATTTGTGACTCCCCTCTAGAAGCCTTTCTGAAATGGCCAGTCCTTTTTGCTTATTTGTTGATGTTGCCTTTATCTTTTGCTCATTTATCTCAGTAGCTTTATAGAGCAGTGTAAGGTGATTCTTGTGACTGCAGACTTTCATTCACTGGTTTATTGTTTATAGAGGATTTGAAAACTTGTGAAGCTGTGGGATAATCTGACAAAGCTGTTTTTGCACAGAACATACTGTTTCTAGAATCAGATGAAGAAGAGAAGTTGAGGGGGAAAAAAGAGTTTTTGTCTTGTGGTCAGTGATGAAATACTTGTAATAAAGCGTGATAGCTTGTCAAATGTAATGTTCATATTAATAGCAGATCTTGAATGAAGTTTGATCAGTGGAGTCCTTTTTTGTTGCAACAAAATATTTGGAAAGCCACTGTCTCTGGTTGCATGTTTGGAAACATAAGTAATGTGGTGTTCCCTAATGCTAATGAAACCTTAGCAGCAAATGAGAGCTTTGTGGTCTAAAGAGCTTAAGTAGGACAGCAAAGGCTTTGTTCTGCTGTGTGCTGAAGGAAGTCAGTTCTTCTTAATGGTATTAGGTATTGACTTCATGCCAAAAGCACCTTTTACAAACTAGTTTTGGATGCTAGCTTAATTTTGTAAGAGTAATTACACAAATGAGTGGAGTATAAAATAGGCTTCTTGAGATTGATGTATTTTTATGCATATTTGCAAATGTGGTATGATGCCACAGTCTGGTAACTGTCTCCCTATTCCCACACTCAAATAATACATGTGGAGCTTCTCTAAAAACAGTAGCAGAAATGTCACTTTTTTGGACAAAAGATATTTTGAGTGGAAATGCCCAGTTGGGCACATATCAGAATAATACGAGATACGGGCCATGGTTTCCCAAATACACTGAAATCTTGTCTTCAGTCCCTCTCTCATCTCGTGACTGTTTTTGTGGTTCTGTGGTGAAACATCAGGGAAAGTGGTTGTGATTTTGATGGAGAGAGTGATGCAGAGGCTGGTGGTGGAACAGGATGGATGCCTTTGGTTGGCAGTACTTGCATGCCATTGGGCTGAGGTATTGAAGGCACTGATGGCTGTGGTTGTTTGTCTGTGGTGTAGGCTACTGGGACCTGCAAGGCAAGATTTGAGAGCAACCTTAACCTTGCTGCATTATTTTTATTTTCATTGGTTATATAGTTGTGTTCACCTGGTATCTCTAAGTGAATGTGTGTTCCTTGAGTCTTAGGCCTTGCAGCATTTTATGGCATTTTTTGATTTAACTGCAGGTCATCTTACTGCATGTTGAAATTGAACTTAAATTGCTAATGCTTGAAGTCTACATTGTTCATTTGGTTCAGGCAAGGTACTGAATCTGCAAGAGATAAGCTGTGAAGGCTGTTTATCAGAGGCTTTTTTTGTGTAAGCTAATTAAACTTGGAACTTAATTGCATCCTTAGCTTTTTTCTTTATCTGCTTTTTATTTTTTAAATTTACTGTGAAATGTATTTGGATTCAGCCCTATAGGACACAAACTTTGATGCTTCAGTTACTTGTCTTTTTGGATTACTAAATAACTGCTAAGAAAAAAATACTTTAAATGCTATTGTCAGCAGAAAATCCTTGATTTATTCACTGTGGTAGATTATTGTAGAATAAAATGCAAGTGTGTGTTAGACTAAAAATGTTTTCTAGGCTGTATTTTGTTTTCTCCTGCCTAATTTATAACCCCCATATTTCCACTTGTTTTTTGAATTTTCAACTTGTCCTAATTAGTGTATCCTCCACCTGTTGATCAGTACAGGGTGCAGTGAAAGATTGATTTTGAAGATAGTTTAATGTATTAAAAATTCCCCAACATTTTTTTTTAAACATAATTTATTTTTGTCTGTTTCTCCTTTTTCTTTTGTGTCTTTACTTTGCTATAACTTTCTTAATTACTAAGGACAGGTTTGCTTTCTTTGAAATCTCCTGTTAGAGCTGATTATGAGCTGTGTATATAGTTTTGATTTAATAAATGTTTTTGATATGCAGACTACACCCAATTGAGTCATGCTGCTAAAATTTATGTTATTTTTCTTTCAGTGGGCAATGCTAAGAGTGAAAGTAATTTTTTGTACCAAATGAAATGATAGTTTTTGTATCCAGTGAAATTCTTGTGTTTCAAAACTGTCAGGCATCTCTTCTATGAACAGTGTCTTACTTATCTTGCAGTGATCTTTGGTTATGTCTGTTATCTTGGTGGAAAAGATTCACTTTTGAAATAAAGGATTTTGAGCAGAAAGAAAGATTTGCTTTGTTAAAGTGATGAGGCTGCTTACAGACTAATATGCAAGTATCTAGAGCTGTTTTCACAAAAATAGGTAGATCTGTTCCTGCACGTGAAATCTACTGTTCTGGTATATGGTTGATAGGTGTATGCACATTTGACTGATTTATAACTTAAGTGATTTCTACCCAAGTAGCAAGCATTCCCTCAGAGCAAAACTTAGAAATAAATGATGTGTAAATATGGTGCTGCTGTGATTCTTAGCTAATTCTGGGTAATTTTATTTCCTTTTGTTTTTAAAGGATCAGTTTGATAACTTGGACAAGCATACGCAGTGGGGCATTGACTTCTTGGAGAAATACGCAAAATTTGTAAAAGAAAGGATAGAAATTGAGCAAAACTATGCAAAACAGCTGAGGTAAGGTGTTTTCCTTTGCAAAAGGATCTTAAATGTTACTTAAAATCACTGTATGAGATGATGGGCAAGTATGAAATGTTATGTTTAATGACTGTTTTTCATTTACAGAGTCAGTTAGATCACTAGCTGTTTTCATGATAGACCAGTCCAAACCAGAAAATTATCTTTGGGTGTGCACTTTCTTGGGGTTTTTTTGCCTTCCCTCCCACTCTTCTCTCCCACCCATCCTTCAGCTCTTTGAACTAAAAAGATTTAAGACTTAAAATTAAAGATTCAAAACAAGGAAAGCCATAGTGATTTTTTGCACTGACTATCAGCATGTTTGCTGTAAAGTGCATTATCTGTATCTATACCTGAGTGAGAGTGTGTGTACACCTCTGCTAGTAATTAATTTCTCATGTTGAATTGGCAAGAGCTACACGACATTGTGCTAAGAAATCTGATTGAAATAATTGAGTAGAACTTGAGAAAACAACAAGACCTTCCTGTCCTTAAAGCACACCCTGTCCATAGCAGGTCTTGTCCCTTTGGGTGAGACTGTAACCCAGCCACCCTTTGTCTTACCTCTGTTCTATAGCTGCCAAGTGAAACATCTTTTAGGCCCAAAAGGAATTTCCCTTCAGGGATCATACAAGGAGAGTAGCAGCCATGAAGTGGCTGCTTCAGAATAAAGTTATTTCTTTAGAATAAAGTAGGTTGATTTTTACCAAAAGTGCACTCAATGCTTGAAGAATAAAATTTAAAGTAAGATGCTCCTGTGAACTTGGCCTTCACTGCCATCTTTGCCTTCACCGTCACCTTTACTGTCTTGAATTCCTTTGAGGATTCAACTGAAGCTGCTGCCTACCCTTGTCAGACTGAAACTGATAGCAGCTTCTCTCCTGTGGTTTCTTCCATCATCTCATCATTTGCAAAACAGATTGTCACCAGATAGAGAGCTGAGAAATCCTTCCTCATTAATACAGTAATGAGGTTCACAGCTGAGGATATGGGTGTTCTCTATCTGGGCTGCTCATTTCCTTTTTGATTTATCAGTTTCTTTTCATCCAGTTGTATATATTCACCTAACATAATAACCCGTTGTTTTACTGAAGGAATTTTTTTCTTAAAAAGAAGAAAATAAATACCACATTTCCAAAGCTGGTATAGAAGAACTTGAGGAGGTAAAGGAAAGTTGGAAGCATGCACAGCACAATTCGCAGCCCTGTTTTGATTTGTTTTCAGTTGTCTGTTAAAAAAACATAGAAATATGTTTTATTTCCACAGATCTATCAAGATGTTTTTCTTAAACAGTATTAACAAATGCCATTTTGCTTAATTGTATTTAAAGGTTCATTCCACAGCTAGCAAGATGAGACACCACATTGTTACTCCGGGATTTGACTAAAAATAGGAAATTTTCTCTGTTCAGCTTTTTACTCTGGGTAAAACTATTGATTTTTCTCGAAGTGTCTTTCAAAAATGAAAGAGTTCTCTCGAGTACCCCTTCTGTCAGATGATTGGAGTGGCTGTCCCTGTGCAGTAAGTATGACAGTTCTGGGAAGCACAGGTCTTGCTGCACACACGTTATACAGGGCATGCATGCACTTCCTGCCTGCTTCCAGCGAGGGTCTGGACAGCACACACATCAGAGGGTGACTGATTTTCTGCCAGTAGACCAGCTCATGAAGCTACTCTTTTGATATTCTTTTATATGTATTCTTTGGAGGAGACTGGATTGTTTAATAGTGAACTGTCTTGTGATAACAGCTTGATTTCAGCCATCATTCTTCCTGAGGACACTCATTGTTTTTAATGATGTAAAATAGTTATGAGGCCCAGGAGGGATTGAGATCAAGCAAAGTTATCACCTTCAGAAGGGTTAGTCATCCTGCATCTTACTCCTGGGAAGTTCTGAGAGAGAAGATCTTGTGGGATGGACTGTGGTTCTGGTGAATTTATATGTTGGCAGCATATGACCTGTGCGACAGATACTAATATGCCTAATGGAAATTTCTAGTATATCACTGTTTCTTCCTTTTGTAATGGAAAACAATTGGAAAAAGAACGTTGAGACTCTTTTCATACTCTTTTCATAACAAATTTCATAACTTACAATAGTAATGCTCTTGGTTAGTAGAGTATAAACAGTACAGCAAATGGTGACCTCTTGGTAGTTCTATGGCTCTCTTAGTACTTGGATGGGAGACCAAGGAAAGCCAATTTAAGTCAGGAGATAAAGCTACTGATGTATGGTGGTATTTTTTTCTCTCTTGATTTCAGTGTAGACCATGAACATTCTGTTGAGATCATTGATGGATCTTATTCTCACAGACTTAAACCCAAGGATGAAAACTTGAGTGAACTTTTCATAACAGTGTTCGCAAATTAGAGTCCGTCTCCTGGCAGAAATTCACATTCACTTTGTGTATACCCTTGCATTTTGAAAGCTTTATTTTGCTTTATACTGTCACAACTTCGGGTTGAACCTTTCCCAGGTGCAACAGCCCTTGCAGGTCTTCTAGGAGATGGCAAGTGATGCATGTACAGCATATGAGGAGCTGTTTGAGCAAACTCACTGTATTCTTACTGTATGCAGGTGTTGCAGCTTATGGTTGCCAAGTAATTCCAGAAGTGATAACTTTTCCAAATGCTGGTTTTAGGTTACAAGTCATTCCTTGCTATCCTTCTTTGATACTGAAAAAATTAGAAGAAAAATTGGGGAATCCTCCATTGTCTGTGGAGGAAAAAAACCACCCTAGACAGCTTGCCTTATCTTTGTGTTAATATAATATGTTCTGTTAATATAATGTTTATAATATGTTCTGAAACAAAAAAAGGAAGTATAATTTGATTTTATTTAAGCTAACTTAAAGAAAAATCTAAAGTTTTGTGTAGTGTAGGTCTCGACTTATGTATTGTGTTACCCCAAGGTTTGCAAAGGTTATTAGAGGCTGAGTTACAGGGATGTGAATCATACTGCAGGGTACATTGTACATTAACACATTCTATTTTAATGGTGTGACTGTTCAATTTGTTTATATTTTGTAGTTGGAAAAAATTAGATTTAGTATGTGCCAAACTACTGTGCTTTTGGCTGAATTTTAAAATTGAATTCTCAGATGGTGTTTTTGATCAGTGTTTCTTAAAAGGGTCTATTTTGTTTACATCCACATCATTACACACAAAATAATTCTGAAGGTTCAGTCTGTTTTTGTCCTGTCTGAAGCATTATGACACTAGAGCAGACAGAGGAGTTCCACTTTCTGTGATGTTAGACAGTAATACAAGTTATACCTTCAGCTGGAGATGAAACTGCATGGAATGAAATTTCTGAATATGGTCAGCTTCTCTATTGTTGGTTTAGAGCAAATAGCTGGGATTTCTTTTGAGCTGTTTGCTGCCCATTAAAGTTGTGTGTTGTGATCTCTGGAGATGTCTAATTACTCTGATCAAATCTGTTTTTCATGTTCTTTCTGCATACTGTTGTGTTTAAGTGGTATTTTTATAGAGTATTAATATATGCCTATGTCTAGTCAAACTGAGACGGAGTTTCCACATTTTTATATGCATAATCTTGGAAACGTTTTTGAAAATGGGTGTAAGCTCAAATGTAAAGCTGGGAACACACATTATCACCACATGTGCTCATTTCTCAAAACTCTCTTTCTTTGATTGGAGCTGAGATTTTACACTGCTCTTTACTATTCAAATATGGTTGTGTCAGGGTTTTTTTATAGTCACGTTTTCGTCAACTTAAACGTGTGATTTCTTAATGGTTCTGAGGATATTCAGCTTTGTAAACTCGTAGTCCAGGTCACAATTTTTTAAAATTGATTGCTCCAGTTAAAACTTCTTCTGATGAGATGTTACTAAATACAGTTAATTGTTACTGTTTTCACCCAGTCCATAATACTGATGTGCAGTCACAGAATCGTATTGAAACTATTACTGTACATATAAATGGGAAATGCTTTTAAGTACTTACTGCAATTTTAGCTACTTATGAAAGCAAAAAAAGTTTGTTACCAGACTCATTTGTAATATGATATAGAGGCTGTAGTGGTTTAGTATAAGCAGATACCACAGTACCTGAGCTGCTACCTTAATAGAAATTGTGCCATGTTGATGCTGCTGCTTCTGTTCTTCATGTGCTGTATTAATTGACTGAAAAAAACTTAGTTTTGAGTTGATAAGCACAACTTTTTACACATCTGTGAAATTCTGTGTAGATGTTCTGTGTACATGACTATGAGTAATTTTTATTGGCTGGAGTGCTTTTTGAAACTTCTGCCTAGGTGATGAGGTGGTACTTCTCTTAAGAATCAGGTTCATGTCTCACTGATGTTGCCCTGAGACCAATTTATACCAAGAAGTGAGGTTACTAAAATTACAGGAGCAGCACAATTGCATTGGTTAATCCTGTATAAAATCTGCTTCCAAATGGCTGGCTGTAAAAGCATGATAGAAATCATCGAAATTTTACTTCCTAAGAGGATTAAAGTGTCATCAGCTGCACTTCGCTTAGGAAGCAAAGAAATTACTCCTGTAGATTTGTTTCTGTTCTGATGGTCAGCAATTAGTTGTACAGTTTTCTTACGAAATAGCCCAGATCCATGTCTGGATTATGAGAATAAGGCATGGATTTAGACTGAAATGTCAGAGAATGTTACGCCCCCTTGAAAAGGTTCCTCTTTGAAATAATACTTCACTCTTCAAATCCATGCTCATACTGGCTGCTTGTCAACCTGTGCTTTTTCAAGGATTTAAATTTAATATCTCTGTTTTGGTTAGGTGTTGGTATTCACTTTCTGGGAAAACCATCTGTGCTTAATTGTTCACATGAACGCTGTCTTTTTCTTTGATCTGTAAAATCTGCATTTACTTGTCATTTCATATTTATTGCCTTTGATTTCTGTACCTTGTGCTGGTAAATTGTGATCACAGTGTTTCCAACCTATATGTTCTTTGATCCAAAGGTAGATAGGCTTGGCTATAGAAACTGGCTGTTATTGGGAGAAGGGATTGTATAATATTTTTGTCTTTCTAGAAATAGTAAACAATTGCATTAAAGAATTAAACCAGAGCAGAAATCAGCATGCTAGTAAATAGTCTGCATTTATGACCCTTCTCTTCTGCCATTTTAAACTGTATGGCTTTAATAAGTTGTTTCTTTTCTCATTTTTAACAACTCGGAAAATCTTCCCTTGAAAAGGCTCATGCATGGTTGCTTAGCTACAGCATTGTATGTGTGTTATGCATTTCACCTTCTGAATAATAATAAGATGAATTTCAGGAATTTCCTATTTATTAATAAGCACTGAGGAACAAAGCAGAAATGTAAGAGAAAATGGAACACAGGAAACTTACTTAGTGAATATTATTTTCTTTTCTATTGTGTTTATGCATTTTTCTATCAAAATGTCTGCATTTAATCCCTACCAAGTAGAATGTTACAACAGGCAGTGGGTTCTGGGGATAGTGAGAAGATATTCTTGCTTGACCTTCTGTAAAGAGGTTACTATCAAACATGTAGATAATTTTCAAAAAGTCAGTAGTCTGTTTCTTAGTACATGTTGGTATAAAAAGGACCTGACTTTCTTATCATAGTTGGGTTTTCCTGGTTGTAGTCTCAGAGGGTATAGAAACAGGCAAAAGATCCAAGCTTACTATTTCTACACCAACTCTCTGCTCATATTTTGATGTCTATTTTGTGACTAGACATAATCTCACTGCATAGGCTCTTGCACCGTAAAGATGACTTTCAGATAAATGGATTTAAGAAATTGTGCAATGTTATTTTAGATGAAAGCAGAATTAGCACCCTCTTTTAATGGGAAGGTAGTTCATAATTGTAACAACTGAAGTTACATAGAGGCAGTGGGATGAAATATACAGCATGCATGCCAGATTTTTTCTCCTAGAATCTTCTCTTAGCATCTCTAATCCTTTTTTCCTGTATCCTGTGACAAGCAGATTATTTCATCTCAGCGTTCTCAAAAATTGGACTGTGATACTGTGTTAAGTGCTGGTTTTGTGGACTGTCTTCTAGATATTTGCTTGGTTTCTAAAATCCTGGTATTTGCAATGCTGGTAGTAGGACAAACTGTAAAATCTTTTTTCTGGAAAGACATTTTGCCTCTCCTGTTCTGGACATGTCCTTATTGAAGATTTGGAAATACTGTGGTTAAAATCTTCGACCTGAATCTATACTCAAAGCTTACTTCAGGCATGGAATTTTGTGCTCATGGCACAGCACACAGTGTACACTGTCTGTGTGTTACACAGTGGTCATACACTGGCCTTGTCCTCGTCTGCTGCTGCCTTCTGCATGCGTGAAAAGGATGTTAAATAACAAACTCTTCATTTTATGTCTAGTCACTGCAATAGAAGTTTTAAAATATTTGCAAATTTTTCTAGGTCAAAGTGGTGTAAAACTTGGATAATACTGTAGGTTTCTGCCTTGTGTTATCTAAAGGACCCTTACAAGTTGACAGAGGGAATAGATTTGTTCATAGAACATTTAACAGAAATATTTTGTTTGTGCAGTTTTCTATGTATGTCTTCTCAAAAGAGACTCTCTAAAATAGGATCTTTTTATGTTCTTCCTTAATAGAAATCTGGTTAAGAAGTACTGTCCTAAACGTTCACCAAAAGATGAGGAACCCAGGTAAAAATGACTATTTCAAGTTCTTTGTGTAAAAAAGTGTGAACTAACAGTATATGCTTTTATGAATTTTTTTTAAGATAAAGTATTCAGTTTTTTAAGATAAAGTATTCTGATGACAACAGAAGAATTGTGCTTGGCTTCTTACAGTTCTGCTGTAATTCTTAAGCAGGAAACCTTTGTTTACTCCAGTTGGTATTTTAATATAGTAAACATGTGAGGTTGTCCTTGCTCCTTTCCAAATTAATCTTTAGGTGACTGAAATTTTGAAAGCAGAAGTTTAGCTTGCTATGTACAGTGTAGTTTGTTTTTTTTAAAAAAGCAAGTGTGTGTCCTTAGGCTTTGATTTTTTGCTTAGTAATAGAGATTTTCAGCGCATTTTTACTGCAATACAAATGTAGCAGTGCATCTCTATACTGATACCTGAGTGTACACAAAGTGTCATGTTTTGGGCAAGAAGAGGTCTTAAAATGCTGACTTACTTTGGCTCTGGAGACAAAATAAGTGAATGTCTAATGGTGCTAAACAACTTTATTTGTCAGAAATGTGCTTGTTTTGCTGTCCATGTCCATAGCCGTTTTTAAAATTTATTTGAAAAAGCACAATCCTTTTTTTTTTCTTTAGGTGTAAGTCTTAGGAAATAGAAAAAGTGGACAAGTTTCAGGTTGCAGCCAGAGCGCGTGCTGTGCAGAGTGCCTGAGAATTCACAGTAGTATTTCCTCTAGCTCTTTTAACTATGTAAAGATCCTGTACCTATAGGAATAGGCTTTCCAGTGCTAGAGAGGCATTCAAAATTCCCAAAAGCCAAGCCTATGGAGATGGCAGTATTCCACAGTTAAAACAGAGAAAGATGTATATTTTAATGTGGTGCCTGTTTTTTTTTTCCTTTCTTCCCTTCCACACACACTTTCTACCCTTTGCCCCTCCTCTTCCCCCCTTTTTAGTGCCAGCCATAGTGGCACCTTACTTCCAGCCAAGAGGTGGGCAGGCAAACAGGCAGCTGTCTCCAGAGCTGATAGCAAACTTGTTCAGTAGAATGCATCGGGATGCGTAGGAGTGTATGATTGGCATGTTCCACCCTCAAGACTACCAAGCACATCATCTCTGCAGCAAGCTCAGCCTCCGAGCCTAGGGACGTATGTATCCGTTCCCCAGCTCAGGCTCTCCCTGGGCAGCTTAGGAGATACCACTATACTACAGGGCTTGCCAGGTAGTATTCTTCTTCTTTCTTTTCCATCCACAAACCCCATGTTCTTATAAAATGTATTTGAAGAGGCATTGCAACACATAGTACATGCTGGGCATAACGTAGGCTTTCCCAGCTTGTGTTTCTGCTCTAGCTCAGTTAGCATTAAGATAAGGTTTACTGTAAAATGTCTATGATTTTTTTTTTTTACCTAATCGAGAGTACAGACTATACTAAAAGAAGTGTATTTTTAAAGCTGTCTAACTTTTGTGTATGTTTGTTTGTGTGTGTGTGCTTTCTGTCAGGTTTACTTCGTGTATTGCTTTTTTTAACATCCTCAACGAGCTGAATGACTATGCAGGACAACGAGAAGTAGTTGCAGAAGAAATGGGGCACAGAGTGTATGGAGAATTGATGAGATATTCTCATGATCTGAAAACTGAGAGAAAAATGGTAATTTCTGTGGTTTTAAATTTGAAAATGGGATATCAAAATGTACATCTTTTAATTAACTGATGTATTTGTTTACCCATTTTGATGAACATGACAATACATGGGTTTTGTAATAATTTTATAAAGCACATTTGAAGTTTTTCCATAATATATAATGTTATATACTATAATACAGTTATTGAACCTAAAAATTAATATCTTGGGAAGACAGTGCTTACTAGTAACCTTTTTTTGCCAGTGTACCACAGTATCTGTGATACTGTTCTTACATATTCAGTAATGTCTTCCAAAGAGTACAGGTAGCTTGTAAAAGATACTGCACATCATAGGCTGTCAACTAGAGCAGAGTAATAATGGTAATAATACTAAAAATATAGGCAAATTTAATTTATTTGTGGTGTTTTTAGCATCTCCAGGAAGGACGAAAGGCTCAGCAGTATCTGGACATGTGCTGGAAACAGATGGATAATGTGAGTTTGTGTTTGGATTTTATTCCTGTTGAACTTAAATAAGATATATAGTCTGTAAGTGGAATTGTTTTCATCTGTCTTGTTCAGATTTGATATTTAACTATATTACTGAATGTCCAAGTAACTTAGTAATATCCAAAATACAGTTCAGTGTATTTATAGTTCCATGGTTAAAAGAAATCTCCTGTAAACAGCTTCTGTGTTTATGTTTGAGTGAAGCCTTGGCATTATCCAGCATAACCAGCATAAAGGAATCTGATTTTAACATGGGTACAGACTTTAGTTGCTTCTCCTTGGGCTACTAAAAATGAGAGTTTATTTATATGAAGATGAGATCTTAAGTCACTGAATTTGACTTGAGCTTGAGGGCTTGTTACATGAGATATATTCAAGAATACCGCTATAGACTATTGTACTTTCAGGAGGTAAAATTACTGTTTAACAGAGAAATGCAGGAAGTGAGTATCTCTAGGACAGACCATAAGCTTCTTTTTCTTGAAATAACTGCTTTTAAAGATAAGAAAATATAAAATTCAACCAAGTCTGTTCAAGATGCATTCTGATAATCTGGTTTTCTGTCTGAAAAATTTATTGTATCTTTGATTCAGATTATTGTGAAGCAATACCAGAGGGGTGAATTTCTGTTTTGCTGTTGTGGTCCCAGATGAGCAGGGTCTTGCTTCACTGTCATGTCAAAGAGTTTAATTGATCATCAGAGGATTAGAATAGAAGCGGATGTGGTAGTTTTAGATGTTATCACTCTTCACCAAGATAATTCCCAGAGTTCAGCTCAAGCAATCAGTTTTGTAGTGTGCCTTGTATTTACCTGAGTGCAAAGTCAGTCTTTTAAATGCATATTGATGCCTTTAAGGGACAAAGTCAGTCAATTGCCTGACTTTGCTGTGAAGCAGGAGCTCACAGTCTCAGCTGCAGTTTCTCTCTAGGGATGTTAACTTCTGCAACAATTTTTCCTACAGCAATTGTCTTGACAACAGCCTCATACACGGAACATCAAGTATATTGAATATTGCTGTCTGTGCTACCTACAGCAGTGCCACTTGACATGAATGCTGATGATGATTGTAGTGTAGATACCTCCTTCAGACTGCCTGCAAAATAGTTTAGTTGACCTAGTTGCTGTGTTAAGTGTGTTCCTTTAAAGGGACTTGGTGAATTTAAGATACTTAAATGGAAGCTTTGATATTTAGAATTCAGAATTAATGTATGAAACCAAATGGGAATAATGACTGTTGAAGCAGTAAGTTTGTGCCTTTTGTAGAGCAAAAAGAAATTTGAGAGAGAATGCAGAGAGGCAGAGAAGGCACAGCAAAGCTATGAACGACTGGACAATGACACTAATGCAACAAAGGCTGATGTTGAGAAGGTAAGGGGAGTGGCTTTTCTTTATTATCAGTGATACTTCATTTGCATATTAATCTTCAGTACTGAAACAATATTCATTGAATGTATAAAATTGTGTATACAATATGCTTACTTATTATGTACAAAATCAAAGTTCCAGTGACATGAAGCACAGGAAAGGAGTGTGCTTCAGAATCAGAATGGTTCAGGTTGGAAGAGACCTTGAAGACTCTCCTGCCTTCAGGCAAGGACAGCTTCCACTAGACCAGGTTGCTCAAAGTCCCATCCAGCCTGGCCTTGAGCACTGCCAGGGGTGGCACAGCTTCTCTGGGCATCCTGTTCCTGTGCCTCACCACCCTCATAGTGAAGAATTTTTTCCTAATGTCTAATTAAAACCTGCCCTCTATGAGTTTAAAATCATTCCCCCTTGTCCTGGGCACTACCTGCCCTTGTGAAAAGTCCCTCTTCAGCTCTATTGTAGATGCCCTTTAGATACTGGAAGGGGCTCTAAGGTGTCCCCAAAACCTTTGCTTTTCCAGGCTGAAAATCTCCAACTCTCTCAGCCTGTCTTCACAGGAGGGATGCTCCAGCCCTCTGATGATGTTCATGTCCTCCTCTGGACTCTTCCCAGCAGGTCCATTCCCTTCCTGTGCTGAGGGCACTCCAGGTGGGGTCTCAGGAGGGCTGAGCAGAGGGGCAGAGGCAGCTCCCTTGATGTGCTGACCACGCTGTTTTTGGTGGAGCCCAGGAGAGGGTTGGCTTTCTGGGCTGTGAATGCACATTGCAGGGACCCCCAGGTCCTTCTCCTCAGAGCTGCTCTCAGCCCATTTCCCCTCAGCCTGTGTTTAGTGCTTGGGATCACCCCAGCTCACATGCAGAACCTTACCCCTGGCCTTGTTGAAGTTCATGAGACTCCCTCTGGATGGCTGTGCTGTCTTCCTTAAACTGGCAGCTGTCTGCTATTTGGTACCTTGTGATTTCTATGTTCAGTCACTTCTGTGAGTTTTAGGATATGCATTTAAGCAGTCTGGCCAAGGGGGCTACAGTGATCATTGCTTTCTCTGATGATGTTTTGGAGTGTCAGTATGTGTTCAGTCTTACGTTTTTTATATTTCCATTACAAGGATGTTGGTTTTGATGACTTGTGACCAGTGTTCTTGCAAAGTTGATAACATAAAATAATGCTGTGTGTCATTGAAAAGTACAAGAGATGTTTAACCTGGTAACACTTTCCTACTAGGCTAAGCAACAGTTAAATCTGCGCACACATATGGCTGATGAAAACAAAAATGAATATGCTGCACAACTACAGAATTTTAATGGGGAACAGCACAAACACTACTACATTGTCATTCCTCAGATTTACAAGGTAAAATAATTAACAGATAAAGTATGTCTGATCCTGTTCTAAAGAAGTAGACTTCAAAATTAAAAACACTTTTTTTTTTTATTGTAGTGAATCATTTTATCAAGAAATTATCATAACCTTGAGACAGTTTGTGTTTTTTCATGAGACTGCTTACCATACTAGTGCTTAGATTTCTAACAAAAATACTTGGTTGCATTTTATACTTTATAGACTCTTTGTTTAAATATTTCTGAAAAGGTGTGGCAGAATAAACATTTGAGACATCTGGGTGACAGCAGACAATTAAAACAGTCATTCTAAAAAGGGTTGATCAGTAATTCTCAGGATCCGTGTGTGTGATTGCTCTGCCTCTGGTGAGGTGGAGAAAAGCACAGAGCTCACGGTGGCTGTGGTTTAATGGATCTCATGCATGGGTGAAAAATGGCTACATTGGAAGCACAAATTCCAGCACCCTCTCTAGCTCAATTAGTCCTTGCTCCATCAGTGTTACCAGCAATCCACAGATCTCTCTGAACCAATTTAAAAAGTTAAAGATCAATACTTTGCATCTGAAGTGGGCATTTCTTGAGATGCTTTATGTAACTATTGAGATTTTTTTTAAACATTCTTTCAAAAGCAGGGACTTTTCAAAACTGGAAAACAAGTTTAAAGTAGTTGGGGGTGTCAGGTGAGGAGGGTTAAGAACTGTGTTGGCCTGTACCTTCAGCCATTTGGGAAATAGGTGAGAACTGCTCCTGAGACAGGGAGTGAGGAAATGAGAAGTGAAACACTGCCTTTATTTGAAGGTATACCAACTTAAGTATGCTTGATATTTTCCAGAAGCACAAGTCAGTTCATGTTTTTATTTAAAAATCCTTACTAGAAGGTCTAGGATTCACAGGAGAAAATTGCCTTGGCTTATTGAAGAATTTTCTAGTATTTTAACTGTTAAGCAGCACTGCAGTAGATCTGGTGTTACACACTGATCCAAGAAGTACAGTCAGCTCCCAGGAGAAACAGGCTGATCATCTTTGTAGCTTGCACCAGACTTTTGCTTTATTGCCTTTATATCTCCAGGGTTAAAATCCATTATCATTGTAAGATATTACTCACATTTTTTGAACTCTACAGTATGAGCACAAAGGCCTAGTTGTGCTTTCTTTTGGGACTACACTTTTATTACTTCTTTGCAAGTATTTCGTAACATTCTATGGGAAACCTTGGAGAGGGGTTTAAGCACGTCTAGGTGGTTGTTTTCTTTTGGAGAGGTGAAATTGAATACTGTTTGAGACATCTGCCTCAGTGTAGATACAGGGAAGATCCAACTTCTTATGCAGTTTTTGACAACTTATCGGTATATGTGTTACTGATTTTTAGTTTTGTTTGGGGTGTTTTCCACATTCAGGTGAAAGGTCCAGGGCTATTATCTTAAGAGTATTTCTCTTTAATTTATCCTTTTTTATTCTGTCCCAGTTAACTTTTATTGCAAATCTTATGTAATGGTATTCTTCTCTTTATTTTCTTGCACACTGCTAAAGGAAATGGTTTGTATTTCAAATCAGTGTCTAAACTGCAGATAATTTTAATTTTTCATATTTTTAAAATAATTGGTGTTTATTGGAAGGTACAAAAATAAAAGCAAGATGGAGATAGTTATCACCTGAGGGGAATTACTTGGAACTAGAAGGAGAGAGTGAGGAGATGTAGAAATCAGTAAAATTTCTTCACTGTGGTTATCACTTTTGCATGAAACAAATACTTTAAATAACTGCCTTAAACACTGTACATGTGCTTTATTAAAAAAGGAAAAGAAAGTACAGTCCTTTACATGATTTTTAGAAATCAGAAACCATAAACTGTTCATAACTATTGTACTGGGTATCCTAAGTCTGTGTCTGAAAGGACTTTAAAGTTTTGTTTTGTTAAGCAGATAAAAGTACTGGGAAAGCACAGAAATGCTGTCCCACACTGTGGTGACCTCAGTAACTGCATATGTCAGGATTGAGGAGGAAAAAAATCTGCAAATGAAAGCTTTATTTTATCTTTCTTTGCACTTGCAGCAACTTCAAGAAATGGATGAAAGAAGGACCATCAAACTGAGTGAATGTTACAAAGGCTTTGCTGACTCTGAGCGCAAGGTTATTCCAATTATCTCTAAATGCTTAGAAGGGATGATCCTTGCAGCAAAATCAGTTGATGAACATAGAGTAAGTAGAACTGAGTAACTTTTTTAATGTGTGTGAGCAATTTAACTGGTACAGAAGCTGTGGAGAGGGGAAAGACTGACTTATCCTCTACAGTTGTCTTTCTGTTGTGGAATATTTGCTTCAGAAGTGTTGTGACTTCGATTTCAGCAGAAGGGATCACTTCTGCACTCTTCCTGCTTTACTGATTTAGTGTAATCTGAGTATCTTTGACACGTTCTCATTGGGTGTGATTTTGGACACATTATTTTGGTGGTCCTGAAATATCCTGGAATACCAGTGTGGTTGGTGTTGTCCCCTGTATGTGGCATTAAAACATATAAGGGGTGTTCAGTTAAAAAAGCATCATTCTGTGTCCTGTTTGATTGCAACAGGTTCTTTCCTATTTTATCTTACTATATCTACTTTCTTAATTCTGTCTTCATTTCGGTGCAGATGTTGAAAGATTAAAAAGTGGAAAATAGTTTGGCCCTGTTTTAAATTTGTGATAACCCTTGGGAAGTATTTGCTGGAATATTCTGAACAGCAGTGTGCTTTGCTGTGCACTCATGAACATAGCTGAGATAAAAGAATGTTGTTATCTTAACTTAATCTGTCCAGAAGTGAGTGTTTTGAGCTCGCTCTTACTTGCCCATCTGTGCATCTCTGCAATTAAATGAAAAATTTGTCTCCTTGTTTTTCCTCTTTCTGGTTCTTGATGGGTTTGCTTTTTAAACTCCTTAATGTCCAATGTTTAGGACTCTCAGCTAGTGATAGACTGCTTCAAATCTGGTTTTGAACCTCCTGGAGATTTTCCATTTGAAGACTACAGTCAGAACATTTACAGAACTATCTCTGATGGAACCATCAGTACACCAAAACAAGAGGGAATGAGAATTGATACAAAAACTACAGTCGGCAAGGCTAAAGGAAAGCTGTGGCTATTTGGAAAGAAACCAAAGGTAACAATTAAGAAATTACTATTTAAAAAAATAAAATTTGAACATTTAGAGTGCATGGAAGCAGCAATTTATTATTTTTAAAAAATCTTCCCCTTGTCTGCCAATGTCTTTTAAAGTGTATGTGTATGTGTGAAGAGATCAGAAGGTTTGAGTAGGGTTCAGTACTTACCGTGTTAAAAGTCAAGTTGTCGCTGGGGAAGTTTTTCAGTTTTTCTTCTAGTGATTTGTGTCTGGGAGCATTTTTAATAGTTACATGATAAAAGTAGCTTCCCATTACTGTAATGTTTCTAAGATTCTGTACAGACTTTCTGCAGTAGCACAGGAAGGGTGTTAATTATGAATGTAACTATAAGGGGAGGGAGAGTGTGCTTTGGAATTGGACAGACTTCAGATCTCTGTGTTATGACACAAAAAGCTACTGCCTTCTAAATGTCACATTTATATATAGAAGTGTTATATAGATTTTTATTATACCTGCTGCTAGTTTTGAAAACTCGTGAGGTTTCTCTGAAAACATTGAAGTTTGTAATATATCGTTGGTAAAACATACTGTGGAAGCTCCATAAAGGTAAATGTCCTGGAAGAAATATTACTATGAAATAGATAAAAAATATTTGTATGCTCAGGAAAAAATTGAAAGCATAGAAATTACTGCTTTTTCTTATGAGTTACAATTAACACTTTCTGTGCGAGATGCCTTCATGGATTGACAAAAGATTGTCAATACATGCATGGCTATATAAATGAATGGAGCCATATACATACTTAAACATTGTGCTTTGTTTAATATTGGAGCATTTCACGGAGCCTTTTTAAGGATTCCCACAAATTCCTATGAGGTTATTTTAATGCTCCAAGCCAGTTTCTGTCATTTATTACAGGAAACTATTCTTAGAGCTTCTTAATGGTAGGACTTGTTTTCCACTTGATGTTATTCTGAGAAAGTCGGTCTTTACAGAAAGGAAGGATACAGCTGATTATTTATTCCATCCTCAGTATATTATGTAACTCCAGCTGTGTGCTAAAACTGATTGTTTACTTTTCGTGCAATATAATTAATGATTCATAGCAGTTCACATGCATTAATACATGGGCATATATATTGCATTTGTCTGCAGAGGTGGGGGAGATTCGGCCTGTTCTGAAATTAGATCACAGTTGCCTGTTTGACCACAAGACATCTTTCTGAGAGTTTGGAGAGTATGTAAATGTACACTGGTTTCCGTCTGGACCTTGGCATTTACTGTAGTTATAAGAAATCCCTTAGTGTGATGACAGCTGAAACAAGCTAACAAGACTTGCCCTACATTTTCTTCTCCCCAGTTCACTCACTGTGTGTAGCATTCAGGGAGTCAGCCTTACTGTTTTCTCTAGGTATACATATGAGTGTACATCCTACATGCATCTCTTCCCTAAGGACCTGGATGAAATGAAAGATTTTGTCCCTGTTTTTTACCTGTTTTTGGGGAAGATGGAGGAGCGCTCTACAAAATAGCATCTGGAAGCAAAATACTTACTGGAAGATATATATTGAATTCCAAATACTATCCACTGGTTTTAAAATCTATTCTGAAATTATCTATTATAAAATTAACTGGTTTACTATGGCTGGGGTATTCATAGTGGCCTTTGGGCCTTCAGTTAGCTGAAACTATGGCTGGTCTTGACTTCCAGGTATTAATTTACCTATATTTAATGTCAAAGACAAAAGCCTTTGGTAAAGGGAATGAGTTGTGCAGCAGTGGAAATAGTAGAGGAAAGTTGAACTGGGAAAGAATAGCGAAGGTACGAAAGAAAAAAAAAAGAGAAGCAGTTTGAAAAAAGGGGAGGAGGTTCTTGGGATGATATTAAGAATGCCATGCAGCCATTGTGTCAGTCCAGCTAGACTACAGAGTTTGAGAATACTTTTTGTTTTAGTCATTCTCCGTAGATGTACCAAACATTCCTGGTTTGGCTAACCTGGTAGGGTACCTCAGTATGTAGGAGGAAGTACTGAGCAGGAATGCTTGAGCTTCCAGGATGACTGTAACTAAATTGGCAGTAGCAGAGCTCTGCTTTAAGAAAAGAGACAGGGAACTTTGGGATCTTGTTAGGATCTTGTGGCAGTGTTGAGTCTAAAGTTTCCTTCCTTCTCTGCAGCAATCTGTAACTCTGAAGATTAATTCATGACAGAAACCTTTTAAACCCAATACAGTTTTAGTATAAACGTGTCTGGAATGTTGCAACCTGTTTCTGTGTTGGATGGAAATTTTATTTTTGTAAGACAGAATTTTCATTTTAAAATCACTTTGAACATTTGGCTTATTTATTGCTTTCTTTATTTCCACATTAGCCACAATCCCCACCCCTAACCCCTACTAGTTTATACACATCCAGTACTCCTAATGGGTCCCAGTATCCCATACTCTCCATTGAACCAGTGCATTATTGCATGAGTGACATAAAAACAGGGAAGCCCAGAATTCCTTCTTTCAGAAGCCTCAAAAGAGGGGTAAGTTTGATAACAAGTTGAAATGCATGATGGGCTATGAGCAGTGTGTTTGTGATGTGGCTTTTCTAATGCTCCACCCTCATTATAAGGCTTACTTGGTTAAAAGTAACACTTCAGCTATTAGGTCACTTTTAGGATACTTTGTTTCATACTATACAGAACTTTCCAACAGATTAAAAAGAAAATAAAATAGAAATATTCTTTATCACATTTGAAATGCTCGTGCCTAAAAAACGGTGTTATAAAGAGGGTGCTCAGCATGTGTTTGATACCTTTCTTCATTGTTGTTCACATTCACAAATGTTTTCCTACCATCATGTAACATATTTTTGCAGTAATTTATCATTGGATATACAGTTACCACTGTAACTGACAGATCAGATGTCTTATTTGCTGACTTTGAAAACAGTAAAAGTTGATTATGAGACACTGACCTAAGAAGGGAGAATTTAATTTCTTTTGTACATCAAATGCTACAGCTTATGGTGATGGCAGATTTTGAAATACTGACTTTTTAAAATATTATCGTTTTAATGCGTTTTCTGGTTAATTAGTTGCTCTTGTTTGTCCTAGTTTCTTTTGGATAAAATTATTGAAAAAATCACTACCAAATGCCACTGAGACTTATCAATTCATTTACTAATATAGTGGCATATTCTGCAAATAGAATTTGTCTGGAAGCCAGTAGAAGGGAAATAATAAGTGGTTTCCTAGCAACATTTATGGTGCTAGTGGTAAATGTACTGGCACTTTACTGTTATGTCAGAAAAGCGTAGGCTGCCCTGTTTGTGTATGTTTAGTGATATTTATTGATCCAAATAAAAAGGTAATTGGATGCATTTGGTTATATATAATTAATAATTTTTTAGTATTTCAAGACAATATTGACTTGCTATCTCGTGTGCATCAAGAATGGTTGACTGTTGTTGACATAATGTGGAGATCAAGGTACAAAAATGTTCTGTTGCACTACAGTTACAATTTGGAGGCTCCCTTGTTGTCATTCTGAAGCAGAATGAGTTACAGTTAAAACTTACTTTATTTATTTTTATGTCATACTGTGGCATCTAGTTTCAGGCCCCCAGATACTTTGAATATAGTCTTTCTAGCACTGCCATTTTTAGAAAATTCTTGTGTTCCTCTCAGTCTATATGGAGGACACCTTCTCTTTTTCCTTCTGAGTCATTAGATCATCATTTGGTCTGGTCATGAAGGTGATGCCTTGTCTAGTACTCAGTGAGGAACTGCCTGGATTAGGGAGTTGATGGAATGCACAGCCCTTGATTGCACCTCGATTTTGTTGATCACTGAATGTATTGACTCCTGGCTTACAAATCATCACCTTGTATTACCAGTAGCTCTAGAAGCTCTTTCTGAAGAGAAGGATCATCTCCTAACAACTACAGAATGCTAATGGAAAATGAAACCATATCTTTATTTGATTTTTAAATACATTCTTCATGTTGTAAAATGAATTAATTTATTCTTTAAATAATTTAAATTTAATAATTCTTTAAAATTAGGAAGCATCACTAGTATGCTACAGATCTATATTCACTCAAACGTGCCATAATATTAAAGACTTAATCTCTGAAAAATGTTCAAGATGAGCATTTAATTTTTATTTATTTTGCATTTCCTTGCAAGCATTTTAACAGACACCACATTACTGTATATTTTTTAAGTCTTTCCAACTTAAATGTATACTGGACTATGAATAGATTTTTTTAAAAATCTCATTGATCAGTCTTTTTAATATACTTTGATTAAATGCTTAATAGTTGCTAGTATGTGATGCTGTTTCCCACATTTTGTCCCTGGAAAATTAAGTCCAAGTGGTACTGACATACAGAGCTACTAAACCATAAAATTATAGAAAGGTCTCGTTTGGAATGGACCTCAAAGATGGTCTTGTTCCAACCCCCTGCCATGGGCATGGACAGCTTCCACCAGACCAGGCTGCTCAGAGCTCCATCCAGTGTGGCCTTGAGCCTGCCAGGGATGAGGCAACCACAGCTTCTCTGGGCAACCTGTTCCAGTGCCTCACCACCCTCTGAATATAGAATTTCTTCCTAACATCTCATCTGAATCTATCTTCTTTCAGTTTAAAAATGTTCCCCTTTGTCCCATCACCATCTGCCCATGTAAAATGGTGTTCAGTTTGCTTCTCCTTCTACCAAGCTTTATCTGTGAGTTGGCATCTATCAGCCAGTGAAGCACAGTGGTCATTTTGTTTAACACGCCCTGTACAAGATCTTACTCAAGGCACTGCAGATCACAAACCCACTCTCCCTCCACTCTATGCTTCATGCAATGCATTTTCCTGCCATCATGTAGAGCAAGAGCAGCAAACAGTAGCTGTAGAGCAGCTTACTGAAAGAAGGTGTGAGCAAGTGTACCTTGCTGTGTTAGTGCTGCTGTTAACTGGTGCTGCTTCTCCTTTGAAATGTTAACAACTCCAGACAGTGTTAGTGCTTGTGAGAGCTCTGTGCTTGATGCCACTTGGTACATAACATACCTGCACTGTCAGCAGTGATCTGCAAACCTTAACAGTGGTTTCTTGGAAGACTCTTTCTGAAGGAAACAGGAAATTTGTTTATGTCATTTTGCATCTCTGGGCTTTGAGATTCTTACCAAGTATCCTTTGTGAAGGTGCTTTACTTCCCTCATTGCTAGAAATTCTAATTTTGTGCGTATGCCTCAAGCAACAGCCTTAACAATTGCTCAGGGCCAGTGAGGTTGAGATACCGGTCTTCTAAGCTGCTTGGTGTTTCTCTGGAAAGGGTTGTCCAAATCATTAAAAGCATGGTAGATCTTCAAAATGCTGTGAATGTTAAAGCCAAGATTCAGCCCCTGGCACCCATGTTTTATTTGCTTCTTCTAAGGATAAAGTCGTTACTCTTTAAATGTCATTATTTTTAGCTGAACTAAAACAATTTTAGATAATGACACAAGTGCTGTTTTCAGAAAGTGAAATTAATTACTTAAAGGTTTGAAAACGATCTGTGTTTATTCTAGATCTACTGTGATAATAAAGTAAATACATTGTAAAAACTACATTTGTAAGAGTAATTGTAGTGAATTTTGAGCTATGATTAACAAATTTTTTGTATATGGCTGATCAGTCCATCATCATCAAGTTCTGCTGTTTTGTGTAATGTTGGCTGTGTGTGTGTTACTTTTCTTACAATAGAAGGCTCTTTAGCCCTTTATTCAGAAACCTAAAATTCAAAAGTAGTTTAATGAAGTTGTGTGTTAAAATTTTGTAAGTTAAAAGTACCCATTATCACCTAGTATTTTTTAATCAGTAATTCTTAAAGCAATTATTTTCTTCTGCTTATAGTAAAATGTATTTTTTATAAATGAAAATGTCAGCCCTTAAGTAATATTTTAAAAATACATTTTTAGGCATTAGTCACTTTTGTAACTGGTCATTGCATGTAAATAATTTTCCGTTTCTTTCTGTTTTCAAATGAACTGTGCAGTGGTCGGTGAAGATGGTAAGCCCGTGTGCTGATCTGTCTGCTGTACTTCTGCTAAGATAGCATGACAATAATATTTTGAAAGTGTTTCCATATCATAACTGCTTTAAGTCAGGTGCTGAAATACATCTTCAGATTTTCCACTCATATGCACAGTCTTTTTAATCATCCATGCTTAATGTAAGACAGTTAGACTTGTGATCTGGCTGCAACTAAATCTGCAGTTTTGGAATTTTAGAGCCTGACCAGTATTAACAAGTTGGTGATTTTTCATGGTCGGGAAAATTGTTAAAGCAGCATAAAATATGTATATGAAAAGATTATAAAATTTGTGTAAAGAAGAAATACTGAGTAGTGCACTCCTTTGAATTTGGAAGAAAAATTTGCAGGGGAGAACCTTTATACTTAGAAATATAAGAAGCCGTTACATTA
Source organism: Eopsaltria australis (assembly GCA_034509425.1). Lineage (NCBI taxonomy): Eukaryota > Metazoa > Chordata > Aves > Passeriformes > Petroicidae > Eopsaltria > Eopsaltria australis. Next base: position 1,255,775 of record JAVTVJ010000156.1, read on the forward strand.
AATAAAGCCATGCCTTAATCAGTGTTATTTTGCAGAGTAAATCAGTAAAAATTCACAAAAAGACCTCTGTTCTTCTGATTCATCTTTTATGATACTCTGGTTTAAACTGACCTGTAAGGAAGAATGATAGAGAGGACGTGATTGTATTTTTGTTTCTTTGTAGTGTGTTACACTTCAGAGTGTTTTCTTGGAAGACTCTTTCTGAAGGGAACAGGAAGTTTGTCATTTTGCATCTCTGGACTTTGAGACTACACAATGTGTATTCTTCTTCCTCCAGAAAGAAACACTTGTTTTATTTTGGAAACATCATATCTTGATTTTCCTTCTTTTATGATGTCTTGTATTCCCTTCTTAAAAAGCAATGAGATTGATTTTACAAGTGCGGAAGAAATTGAGAGGAAGAGAAGATCTTAAGGGGGGGGGGTATTGGAAACTTGGCACCTGAGCCTAAGGCTTGTGTCAAAATCTCAACAGGTTCTGTAAACTTTCTTCTTGACAAAAGAAATGCTGGCCAGTTTGGTTTGCCTCAATGGAGGGTTACTGAAATGGCAAGTGGGTTTCTTGTGTTAAAACCAACTTCCTTAGGTAACTGGGATCACAAAAAATAAAAATAACCTTTGATTAAGACATGTACCATATTTCCTTCTTAACACTGTCAGTGTCTGTTACCCTGAGGGGAAGCGTTCTCACAACAAACTTGGAAGATACATAAAAATGGCTTTCCATGCCTTTCATACCCAGGCCCTTCTATCCTGCTTATTATAATCATGGCACAAGTTTGCAGGTTTGGGTTCATAACAATAGGTGGTCTTAAATTGGCTGCTTTGGGATTTTTTTAAAAGTTTGGGAAGTGAGAGGGTTCTTTCCCTCCCTAAAGTTTTTTGGTTGTTGTTTTTTTGGGTTTTTGTTGTTTGTGGTTTTTTTGTTTTTGTTTGTTTTTTGGGGTATTTTTTTGTGAAAAAGGTGACTTGGAATATTTGAACAGGTTTTGAGTCAGATAAACAAATTCATGTAAAAATTTTGATATCACAAAGGTTTTTTTCTGTGTTCTGTGAACCAGTTTTACTTGAGTTAAAATCCATCAGAATTTTGTAAGTTTTAATGTTTTCTAGGATTGCTGAAGTTCTGGAAGAGAACTATAATAGTGCTTTGGAATGAAGATCCAAAATACAGTATTTTTCTTTTGATACCATCCAAATGACCACAGAACACACTCCAGAGAAAGAAACTATTATCTAGCTCATTATTATATACACATCTTAGATTTTTGTTCTGACTCAAATAATTCTGTCCTTTCTAAATCTTCTTTAAGTGCAGTGGATGTAAGAGGAGGTACATGACTTCAGAAAATAAAGTCTAGAAATTTTGAATTACCTCTGTGAGCCAACTGCTACAGAAGGCAGAAAGCCCCTTGACTGAATGGCTACACTCTGGCAGCAAGAACATGCATTTATTCTGTGCGGTCTTTTGTAGAGCTGTCTGTCAAGTAGAGTTTTTAAGAAGGTCCATCTGCTTCCAGTGAACACTGTCCATGTGTGGGTATGTCAGTTCAGCCTCCCAGGCCTGTGCATGCAGCTTGTTTCATAGTATTTCTGCTTGCAGGGCCCTGCACTAGAAGACTTCAGCCATCTCCCTCCAGAACAGAGACGCAAGAAACTGCAGCAGAGAATCGATGAACTTAACAGAGAACTACAGAAGGAAACAGACCAAAAGTGAGTACACTTTTTTTTTTTGAGTTCTGTCATGGTTCTCTACCATGATGTCCTCTACCTAAGCCAACACTGCTCAAAAGCTAGGAGACAATACACTAGGCCAGGCTATTAAAAAGCATTTTTAAGTTCATAGTTTGTTGTATGTAGATTCTACTAGCATTGCTTCCTTCTGCTTTATTGTAATACTCGTTTTGATTCTAATACTGCACAGGAGACATTGGCTCTAAAATGGTGCATTAAAAAATGTATGGGTCTGTTGAGCAAGATAGCTGCAACTTCATGCTTTAAGAACAGAACATGATTAATACTTAGGAAATTGTATATAACAAACAGTATGGGAAACAGTACTGAGACTGGATAGATAAGAGTCAACAGCTGGAGTCTTTGTGTGCCTGTGCACAACACAAGAAAGGAAGGCAGAGCGCTGAGATGACGGAACGGAGAAGGGTTCAGGCATGGTGTGAAGACTGGTAGTTCCTCGTGGCTGTGCTTGGTATCTAAGCACAGTTCAGGATTTCATACACACTATTTTAGCTTTAATGAACCAATACTGGTGTATTAATTATTGTCATGTTTTATATGTTTTTAGAGATGCCCTCATCAAGATGAAGGATGTTTATGAAAAAAATCCCCAGATGGGTGATCCAAGCAGTTTGCAACCAAAATTAACTGAGACTATGAGCAACATGGACCGTCTTCGGATGGAAATACACAAGAATGAGGTTAGATTCTAAAACAGTTCCTTGGAAAATGTAAATGATTGGTACAAATATACTTTGCCTTACAGATTTTAAATATAGCACCCAGAAAAACTACTTGATATAAGAAAGTGCTCCTGATACAATTTTTTGTGGGGTGCTGTATTTTCAACTATGTTCATCTAGGTAGAATAAGGATGTACATTATTAAAGATGTAAACTGTTTAGAAGAATATATTATTATTCACTTATTCTGAAATTTACATATAATTAAAGATTTTTTTTCCTTACACTAGTATGGAGTGTAGACTAAGCAAAAAGGATAGGTTCATCTTTGTGTGAAGCAATTTTGAGACTTGACATCTGACTGCAGTCTCTGTGTGGCTGTGAACTGTATGCAATTAAATGCAGTTGTTAAATGTGCTGGTTTAGAGTCAATATTTGTTTGACAGCAATGTTTGCCTTTTTTCCCCAAGGCCTGGCTCTCTGAAGTTGAAGGTAAAGTAGCAGCCAGAAGTGACAGGCGGCACAGCAGCGACATCAACCACCTTGTCACCCAGGGCCGAGAGAGGTCACTATTCTGTCTCTACTGCTTCCACATCCTGTGCTAGAGTCTGTACAGCTCTCTGATGATTAACAGCAGTGATGGGTGTTGTTTATCCTCCCAAAGTGTGTGTCCCCCTAAAGGAAAATCTTAACTGGTTCTGACTTCTAGAGGTCACTTCATGCCATTCTGGTAATATAGTCTAATTGAAACACCTGCTCATTAAATAGCAGTGCCTTTTAAACCTGTCTTATGCCATTGCATAAGGCTCACTAGTTTTCCATGTTCTGTGGAGACAGGTATGTCAAATTTATGTTTCTTTTTGTAGCAGAATTCAGTCTAAGAATTTGTTAGATGAGTTTTTTTTTTCAGTAAATCACCTCTGACAGTAATGTAAAAACTGCTAACAGGCATTCCAAAACAATATCCATGACTTGCCCTTTCTGTGATGCACGGATATTCTGAGTTTTAGGGCTAAGACCTCCTCAGAGTCCTCATGCCCCAATCATTGCATTACAGCCCTGAAGGGAGCTACACAGATGATGCCAACCAGGAAGTTCGTGGCCCACCACAGCAACACGCTCATCCCAATGAGTTTGATGATGAGTTTGAAGATGATGATCCATTACCAGCTATAGGACATTGCAAGGCAATTTATCCATTTGATGGTAAGCTTAACAACATGCACTGAGATTCTCTGACTGTAATGCATGGATGATTTGTTATAGGGAAGACAGGTAAAATTATGTAAAGCAAATTACCTGTATGAGTAACTAATTGCTTAAAAGATCAGTGAAGATACTTTATAAATTACTTTAATTCATGAGCAATACTTGTGCTGTTTTACGATAAATATTAGCACAGCTATTGGAAAATATTCAGCTTTACAAACTGGGACTAGGTTTTTTTTCTGTAAGTCTGTTTGGCCATATGTTCTCTTGCACAGATTTTTTGTTCTTCCTGTTTATATATAATTTGGAAACTATGCCTTGGGAAAAAGCTTACTTGAAATTCTGTCTGAACAGTGAGACTTCTTTGCCTCTTGTTTTTCCCAGGTCATAATGAAGGCACTCTAGCAATGAAAGAAGGGGAAATTTTGTACATTATTGAGGAGGACAAAGGAGATGGGTGGACAAGAGCTCGAAGACATAATGGAGAGGAAGGCTATGTGCCAACATCATATATAGATGTAACGCTAGAGAAAAACAGCAAAGGTGCAGTAACCTATATCTAACAGTAAACTGGCAGCTCTCAGTTGTACATTCCCCAGGGAAAATAGTGGAAAAATTGTAAGTTACACAGGCTCATGGAAAGAATTACAGTATCAGAAGTCAGCAATGATTGCTTGCATGGGGTGTTCGCTGTAGTTCTTTTCAGAGATGACCACATTAAATTATGCATCTTACACTGGTCTGTAATTTTGACCAATGTCTTCTGCTTTCCTGCTTTACAAAGCACTAAATCCAATTCAGCTATTGAACTGAAAAAGACCAAGATTCCTGCTTGTTCTGTGGAATACTTAGTTTTTATAGAGAAGTGAAAAAATACTTACGTTTTAAAGATCTCTAAGATTTACTGTTTCCACTTTTATGACTTAAACTATATTCTTAAAACAGAGATCTTTTTCCTCTAATAACTAACAGAACTAAGTTACTGAAAATTATTAATTTCCTTCCTTAGCAAATACTTGGCAGCTTTCACTTCTTAAACAGGAAAATGTTTTCTGATTCTGAAAGTTCAACAAAAATACTCAGGAAAAAACATTATGATTAAGAAGGACAGAAAGTCCACTGCTCTGCCTATCTCCTTCCTTTCCAGTACTTGTAATGTAGAATGTTCTGTATTGGACACGACGTCATTGTTTTAACTCTAGATACCTTGAACAAACAAAAAGAGATCACATGTAATGCTTGATGTCTTACTGAAAACTCTGTCTGCTCCTGATAAGGGAATAATTTTATATTCTTAATCTGTGCCTGTAAGCTAAGTCTTTGAATTGTATTGTGTTTAGTCTGAAGACAGTGTCTTAAATGTACAGTAATTCTCCTCATTGTTAAATCACTGAGGATTGGAAACTGCATTGCACAACTTGATTACTGGGGTAAAAAAAGCTAATTTTGTATTTCTAATGAGAATTTGAGGAATTAAGTACAAGGCTAATGTGTAGCCACTGAGAATGGCCTGTTAGAACTGAGCACGCTTCTCTGTCTTCTAAAGGCCTTCAGTAACTTTGTTCTTTTCTTTTTCCTCTTGGACTGCAGGTTCCTGAAGCGGGTTTCTGAGAAAATGGGCGAGATCTTGAAGGAGGTTACATGCAGCTGCTGGGGGGGTGGGGGTGGGGACGGGAGGGGTACTAGACTGGGAGGCCCAAGGGAAAAGCTAGTTGCATGAATGCATGCAGACATTCATTTAGTAGTCACTAACATCTTAGCATCTCCATATATAGGTAAGGATGTATTACAAAATCTTCAATTTGTGCAGGAAAATAGAGTTCCATTACCAGAGTAAAAAGGCTACTGCTCCTAAAATTGCTTTATTTTCATTGTCCTAGGTGGTCCCAGGTGCACAAACTATATTTTAGCTTGTGCTGTGTTTTGATTTTCTCAATTATGCTCTTTTCCGACTCACTTTTATTGGCAGTAATTTAGAGCCCTGTGTCAGTTATCAGTCTGCCTGTGCCACCTCCATGCTCGCCGTTAACCTCCTCCTGCATGCCTAGGACAGTCAGGATGTTCTTTGTAACACTTTGCCATCATTGCTCGTCTTATTTTGTAACAAATCATTTTCTTTAAATGTCTTCAGCACTAGAGTTTCATCCCAGTATCCATGTATGCTGCTATAACAATACCACTGCAACCATCATTACATTCCAGATGTTTGGCATAACTGATAAGAGACCGTAAGGTGTTTTGTTTATTTGGGGAAATAATGCATCTCAGCTCTAGCCTACAATGCAATCAAGAGAAACTCCTAGAACTGTGGTCCATCTTCAGCCCTTCAGTAACCTGTTGTGAGCACTGACAGCCTGGAGCACAACCGGAGGATTCACCACTGCAAGCTAATGACTGTTTTCAGAAGTCAACCACTTGCCATTCAACTGCTGCCTTAAACTAGAGTGCCTAAATCTGTTGTTTGCCAACACTACCACTTACAGTATCCCACAAAGGGCTTTGTGTCTCAGCTCTTTTCACAGTGCTGCAGCTGCTGAGGTAGCCACGGTAGGTGTTTTCTAGAGCTCTACTTTACTGGATACATGGTGCATCCATGAATTTTATACATTGAAACGTGTATCTCTTCATTTGACTTTTAATATTTTTTTAAAAGATTTTTATGGAAACGGTCTTGTAGTTTTTCACGATGAAGTTCCAATTTCAATTATGGCAGTGCTAGTCCATTTCTAGGTAACGCTTCATTGTATGGACCAGGTGACATTTGAGTGATACTTCGTAATGATCTTCGTGCACTTTTACTTGTAAACAATTGAAATTTGGATATGTTTATACGTGTAAATATAGTTGTCTGCAGTGCCCCTATTGCTTATGTTGTCTTGCCTCCCATTTGTGGTTCTATTAATAAATACATCATATCTGATTGATTAGGGTGATAAGAATTAGACTAGAGATGTTGGGGGGAGGGATACTTACATCAAATCAAGCTTGTCAACCCAGCCACTTGCTGTTTGGCAGTGTATTATGGAATAACAATTAAAACATCCTGTTTTTCTGGGGTCTGAAGCAATATGTGGATGCAGCAGTGCTGGATTCTTTTCATTTCAGTGTTATTAGGAACTGTACTACCAGTAAAACTGAATTCGAGTGACTTGTGTAGAGGTTTATTCCTTTTGTTATGTATACCACTATTACACAGCTTGACCTAGTGTACTATGGGGCCTATTAAACTCTAAAGTTTAGATTTTTGGAGCTTGTATACAGGGTTATTTATATAATAATGTGACATTACTCAATACTGACAAAACTACTTAGGTAGTTTTTTGGGCTTAGGGTTTTTTGGGGGGTTTGTTGGGATTGGGGTTGTTTTTTCTTTTTTTTTTTTTTGTTTTTTAAAATCTAGTGCTTTTTTATTTTGGAGAAAACTCGGTGATCCTTGTGGGTCCCTTACCACCCAGAATATTCTGTGATTTTGTAATCCTGTGAAGAGGAGGAAATGTGATATGTGTATTTTCTGGTTTAAGGGCCTGTGGTCTGCCTGGCTAACAGCCTTGCAGGTCAGTAATAACACTTCCTGGTAAGAGACTAAATGTTCTTTTCACACTACTGTTTGTTTTTCTAAAACCAGGATTTGCTTCCTTTGGAGGCAGGTTGCTTTCAAGAGGGATAGTGCAACTTGTATGAGGGTTATTAAACATAGGAGAAAGCATTTGTACTTGCACAGCTTATAAATCACTTATTCTAAAATTCTGAACGTGAGTTGTCTTAAAGAATCAGACATTTTCCAGTAATTTTTTAATCCTTTTTTTGTGCACATGTTGATTTCCTAAATGTTAAATGCTTTGTTTAAAAATAGTGTTCTCTGTTGAGAATATTTTCATGGAATAAAAAAATCTTTTCATGGTCTAAGTAATTAGCTTCCCCATTTGTCTTCTGTTATGATGACAGGCAGACTTTCAGTATGAGGTCTGTAAACTCTTGCTCTGGTGGTAGAAACCTCTGCTGACTGTAGATAGGAACAGATTCTGGTGTTGGTTTTGTTGTCATCCTACTCCAATACGTTCAGTAACATCTCACTCCAGAAATAGGGTTACTGCCAACAGGCACATGCAGCTCTGGCTGTAGTTCTTAAATATTTGTACAACTTCTAAGGATAACACCTATACACCAATTCTGTGTATGACAAAGTGGGATTTACTGCTGACTCTTTGTATAATAAACACTCTGCATGCTGATACCCTGTAAAATGTGGTAACACCTTATGCTTTGCCTTCATCCAAGGAAAAAGGAAGACTACTTACCGAAGTGATTCACCTCAGTAAATGAAGCAAGTTTAATACATACATACACCCACGTTTACTCATGTCTGAAAGCATTTTAATTATCTGGATTGTTTGTTCTTGGCATTTCATCATTCATTCCTGGCAGCGTAGCTATTGTGCAGGCTCCAGCAAAAGCTGAAGTACTGCAGATGCTGTTTTAAAAAAAAGGGGAAGTTGTCTCAACACATACACAAACTAATTTTCTAGTTTCATAGGCACAGTGATGTTTGAGCCTTCTGGTTATAGATAAAGGATCATTTCTGGAACTTGCAGTGTTTCTGTCATCTGTAAATATGCAAATTATTTTGCATAAAATTACACGTCACAATTCTATCTTCAGTGTTTTTTATATTCATTAAAGTAATATTATACAACAGATTTTCTGCCATGTCAGATAATTAATCTATCATTTTATTTACACTATTTGCTTCATCTTAATATTAAGATGCCAGTGTCCATACTCCTCGGCATCATTTCAACATTGCAACTCTGGGGAAATAGAGGGATAACCTAACTGTTTCAAGGGATCAGTAAATGACTTGGTGACACAGTAAATAAATAATCTGTTTAGAAATCAGTAGTTTTAAAACAAGTGTGCATTCTGCAGTTAAAAGTTCTAAACATCTTGTGAAATGCAAGAAGTTTGTGCAGTATCAAATTGCCAGAAGAATGCTAAGGTTATTTCAAGTATATCTTAAATAGTGTTTCCAGAGTCTTATATACTTAATTGTTCCACCAGCTTCACTGGAGGAGGTTCCAGTTTTCGGGAAAGTGCAGTTAAGATCCGGTTGAATTTCTCATATCTTTCACTTTGATTAACTTGTGCTCCTTTGCTGCCCCAGAGCAGTCTCATTTGAAATTCTGTCTTGAAGATTTCACTCAGCTCTTCATCTGGCTGGAAACCTAGTAAGTAAAAAGAATCCCACAGTATCACCACCAGGCAAATTTTTTTATTCTGTAGAAATGGCTTTTAAACTGTCTTCTCCCCAGATAAGCTGCAGTGTGCTGGATTCCGCTTCCGCTATGATTTTAACAAGCTAGTAAAACAGCGAAACTGCTTTCCAGCTTTGACATTCTAGTAACACTGACGGCTCTAACAACACTGAGACAGGCTAGCCTTGCTCAGTTCTAATGGTCTAGAATTGTCATTATAGTCAGACCTTAAATATGATTACTGATGTATACATGCTGCCTGCAGAAATTACTGTATTTCTCCCTGCTCCCTTAATTTTTCTACCACAAGTTTAAAAAATGAAGTCACATTATTAACATGCTGCTGCTTTCTGGTTGTAAGTGGCCACAATCTCAGTGCTGCAACTTGCACTGTTGTAAAGAATCTTAGGGGTGGTATTTTAGTTGTAATAATCACAGTAGAAATTTTAGATTGTACCGAAGACAGGAAGTTATCCTCAGTCTTTACTGTACTTCTGTTCAGTTGCCAGAAGGGTCAGCATATTGAGTCATGAGAACGTTGAATATGTTTAGCAAAAATGCTTGCTGTAGTGATGAGTAATTTACTGTCTGCTTTTAAACAATATTAATGTTGTCCTCAGACTGTTTCCTGCAGGACATTTGCTACTATCTCAGCTCGTGCCAAAGAGGAGAAGAATTTCTCTCTCTGACTTCAGGGGCAGGTGGGCAGGCATACAGCCCCCAGCTGGAGTTGCAGTGCAGCAGTTTCTCTCTCCTACCTTGCAGCAGCCGCTCTGCCGTCAGGCGAAATGTCTCCGCGTGCTGGGCCATCAGGCGAGCTGTGCCCAGGTGCCTGAGCATTATTTCACCACTCTGGTCACTGCTTTCCCACAGCTCTGTGCCTTCAAAAACAACAGCCTGGCGCTCCATCAAGGTAACAAGAGGCATCAGCAGTGGCACTGTTATGTTGTTCTGTGGAGCACTGATAGTTTCTGGAATAGAGTAACGATCATATATCTCATATCATCAGACATCATTAATTGAAGAAGGTATTGTTACTGCAGTGTTCTTTTTTTAAGTTGGAAACTACTGTTTGTCTTCCATCTTTCAAATGGAAGACAAATAGCTTTCAAAAACCTTAGCTCAGATATTCCTCAGTTTCCAGTGAACTGGCTGGGGACAAAGACCAACACAAATCGGTGTTGGAAAGCTGCATTTGCTACAGGGGGAAGCTTTGCTGAATTACTAGACAGTGGCACAGAGATTTTAAACACTTTTTTAAACACAGATTTTAAACATTTTCAAAATTGGTCATTCCAATAAAAGTATCCATGAAGCGGAAAAGTTTTCACTGTTTACCTGTTCTCTAGGAGAAATGTTCTGAGAAATAATTTTCTCAGCCTTGAATCCCTTTAGAAACTAGAGCTGCAAAGAATCCAGCACCTAATGTGACCAGAATAATTACCTAACCTGTTCTTTTTATTTGACAATTAATCCTCTAATCCAATAGACAAAGCAAATAAGAAGCAAAATCTGCCAGAATTAACTCTCCTGTGAGGAAAGAGAATTTTTTTTCCCGTTTTTGTGGCAAGATGATGCAATGTGTCAGTTTCTGCTGGACACAGAGGAAGTATGGATGCGGGAACAATGTTACATTCTGCAGGGATACAGGCACACAAACACATACTGACGTTTGTCTGGCAGACTGTTTCCTTCTATTGGTAATAATATGGCATTATACAAGTTTACATAATCATTTTAACATACAGCACAGCTATGGAAAGAGCAGCTGCCTCATATCCCCACACAGGAAATCAGTAGGGGGAGGGTTAAAATGCTAAATAGAAACCAGTGTCGCTTATACTCACTAGTCCACTCATCTTGTCCTTCATGCAAAGCTTTGCAAGATGGTTTCAGCTGTTTTTCATATGTAATTGCAGTCTGGGTATAACAATGTCTTAGAGCAGTCCAGGTTTGTTCTAATCTACTGACCTGTTGATGCAAAATAGAGAATACCCATTATTGACTCCACAGCAATCTGCAGGAGAAGTACACTGCTAGTCACAGAGTTTTAGAAGAGTCATGAAGACTCTGTTCTGATGTTCTCTAGTCTTGAAGAAATGGTCAAATTAAATCAAATAAGCCATCAAACAACTCCACATTTTGGAACACAAAGGGAAACAGATTTTTACCTGTGGCATTTCCAGAGCTTTCATAATGGCAGAAAATCCATATAAATCCCCTAGTGACTCCTTCAATTCCACAGCAACTTGGATGATCCTGTTTAATGTTGCTGCTCTATCTTCTACATTTCCTGTGCAACCCAGAATATCCACAGCTATTCCTATTGCCATGGTATTGTGCCTGTAAGTGAAACAATTTATGTGATTGATTACGAATTATTAAATTTACATGTGTTCAAAGAAGATCAGTTTAAAGGTGTAATTCTATCATGGTGTGCCCAGCAAACTTAGTCTTACCAACATCTTTACACTAAAAATAATAACAGCATATGGAATATATACACACAGGCTTTAAACTAATGTTTTAATAAATTCTCCTGAGATACTACTAAGTATAAAAAATTCTGCTGAAGCAATGAACTCTTCTGGGAAAATTGCCCCTATTCCCTTTGTCCTCCACATTTAAATCCCGTGACACACCCCCTGCCCCCAATAATTTGGCAATCAAACTACTGAAATATGAAGCAGAAAATGTAGATCAGGACATCCTAAGTGTTCCCCCTTCTGCAGAGGTTTTTCAGAAAGCTTTGCTGTTAATTTTTTACTTTATTAGATCCTCTAGCCACGTGCAGAAGGATACAACCTTTCAGTCTCCTCCACACACACATACTCAGATGGATTATAGGTCCCCTGAATTTTAGTTTACTTGAGCTTGTAAAGGAGAGTTGATGGCATTCAGGTGTTCCAAGGACCCTGCTTTCAACACCTTTCCCTGTACTGCATGTGACAGTAGCCTTACAACCTTAAGGAACCTTTTCATATTCAAAATGGATTTACATGCCATCTCAGTGAATATTCTGTACATGTGAATTGAGGAAACATGCAGGAGAGCATTCTTGAAGGAAATGAGGACAGTGCAGCCATGCTCTGAGCTTCTGGCCATCTGCCCTGGAAATGAGGAACAGGAACATTTACCTCTCAATCAGGTCAAGGCGCAGCTGATGTCCATAAGGCAGGGTGATCAGTTCAAGACCAGAGTTCCCTCCCATATTCCTCCTCATCTCTTCAGAAACTTCTACAATCCTTGCCACCTGTCAAGTGCAAAAAACTCTGCATGAATTTCGAAACTAAAATTCTTAAATAAAAAACCAAAACCTAGCCACACAGAAGTCCTCCAGGGAAGTGCATGGCATACAGAGCTAAGTGCACAGCATGCAATATTATAGTGCAGGCATCAAAGAAAAACTTTAACTTAGGCATATTCAGTGCCTTACACAAAAAAGCCAAGGAAGTATTTTTTTAAAATGATACAGCCATCAGAAAACATTAAAGGTGTGACCAAAATGCTTTATCAAACTCCACCCTCTGCTTCCAGAAAGGGATTACTATGCAAGTTCCAGGAAATGCAGTGCTCTCTCAGCCTGATCCTTGTCAGAGAAGCACTGCTTTTTGCCTTAAGGACATACACACTTGCTTTGCCTTTTTTCTTTCTAAAAAAACTACTGTTCAGAACGTTTTTGGTTACACCACAGGGTCCTAAAGATGAATTAGGTTCATAAAAGTTCGTAAAGATGAACTAGAAAAAGGACTATGGAGGACATAACGTTGAGGTGCCTAATGAAGTCAGTGTGTGAAAGCTGACACCCTCATCAATTTGTCTTTGATTTTTAAATACATTGTATTAGCTACTGGTTATCTCAATAACAAATATAATTGTTAATAATACGCAAAACCACATTAATATGATGGTGTAAGATTATCTGCTGGTTTAAGGCCTGTATGTTGACACATTTACAAACCAATCTGGCTGCAATTTTCTGATACACCCATCAGCAGGCTCTTTTGGCTATGAAATGATGAAAGCAATCCGGGCTGCACAACAAGCCTCACTAGTACAAAACAGCACTCCAGAAAAACCTGTTTCACTTCTAGAGACAGGAGTGATAAGAAGCCCCTGGAGACACTGATTGCTATTCCATCACAGGTAAGCAAGTGGTAAACACTCACCTTATCACTTACCATACAGGTGATTCCTTATTAGAATTGTCATTGTTTAAAAGCCAAACTGAGCTACTGATGACACACAGAAGCCATATGAACTTTAGCCTGGCTTCTCAGTACAAAGCATTCATTCTGGCCCCATTCACAGGCCAATCTCATTGCATCATGCAGTTCTTATCAGTGCAGTCTATTCAACAAGTAAATGACAGGCACTGGCTCAGCACTTGGAGGTGAACATCAAATAGACTTCTCTGCCTGTCCCAGCTAGTTACTGTTCTTGCTCCAAAATCCAAAAATCTGTTTCTGCACAGTCCTCCAATGGCTCTGAATTAATTCCAGCAGGCTACTTGGTGCCTTAGCTCCATTGCAAAGTTTACAGTATTTAAAATAAGGAGTCTAATAATGAACTAATTGAATATTATATACATACATACATGTATATAAACTTACTACTTCTCTAAGGCATGCATATCCTATGCCTTCAAGCAACATACTCATTAACAGTATATTAAAGATAATTTAGTTATTAGGTTGAAGGAAAGAAGGCAAAAGTGAATTTTGGAACTAAAATGTTAGAGAATGCTTTTAATTCTCTTGGAACCACAGTAAAGAAGCTTCAATCTACCACTTCTGAGAAGAGTGAGCAGTTGTGGAGCTGAGTTTTTCTGGGTCACCTTTGCGTGAAGCCTCACTAAGCAGCAGCCAGCAGTGCTACTGAGGAAAGAAAAAGCTGTGTTTCCTGTTGCAGGCCCCCAGCAGCTGGCAGGACTCTCACTCAGCTGCTCCACGGAACTGTCCCCTTCTCAGACCTATGGTGTCCATCAGTGCAGCAGCTCCAGTGGAGTGCTACAGAAGTGCTGCTTCTGGAGTATCACCACTCCCCACTTCCCTTCCTGTCTGCAGTGGAGTTGCCCTGTAAGTAGCCATGTGTTTTGCTTCTCAAACTCTTCTTAAAAAGACTAAAACCAGCAAAGCCTAACAAAGCCTGGGGGTTTAGATACCCACCATATCATTTGGTTCCTGTAGCTGCTCAGTCATGCCAGGAAAGTGCTGCAGATTTAACTGCAGTTACATTTTTTTCATTACACAAAGTCATCATTTCATTAGGAGATGATTCTCCTCTCTGATCCATGAGCTGATCTCCAAGTCCTAGCAGCTGACCAAGTCTACAACGTGAAAAATAGTTCTTTGCGTTTTTTACATCTTTCTAAGCACTAGCACAGTTCTCTCACAGGAGAGAAGTGCACTAGTCCTGATAGCTATTTTCCCACACCACCTGTCCAGCTGAAAGAGAGGACTCTATCAGATAAAGATTAGAAGAGCAGCTGGTTTTAGAAGTTCAAATATATTTAGTTCCATTGAATATTGTATATAATGGCCACGTGGCAATCAAGTGAGGTCTGCCTGCTCTTTGCCCTAATGAGCAGTCATGAACAGTTCTTCCCACAGTGCTTTACAGCACAGAGAGCTCTTCCTCCAGTACAGGAGAAAGGCTGAATCACGGGTATGCAGCAACTGACAGGAGATTTAAAGACACAGGGAACTTTGAGAATCTGAGTTCAAAGTCAAGCATGATGAGAGACCTTAAGTCCGAAGAGTTAGTGAACATTCTTGTTCTTCAAGTGGAAAACAAACACCCTAAAAATTCCTGCAAGCAACACAAACATTACATTACCTGCAAATCTACCCATTATTTTTTTCAAATCACTTCTTTAAAAAAGTCAAAACTGGCACAACACAAAATAAAATGCATGATCTTTTTTTTACCTTGCAGTCCATTCTAAGAATATGCTGTGCAATAATCTTTGGGTTATTGTTGGTAAAAAGCTCCTTAACTCTTCTTAACATTGATGTTTCCAATGGCTTGTTTTCAGGAGGAAGTAGTTTGGATTCAAAATCATTCGGTTTAAAACTAGACACCATCTCATAAACAGGTGCAGAAAAGATGCTGTCTTCTTCAGCCATCTGAGTTGACGCTTCTAAAGGATCTGCAGGGTTGGTTGTAGGATCATCGTCAAGGATCAAGTAACTTGTTTCAGAGTTCCTGAATGTTGCCCTCTCCTTTTGTGTGAGATGTTCCACATAGCTGTTCTTCTGACACAAGTGGTGTTTTGCTGCTGTAGGATGTCTGGCAGGGTTTAGTTCACAATAGTGTCCTTCAGAACTAGGGGAAGCCAAAGGAGAATCTGGGGGCTTCATCAGAGGTGCTTTGCTGGGTTTAGGTGGGGGCTTTGGACAGAGCTGACTGTCTGATCCTCTAAGAGCTTCCCCTAGCTGTGACTCTGAGGTAACTTTCTGAACAACTGTGGGGCTTAGAGATGGTTCACTGCCTGTTCTAAATGCAGGCGAGCTTGGACAGGAGTTTGCATCTGCTTCAGGTAATCGAGACGGATATCTTGAACCTGCATGGGAAAACAGCATTTTAGAAGGCCAAAATACATACAATTCCTAGTGCCTGTGCCAGGAATCTCCTAATGCTATTTCCTAAGGATAATATTGTCAGATCACATCAATTATTTGCTGGCAAAATTGTATATTCTGAGGAATGACCTAGCCAGCAAATTCCATTCACTTGCTGATCCTCCCAAAATCCCAAATACATGGAACAGCTGCACCATAGTATTATTCTGTGGTAATGCTGACAATAATTCCAGTCCCTGCTGCATACATAGGCTATCCTGTCAGAGCTGGATGGCCTCCATGACTTGGAATAGGAGGTTTCTTTGTAACCTGATCTAGGCTATAAAAACAGCAACTTCCAGCCGCATCACATAAAAGATGAGTCATTTCTGAGAATGACAAGTTTGAGATGAAAGCAAAACTTCCCAAAGTCAAGCTTGAACCTGAACTAAGGTATGGAAGGAATGAATTTCAGGAATGCTAATCTTTTTGTGAAACAGAGCTAGTTTGAAGATCTGGAGAAACACATCCATATACTTCTGTGTATTTATGCCCCATCCTGTACTGGGTGCATATTCAAACCTCAGCATGATGTGGGACTGAGTCCTGTGTCAGACATTCCCAATCTGCAATTCTCCGTGCAGCAAAGCAGGCAGTTGTATCATGTGGGTGTTACTGCTTGATTACAGATATAAAATAAAAACTCCAAATCACAGGCTGTCACCACCCTTAAGCAGTGTAACAGAATCTGCTCAAAGGATCCTATGACAAAATGCACAGCAGAACTCTTCAGGCTGTTATAGTACCAAAATAAAAGTATCTGCAAGTATGGATTGGAACAATCAATTCAACTACAGAGGGACAGAAACTTGCCTTATAAATGTCTGTCCATCCCACTGTTAAAACACAGGAGCACACCCTATCAAAATACAGTCTCACTGTACAAATATTCTCTTTGCCATGAGAAGTCTTCCTACAATAAGCATGAAGAATTTTAAATGTATTCAAAATGAGCAGGAAGTCTAATGAAGTTCAAAATGACTAGGAAGTCAAATCCTAGTTTACCCACATGGAAGAGATGCATTATTGTAAGCTTTTCTACACAAGTGTGTTAATATGGAAACACTTGCTTAAACCTTTGAAGAATCTGAGAAATAAAATGCCCCAATCAACAGTTGATCCAAGTGTTGTCACATCCTGGATCCCTTGCTTAGGATGACAGTGGCCATGGAACCAGACAGCAAGTTGGAATGAAAAGCAAAAGGGATGGAGGGTAGAGAGATTGAGGGAGATGGAAAACCAGAACTGCGTCCAAAAGCCATGGCAGTATTTTTCACCTAATTAGGAACATTACCTCATCTGCATAGTTTACCCTGAGAAAAGGTGGTTACCAGAATTTCCATGAAACACCACTTCTACTTAATAAACTTTCATCAGAAAGACATGAGTGAAACAAGTCAGTTCTTGTCAAGCACAAGTGAGGAAAGGTAATACCATCAAAAAGGTATTAATGCCAACCACAGCTGTCATTTTTCTAGTGTGGAAGCCTGCTGAATTATGTGCTAAGGTTCTCAACTAGCTGGTGCATTGTGAATAAAAATACTGTTCCAGTGACTTGAAGAGAAGCAGTGTGTTAACACAGCTTACAGTGGCCATTAAATATAACTGTATTTACAGTACTCAGAACATTCAGCAGTCTCACTTTGGTCTGAAGCGTAACAGACCACCTGGACACACACCAATTCTAAGTATGAAACTTCTAATTACAAAACATACCTATTAGCAGATAGCTCTCTGACTGGTGAGCCTTTAAAGGGAATTTTTTCTCCAGAACATGATCCAAACTAGCTGGCTGGCTACCACTTTTTTCTTTGTTTCTAGGGTAAACAAAAATGCAAACAAAAACATATCAATATATGCAGCACTTAAAATACATATCTAACTACCAGAATATATAATAACCAGTGCAAGGATCATTAACTTTTCACTTGGGTAGCTTATGATAATAAAAGGTGCTTCATTCATTCATAAACTGCTGTTGTAGTGGCAGTGAAATGGGCTATACTATGTGTCACCCTGAAGAATTTATGAAGGTATTTCCTTTCTAATGGAACATTTGATTTGGACGCTGAAATTAGGATGCATTATCCCACACTTAACATTTTTATTTTGGGAAGTCAACTATGGAAAAACAGACTTCTCTGGAGCAGCAGCATTTTAATCCTTTGTCTTACATGGTCAAGATTTACAAAATCACTGCAGTGCTGTTGTGCTTACAGAGTCTACATTTTCTCTCCCTTTGTGGATTTGCTGATCCTTTGCTAAAAACCAGCAAACCCTCATGCCTAGTCTTCCATCTCAAATCAGAGTGAATACTCACATCACCTCCACCAGGAGCTAATACACTTACACCATTTCCTTCCATAAGGATAGCAAAATTAAGGTACCTCAAAAGATTTCCTCTGGGTATGCTTTGCTCCGGGGACTGCATGCTGGATATACCAAGACTCAGCCTTTTTGCACTTTCTGTTTTTCCTTCAGGGGTGCTTGGCTCGTTTTGTTGGACTGGAGTTACACCATATTTTTCTTCTATACACCTGAGAGGCACAGTCCTGTTGATAGGCTGAAAAATAATTGCTCCACTCTGCTTTGATATTGGTGTGCGATTCCCAACATAGTATCTGACTAAGCCAGGGATAGTGTCAAAACTCTCCAGTTCAAACTGATACTGAACACGACAGTAGGCTTCATTGAGTCTTAAAACTGTTTTGTTGATTTTAAAATGCTGAGGAGTATTTTTCCACTGACAGGTAAGAACAAAATTCCCAGGACTGGAGAGAGAATCCCTAATCAGAAAATCTCCATCTCTCTGAACTAGGCCTTCTGCCACCTTTGAGGAAAAAGAGTTATACAAAAAATTAATTTTAGAATCAGAAAACAATATATTACAACAAAATATTTTTAAACACAGGAATTAATTTGGCTACTCTGGAAGGATACACAAAGCCACAAATACAAAGCAAAGCATGAAGTGTGGTAGAAGAATGATGTCTCCAATTTTAAATTAAAAGCTCATCCCACAACAGAGATCTGAAAGGGCTTCTCGGAAGGAGCCAGCAGCCAGCAGCTGACCCACTTTTGCATGTGTATTTTTTCTAGTTTGCCAATAGAAAACAAGGCATGAAGGGAAAGCAGTGACCCAGGATTTTAAGTTTAAAGCATCTCAATATAGTGTCACACTGAAATTTAGAAGCCGTGAATACAAGATCCTAGATTCTGCTCTGTCATTGTTACCTTACATGACAGAAGCTTTCAATTTTTTTTTTTTTTTTAAATTCTTTGTGAACACTGCATGTAAATACTACTGACTAGGAAGAGTCAGAGACACATGTTTTTCTGTTTTGAGTTAGTCCTTTCATGCGATAAAAAGGACGCCAAGAGCCAAGTGTGTGGCAGCCGAGCCGGCCGTGCCCCGGGGCTGAGGGAGGCCCGCAGGGGGAGCTCCAGCGGCTCTGCAAGCTCCGATCCAACCTCAGCCGTACCATGGTCGAAACTGCGTTTGTAAGGATCAAACTTGAAGCGATTGCATTGATTTTGCTGCGGTTTTTTCCCCCTCTCCTCAAAGTTCCAAGCGCAAGAAAGAAAATAAGCAACATTTTAACTTTCATTAAGAATACAGAATCAAATTAATGTCAGTGTTCTCTAAACAATATGTGGTCATAGTATTCTCCTATAAAGCTTAAATTCAATTTCCAGATTTATTCAGTGCACAAAAATCACGACATATATCTACTTTCCACCAGGGTCTGCCCTGAATTCTTCCCTGGCCTCATTTTATGCCAAGCTGTAATAAATACCATAGCTTTCATACAAATAGGCATTATGTTCCTACTAAATTAATTTGGGTATCAGAGATGTGTACAGCACTTCAGTGAAGTTCTGGTTGTCTATAAAAGCTCAAAGCACACTTGGCAATGCAAAGAGCACGTACCTGCCGAGGAATCCGTCCGTGGTACCAGGCATGGCTACGCAAGTCTTCACTACTCAGCTGCAGCTCTTCCTCTAACTCCTTCTTCAGTTTTTCCGGGCTGTTGTTCATAACTTGCCTCTCCCTAGAAAACTGCAATAAAAGATTAAAAGCTTCAACAGTGCCAAGTTTAGTGATTAACATTTTACCTGGGTTATAACTTCCATCATATGACCTGCACTGGAATGCAGGTGCTGCTTTCAGCAGGCTGGCTTGGCTTTGCTCTCTAGATTGTATTTGCAAACCCCGGCATTCTGTGAGATAACGTGATTGTTCTACACCGCACAGGACGGAGCAAAGTGTTCTGCCTGTACACCAAACTAATAATGACACACCTACAAAGTCACTTCTCTTACTTCCTCTTTCCAATAAGAATTCTAACTATATCCAAAAAAATGGAGCTGGACCCAAATGTCTTGCTCCAATATTCTTCCTCCCGTTTAAACTTCCATTTTAAATTTAGATTCTTTCCCAGCAGCCCCCTTTGAACCCACCAAGTTACTTAAGAACATTCTAAATGCATCAAGACAGGCTAAGCTGGGCACACTTGGTTGTTCAATATTTCTGTTGCACTAAATTTGCCAAAGTAACATTTCAATCTTAAAGGGCTTACTCCTAACAGTACTAAATCTGCACATTCAAGATGTTCCCTTCCTAAAAGATAAAAGCTCTTGTTGCCCCTTAGCACAAGAATGCATGAGTTTTGCTTGAAGATATCTCCATCACCACTATACAACTACTATATGATGTTCTGGAAAATTTCTGTCTTCATCTTTTCTTGGAGCACAGCTTTCATGCTGGTCCCCTCTGGCTTGCTAGTCCTTATGGATGCAGTGTTGCTAACAGTGAGGTGCAGGATCTTCTCTGGAGTAGCCACATTCTCTTTCATAAGCACCCAGAGGAGAGAAGTACTTTGGACTTCCTTTCATTCTCTAAGGGCTGGGACTCCAGCCCATCTTTGTTATGCTGAAAAGTTTCAAAAGCCTGAGAACACGTTCTACACTGATCAAAGAATCAGAGTACACCCCTCTCTTCAGAGAAAGACCATTAAAAAAAAAAAAAGAGAGAGATAAGGAGAGAGGGGGGGGGGGGGCCTCCAGCTGGTGCACAGACTAAAATTCAGCATTTTGCTCCATTGCTTACGGATTTTTTTCCTTAGGTCTGGATATGAGCCAAAGCTCACGGGTTCCTTTAACTGACACACTGATGCAAATAAGGAACACATGCATTATTTAAGAAAGAACTGAGACTTGCCCACCAATTCCTGTTCTTTCCTTGAGCACTGCTCTCTATAGCTTTTTCTTCTTCACAGTGAATACTCACAGCAGCTAACTGTGGGAGCAGGTGGCACACATTTAACACTTCTTTCAATGATCCTCCCTGCAATTTCAGGCAGACTGAATTACAACAGATTACCAGACATCAGATTTTTGGTGGAATAATGCCAGAGGAGGCATCCTGCTGCCAAGACAATTTAAACATGCTGGGAGCCCAGAGAAATTCTAAGATAAATTCTCCTTTCTGCTTTTCTCAAAGAAAACTAAGGCTTCTTTTAGGCAAACACTAGTAACTAATGCACAAGAGAAAAACAACCTGGTAAAGAATGACTTTTCACCTTAGTTTCCCTTCTGTGAACCAGAATAGGGTGTTATTTATCCATACAAATCTGGTTCCAAATGGACAAGCATTTTCATCAAGAAGTAAATTCTTTGTGCTTTTGTACATTTAAGTTTTGCATCAACTCCTTCCAAGTTTTATAAGAAGACTCTGCAGGAAGAAACTATGCCACAAAAAGAAAGAAGACCTTCACTGAAAGGGCTCATTCATAAACCCATGTACAACATGAAGAGGTGAAATTACTGGATGTACAAGGAGTCACAGAAGAGGCTTTGTGAGGATTCAAGTCCAAAAGCATATTGAAGTGCATAAACATAGTCAGGGAAGGCCAAAAATTCCCCCTCCACTCCAAACTCTTGTGACCTATCAGAGCAACACAGGTGAAGGACCTCTGGCACACACCTACCACTTGTATTTCCCAACTCAAATGGCTGGGAACCCATTTAAACCTGACTGGCAGAGATTCTAAAATTACCAGGCATTTCACTGCCACATCTGAGAGAATGATAGCAACTATTACAACATCTATGAAAGCTGAAGGTAGAGTGAAGAGCGCACAATTGAGCTGAGGCTTTTCAAGAGCCTCACTACACAAGGAAGTAGCTGGAGAACTTTTAAAATACCCCCTCCAGGGTAAACAAAAACATCCAGCTGCAATGGTGTAACAAGATCTTAAAGTCACAGCTGTGTGTTTTGCTGATCTTCTGAGAGGAACTACCACTTTAATGTGAATAGTATTTAAGGTTTCAAAAGACGCTTTTGACTGAATAGAGATCTAAAAGAACCCACAGCTACTGTAGAAATAATTTCATCGTTCCAAAAGCATCTCACTGCTAGGCAGAGCTGTTGTAAATACAACAGACTACAGGATACAGAAGCAATAACTGAATTTGCTTAGGACAGTTATACTTTTAGCCAACATAAAGAACATGTAAGTCTTTACCAAAGACCTATATAGGATGAAATGGACTAATTTAATCTGTGGTATTGACATGAATTATCTTAAAAATACCAGGATGATCCACTTAGAGTTACACATTAATTACTAATACAGCACAGAAACTTAGGATTTCTTCTGGTGGTTGAATGGGTTTTTCATTACTCAAAGGAAGTTAATGAGACATATATTGCACTTGAACTACATCTAACAACACAGCAAGATAAACATTTAAGGAATTTGAACCAACTAAATTGTTAACATTCATAATTGCTGGTTTGTTAAAAATCCTCTCCACCATGGTCTACCACATGGAATATACTCTGATTGCCAGAGAGGTCAGACATCTCCTGAGATGAAGCAAACATGCTTAAATAACCTTTTTGCAATTCAGACCTTAGTGAAAGAACACCAGTGGCTAGCACAAATCCCAGGATACACAAGAGGAAGACTGCCTAGGTAAGCAAGTTTAGTAATAGACAGTTTAGTAATTGTTTTCCCAGACAGTTTTTTGTTCACTGAGACTGGTTTCTTTTAGAACCTATGTCTACTAAAGGAGAACTGTCTGCAATCTCACCAGCCTACACCTTTCTATGCTAACCACTACATCCAAGGCCTCTGCTCTGCAAGAATCTCTGCATTCACTGAACTTCACATCATGCAAGGCTCAAAAATCACTCCAGGCACAGCCTATGCCTGAAAATAAAGAAGAAGGTAGGCTTACAACAGTTATTAGCTATGCCAGTGGGCTTTCTTCCAATAGAAAAGCTGACTTATTCTACACAGCATGATTTAGATACTTCCGTCTCATTTCCCAATAGCACTGAAAAGTTAATGGGCAGCAATGGTAGCTGTAAATCTGCACTAACTTCATAGTGACAAACCTTCATTTAGTACTATGTCCTTCCTTTATTTCTTTGCCTGAGACACTGTTGGCTCCTACTCAATGACAGAAAGAAAGCTGAATTTACATTTAAAGCTAGATAGTGAAGTGGATGGTAAAAAGGAATTTTTAAAGTTATCTAGGGAAAAATGAAAGACTTTCATATATTTTGCTACAAAACATGGTTGAAGTAGCACAGAGAAGATTCCAGTTTAAACACTTTGAGATCTTTAATAGTAACAACCCTGTCAGATATCCCTGGAATATAAAAGCAAATCAAGTCAGCAGAACTGTTTTCAAATACAGATGCTTTTCCTGACCTACAAAGAACTCCCTGTAAGTATGTGCTTTCCAAAACTTTTTGTTCACATTTTAGTTGCATTATTTCCAGTCCTGGTGCTATTTAAAGATATTTCTGTCATGATGAGTTTTTGTGAACAGGTCCTTAATATAAAAATATACAACTATCTGGCAATACAATATTATCCCCCTCTGGCAAAAGCCCTCAATCCCAGTTCCATACACAATGGAAAACCTACAGAGCCAAGACTTTAGAAGGAGGAAAATATTTCAGTCAGTAGTTATAAACTAAGAAACTCCTTGGCAGTTTATTATGTTTCACAAAGGATTTCTACTTCAGTGCCACTAAACCAATAGCAAACCGTGCTTACAGATGTAACAAGCTATCATTAATGTTACATTTAATGTTATTTTACTTTTTTTTGCCAGGCAAATGTTACTCCAGCATACCAAAACCTGGAAAATATCGAAGTTTAAGGAAATAAAACATCAAAGTATGACCTCATTCAGGGCATATTTAAGAGGACTTGACTCACCTACCACAATATGCTGTACCTTTGAAATTTGTGAATGTATTTTAATGGGAATTTCTCACAATAATCTGCTGCTTATGCATCCGAGGGGTTACTTTCATGCGAGTGTTTGGCACTGTCCAAAGGAAATGATATCAAGCTCTTGTGTCAACCATCCTAATGGAATTTATCACATTAGATTTTGCTGAATAATCTACTGCATGAGGTTGGTAGTAAACAAAAGAAGTCCCACAGGTATTTCTGTATTGTTATTAATTCATTTCTCTCTAAGGTGATGATGTGTTCAGTTTACTGTTTTGAGTTTTCTGTTTGATTGTGGGTTTTTTTATTTTTCTTTTTTTTTTTTTCCTAAAACAATTTGAATTATGAGGGAAAGGCTTTTAATTTTAGACACTGTTTGGAAGTGGTCCAAAATCTGTCATACTAGATCCCCTCAATCAGTTCAGATAAAGCCAAAATTCACATCATGTCTCTTTGTATCCTTCTGGCAAAGTATTATTTATGCAAAGCACAGCCAAGGACTGTTACAGGTACAAGACTAAAAGGGGCCACATTTCCATCCAATCTCAATTACTTCCTGGTGCTTTGCACAGCTCTGCCAGGCGACAGTTAAATGAGCCCAACAGGTAGCCTTGGAACCACCTGATTTCCTGTTGCCTTGGAGGTTTCAAGAAAAAAAGAAAAAGAGAAGAGATGGTTATTAGGGATAAATGAGAACAGCTTTGTGAAAACTGAAATGTGGTCTGACTGAAGAAGAAAGTCAAGTCCATACCCTTCCCAAAATTTTAGTACTTTGCCTAAAGTTTTAATAAATGTATGAAACCATCTAAACCAGACCTATTTCAGATTTTTCACAAATCCATCTTTTCTCCTACACTGGAGGCCTGCTATGTTTGCTTAAGTACACCATGAATGCTGAACTGTGATTTTCTGACCAGGTAAAATCACTAGGTCCTACAGAGCCTCCTAACAAATGCAAAGATGGAAGAAACTTTGTGGTTAATGAAAAACTTAAATTTTGTGAGATTTACATAGCTTTTAGCCAAGTAGATAATTTAACAGAAAGACCAACTGACACAAAATATGAAGGGGACACTAGGGCAAGAATAGGAAATACCAAGAGGGAAGACAAAAATATGAAACAAGAAAGAAGGGAGAGAACACACAAACACTGGACACCAAAAACATCTGGAAAAGTGAAAAACCATGAAATTCCTCTAATTCCAAGCCACTAGAGAGCAATCAACTTGTCCATACAGAAAATGAACACTTTATTTATTGTCAAATTTCTAATTCTGGATCAATATATAATTCACTGGCTGCAGAGATCCCTTCAGTCTAATCCTGTGCCCTTGTGATCCTAATTAGACTGCCTACCTGGCGCTATGAATACAAGTATTTTAAAATAGACACTTACATGTATTTGTAATATGTTTTAATGAGTACAATGCATTTCATTTCACTTATAACTCTATTAACTGGCCACCAAACAGACTTGCACCGAGCATTTACATGTAGAACCAATATTATTCAAAACCATTCTTGTCAGTCTTATTTCCATCTGTACAGAAAAGCAGCATCATTGGCCAAGGCCTTACAAAACAAAAACACAGAGTGATTTCTGAATAGTTTCTTTTTTTTTTTTTTGAGAAAGAACTAACTGAGAAAAGGGAGTTTCTAAACACAGGAGTCCATTTTTCTGATTAACTTGGAAACCGAACTATAGCTGTTGCAAGGTTCTTCACAGGGGCAGTTTTCTCTAACCTTCCAGAGGGCACGAAGTTCACACAGGACTATAGCAAGTGCTGTGATAAGGAACAGGAGGTACAGAATGGGTGATTTGCTCAGAGAGATGATTTAATACAGGAGAATGGCAGTTTTGAAGCCACAAGATTTCTGCATGCTTCTTTAGGTAACTGGTGACAACTTTTGAGGTTACTGATGAAAAGATAACAAAAGATCATGAAAACTTTCACCATGACTGCAATGGCTCTTTAAAATCAAATAAACTCCATCATGTGCATGTTCTCACTCTGCTGCTATGAACAACAAAAGTTGCCTGGCATTCACAGAAAAGCAGCCAACTTTTTTCTGGTTTTGGCTGTGATAGAGTTAATTTCTTCTCAGTAGCTGGTGCAGTGTTTTGGATTCAGTATGAGAACAATGTTGATAACACACTGATGTTTTGATTGTTGCTATGTCATGTTTATCCTAAGTCAAGGACTTCTTTTGTGTCTCATGCTGTACCAGTGGGGAGGTGCACAAAAAGCTGGGAGGGAACACAACCATGACAGGTGACCTGAACTGGCCAAAGGGATATTCCACACCACAGACCATCATGCCCAGTATATACAATGGGGAATTATCTGGAAGCAAGGCTGATGAGAGTTCAGGGACAGGGTCTGACATCGGTCAGTGGGTGGTGAACAACTGTATTGTGCATCACTTGGGTTTTTTTCCTCTTTGTTATAATTATTATTATTTACTACTATTAATATATTTTACTTCATTTCAATTATTAAACTGTTCTTTTAGTTCTGACTCCCCCCTCCATTCCCCTGGGGGGTGGGATGGGGTGGGGTGAGTGAGTGGCTGTGTGGGGTGTAGCTGCCAGCTGGGCTCAAACCACAGCAACTAATAAGCAAGATACTTGTTTAGAATAAGGGAACTAAAAAAAGTCTTTTAGTACAAAGATCAGTTTAATTTTAAGTGAAGATAATGGGAAAATTTAATTCTAGCAGATTCAAAACACATTTTCCACTACACCACCACACCTAAAACAAATCCTTACATTTCTACCTATCCATATTCAGAGCTAGGAGAGCTTCATTTCTGGAAAAGAGATACTGAGAAATCCTGAGTTGGGAGTTAGTCAAATTGTAATCCCCTCACTCAATGTCCCTAATTTCCAAATGCAAATAATGTTAGCAGTTATGTAAGGCTTTTTTAAAATTTTAACCTGAGCCATACCTAAATAAAAGGTATTACCAAGAAGTTAAATGCATAAATACCTACTGAATAGGTAGGTCATAAATACCTGAAGAATATTCCTGTTCCAACCAAACAGAAATTGCTTGAAGAGCACCAGTAGACGCTACATATTTATGATAGAAGATAATCAAACTTTTACTGCAGTGTAACTCTAAAATTACCATGAGAAATCAAAAATAATTTTATAATGTAAGATTCATCAAAACCTGAACTCAGCAACAAGACAATGGGAAATCAAAGCTCAGGGAGCTGTACAAAATTTCACATAATTTTGAGCAGTCACATCTACCCCTCTCCAACACTAACAAATCTAACACTGAAAAGGCAGACCCATAATGCTGGGTGGTGATTACATGTAACTCATGTGTTATCAAATCCAACTGCCTCCACATACATGGTGAAACTGGATATATGAAGCCTGAGGATGCCAGTGGAACAGATTTAGATCATCGCACACTGAAGAAATATTAATTAAGATCTACTATCTATAAAAAGTGTTTGCAATTCACCCAAGATAAGAGATAGCACTTGCAATAAGTAGCTGCTTATAAAAGGCTTCTTACGCACGTCACATTCACAGCATTAGTACATTACTCAGTAATGTGCTACACCAACGTGCTGCAAGTTACAAAACTTGGCAGTCCTGATAATTGGAGTGGCTTTCCCCTTTCGCACAGCTTCAGCTGAGGGTGAATCATAGTAGAGAATTAAGAATAAAAATCCTTGAACTTCAAGGCCCTTCCCCCTCCACAACCATACTGACTAGTACTAAAAAAACCCTGTCTTGTGGCCAGGTTGATTTCATTAATTTAGACCTCTATATTTTTTAAGTCACCATTTATCATTGATTTAGTCTCAACTTACTTCTTCTATTTCAAAAAATGCAAATTTTAAGAAAAAAATTTTGGCTTGGAAGTGGCACTAGTCACAATTTAGTATTTTCTCTTCCTTTTTTAAGCACAAACAGGAGCTCCCTTGCCTTGAAGTTTCTCTTTATTTCCCTCAATGTAAAAGCTGACCTTGACAGTAAACAGCTAAAAAACCCAAATGGGATCATTAAAGGTACTAACACATCATGACTGAAGAATGAGTTGATCCAAGTTCAGATGTTCTGGACTGATCATTATATTTTCTATTAATGCATGGGAAAATAAACCAAACATCTGCTATTGAGACTCCAGTTGCACACACTAAAATTAAGTGTAGCAAAATGTGAGTGCTCAAGTGCTGTACTGCTTCCTGTGCTTTCTTTGGTGGGACACAAGAAGGCAACTGAGCTTGGCCACATACTCCTTTCAATTAAATTGGATAACATAATGAATTTATCTCAAGGCAGAAAAAAATCTGAATCTCTCAGGAGTAGCTGAGAACTTCAGCATGTTTATTTACGGATCAATTTGGAATTTCACTGCACTTGTCATAACTATCAAAATCAAGAATTAACTTAATCTAATTACACAAACTGATTTTTCTTGATTAAAAAAAAAAATTAAAAAAATTTTAAAACCTGATGACTTCATTTCGTACCATCTTATTGTTCATACCATCCTAGGCCCTTTGGCATTTCACAGAATCCATACCACTGAGCCCCAAGGTTCAGACCTTACTTGATTTGACCACCAGCTGTTTCTATACCTACAGCCACCTTCTCTTCAGCAAATGCACCCCAGTCCCCCACCATCCAAACTTCTTAAAATAGCAGTTCATCAGATTTAACTAATGCTAAATCTGTGTACTGGAACACATGCATTCAAATCTATTTTAAATGCTGCAAATCCCTAAATAGAACATTATTTTTGAAAGATCTCAACTGTAATTTGTTTCTACATAAAAAGTTTTATTTTTTACCCTCCATACAGCAAACACTATTATAAGTTTCTCTAGAGACTACATGGATTAGACTAAATGGAAAGTTGCCATGACAACACCACAGTTATTTTAGGTATTAGATTCATGCCAAGTTAAACAAAGGGCACATGCATGGTCAAGAACAAATTTTCTAACTGTTCTGACAGCCAACAATAAACAGCAACGTCATTTTAAAAGTTCTAGAACTGGAGAATTAAGCCTTAAAACAAGAATGAAAATCAATTACAGCACAACAGAGCATCTTTAGCGCTCTATTGTAATGATAATTGCTGACATCTGTCCCAGTCAGAAGAAGTCAATCTGATCAGAATCACCTTTTCAGAGTGCCAAAAGACTGAACCCCACACCCCACTTTCAGAAATGGAAAATTATAAGGCTAAATCACTGAAGGTGAGAGGACAGCTGTTCCCAACTTCTACGTGCTTCCATCAAAGTTTGAAAGCCAAGGCCAGAAGACAGCAACCTTCACATCCTTCCTCATAGTCAGTGCTCCACGGTGTTAAAGAACAATTCACATGTAAATCATAAACAAAAATATTTAGAAGTGTAACTCACAGATCCTCAAAAGTAGTTAGATGCCCCACAAGACTACAATTCCCAAATCACTTAGACACTTCTGTAAGTGTGACTCAAAATGCCTATGAAGGCTTTTCCTGTGCTTATAGTACATATAGAGCACTTTTGCACAAAGTAAATTACTTCTCTGCCCATGGCAGGTGGGTTGGACTAGATGATCTTTAAAGATTCCTTCCAACCCAAACCTTCCTAGGAGTATATGATTTTGTGTATCTTCCAATTAAAAAATATCTAAAATAAAAGGACAAATCCAAAATTATCTGAGGCATTTAAAAATACCTGCATTCAAGAGGACAATTGCCTGTGTTTTCCTTAAATAGGTGGAAAAAGTTAGGGAATCAAATGGTCTGATCGGTTAAATACTGAAAACTTCAAAATTTGCTATAATTCTCCTCAGCAAGTCCCTAAGCAGGGCACTTTTACTTAGTCCCTAAACATAAAGACAGCCAGCTTCAGGCTCATAAAACTGCAAGTTGTTTATGCTTCTCTCTGAGACAACAGTGAATTGTAAAGGTGTTCTCTAGAAGAGAACACTCTGTACTCAACCATGGTATAAAAACAAACACTTCTAAACAAAAACTGAAAGAAAGCATTACTGACTAGCACACTACAGTTGAAAAAGAGCACCTACCTTGACTCTGATAACAGACTTCCGATGATAAAAGCAGCAAAGTGCTGCAACCAGCATTTGAAAAGTGTTATAATCCTTCGGCATTTTCAGTTCTGCTGTCTGTGGTTCCTCAAGACTGAAGATAAACAGTCACTACTAGTAGTATTCTGAGGTTGAGCAAGCTCTTCAGTGTCATCACTGCCTACCAGAGTTGCTACACCCCCTACTCACGTATCAGCCCAGGACACTTTCCACAGCTGAAGCTGATACCATCAATTCAGTGACCACTGGCACGCTGGCTTCCAGCACACCACATAGAGAGTGCCAGAATCCTCATGTGATCTGTTTCACTCACCAGTGAAATCCTAGCTCCTCTATCTTGGTATCCCCTGGCTCAGAGATGCGTTCAGGACATCAACACAAGCTAAACTTCTCTTCTTGATGAGTTACAATACCTGACTGTCTCCCTGTGCTGATAAAGGCTTAATCAGTTGCTCCAGCTCAATCATGCAACATCTCTGCCTGCATCATCAATTATACACACATAAAAGAAAAAGAAAAAAAAAAAGAGGAAAAGAAGTTGATCACTGTTTGACAGCTGTAAGAATTGAGCTTTGGTAACCAAGGAAAATGATAAATCTCTTTATTTTTAATTAGGAAGTTTCTGGCAGACAGTCCTTGGAAAAAAATAGCAAGAAACCAACCCTGTAAACATTGCCAGTGTTGCAACCAAGGTACCTTCAGCATTTAAAACTCTCAGTAGACAGCTTTATCTTGGTTATAGTCCCATCGGATTGTGCAAATTGCTTGAGAAAGAAAGAACTGAATTCATGAACATGTCTGATCTGGCAAAGTAGAAGTAAGCACTACAACAAAATAAAAAGCAGCTGTTTTATTTATGCCTGTGATTCCATTCACTTGGACAGCACAGTCCATAGCTTACTGACCAGTCAGCAAACTGCTCATCAGCAAAGAATCTGACTGACATACCGCAAGGCTCTCTTGAGAAGCAGGGCAAAAAAAGGCAAACAACTTCAGTAATTATAATAACAGTCAGAGACAAGACATAACCTCCATCGCAGCCTAGTTAACAGATCTGGTGAAAGAAAACCAAATGGGCTGGATTGAGCAGTATAAGAAAGCCTGTAACACTTAAGATAAGGGAAACTTTGAAGAGATTAACCAATCATTACTTGGATGGTATCAAAAAATTCAGAAATTACAGATATTTTAGATCTTGGATTAGGAACAAATTAATCCCAAGGAGTAGTTAAAGTGAATAGTTACTTGTCCTTTTCATCAGCAACAAATATATTACATAATCAGGAGGACACATATATGAAATGCTCACTGATGTCCTCAGGTATTACTTGCAAGGTACCTGTCACCCAATAACAGAGTACTTCCTTCCCACACTGCCTGAACAATGGGAAGCGCCCTCAGTGCCTGCATCCTGCACCAGGAATTGGTACACAAACCAAGCAGCAGCACTGAGAAAAGACATAAAATATGCACTGCCTTTCGAGGGATGGAGTGCCTATCTGAAAAGAAGAGGAAACCTCAGTGTTGGTAGCAAGGAAATGGGAGTGCGATGTGTGAAGTTCTCTGACCTATCTGACCACTGAAGGTTTGCAGGTACATAGCACCAGGTTAAGCACCAAACCCAGAATGCTCATAAAGGTAGTCAGACTACTTGGCTGTGTGTAGGAAATGTTGTGCCAGAGACTCTTCTGAGAAAAGGAAAATAATGCAGGAATAAAAGAACAGAACATTAAATGGACTGTAAAGTAATAAACCTGCCAAGAAAAAGGATACAAGATTGGCCAGGAAAGAAGCTGAAAACGGTGACTTTGAGGATGAAGTCCTGCTGTACAGTACTTTATGACAAACTCAAACAATGAATAAGTAGATAATATAATAGGAATGTGAAAGTACTCTCCTTTTCTCTTTGCTCCATGCTGCAGTGTATTTTAATTTACTCTGAGCTCTTCTTCCACTTTGAGGAACTCCATACGATTGCTTTAGCAAGTAACCAGAGAAGAGAAGATTAAAAGATACCGTGCAAAACTTCAAACACAAAAGCCTCAACTGTGATGCTTGTTTCTTGACTGAAATTTTCTGGTGCTGTGGCAGGACATCCTATAAAGGACTGTATTTCTAAAGAATATTATTCTAAAGTTCTCATAATAACACCCTAATCCAATTTTAAAACTGGAGGGCCAGGAGAGAGGGATGGTAAAAAGGGAAATGAAATACAAGACTGCATAAGTCAAGGTGTTTTTGCTTTACAATGCTGGCAAGACAGTACTAATACCACACCCTAAGGTTTCACTTGGAATACCATGAACAGAAACTATCAAGACAAGCAACGCAAACTACAGCAGGTGACAGGAAGGGCTATTAGGATGCCTTGGCTAATTTGGCAGCAGAAACAAATGATTTAGCAGTGAAAAATAAGTTGGACCACTTCTGCTCTGAAAAGAATTAGAAGTACCAAATAGAAGTTCTTTATGGGGCTGGAAAAAAAAGGACAGGAATACCATGATGTATCAATGTGTAAACCTACACAGAAATTTAAACAAAGGTTCTCATCCATCATCAAGAATAAACCTCCCCAGTTTTTCAAAAAAAGGAGGATTGGAGTGGCACATCTAATGCAAGTGGTAACTGCCAGATTCTTATTTCCTGTCTGTAATGAAGTAAAGAATCAAAAATTATGTATGTTGAGAGAATGCCAGGAATAATGAACCTTAAAAACTAATACTGTACAATTTCATACAGCAGCTGTCGATGCTTTTTATCAATAGTATAACTGATAGGAAAAAGGATACTTTATTTAAATAGTAAATTTTAATTTTTTAAAAATTAAACTAATGGGATTTTTCTTTTTATTAAAGATTAGTATGACTTCTGCCTAGATAGCTCAATGAATGGATGACAACCTTTGCAAGACACTTTGATACAGCAGTATGAAAATCAGTATTACTGGAAGGAATCTCAAGGAGAATGCGAGTAACCTCTAGGTGATAGCACGGTATTTCCTGCACTGATGGTTATCATGGAGTTTTTCAGCCAGTATGACTGAGGACAGCCTTCAGGCTGCTCCAGATTATGCTTCATATATAGGTAAGATTTACATTTTAAAATATTGACTCAGAGAAACAAAGGATAGCTTAGTCACATTTTCACTCTCCTCACCTTCAATTTTTTGCTGGTACTTTGGGTTCTTGGACTCTGCACATGAGAAACAAACCTGTTTATTGTACCTAAGAAACATCAAATACAATCCTTTTGCTAAGTCATCTATTGATGTATTTCAAATGCTCTCCAGCACCAAAAGGTCAACCATCAGCTTTATTTCTTTGTTTTTGAAGATTCTTCATAGAATCTTAAAAGATCTGATAATCCCCTCATCTGTTTCTGTGGATGGCTGGCTACATTATTCTTGATAACTTCAATAACTAAGCTTAATAAGAGAAGATATTTAAGTTCATAGAATCCATGGCCACACGAGTTCAAGGACACTTGAACATGTATTCTGTGTTGAGTTCCTAATAGCCCATTAGGAAGAGAAATTAAGGAGTCTCTGCTAACCTCATCTGTTATTACAAAGCCTCTAAAGTTATTTAGGATATTTTCATGGTCTAGTTTAATGACCCAGTGCTTCCTTGACACACCTAAACTGTGTCCAGTTCACTCACAGCATGTTGCATATGCAGGAATTTGAGGTGTTCACATAGGATAGTGTGAACCTGCTCGCAGGGGAATCTTCTTACACACAGGTCAAAAAAGAAAAAGTGTATGGATAATTTCTTTAGTAGAGGTCAGTTTCTTCTTCTCTCATCACCAAAAAAAAAAAAAAAGTGGCTTTAAGATTTTAAGTGGCTCAAGTAAAGCAACCACACTCCTTGAAAATATAAATGCTTGAAAACTCACAAGCAGTCTGAAGTTATCAAAACAGTCTCCAGAGCTAAAAGAGGTTATTTTGAACCAATACCCGTCATGGTCATGGAAGTGCTTAGAATTCACACACAGAATTATTATGATTTGTGATTTCATATTACAGAAAAGAGAAATAATTCCAGACTAAATTAGATGAGGAAATTGTTGGCTTGCTACTTTGCTTTGCACTGCTCTATTCATTTAAGCATTCAAATCAGCCTAACAATATTCAGTGAAACACACATGCTGCTGTAGATTTCAGTGCACTAAATGGAAGTAAACAATGCAGGCAGGAAGCCAGCTGTAAATGGAAGAAGGCAGGGTGCACTGTACAAGGGTCAAGAGCACAAATCTGATTAGATCCAGCCTCGAGCACTGCTGCTGAACGAGTGACGTCACATGGACAGGGACACGTCCCCATTACACGGGGCACGACCTAACTATGGTCTGAGTGCCTGTGGCTACAAAATGGCAACTCTGGGGTCAGAGTAAAGTACAACAGGAATAAAATTTGAAAGAAAAAACTCAACACAAATCAAAGAACTTACATTTTCAGTTGAAACATTTTTCACTTAATATGTAAGAGTTATTGCCATAACTAGTTATTTGCTCTTTTTAATGTATGAAAAAGTGAGGAAACAGGGGACAACTGATAAATAATTTGTCCATGCAGACAACATCTTCACAATGCCCACTCCCAGTTAGTTTTAGCAGTAAGTCCTTCAGAAATGGCACACTGCCTCTAACAAAGCTCTGGGGGCAG
This sequence comes from Eopsaltria australis, assembly GCA_034509425.1. Classification (NCBI taxonomy): domain Eukaryota; kingdom Metazoa; phylum Chordata; class Aves; order Passeriformes; family Petroicidae; genus Eopsaltria; species Eopsaltria australis. Next base: position 1,290,263 of record JAVTVJ010000156.1, read on the forward strand.
ATGCCTCCAAACACAGGTAGTGCCCAACTTTACAGCTGAACCCTTGTTAAATAAGTATAAACAAGGGGATAACAACACTGTCAGAAGGCTTACTTTTATTTGTTCCTAACTCAAAGGTCTACAGGCACATAAAGTCCCATCTCCCAGCTCCTGTCCTACCATTCCTGTCCCAGCTCTTAACAGAACTCACTCCTTCATGTTCTCTCGGTTAACCTCACTTCCTGCACGCTGTTGTTGGTGCAACTTCTGATCGTAAATCAACAGATAGAGCTGCAGCTGTAATTACCCTTGTTTGCATTGTAAGGTGTGGTGTGGGAGAGGTCAGCATAATTTCTTCCTCCTTTCTATCGTGGTTCCGTGAGGCAGTCTCAGAAATACGCTGCAGTTGTACAGGAATAGTGAGAAAACAGAATTTGCATCTATTTAGTTTACACTGCTGCTTGAATAAATCTCTTTGAAAATCTGCCTCATATAAAAACCCAGGTTGGTAGGTACAAGAAATAAATGCCCAACCTGCTTATGAGCTTCCTAGTAGGTCCTAATTTGCACTTTAAGACATCCAAATGCCTTTGAGATTTATATGTTTATATATTTATAAAATATATATTTATATATATTTATAAAATATCAAATTCTTTCAAAGTCACCTGGCAGTAGGTCTGGCTTTCCTACTAGGCACCTTCCTGTTCTGAATCCACTGGCAAGTTTTATTGATCCTACCAAAAACTAGCATACATATTCTCGAGCTCCACCTACTGTCTGCCAACCCATGTACAAACATGAAATAATTTTGTAATGTCTCATATATTTTTCCTTCGATTTGTTCCTTGGAATGAGAAAAAAATTAGGAAAATGCATTAATTTCTTTTTCTTTCAGAATTAGTTCACAGTTTATGGTTAATACCTTCTTCTCTTTCCTGCTGACTTAACTGTCATTAGTCTTGTTTTACTGGCCAGCATACCAGAGCAGTCTTGCATATAAAAATAAGGCATTAGGACAATTGTTAACTTCAGACTTCTCTTTTTGAAAGCCTCCCCAGTTCTGTCAGAGTGAAGTGCTTGTTTGTGTGAGATTTACACCAATCCCAAACATAATGGAAAGACAGAAAAAATCTGTTACTTCACCAGAGTAAGTGGATGCCTTTAAAATATCAGCTAATTATCTAAAACTCCTGAATACCCTAAAATACTTTCCTTTCATACAAAGGATGTGTATTTTGGATGTGTAGCACTCAAAAAGAAAACTTGCTAGTCACTTGGGCTCTGTCAGAGCTTGGCTTTTCAAAAGTCTTTACCACCCTTTCAACGTTTTAGTAACAAAAGGATTTGAGGACACAGAGGCAAATGACCTCTAGGTATTCTAGACAGCCAACATACCACTGTACTTCATTATTTGTGTAGATGCTTATTTTCTATAAGTATCTGACATATAAAAATGTCAGGCCAACCTGCTCCTTTGACAGCACGTATCATTAGATGACATCCCAACTAAAACATCCCAATGCTCCTTCTGCTGCCCTCTCTGCAGGCTAAACTGTATCTCAGTGTGTCTCCAAAAAGAGGCAAGACAGACACACACAATGTACCAGTCTTATTCTAATTATCTGTAAACACAACTCTGAGAGATTAGGAGCTTTACCTCCCTAGGCTTTATCAGTAAGAGGACCCAAAATGATTTAAAAAAAAAAAAAAAAAACATCATCATCTGCTCTCCACATGCTATACACTCACTCCCCCTTGTGGCTCATGAGCTTATAGACAGTGAAAGATCAACAATAAGGTTAAATATAAATGTTATATATATCCTTTCCCCCCCTTTTTGTTTGAAAAGTAAATGCACATCACCATGTACCCATATTTGCTTTCACTGACATGGACATTTTGAATTGAGTATATTATCAAAACGCCAGGTTGGATGGGGCCCTGAGAAACCTGGTCTAATGAAAGGTGCCCCTGCACAAGGCAGGGGATTGTAACAAGGCATTTTCTGAGATCCCTGCCAACCAAATCATTCTGTAGCAACTGTCAGCATTTGAGAGCCACTGGGACTAATATTTTGGAAAAGCAGGTAATTAATTTAAATCCAAGTTTCACAAGAGCACTAGAGATAAAGTAAGACCCATTTTTTGTATCCCGAGACTCCTATCCCATGTTTCAGATTCAGGCCTTTCCAGCTTATGTTTCTCATCTGTAAATAAGACCTGACAGTAGTTACTGAGCCTCTACAAAAAGTATTGAAAAGGTCAACTAAGTAGCTACTGCCACTAGCATTACTATTGGTGCCAAGGAAATTAGAGCAAAGTAATTTTATAGTTTTCAACTCAAAGTTCAGTGCAAATCTCAGTGCATGTAGTGGCTTTTGCGGACTCCAGATCAGACATAATTTCAGAGTTAACGAGTAATAACAGAAGAAGTAGAATACAGACATTAACAGGGTCAAACCCATGGTAGGATAACATGTAGGATTAACCATTAAGATGCAAAGAGAGAATGCTTGCTCTTTAAGAATGATCAGCATTTTATATTTACTAAAGCACCCTCAGCATTACAGAAGATGCTCCCATAAGCAAAATACCCTAAAATTTCATTTCAACATCAGGAGAACGGAATGCAAGAATGCATCAGAAGAGGGGAATGCACTGCTAAATGATGTCACAATGAAGGCCAGAATAATTAGAAAGCCACTATAAACTTGACTCAATAAAAAAACTCCTTCTCACAGTACACTAACTCCCCTCGCCTCTGACCCACAAAACCCAAAAACCTCAACCAACCAAAAGAACCCACAAACCCCACCAACCAAAGAAAAACTCAGATCTTAGAGCTAATCAGGCCATTCAGGAACTGGGGGCTGGGAAAGAGCAAAAAGCTCCAAACAGGAACAGGCTAACTTGGGATTCATTGTTTTGGGGAAAGATGAACTAGGACAGTAGACTGAAAGTGCATTGTCTTGCAGAGCTGTAGAATCATACTTCCTGCATCATTTACTGCAAACAGCAGCTTGCATTTTATTCATCACTTTGCAGCCAATAGATTACAAAGCTGCTGACTCAACCTTATTTTCAGAGACCAGCCTGTTGGTCAAACATAATTAAACATGAGAAAATACTGAAACTTGGGTGTTATATTCCACCACTAATTATTAATAACTGCATTGTATCAAATAAGGTACGTTTTCTTTAACTCCAAAAGAACAGGGCAAAGTTCTCACCATGATTTCAGAGGAATTAAATACTTGAGAACTGCTGAATTTCAGCAACATATGTAATCCCTTAAGTATTTTTTAAAATTTTTCCTGGGCTGATGAAAGCTTTTAGGAACAATTATCATACATATATACTTTAAGAAATAGTTGCCCCTTTTAAGTAGAGAAAGGGCAGACATTTTAAGAAACAAGACCAGTATAAGGCTGAAAAAAAATTCCACTGCCTGATATTTTACTTTCACCAGACCAGGACTAAAAGTAAAAGACAAGATGCTTTGCCCAACTTACTGCAACAGCTCAAACTTATCCCACTAGAAAATTAAATATGGGTTATGAATAGAAGACAGATGGACAAAACAAAACAAAAAAACCCCAAACCAAACCAAGCAACCAACACACTATGACCCCCCCCCCCACCCAAAACAACCAAAAACAAAAAACCAAAAGCCCCCTAAACCAAACCTCTATGTGCAAAATATCACAATTTAGGAAAATTTTCCCCATAAGATCAATAAAAAGATCATTAGACCAATCTAGATTGGGAGGTAAAGCAGATTATCTTGGGGTGATAGGGAATCTCCTTTGTTGGAAATTCTGGACAAACTGGAACATCTATTCTAACAATTTTAGTGACACCCTGACAAAAAAAAAAAAAAAAAATCTCAAGTTCCCTCTAAGACCTACTTCTATAAGTTAATGACAGGGAGGAGGGGGAAAATTCCCTCCTATTCTGTGCCTCTTGAGAAAAAAGCAACCAACCTCCAACAGTCAGGCTCCTACGAGAGTTACAAAGAAATTATTATGAAATGTGATTTGAATTACCATGACTTGATAAAAAATTTCCAACCAAGTGTTTGTTTTCCAGCAGAGGGCAGTGCACAACCAGCAACCACCCATCAAGGATCGAACGGAAGGTTTCATTGAGACCGATAATTACATGCATAAACATTAGACTGGCTGTAACAGAATCTGTATGTCTGAATTACACACCTTACATACAAGAGGCAACTGCTGTAGAATGATGTTTGTGAAGCTTCTGTTCCTGCTAAGCAAAGACACATAAGAAAAGAGGAAATATCTCTGTCTGAAGCCTTACTGACATCACTGATGATCTTTGAGTTGGATGACAAATCCATAGTGACAGATGTGTAAAGTCCAAGTCGGCCACATGGGCATATTCCTTTTCTCCTCAAGAAAACACATTCCATCTGATAATCCCACCTTCTGTGATACTGTTGCCCTTGCTGCAGTTGCAGAAAGTGTGGAAAAGAAGTCCTCAAACCACCCTACAGACTCAAAAAGAACCTCTTGATCATGTGGTGCCTTAGTGTCAGGCATTCCTCCCAGGTCTGACACTTAATGTTGTCAGACAATGCAGAAATCCAACAAACTTTGTGCTCACAAGTCCCAACTCGCATCTCAACAGGCAAGTCTCTGCAGGAGCGTGATACGCAGCTTGAACAGGAATACATTGGACTTGGCAAGTTTTCCAGTGAGGTGGGGATTTCTCTAACATATTTCCATGTCTACAAAAGGCTGCTTGCAAGGAAATTTCACTGTCATCAGGAAAAATTGCTCCCAAACTGTGGCTCCTTGTCATGCTGACACAGATTTTTTTTCTAAACTTTCCTAGACGTACATACACACATACAAACTTTTCTTTTGATCACCTTCTTACTATGGTATCTTCCAGTAAAATGGTGAGAGTCAAACATCCACACCTACATTGGATTGGCATCCAAAATATTATGAATTTGTGCCATTAACTATACAAACTGCATCAATAAATCTCATAACCTGATCTAAGTTCCATGAAGTTGAATTAAACCCACAAAACACCATCCTATCTTGCAAAGCTATAGATAATGATCAACATACTGGAATGTCATCAGAGTTCTATTCTCAGTTGCACTATCCAAAGCCATGATGAATGACAGTAATTTCTATGACAGTTTACTTTCTAACAAAATCAAGGAAGAGTAAAAATAGGGAGAAAAATTAACACTGTGGGGCTTAGACAAACATGAATCCTTCAGCAGAACTTCACAAGAACCTCTTTTTCTGCAGCTGTAACTTCCTTAAATCAGCAAGAGTTTTTTCAAGTCTGAATCTAAATATAAATTTCCCTCATGACCACGGTGAGCAGACAATCAGTCATAAATTTTGCAATTTTTCCACAAATGGAACAAAATACAACTCCAAAACCTCAGGCCATAGTAATATCTATCAACTCACTGGTGATATGTATTTCTGTAATTATTAAGCACTACTTCCACAGGAAATGTGTGAAAGGTTTCCATGAAAGGAGGAGAGAAATATCTTTTTTTTCTTTTCACCCAGATATAGCTCCAATGATGACAGCACAGATTTCCATAAAAAGATCCTAAAGTATTTAGAGTTACTAGGAATGGGACAGAAAGCTATCTTTAGTTCACATGAATTTTATCAAAACGGCTCACAAAAAGTTCTCTGACACACTGAAATCTGCCAGCACTTGATTCTTTCTCCCCTGTTGCAGGAATCTGTTCTGTGCATGTGCAGACTCAGGGTGTGGGAAGAACCTGCAGAGACTACCAATGGATCTATTATTTGGTTCATAAAACTTGTAAAAATCTCACAGAATGTACAACGTGCTATTGTGTCCCTGAATCTCTTTCATGACTTGGGTAGCAGCCTGACTCAAAGCAGTCTGGCTTGTTTTCACTTCTAAAGGCTTTTTTTGAAAGAGCCATTTAACTGTGACCATGGTTTCAGCAGCACTGTGAATACAAAGCAAGAGTTGAAGCCATATGGACACTTCAGTATACTCAGACTTCAGCAGATCAGTACATTTTTCCCCCCTTAGAACTTGCTTTAGCATAATTAGCTCTCTTTATATACTGACTGAACTAATACATCAATATTCAAGATGTAGTAACCTGCAACTTGCGAGGAATGTAATTTAAAGAATTAGAAACCACAGTTCATCTATAGAGAACATTCTCTTTAAAAATTCTATAAGCAGTGTTTTCTGTCTTGTATCTTGAGCAGAATAAAACAGCAGAAAAAACCAATTTATTTTGCCTGTCCTCTGTTCAGAGTATTTCTGAATACAAGGATTTATTTATATTACTTTCAGTCACCAGATTTCAGCAAGGAAAGGTTTGTTAAAAAGCAAAGTGCTACACTCAGCTTCGAAGTTTACCATCAGTCTATCTGCTTGTAGTCACTAAGGCCAAAACAGACATGATGATATTCTTCTCACTGTGAACCAGCACACAACCAAAACCAGCACACTGAACTGTGTTACTCTTCCTCAACCCCAAATGAATTCTTCGCGTTCTATTTACAGCACAGTCCAGCTCTGAAGAGATGTTGATTCTCCAGCAGCAGCACGTTCTAAACAAGTGTTAATTATTTTTCTTATGGGACTCACAAGAAACTCCAGCAGCATGCCTGCAGAAACAGTGCTGATTTGCAACTGTGAAGCTGCAGGGTCAGCTCTGTGCCCAGGTCTTTTTGTAAAAACTACTTTTTAAATCTAGCTAGTTTACAACTAGCTGCTTGTCGTGAAGGAGAGTAGGTATGACCGTGCAGCCTGGTGAAGTGGATCAGTTATGAGAATGGCACCTATTTGAATCTTTCAAAACAGCCACCTACAATTGGTGTGCCAGGGAGCAACAGGAGTGGGGCTGCCCCCTATGGGACAGTGATCCGGGAGCACAGGGTGGGCAATGTGCTCACCACAAGGCGCAGCCCCACAGCACCCAGACCCAAGCAGGGTGGTGACACCAGCAGCTCCTATCACATTCTAGAGAGGCAGCAGAGGTAACAGGCCACGTACAAAGTCTGTCCCGGGCTTCCTACACAGCACTTGGAAACAGGACCAGGGACAGGCACACCCCCTGAACACCTGAGGCAGGGGCTGAGGGCCCAGCCTGATGCAGCCCTCGCTCAGGGGGTGTGGGTAGAGGTCCCAAGTGAGGCCGGCCAGGACACTTGGGAACAATTAGTGCCCTCAGGGCGCTGACACAGCACTATTTCCTCCGGACTGTAACTCTAGGGTAGAATTGCCAGCAGCCAAATTACCCTAACACAACTTTAATTTGTGCCATGTATTACTTGTTCTTGGAAGTTAAATTTATTAGAAAGCAATTTCTGCATAATTTTCAACATTGCAGTTTAGGATTTCTTGCCTAGAATTCCTGTTATGATACCACTGAACTAGGATACAAACTCGCAGCTCACTAAAGGCAGGGATGTAGACAGGAAAACCTGAAAAAGGAAGGGGAAGAGAAGGGATTGGTATCCCTTGTATTCTCCCTCACAAGTCTCTTTTCCCCAGGCTTTCTTCCTCAACATCAAAGTTTTAATAACTCAGCTTAGTACCACTGCTATTAACAAGAGTCCAAGACAAGCTCCTACTAGAAAAGTTGAAAAGATCAGAAACCACATTTATAATACAGAACTTGCTGCAACAAGACAGGACACACATATTGATGAATTGGCACATGATCCCTCTGCCTTTTTCTTAGTCACATTATTAAAACTGTAACAGTACACTTGGTACCGCACAGTGTGAGATACAGTAAATTAAATACAGCAATTAAAATGTCCACCACTTTTTTGCCTCTGGCATCCCGTCTTCCACAGTGCTCCTGAGAAGGCTTTTGACCTTCTCTTCCCTACTTTACCATATCCCACCTTCAGGCTGGGATTGAGGCCAGAGACCTTCACAGCACTGAACTACCTGTTCAGAGCAGAAATTCAGCAGCTGTTCTGAGTGTCCTGTGGCAGCCACTTTTCCAGTCACTTTTTGGACCACAAGTGAATTTTTAACTGTAATTTTAGTAAGTATAGCGCTAAAACTGTAAACCTAAATGTGCTGTTTTTATGATATTTTCAGATATTTCCCCAGAAATCCATAAGCAATAAATATATCTTCTTTTAATCTGCTAACCAAAGCAAGAATTTAGGCAGCCACCATGTAACTGTAAAGAAGCCCCATATAAAAATGCAACCTACACCCAAAGTACAATGCTCTCAAGTATTTCACTGAAGCTTTAAGAAAACAGTCTGAAACACATAATTAGTTTCTCTGTACCAAAAGACAGACAGCTGCACTATTTACCTACAAATGACTGGAAATGCTCTGTCACTGCTGGGTATAGACCAAATAAAATATTTTTGAGGGTAAGAAACAGTAACTTACCTTAACATATTCCAATGTAGGATCCAGAATATTCTGATCTCTGTAAGAAAATGGTACCAGGAGAGGACAGACAGAAAAACAAACAAACAAAAAAAAGGTAAGTCCAAATATAACCTCATACTGAAGAGATGCATTCATATGAGCAATATGCTACTAGGTCACATTAAAATCCTTATTAAAAGCTGTGTGTTAAAGGATGATAGCCTATGCTATCTAATTTTTTAACAAATATATAAATCACTGATTTCTTCTAGATGAACAGGTAGTGGAGCCAACAGTAATTAATCTGAGAAATGAAGTTAATTATATAATTTTAATAGAATAAAAAAAATATTGAAATTTCAAGAGATGACTGAAATACTTGCTTGCCACCTAAAACATCTGAAATAAATTTAAAAGAGAGCTCTCCCAATGACTTCTGAATTTATTTCTTTGCTTTTACGCTTTCCCATTTAAGCTACTGCCTCTGATAGCAGTGGGAGGGTACCACTAACAGGAAATAGAAGGTACTACGTTCACTTTCTATACATACAAAGGAAAAGTTCTCAAAGTAATCATAATTTCAGCATGACAATTATCTGAATGTGAGATAATCAAGTCATTGCCCTAATTTAAAAATAAAAATCTCATCATAGGTTTTCTATACAGATAGATGGCAAAGGGCACAGAAGCCTAATTGAAGAGCCTTGTACTGTTACAACTCTTTCCATAAAATATATATTTATTTTTATTTCTATTTCAAAGTATTTTGTATATTTGCTTTTATTGGAGAACCAGCAGATTAACAGAATTTGCAGTACATGACTGGATGTTTTCTACAGAACCTGGGATAACACACATGGCGCTGCCCTTAACTACAAACATGTAACAGGTACAATGAAAACCCTGCAAACTTAGAGAGGGATCAGGCACTTGTTATAGCAATCCAGTTTGCCACATGGACAACAGCTCTAAATTTAGAAACAGAATCCTGTTTGGTGGAAACTGGTACACAGATGTAACACTAGAAACCTAATAAGCAGCTTCAGAAATATAGAGATTGGATTACGCTGGAATTAATCAATCCAGAAAATGATCTCTGAATTCCCTGCATAATTTTGAATGTAACTGCATATAATCTGAAACTATGTTATTATTTTATACTCAATTATTAGTCTGGTTCCCTAACAGCTTTTAAACCAGACTATCAGAGTACTGAGCCTTCCCCATAAAATGATGGTGCTCAACTGTTCAGGCTGTATCATGTGTTACTGTTTCACACTATCTCAGTATTCAGCAAGGGTCAAATTGCATTCTCAACTGATGTTTAAAAGAATAAAAGCTGGAAAACTCAATGGAAATAGAATTTGGACCATTTGAAACTTTTTCCTATGCAATATACAAAGGGTCAACTTGATAACTGTATGAGCATAAAGCATAGCAGAGAACACGGGTGAAGCACAGAGGAAAAATAATAGAAAGTTTCTAAAAAGAAGAGATGTTTTCCTTCTCAACACTTTGCAATTTGACTGGGAAAAAAAATCCCATTTTTAATCAGTTCAGCAATGTCACTAAGCAAGCCTGAATTCTTCTCACATTCAAATGATCTGTGGGAAGTTGTTCCAGTACCAAATGCTCCTGAAAAACTTTGCCATTCAGTTCTTCACTTGCCTGTGGAATCTTTCAGGACAAAGGGTCTACTAGCACTGCATGCGCAACACACTCTGAAAGAACAAACCTGCTTACTCTGGCAGCGAGCACGTTTTGTTATGGTCTGCACTTACAATCTGCATTCCTGCAGACTCCACTGCTCCCACCTTCAGCTACAAGGCAAATGTTCTTTAGGATAGATCAAGCCAAAGCAAAATGAAAGAGGTAGAAAAGCTTTAAGACAAAACAGTTAATTTACTGGTATATAAAGCAGGACACCCAGAAGAGAGCAGAGAAAGAAGTAACCTACATTCCTTGCAGCATCCACACAACAAAAATGCTTTGAAAATGTTTGGCTTTAGGAAATGAATGGTGTAACAAGTACGTTCACAAGTACTGTAGTATTTTATCTACAGCTGTCCCACAACAAAATGTACAAAACCCTGCAATTCACCCTGAGCCATTTAGGAACATGTTTATGTTGGAACTCTACACATCTCAGATACCTGTCTCCAAGCAGATCCACTCCTCTCTCTCCCTGTCTTCCCTTGTTATCTAAACCTTCATCTTTGTGCAAATTTTTTATACTTTCCAGGAACAGTAACTTTCATTGATGTGCAGTAACTAATAGCACATATTAACCACTGCATTTTCCCATCATTCAATTCCACTACAATACCATCACATTGCAGAAAACCAGATTAAGCAGCTTGCCCAAATAACTAGAAGGCAACCAAATAAAACTAACTCCTGAATCTTCAGTTCCTCAGCTCTCTGTTAGCAATGATGATATATATCTTTATGCCATGTGCTCCCAGTGAAGGAAATTTATAATGTCATGAAGTTATGAAAAAATATAAAACACATTTTTTCCTTTCCATTTTCCCTCTCAAAGAATCTTAATAAAAATGGTGAACCCACATCCTCACTTACTAGATTAGAAGATCTGCAGAAAAAAAAAATTAATACTTTCAGATGACTAACAGATCAGATGAAAGATAATGGCAGGTTCTGCCATCTCTCAAAATCAATTTAACGGAAGGGTTGTTTCAATAATACTAAATTCTTATCTTTCATCAGATTTTATTACCATTCAAGTAATGCTAATGTTTGTCTTCATAATAGGCTTGACTTTACAGCTATATTCACTTGCACCTGTTTACCTACAACATTTATGTATTAGAGTCTGCACATAAGTCAACCAGTCCTGTGTAAACTGTGGGTTCACAGACTGGATTTTATTACGCATTTTGGCTTCCTAATAATCAGATAAGACGTACTTCCATTCAGATAAAAAGCATATTTAATGGCAAATTATGTTCCTGGAACAGAGAAGTTTTCAGAACACCTCAAGCTGAGGTAAGTATGCTGTAGGACACACATATTGGCTTCATGCTCTTTCTGTACCTATTCTGTCACAGAAAGGAATTTAAGAGAGGGATGTAAGCACACTCCCACATGGCTTTTGGGTATTCATATTGCTGCCACCTCAGTTCGTGACAAAACAAAATTCCCTTCCAGCATGTTTCTGCCCACAGGAACAAAAAAGAAGAAAAAAAAGCACCTGACTTGCTACATGTAATTAAACCATTCTCCTGAGTAGTGTATATCCTCTGTGGACCCTCCTCCACACACAAGGTCTGTGTGGAAACTGTGGTAGTGCAAAGACTCCTCCAGTAAAATCTGACCACTAAAAGAAAGCATCACAATCTTAGCCCTCATGATTCTGAGGCTTTTCCTAGTCAGAAACATGTTCTCTCTAGAGACTGACATCTGACAACACCTTTTTCAATGCTTGCAGACATATAATCCTTTAATCACTCCCTGGTAGTCCTTGGAAATTATCTCAATTTCTTTTCCATCCAGCTTCAAGATTCTTATCACAATTCTTACGTGCTTTTTTTTCATGTATGGGCTCCTTGCTGATACTGCCAAGAAAACACACAGAACTCGCAAACAAGTGTGGAGCTTCAGGAACCTCAGAGAAAGATAAAGGAAGGACAACAAAAAAGTTGCTCTTTTTCTTCCCTGTTCTTCTCCCCACAGCAACATTTGTTGCAACAATGAAGAGCTTGGTGTCATACCGGTTGGAATTGACTGTCTATGAGCAAGTACTGATACATTTGACCACTGTGACAAGTAACGTAACTTCTCAGAAAATAGGAATCATCGTGGTAAGAGGACCCCTTCAAAATATAACTAGAGCTGACTGAGATGAGAAAAGGGAATGGAATTCAGCTGTTATTGGATGCTATTTCTCTGCTTCCCAACACCTCTAAATGACAGTCAAACGTGTGGGGAGAATTAAAAGTTTTTTTTTAAAAAGCCCTTTTGAAGCTGTCACCATGAACAGCCATTGGCTAAAGTGAAGAAAAAAACCACTATAAGCAACTTGAATCATATTTCTGGTATGACAAACTAGATATTGCCATACTGCAACTTCAAATCCTGCATGCATTTCAAGACAATGAGCAATAAAACATGAAATTTGGGTAAAGAAAACTTTAACATCCTGGTAACTAGTCACTGTTCTAAAATATTTGATAAAATTCACAAAGCAATGCTGTAATTGAAAAGCTGAATCCTGGCGTTCAACCCCGACATCCATTATTCAGTTCAGTGGGTGCTGGGAGAACTGCCAGAATCTCAGTAACTCAGACATCATCTGTTTTTCAGACTCTGAGGTTTGCCCAATGGTTCTCCATAGGACAGCCTCAATAAAAAAATCTTTAAGCAGATATCCTGTAATCTTTAGCTGTTTGATTCTACGAAATCCTCCACCTTTCTAACATTGTACATTACCTACTCTCATCATTGTTGCTATAAAAAAATCCTGCAGACCTTGACACACTAAGCCGCATTAAAAGCATCTGTATTTTCCAGGCCCTTGGCATCCTCATAGAACAATCAGCTACAATTATAAATTAGCTATAATAACTTAAACAAAATTTAAGTGCAGTTACAACAGCATCACCAAGTTGTCCAAATCCTCACTATCATTCAACTCCCATAGAAATATTCTTACAGTGGTGGAAACTGCTGAGTGGCCCTGAGTCAGTTTTGTGCTACTTCACACTTTTATAACTTATAGTGTGCTTGTGGGAAAACATTGGGACACACTGCCAGTATTTGATGCATGAAAATATGTTAGTCTATTTAAAGTGACTTTTCCTGGGGACATTTTCAAAAGCATGTCCTTTCTACCCCATTGAAAGAGAAATCATGAGAACTATTTTCTCAATAGTTCCAAGACCAAGGGTGCCAATGCCAAATCAGAGTAAAGCCAGTAGAGGCTCAGAGGGAGCCTGAGACCCTGAAAATGCACCAAGCTGTTGCATGGCTGCTTACACAGACAGAACTGCTGTAAAATGACCAGATGGGAAGATGGAATCAAATGCCTCCTACAGCTTGTGTCTTTGAAATCTCTCCATCTCTACAGATTTTTGAAATACACGCTACTTAAGTATGAAGGTGCAAGTTGGAGCATGCTGGACACGGCATGTTTCAGTATATGTAGTGCAGACTGATGTTATTTGTACTGTAAACCAGAGTAAAAGATCCACTGATTTTATCCCCCAGCAGCTTCTGCTTCACACACGCACTCCTGTTACATTCCAAAGGGCATTTCACCCTTCTGTCCACAGCTGCACAGCACCATGGACATGACTCATTCAAACACCAGTGGAAACAAGTGCAAACTGCTATGACTAACAGTGTGATGACCTGCAGTTCACACAAGAACAGCAGGGACTCTTCAGTAATTAAAACTCAAGAAGAGATGCAATGTACTTTTCCTTGAATTAAATGAAATTGCAGCTTACTTCTATTTGTTTAGAATGTCCAAACAGAGATAATGTTTCAGCAATTTACTTTCACTGCTTCAATCTGCATCCCTCCAACTTGCCCCTGTTTACCTATTGCAGCAGAAAAATCGTCACCATTTTTTCTACCTTTTCCAAAAGGTTTTCTGTTTCTGCACCACCCACAGTACCAGTCTCTACAACCTGTTCAAAAGCTCAGACTAGGCACTTCCATTCTTTTTCTCTATTTTCCTTAACATTCAGGATAACCAGAGCCAAAACTCTGTCCTTCAAAGCCATTCTTCAATATTTTATCCCAAGACCTATTATGTGAAAGTAGTGTTTGGGCAGCAAGACTATTGCTAAATCAAAACAGACACTGTTACGACAAACTTGTTTATGTATGTGCTGCTGCCTGTTGCCTTGCATCTTCAGCTGACAACTCTTTACAGCGACTGTTTTAGTTGCTGTGCCGTTATCCCGAATCCAGTGGCACAAAATTTTAAGTGTTCAAAATCAATATGACCTAACAAAATGAATATGCATATCCCAAAAAAAACCTCTGACAAATGTTCAGTAGAATCACAGTCTCCATTAATTAATCTGAAATTCATCTAATTCCAGGTACAGTTTATTCACAAAGTATGGTTTTTCACCTGGTTAACACGTCTTTCAGGAGTGTGTATTTGGACTGAAGAATAGGAATGCTAATACTTTGCTTTAGCACTCAAGAAGCCGATAGTGGGAGGAAGAATTGTCCTCCCTGTCTATTCTCTTAGCCCAGTTTAAAAAGCTTGTCCCATCAGATGCCTCTCTGCATTGGATATGGCAAGTAAGCATTAGGAATATACCCCCGTATGTAACATTTAACTACTATTTAGAGCATAAAAGGGACAGAAAGGAAAATAAATGTTCACATATGAACAGGAGGCAAGATGAGTAAGCAATATAGCACACTTGGTACAAGTGAATAGGGTACTCCACAACATTTACCAAAGAGACCAGCAAACAGCAGAGCCAGGGAAGGAACTTTGGGTGTGATGGATGGAGTAATTCAAGAATCTTTCCACTACATCCTCTGCTCAAAGAAGAAACAGCCAGAAAAAAATTGAAGTTTCCACAAAGTTTTTGAAAAATAACACTGACTTATTTTGACAGGGGCTTTGAGGGATTTGGGCTCAAGCTTACCTGGCAAGTCGTTCATTAACAATAAGATCATGATCCCACAATTAATTTCAAACAATGATATAACTGCACTCATCCCATAAGGTGCTTCAGTTCCTCTGCTCAGAAGCTGAAGGACTGTGGTTTAATTAAATCTCTAATACTGGAGAGATGGTATCTCTTTTTGAGACATTTTGTCGTGTTTTCCTGATTTCCGTCTCCCAAGATCCCACGTGGGCAGATTGCCAGTAATTGTTGGCTGTCACCAGTTTTCCAAAATACTGATAAAAATCAAGAAGTGAAGCACTGGTTCTGCAGGTCTGTGTCCACCAAGCAAAGAAAGAGGAAATGGGAACAAAGGGGTGAAGCAGAACTTCTCAACAGAAGAATCTGAACCCAACAATGAACAGAGGGGCTAAAACGAAAAAGTGGATGAGCCAAAACAGAAACCACCCCTAGAGTTAAAGGATTAGGGGATTGGATACTGAATGTAAGCAGATAACATTAGCCATTCTCTGCTTATCCAACACAGCATTCCTTCTACCACAAATATCTACCAGCTTTAGTGGGTAGCTCTGCTCCACCTCTGAGACAGCGGAGATCTGCAGGTGCGCATGTGAACAGGACACATCAAGAGAAAGAACAGAAAATCTATGACAAAAAGCATGAAAAACTGGCAACATCTAAGGAATTCTTCCTTTTGAAAAACCTGTGCATAGAAGAATTCAATAAGATATTCAGCAGCCTCAACACTTGTGTTACTCTTATTAAAGAAACACAACCACATACGAACAGTTTGATTCAGGTTTTTCAAAAACCGAACTCATACTAAGAGGTAGTTTCAGGCATCACACCAAAACCATACCTATTTTTACTTTCAAAATATTGTGTGTTTATAAAAATTATTCCTGACCTTATCCTAAAATTTAAAAGGGAATCGAGGTATTGGTCTTCTTCCTGTTAATCTTGCAAATATTTTCATACCTGAAGAACTACACTGCATTCTATAAACCAAAAAACCCAATATTGCTCACTTTACTCCCCACAGGAAACATATAAAATACTTACTTTATCTTGATAAAAATTATTTTCAATTTTCAAAGTGCACCTAATCATACAAGCGTACACACAGTATTAATATAAAAAAGTAGCACAAATTCAAATTAGAATTTATCCAACAAATCATGTCTCCAAAAATCACTAGTTAGAAAAAATGAATGCTGTCTAAATACCTGATCCACCTCATTCTCCAAATCCAAAGAAAAGCAGAATTTTCAGCATCTGGAGAAGCAAAACAGGCTGCAGATTCTGACAAGGATAAAGCAAATCCTGAATAGCATGCTCCTCACCAAGTACTGCCTTGCCAACTCTTTCCCCTTGTAATTCAGCACAAGGACTGCAGCAGGCCTCATCTATTGTGGTACTACCACTAGAAGAACAGGAAAAGTTTTGGGAACCTGGAATTTAGTCATTAATAGCTTTATACTTCAAGACTAACACCTAGCCCACTTCCAAATGTACTGCCCTCCAAGGACAAGGTCCTGTAGAGAACAGTGAGCCAGCTTAGCTTTATGCTGGACGCTACCCTTCCCTGTTAATGTCAGCGGTATTAGTCAAGGTTAAAATTGAACATATTTTTATTTGTTCCTGGACAGTTATATGAGACAAGTACGTGAGGATCATTCAGCCAAACATGCAGGCCTTGAAGATCAGAAATTCAGAGGAGAACAGAACATCCTAAACAACCAGATAAACTAATCTACTCTACTCTCCGCTACAGCAGTACAAAGTCCAGCGCTAGATGAGAGCACTTCATCTCAAACAGCTGACATAGAAAAACAAGAGGGGAAAAAAGTCTGCTGACCTGCACTCAAAATAAGAGACTGAAGTCTAGCTAAATATGCAGTCAGACACACTTACCATACTTCCAAAACTACAGAAAATAAAGCGTATTCTTTCCACCTGTGTGTAGATAATTAAGGCCAGTCTATAAAATACACTTTAGTTTACAGGCAGTTTATCACATTTTGGTCTTTTGCAATAAGGTTCAATGAGCATTGGAAGACTTTAGAGCTACTGGTCTGCCCATTTCCTTAGTGAAAGAATCAAGCTACTTAAAATATTCTCTTCCACAGCTCCCCACACCTACCAGATTGAATTTTTCTTTTTTAACATGCTTGAACCATGTGAAAAAAATGCTGGATAGGGACAGTTCACGTTTGAAATCTTGGCAGAGTAAAAAAAAGCTGTTATGCCTTGTTTACCTACAAAAATGAATAATTTGTAGCCACATCAATAAAAACAGTAGTGTTGTAAGTATAATCACAATCAGGATTTACAGCATAGCCAGGAATTTACTGGGCTTGAGATTAGAAAATTAAAACAGAAGCAAAGAAGAAAAGATTAAAATTATAGCTCTGTACTTATAACTCTACACTTCAAATTCATACACAGTTAAAACTAAAGTTTCAAAAACAGGGGGAAAAAACCTGAATTCTGACCAGCTGGTAGGTCAGAACCTCTCATGAATAGTGATAAAACAAAGCAGCCAGGGCATTATACATTATTTAGAAAAATGCACAAAGTATTTTGATTCCAAGCCAGTTTGAACAATACAACCCTACTGTTTATCAGTGACTCCATTTTTTAGATGTCTGTATAGACAAAGAATGGAATTTGAACAAAAAATTGTCTTTGCAAGTCCAAGCAGATGAAACGGCTACTGGAAAGAGAGCTGGTAAACAGAAATTAAACAAGCACATGCTCACAAACATCCTGTATAGTGTGAAACAGCCAGTGTAAATTAATGTCAACTCTGTTTTAAGGCTTTAATTAGCATGAAAACTTAGAGTGATCATTTCTGGCAGATGGTGTGCTTCAACACTTCCTAGGGAGAGGATCAGCAGAGAGTGATTTAATGCAAATGTGTGACTGCACAGTTTCTCCCAAGATATCCAAAGCTCTATTCTGTAGAGTCCTAAACTACATATACAGGACAAAGGCAAAATTAACTAATTTTTCTTGCTTTAAATACTAAATTTCTCATACGTGTACTTTTAGCAGCTAAGTATCTTTTCTAAAAAAGTCTGAACTGGACACTAAGACTTTTGAAACACTAAGGGCTTTAAAATAGGTACGTAACTCTATAAACTGCACAAAAAATTAATAAACTTATTTCTAAGAAATTGTGTCTAGCTTTGATTTTATTACTGTGCTATATTGTCCATCCTAAAATTGACATTAAATTATTTCAAAACATCATGCCCACCAACAACAGCAACTTTGTGCAAATCCAGATCCTATTTCTGACCTCTTAACAATTTACAATTTCATACTGGAGCTGTTATTAAACTGAATTTCACTTAATTTTGTTGCAAACCCGGTTTATTTCAACAGGAATACCAGCTATTTGCAGGCAATAGAGGAATTACCAGTACTGAGAAAGGAGTATCTTTTCCCTCCTTCACTGTCTTTTAACTGATTGTGAAGATCACATCTTTATTAGCCTGACTCACTGACAACACAATGTTGAACCCATCATACCACTTGCATTACTTCTCTCCCCACAGAACAACCTTGGAACCTGTCTGACAGTGGGGTATCAAAGATACCTTTCCTTCTCACAGTATCCTGTGATTCTTGTATCCTGCAACAGTACTAATTTCAACTCAAACCTCAACTGGAGGAAAAACCTTCAGAATATGCCTCATGTTCCTCTCTCCTTTTCTTTCCCTGGTGTGTAGTTTGCCTTACCAATAAAGTAATAACTGCCAGCATGAGAGAACAAGAGGAGATGCCTCAAGTTGCACCAAGGGAGCTTTAGATTATTAGGTATTACGATTTTTTTTTTCCACAAAAAGGGTTGTAAAGCATTGTAAGAGACTGCCCAGGGAAGTGGTGGAGTTACCATCCCTGAAAGCGTTCAAAAAACGTTTGGATATGGCACTTGAGGACATAATCTAGTGGTGAATGTGGCAGCAATGAGTTTAGGAACAGAAAATCCTACAGCTGTCAGCTAACAGACAGTCAAAGAGGCAATCACTTGTTCTGCCCTCTCCTGCAATCACACTGTCTCATGACATAGAGAGCATAGTATCAATACTGGAATCTAGTTTTGCTTTGGGACATTTGCAAAAGTCTTTGCTCTATTCCATCTTAACAACGTCTCAGAAATTCCTTGCATTTCTACAATGAGATAACATTCAAGTATGTTTATATCAGAGCCAGTACCAGACCCACAGAGATAACCACCGTGTTAACCCAAGACTACCTGAGTACTGTTGACATCCAGCTGAAATGGTATAGAATGTCAAAACAGGCCTTTGACAGCTGCCTTTATCACCACATTCAAACTTACTGTGATAGTGATAATTCGGCATTGCTTTTAGGTCCTGTTTATTTGAGGGACATTTGGCATTAATGAAAAAGCACGAAAGTGCCACAAGTCTGCTAAATTGTAATGTCACTTATCAAGAACCATAATCATCCAAGTGCAGTGAAAATTCTGGGTTTGCTAATGGCACCCACAAGACACAGGCCAAAAAAAAGCTACTGGTTCTAGCAACAGATGGGAATTTGAACAATTGTCTTTTAAATAAAAGTACCATTATACAAGGCAAAGTTAAATAAATAAAAAGAATCTATGGACCAAGCATCAAAGGGAAACTACAATTAAACTTTATTTAGGTTTAATTATCAATGCCAGATAATAAAAAATGCACAAGCAGGTTTAGTTTTACATGCAAAAATGAGAATTCTCTTTTAAAAGTGAAGTTCTTCACTTTCAAGAGTGAATTTTTTTTTAGCCAATAGAACTACCTTTCAACTATCTTTTTTTTTCCCCTTGAACTAACTAACTAACTAACTAGCAGAGATGTACATTCACAAACCAAGAAGAGAACACAATCTTATTGCATTGAAAATTGACAATATAATTTCTCCAAGTTACCAGAAGAATTTCAGAATCAGAAGAATTCCATTAGGGAATGACACAATTCATTACTCTTTTCCTATTCTCATCACTTTGGCTTATTTCTTGTTTCACAAAATAATTTGATGTGTATTTATATATTAAAGAGAATATTACTCACTTTGAATTATTCAACACATTATCATAGTTATGTTTTTTAAATTAGAATTAATCAAACAATGACCTGACTGAGCCACAGTTCAAAATAATTGTACCCATGTGCACATGAACACTGCAATTCTAATGACTATTAGTTCTGAACCACTGGCATCAAACACAGCACTTGGTTTGAACAGTGCATCATGAAAATGTTTTATTAAAACGTGTACTCACACATTCAGTTTTTGTAAACAGCATTGTAGCAATGAAAGACTGATATACTCTTGAATGAGAATATTCATGTAATGTTACACTATTTCACAAATTCCTACAATGAAGTAACAGGGTTTTTATTTAAAAAAACCCTAATAAGGAAACATGGACTCTCTGATACTATTAGACCTAGGTAATTTCAATGAGAGTGTAAGCATTAGAATACATACCTTAGCATATATGACAAATATTTCCTTAGCACATATGGCAAACTGCTTACCACAAGAAAATCAGACTTTCTCTCTCAATTTTCCTTTAAAGTAAACTAATGAAAAGTGCAGTGTCATTGCAAGATGATTCAAGAAGTGATATATTTGTGACTGCCAAGTAGGTATTGTCTTTTGCTCTAACATAACTGTGCAGTCAGGTCATGGAGCAGAACATATAATGATCCATTGTAAAAATTAAAGAGACCAATTGTTAGAAGTTGTTGCCATAGCATTCAGAGTGCGTTTTAGCAAAGTAATTGAAAGATCAAACAGGAACAGCAGTTGCTGCTATGACTCAATAGACACAAATTCTATTCACAAGCTGCACTAACAATATCCTTTGAATCTCTTTATTAATTCAAAAGCATTATGCTTTAATTCTGACCAGGCAGACTTTACTGACATTTTCTTCTCAAGCATTCCATTCATACTCTTGCTGGTTGTGCCAAAGTGCTCCTTATAAGACAAGGTTATCATATTCATAAGACCAGTTATCAGTAGGATTTGGTCTCTTGAGAAAATCATGTTTAGTAACTGCTCTTGAAAAAGAATATATAAAATACAACTTCAGTGTATACCACCATATTCTTTTCATGGCAACACCCTAGGCTGCTTGCATTCTCTAAAAGTATGTAAATAAAAGAAGCAAATGATGCTTAAAAGCCTGTTCATGTAAGCAGGTACATCTCAGAGATCAGTGACAGAGGAGTACTAAACCCACTTAGGTACTTTCTTCTTTTAAAATGAATGGGGTACAGAGAAGATTCCTTTTTAGGTAAGAAGAAAGCTTGATCCCATACAGCACAAACAAAATGCATAAGAAAACCACTCTACACACAACCTTACCTAATTAGAACTCTCCTCCTCTCACATGAAAACATGAAAAAAATGACATGAAAACCAAAAAATTGCAGCAAGACTGTAAATGCTAATTCAGAACTTGTAATTTAGATTTTTTTTTTTCCTCAGCCTTTAACTTCATCAGCCAAGCTACCAAACATTCTCTCATTCCTATGTCCTTAACTGACCCACTGCATTACACTGAATTTTTCTTGTGTTAGCTGGTAATTTTTTCCCATTTTATAGACCTCAATATCAAAACAAAAAAAGGACATATACAAAATTAATTACTTTTTGTAAGCAATGAAATATCAGTGATGATAATAGATTGCCAAAAGAAAGGTTAGCTATAAGAGCACAGGTCTTTCTCAAGAGTAATGCAGATGTTAACCATGAAGCCAGGCAGGAATATTAAACAGGGATAGTTTGTCATTAGCTCAGTGTACATGGGGTTCCACTAAGTCTTCATGAAGAAGGCGTATACATAGCTTGAGATTTGAGGCAGCTGGAACACCATTCACCTTTTCCTCAGCCCTCCATCCATACTGCACTGAATACAAATCAAAAACAAGTTTGAAGAGTTATGACTTCTTGCTTAAAATTGCACTGTTACAACAATGCAAAGGGTCATATCAAAGAAATTCAGTGACTTAAAAAAATTTCCTCCATGGGAACAGTACACACAATATTATACCTTTTAAACATGCAGAGGCAAGACAGAATCATTAAAAATTATTTAGGTCTTCCATCCAGACCTAAACTGAATACCAGGGAGAAACTTAACTTAGTTATAGTAAACAGCTGTACCTATGACTGGGCCTTTAGAGGCTTAGAAGAATATGTAATAATCCCTGTGCAACTAATATATGTAAATTAAGGTTTTACAACATACCTGGCACGGAGTTGGCTGCTCTTTCCATTTTCTGGAGGGTACTCTTCTATAACATCCTGTACAAAAGGCAGCTGCTGCCGTGTTCTGGTGTAAGGCAATGTTCCCACGTGGCTGAACATATCACAAGACCTAGTGGGAACTGTCCCCTTCTTCTTCCTGGGGAGAGTGCCATGGATTGAGATGCCTTGGAAGGAGTTTGAGCGATGCTCAATTGGTGAAGGTTTTGTGGTCAAAAGGTCCATGGAAGAAGCTAAAGAGAACTGGTGGTTCACTGGGCCGTTTCTGGGAAGACTTGAAAATTTTCCTGCAGCTATCATTTTTGGTTCTGGAAAAACAAAACCAAGATTTCTTAATGTAAATCAATCATCAAAGCCCTCACTTTAAGGAAGTTAAGTAGCATGACTAATAAAGGTATCTGAAACTGAACTTTTGCTTTGCTTCGAGGCAGTCAGATACCTCAAGAGCCAGTCACGCAGCTCCCAATGCACATCACGCACACACGTATATAACTTCATACACATTAAAAGTCACAAGAAAAAACAACCAGTCTGGACAAACATGCGAGAGCAGGTCCCAAACAATTCTTCGCTTTTATCCACAGAGTTCCTCTTTTTTGCTTTTTCACATCCTCTGTAGACTCAGACATCAACTCTGAATCACTGACAACAAGCAAAGTTTTGAGAACACTTTGTCAAAAAATAAGGGACACTACAGCTTGGTTTGGAATAATATGTTTTTAAACCCAGTCACTGCTCAGTGTGAGGAAAAACCTGTTGCTAAGGAGTCTTGCTCAAGTAATAAATCTAGCAGATAACTGGTCACATATTTCTAACAGGCTGTAAACTAAACGGCTCTACCCAAGAGATAAGGGCAGGAGCAGATTACTGGAATTCTCTTCTTCAGCATGCCCAGCCTGCTGGCTCAAATCGCTGTTGACACAGAGATTTGCATAGCTGTCAGTCTCTGGTACAATCAGTTGCAGTCTGCCGTACAGTACAGGTTTTTCTGTTAGCGTGAGCAAAAAGCTTTGTGAGACAAACACTTCAGGCTCATTAACAAATTACTGTTCTGGTCCTCAAATATTGCTGCCCTGTGCTCAGTTTATAGCAAATTGCAGAAGACAGGCTGCCTTACCTATGCAGTTATATTAGCCTGCAAAAGCCTCTATGGAACATACCACTAGAGCTAAAGGGCAACCAGTCCTGTATTATTTAACCTAGGTGTCAGCCAGGTGCTTCCCCATAGAAACTGGAACAGCCACAGATGCTGCTGAGATTGATATGAACTCAGAAAGCAGAAGCACTTTTGGAAATAACAGTTATGGACAGGGGGAATCTATTCTGACCTCAGTCAAGTTCCATGCTGAAAAATAAGATGAGCATCCCTGAAGGCCCAGCAGCCTGGAAGTCAGCTGCTTACAGCTGCACAAGAATTCCTCCTATTTTGGGGAATGCACAGGTGTTGCAAGGAAAACAGAGGTGCCTCTATAGTCCTCCCGCTCCCTCCTCCCACCTTAGCACCACAGCCACCATCAAAATGTTTCTACACTGAAGCTACTGTTATTTCTACTCAGAGGTTATCATAACAGGCTCAGTGTTATAGCAATGCTAAAGCTGATCTCAAAGTACGTAAAAATTCTTTTTCTTGCCAGCTGCACTGCAGAGATTCACCAGCTGTATAAGGTTTTCAGAGTTCAACAACAAATCCCTTCCCAATTCCCCTGTACTGAAAGTCCTACAATAAATACTCAGTAATTTTTTTTTTTTACTCTTCAATTTGTCAGAGAAGAGGTGCTATGGACTATAGTAGAAAAGTCTCTGGAAATAGCACTTATGCCCAGGGAGAATTTGTTTGACTCTGGTCATGCCTCCTGTTGAAAAGAAAAGATTTGAGGCTTTAGCAAAGAACAGACATTTTTTGTCACACGGTTACAAATAAAATACAAAATTCTAAAGAAACCAAAACACACTCTCACAAAAATTCTGCCATAAATTATCACATCAATGTGATGTGAAATACTAAATCATCTCTCCATTTATGATGTGGTTGAAGGACACAGTTTCTACCAGTCTTGTCTAGTACTAAAAATATCACATAATTATTTTCACAATAACTGCTGTAAAGTCAGTTTTGCATTACAATTGTTCCAAGCAAAAGAACTGGTCCACAGATAGGAAGATCTAAAATGCAAATGTTTACTACAAACCTGCTAGTAATACCTCTTCTAGCTAAAGCAAACTGACTGGGCTTGTTTCTTGTAAATTCAGCTTTGTTATTAGAACAAAATGATATACATTGCCTCCAACAACTGGGGGGGAAAGAAGGCTTCTTATAATTCACACAATCATTTGAAACTCAATTTTGTGTATTCACTGTAAAAAAAACAAGAAACATCATTTACGGAATCTGAAAAACTGGAAGCTAGTTGGCTCATATTGTACAAACCTTGTTCTCCTTTCAGGGCCTGCTGAGAGTCTGCACTTAATTATTGTACTTTCTTATTGATTTATATAATAACCGCCCCAAACCTCTGAATTCCAACTGCTTTAGTTCAGGTTACCCAACGAGAGATTTTTCCTTAGCCTTTCCTGCAAGGTTACCACAGCTGTGCTGAAATGAAACACATGGCATTACCTGCAAACAGGTATCAAACTTATAAACGTTAATCATAGAAGGCTTTGGATTAATAGCTGATGAGTCCACAATAGGCTACTACATTAAATTATCAACCACTTCACGTTTGACAAAGCTGAGAATTCATTCTCCTAACCCAATCACAAGGTAACTCTTACAGCAACCCAGTAGGTTTTCAATCCAACAGTCTGAGAGTTTTCAACGGCCCCCTGATGTACAGCACTTTCCATTTCACCCCTACTTCTAAAGAGCCCTTAAGAAACAAAACCAAACTCCCAGAGTTGACCTAATCATTGCTTCTTTTAAGTAGGACTCACATGACTTACAAATTCAATACCCAATCCTCAAATTCATACCTGGGTTTTGTTTTGAGGAATCAAGGTAGAGTTCCACAGTTAGTACAAAAATACCTGCATTCAAGAACTTGCAATACCCTTAGCCACAAGTATGTAAGCAGCTTTGATAATATTTCTAACAATCCTCTCTGCAAAACCACTTTAAAAAAAAACCCTCAAAAAATCCCAAACAAACAAAAAAACCCCAAAAAACAGAACCCAAACAAATAAAAAACCCAACCCAAACAAAAAAAAACCCCAAACAAAACTGAGAACAACAGGTCTGCTAGCTCCCACCACATTTATCTGCTTGCCTGTGTGATGCTGTACTGTGTATTCTTCATAAATGTGAACAGAGAACTACATCAATCAGCTCAGTAACAAAAGTCCTGCCAAACTCTCCATCCAGTTTTCTTGTATTGAATATAAACACTGGAAAGTGGGAGCCTCTTCAGCTGAAGGCTCTGGAATGTCTCAAATACTTTAGTATATGATTCAAAGAATGTTTGACTTTACTAGATATAGAAACCCTGAAAAATTTACTCCTTAAGTGACAGTGTGCTTTGAACATTGGCCATTCTGCAATCAACAGAAGAATTGGTAGAAATGGTAACAGAACAATGGCTCAAAAGGAACTGAAATTTAATTATACACATTCCTGTTTGTCAAAATGCAGCAACTAACAAAACAGAACACTTTGGAAGTCAAGCAAATTTCACCTACCTAGGTGCAAACCAGATGGACTCATGCAAATATAACGTTAAAAATTACAAACAAATTTGTATTTATACAAAGAGTGGCACTTCTCTTTCTACAGTTTGTAATTTGTAAGATTATATGGGAACAGAATTGTCAGGAGTCACATTGCGAATTCAGAGAATTAGAAAGCATGAAAGGTTTCCAGGTAACTTCTGACGTGTTCCAGTTTTTTGTTATGATTGAGGGCGAGCAAATACAAATGAAGAGGCCTCTAAAATCAACATGGCATTTATGATAATAGTGTGAGACTGGACATAGAATAAAATACATAAATGGTGAGCAAGTCCAAACAGGTGGGGTTTGGTCTCTTCACACCATTGCTCAAAACAAAAAAGGACCATGAACAATGAAACAAATAACTTTCACTTCCCTAAAACAACATACTAAACATCTTTCTGCTTGTGCCATATTTGGCATGCAAATCCAAATTTTCTGGCTCACCTTACCCTCATGAAAGCTTTCTGAAGTTCCCACAGTCTGAGGAAGTGTTCTGATGGTTCATTCAGAATGACATCACTATAGGATTAAGTGCCCGTTCCATAACACAACATAAAAGAACCAATGGCAGTGGCTTCTACTTATTGTTTCAATATATTGGAGGAAGAGGAGTGAGGGAAAGGGAGATCTTCTGTTCAGCCTCAGAGATGCATAAATGGCACAGCAAACAGTCCAAGGCTGTATATGCTCGTGCTAGTTGAAACCTCATAAAAGGAAACAGAAGAGTAATTTCAGAATTCCAAATCAAACTCTCAAGCTATTTCAAAACTCAGAGTTATATTTAAATCAGTTTTGGACATTAAAGGACCCACATTTCCCTCAAAGCTGTATTGATCTGGCATTTGGGTGATTCTCCTTCTTAGATTAAAATCTGTGGAGTTTATACCTGGTGTTACCATATCACCAAACTTTACCATTATATATGCTATGAAGCTAAGAGGGCTTGAACATAGTTTAAGATATTCAGCTGAGTGTTCTCAGGTTTTTAAAAGATGGAGTCAACTTTTGTGAAAACTCTACTTACTTTTGCTACATCAAATCTCCTCACAAATTTGTCCCACTCGTCTCCCCTCCCTCCCTTGAAATCAGCAACAATAAATTTCAACAAGTTGAAGATCCATTACTCTCTTCTCCCTGCTAAGTAATTTGGTGTATTTGCATGCACTATGCAGATGCACACAGAAAAAAAAATGAAAGTGATCATCCTTAATGGTGAAGAAAGTCAAGGTCAGGACAAAAAGGCAGATGAATTTTGCCAGATTTTTGTGTGTGTGTAATATGAGAATAAGGCAAACAGAAAAAGCATGACTTAAAGCCTCTAAAGCTAATATATCATAGGAATAAATACAATCAAAACTGCAGCCATTATAAATTCAAGGTGGATTTCATGTTGTCTCCCTAGAAGCAGTGTAATATTCATTATTATAACAAAAAAGAAAGGATTTTTGCTCCCCAAAACGGCTTAGAAACAGCTTCCTGCAACCTGTATTTTCTGCTTGTTATGAAAAGGAGAAACTGATGCAATAGCCTCTATAGCAAACATGTCACAGGACTTTGAAAAGAATATTAAGGTTCAAGAACCTACAGCCTGTTATGATACAGAGACATAGATTGAAAAAGCATATGCAGTAATTCAAAGGCTTTAAGGTACTATCAGAAAAAAACATGAGTCTGTCAAACATCAAATATCCCCACAAGACTGAGTCAGTTCAGTGCTTCCAAAGGGTCTCGAAGTGCTATCACAATTGTTCATGCTCTCCTTCTCTCTCTTTATATATGCCATACAATTTCCACCCTCTCCCCATACATCCTGGCACTGTAATTAGTCAGCTTACTTAAAATGTTACTTTTAACTATTATTCTCATGCAACAGAAAACACACAGGCCAAGACAAATCATCTTTGAAATATCTTTTTTTTTTTTTTCAAGATGAGAAAAACAGATAAACCCCACACTTCTCTTTGTGAATTTTCACATGTAAAATGCCTTCATATCTAGAAAAAATGCCAAGGAAAAGTGATCATTGAAGATGATTCAGTAAGTACAGCTTTCTTCATTTGGCCATGAAATTATCTCTGAAATATAAGTGCCCAATCAGTTAGCTCAGTAATCCTGAACACTATGAAGCCTTGACTTGAAATAAACCTTCTCTCCCCATTCTGCTGGCAGAAACAGAGAACTTTACCAAGGTTACAGTAAAATCTAAGTGTTTTTAAGCCAATGCTTTAAAATACAAGCTTTTGTTCCTTCTCTGGTAAAGGAAGCAATTCATTTTGACTGCTCCTCTGTTCCCACGATGTTACAAAAAAAAAGAACAACCCACTTTAACCAAAAAACCTTTTCAGCATTACTCTTTCGAACTAACACCACCTTTCAGAAATCACAAAGTCGCACAGAAATAAGTGCTTTTGCGTCCTCTCCTCTTCAAAAGACAAAGAGAAAAAAAGGACACAGCGTTTCTTTTCTCTCTACTCAGCGAAGTATCTCGGTATTTCGAGTACACACCAGTGTTTTATACTTATTTAGCAGATTTTCATAGGATCAATTCCCACAAAACCTAAGCACTGGATTCAAAGTCTCGGTCGTCAGTGTCACAGCTCCGGCATTCCTAGGAGCCCGCAAGCCAGCCCAGGCAGGGGCAGGGCTCGCCCTGTTCCCGCGCCCCCTGCCCCGACAGCGGTGTGGGGACACAGGGACAGCCGCACACACAAAACCAACTCTGCATTGTCTGCCCAAGCTCAACGCTGTCCTCGCAGTTACCGGCTCTGATCACTGCTGCTTCTCCCAGGCTTTCTGCGAATCGGTTGGAGCGTCTGTCCTGGCGAAGCGATCTCCCGGCAGCGAGTCCCGCCCGGGGGCCGCGCAGCCGGAGCGGCCAGCCGGGTAGCTGGGAGGGGTGGCCGGAGGGCGGACCTGCAACTACAGCGGTCCGGAGCGCTGCCAGAAAGTGAAGCGGGGCGTTCTCGGGAGAGCCCAAGGTCTGGCCGTGCCGCGATAGGAGCCAGCGCGTAGCCAGCAGCAGCCCGCCCCAAAGAAGCGCAGTTGGCGATTACTCAAGGGTGACTCAACTGCAGCCTTCTGCGAGCGCCTTATCGCCCGCTGCCCGGTCCGCGCCAGCGCAGCCCCTGTTCCGTGCCTGTCCCGCCTCCCGCCCGCCACACGAGCCCCTCCCGGGCGCCCCTCACCTGCGGCGGGAGGCGGCTCCGGGCGCTGCGCAGCCCCCGGGCCCTGAGTCTCGGCTCCGGCCACACCCTCCGGGCCGCTCGGGCTGAGGCTCGCCGTGCCCCTAGCGCAGCAGCCCCCCGCAGCCCGTGACCTCCCGATGCCCTTTCCGTAGATTTAAAAACTTGCCCTCCATAATTTTGTCTCCCAAATTAGCACTACAGTAAAAATTAACAGTTTGCTGAATCGACCCTGTTCACGGACGATTCAGAGCCTATTACGTACTTTACACACACAATTGCGTTGCCAGACGCGCCCCTCATCCTACCAAGTTGCGTGAAGTTATTTGTGCAACAGGTTGGTGGGATAAAACGCATTTTCTACAACAAAGGGTCAAACAGCTGTACAGAATCGGGAGCTACTGACAGAACAGATGGTCACTTACCCTCCTTTTGTAAAGTATGCCTTCAAAATAATGAGATAATTATAGATACAACCTTCGTTTTCAACTAATTACCTCAAGCACCTTCAGCTGTACCATTGTCTCAGCCACAGAGCTTTTGCTTTAATACAAATCAAGGCAAAGCTGATTTTTAAATCACTGTCTCGATCAGTTCTTTTTTTAACACCGTATTTGTCTCCTTCCCATTGGCTCAGTCTTTCAGGCTGCCTGGCCAACATTTCTCTGGTTTTATCACAGTTACTCCAGTTTTTTCAGTTTCAATTCCCATTGTATCAGAATTCATAGGATTTCATTTTTCAAACCTATTCACTGTTATCCTATTTGCATTAGCTTTCCAGAAGCAAATGCTTTTCTGCCTAACCAAATATTTAATTGATTTTGACATCAAATATTTCATCCCTACTAGTTGTATGGTGGTTCTGTTTTGGGAGATCCTCTTCATGCACTATTTTCATTTCACTCTAATGTTCAATCTTTTAATTATCTTTCACCATTTTTACCAGGATTAGCGTTAATAAATTGCTTCTGATGTATCTACTTCAGAGCCTGACTACATAATGTTGCTGAAGTTGTAGTCCTAAGGTATCTAAATGATATGCAATTAATTATTTTCCAGGACCTCAGCATATTATCAAGCCAATAATCAAAAAGAAATGAAATTGTGGTGTTCTCACACAAAGCAAGTTAAACATCCAATAGTGACAGCAGCAGTATTAAAATTCTACATGATGACTTAGCACAATGACATCTCTGGGTACTGGGTAGAATTAGGACATCTACCTCTCTAGAGTTTGGCATTTTATGCATTGTCCATAAAACTGAATTTTGCTATCTGAAATATCTCACAGCAACTGATTTCTTTTTTTAATGAAGCAATTCAAACCAGAAAAAACACTGGACCTTCATTTGAAGTGTAGTTAGAGTTTAGGAAACATTTATAGCTGATCAAGACAAGATTCTTTAGCCATCATACAAGTTGCTGAAGTAGGTATTGGGAGATGAAAATTCTTGGGAAAATCTAGGAATTTTCATAGATATGAGTAGAATCTTCACATAAGGAAGCTCAATTAAGATGAACTTTAGTGTAAAATAAGAGAAAAGAAAATAAAGGTAGAGAGTAGTATTCCAATATTCAGTAAGGGAAGGAGACAGAAAATTAGAAAATTGAATTTATCAAGTACACTAAAGTAAAGGAAGCTCACAGTAGCATTTCTGACTGGTGTTTGCCTTCCCACAGCAGCACCACTTCAGTTCCTTAAGGCAGGTGTGAGCAGTAGGAAAGAATTATCAGTGTTGGTGTTGCCACACACCTTTTACAACAACTTCCACAACAGAAAAGTTGAGATAAATGTGAAAGACAACAGTTTTCAGAAAGATCCATTCACTGGTGCTGGGACATAAGTCACTACTCAGGGCACGCTGGCAGACAGACTTCTATATTTTTCTCTCCACAAATTACAAAAAATTATAGCATCCTATTGACACTGAACAGAATCTTGAAGTTAAGATCTAAATTCAAACTAATTTCACAAGAAGCAAGGCACACCAAAACCTCACTCTGTTCTTTTGTTTTCCCCCAAATGCTTTGTCATTTCAGCTACTGATAAACTAGGAAAACTACCAAATCTTGACTAACTGATGGCACTCTGCGTTTGTCTTGTTGGTTGTGAAAAGTATTGAGGATAGAGAGGTACCAGAAACGTTTCAGGCACAGTGACAGATTCCAGAACTTCACTGGCATGAGTAACAATCTCTGAAGATTTCCCATAGGATATTCCACTCATAATCTTTCTTCAAAATATACTTGGGAGAGGGAGGGAAGGAGCAGAGGGAGGGGAAAGGAACCAAAGAACACCAGACTGTGATCTCATGCTGGACACCAGAATGTCTCACCAATATGCCCAGTGCACAAAAAATGGCATGAGGGTGAGAATAGAGAAAGAGGAGTTGAGATACCTGGGTTCCACATTCAGTTCTAGTATTCTGACCCACCTACTTCCTGTATGACATGCACTAACATTTTTGTAACATACATCACAGTAGTAGTTATTTTTCACAGGGAAGACTGTATAGTTCTCTATCAGCTTATCAAGTGGGAGATGCTACAGAAGTGCAAACTATTATTTTCCTCATTGCATAAAGGAAAATGTCTTGCTTCTCTACCTAAACCGCATGTCCCACAGTTCAGGGAAATGACATTTCGAACCATGCCAAAAACTCTGCTCTGTTAGCACATAAAATGGTCTCTACTGGCTGATTCTAATCACTCAGGAAATTTTTAGGCACTGTAGTTTCATAGGAAGTAGTGTCATACTTGTCATTTTTTTATGACTAAGAACCAGAAAAGGGGCAGTAACTTCCTTAGTGGCATGCCTACGTGCTATGTAATGGGATTGTAGCTGGGCGGCCCTGCCTAAATTGTGATTACTCTTACTCGCATGAGTCATTACATTCTTTTCCTGAAGTTTTATTTTGTCTTCAGGTGAAGTTGAAAATTGGTCTTTGTCTTCACGTTTTACAATTTACACCACTCATCCTTGCAAATACTTGATGCAAAGCTGTTAAACAGAATTTGCCTACAAGATGCAAGAAGGAAAAATTCACAGGGCTGCCTACAGTAGCTCCACTGGTTGTGAGTTACTTCGGATTAAACTAGATTAGATTCCTCATTGCAAAACTTCTGTTGTTTTCATACTTCCTATCTACTTTGGAAATGAGTTCATTGAGCTGTGGGATGAAGTCTGGAAGCATCAATGGTCTGGAAGGAGCACAGCACCTCTGCCAAGCCCTCCTCATCAGCATTCCATGTTAACCTGGCACAGCCCTGAGCCATCTGTTTATCTATATGGCATCATGCTGTCTATCACCTTGCCACAGACACAGCAGCACTGGAGCACTGTCCCCTTTGTGACATCAGCCTGGGGGAGGCTGAGAAAGCAGCAGTGTGCTGGCCATTGCTGGCCACACACCACACACTGCTGGGGCCTTCCATGGCCACCCTTGACTTCTGCTTTCTGTAGGAGGGGGTGTATGTACAGGTGCATCTTTTCACCTGTAAAGACACCCATAAAAGCAGCTAACTGAACAGATAAGTGAGGAGGAATACAACTGGGACACAAGTCCCAAGACCTGTGCTGCTATATCTTACATGCCTTAATTATGGCAAGAGCTGTGTACTTGCCAGTTCTTGAGACCATTTTCAAATGTGCTTGGCTTACAGAAACAAAGAAAACAATGGGACACGAAAAGTGGATTCATTGGAAATTTTCAATTTGTCCTTACATGTCAGAATTCCAGTCTTCCTCAAGTAACCAGGAGAAAACACATTTACTCCAAAAGCACTGTTCTGCAGCTGCATAGACAAAATGCAGAAGTAACTACACATGATGAGAACATGGCATGTGTGGATTGCTCACACAGCAGTTCTTGTAGATTCCCTGACAAACAAAAGTTGAAGCAAGTTGCTATTAGAAACTTGTCTTAGAAGAAAAAGGACCCAAACAAAATGCTACATTCGAGCCCCAAATCCCACAAATGCCACACAGACAAAGTAACGATCATAGCTGTTGGCTAGGAAATTAAGTTTATTTACTGGTAATTTTCAAGTTAATCAAAGACATAAGGGCAAATAAGAACCACAATATGAATTGAAAAATGCTCCAGCACTTGGAATCTGACAATATTTCGTTTGGAAACGATGAGCTATGGCAACTGTGCTTTCAAATGTCCTCCCTGACTGCCAACTGAAACAGGCAAGTTTAGTCAGCACTGATCCAGACCTCCATAAGAAAACTGCCAACACCATCTCTTGCTATTTGATCTGTCTTAGGTCTGGAGACTCAAAGTCTTTCAGAAACTCCCAAAGAGTTATCTGTTTATGTGTCAGTGTTCAGAAACCTTCAATCCCCAGCCTCAGAAAAGCTTCCAAGCTTTGTTCCATAGCTGATCATTCTGCAAACAATGTTGGAGTAGAGCAAGAGAGTTTGAGGAGCTATATAAACTCAGCCATTGTCAGATACAATACAATAAAACTATCATCTTGAACAAAAAATAATTAGTAATTTAAAAAATTATTTA
Organism: Eopsaltria australis; assembly: GCA_034509425.1. Lineage (NCBI taxonomy): Eukaryota > Metazoa > Chordata > Aves > Passeriformes > Petroicidae > Eopsaltria > Eopsaltria australis. Next base: position 1,323,961 of record JAVTVJ010000156.1, read on the forward strand.
AAATAAATCGCACAGATTCTGTGACAATAATACGTTGTGTCTCTTTCCACCCCTCTTTCAATTTGGTATTGAAAATCATGTGAAGGAACTTGTGCTGGAATTGATTAGACTGACTTGTTTGAAAAGTTTGAAATACACTGGTAAAATGTCACTAAATCCAGTTTTCTTTTATTGACTAGTTTTTGTAAATGATACCTTAAACTGGAAAGAAGCTGGACAAGGTCTTACAGGTCCCTTTTTACCAGAGTGTTTGTTTTCCTCTCTTTGCTTTTAGGAGTGGTAGACCTGTTACTGGGGATCAAAGACTTCCCTGCAACTTTCTGCTTCTCCGTGTTTCTGTAAAAAGTCTCAAATATAGGAGAATTACCAGCCTCTCTTTGCCTGTGACAGATGTTTTTAATTTTGAACATAACTGATGTAGAGGCAAGGATAAACAGAAGGCCAGAAAGCAGCAGTAAGCAAATTTGGAACTTTCAGTAGGTGAAATGGTACTGTCAGAGGAGTTTGTTAACAACTCTGTAACAAGCATTTACATTTCTGGCCTTCTCAAACAGAAAACCCCAAAAGCTCCAAATCCTTGTGTCTCTCAATGAGAACAGACCACACAGGGAGCAATGCCACCTCTATCATGCAGATCAAAGTGCTCAAAGCAGCTTCCTCTCCCTCTGTTAGCAAAGCTACCAGCATACTGCAGCATGAGGTTGGAATCTGACAGGTTGACACGACATACCACTGCCCCAAAGCACTCTGGTTCCATTTGTAATGTTTCAAAGAGCAAAAGCACCAGAATGTGTAGAAGGACTTTATCTGAGAGTGACAAAGGCACAATATTTGCGGTTGACAATACCAAAGCAGTCATGGCTTTATGCTAATTATAATGGTTATCTAATAAAAAACACAGGAGAGAGTCCCTCAGTCATTTTACATCTTCTTTGAAGATGGACTTCTCTATTTATATTGTCCCAAGCACATGTGGCTCTGTAGTGCTTGCTTAGCTTCCTTCTTAAATATCACACTACTTAGGTCTTCCATATTATGACAAGAAATCACTTCATATTTAACTTCATACTGCTGCAGCATGGCAAGAAATGCAACACAGTCAGAAACAGTTATCTAAGAATTTAAATGCAAAATCTAAAAGCAGGAAATTATGGAATATTAATTGCATCCAATTTAATTCAGGTTTTGCATATTATTTTATGCTTACCCACAATAAATTATGACAATGCATATATTTTATTTAAATCCAGTAAGGCTGGCCTTCTTTGTATGATAAAAAAATCAAAATGGATCTAAACATATATCCTATTTAAGCTCCCTGTATAAGGAAACTTGTACAAGACAAAAAGGAAATATTCTTTATGCCTTTTGCCTCTCAGAGAAAAACATTCCAAGATGTTAATGAAATCACATTAGGCCATAAAATGCTATTATTTGGAATTCATCTCAGTAAAAGAAGTTACTGGAAAAACAAAGTTCTAGCTCTTAGAAAACCTCCTTAAAAATACTTAACACTTAGCTTTATCCATTTCTCTCCACTCATAACTCAACCAGTGATGTATAGAAACATACATCATAAATACATGCAAATGTATACAAATATTTTAATAGTCAAATGATACAAAGTATTATAATATAATGCTGGATTTAAATTCATGTCCCTAAAGGGAAAAAATAAATATCTTCCGTGTCTGGCAATACTCAAGGCCTTTTTTTTATTGTATTAAAATAGACATTTTCATTTATGTGTTTACATTTCCCTCTCTACGGGTGCCATTTCATTGCACTGGTCACATCATGGTGGGATTTCTCAACACATTTGAAGCATGATTTATTCTTTTACTATAGGTCATAAGAAATCATAATATAATCACACTCCTACAGACTGTAGCACACTATGGGAAATGAGATTAAATACAACAAACATAAAACAATATGAGTAAATAGCACTCTGGTCCAATCCCACATAGCATAAACCGTGCTTTAGTTTTATTAGAGGATACTGAGAAAAGCCCAGTTCCTTCCAGAAACACTGCCCTACAAGTACTGGGCTGTGGCTTTCAGGATGTCTTGAGCTGCTGATTGTTGCAGGAGAGAGTGCAATGCCTCATGCTCAGGGAAGGAAGACCTATTGAGTAATACAGGAGTCAGATTACTCCTAATTTGTCACCAATTTTTGTCCACCACAAGAAGCCTCTTCTAGAAGAGGATATGTGATTTCCTGGCTTTCTAAGATGTCAAACAAATATTTTTAAAAGGTGCTAGGGAGTCACTGAGAACATTCCTATAAGGATAGCCCATATTTTTTGCTTTTCTTAGAAGTGCTAGTACCCAAATTTTGGATGCATCTTGATTCCACACTGTGACAAGCCCAGGCATGTTGCAGGCCTCACCTCTTCACTCTGCAATTTCCCTGAAACAGAGAACAAAAGGTACATCCCCCAACGGAGTCACAGCACATGACGAATACATGAATGGATGCTGGTGTAGACGGCACATCAAGATCCAGAATATGCTACAGCACACATCAAAAGGTAAATCAAGATATAGGCAAAAAGACTGGAATGAATATTTCTGTCTCTTCCCATTCTTACCTTTTTGAAATGTTTTGTTAGATTAAATGCTTAGAGGCTGAGAAAGTATTATAGGAAAGCATCACTATGGATTGTTGTGCTCTTTCATGTTCTCATTTGACATCTCCTTTGCCACTAGCTGATGCTGGAGAAACTATTAGTTAGACTGTACACAGCCATGTAGTCTTCTGTTCATGAACAGGGGTAGGAAGTATATTTAGAACTGGTAACGATTTTGCACTTGGGAAGAAAATCTTCAGAAACTGGAAACACTTTTCCACTTGTATACTTCGATTTGCAAGGAAATGAAAGGTAGTGATAAATCCTAAGCAAATATTGAAGATCATCAATATTTCGAGAAAGAAACACATGCTTTCTTGAAATTTGTAGGGCTGCTCTCAAAAGAAGAGATTAAATGTTCCAGAACAACCACAGCTTCAGCTTTTAGGCCTAAATTAATTCCACCAGCTGTCAGTGTTTGCTAAGAGATCTGTCAGGAAGTCAGCCATCCTGGTATATCTCTAGAATCAACAAAAAATACAGACACCTACAAAAGGTAGTGAACTGAATTATCTGCTGAATTCATCTGTCTCTCCATTAGTAGAGGGAGAAGAGAGTGACCTGCCTCCCCCTTAACACCTTCAGCTGTGGTTTCAATTTGGGCAGCAGGGGTGTTTCAGCCACCAGGGCTCAGCTCTGCTGTGTCTTCCACAGCCATTCAGGCTCATAGGAGCGTTTGTGCAGCTGAACAGTGAATTGGCTTTGGGACTTGAGGGGGATGGAGGGGAGAGGAAAAAAAGGTTGTTTTTCAGCTGGATATTTTTCCCAATGGGTTCACCATGCAGCTGCAGGATAGTTTTACAGACAAATAAAGGAATGATAGAGAGATGGGGAAAAGCAGCTAAGGAAAGATGAAAAGGACACAAACTGCTTAGGCTGGCATTTTGGAAACTCAGCTTCAATTAAGGTCATGAGTCAACAGTATAGCAGCCTTTAAGTTTTCTGATACAGATCAAAAACATCAGATCCCCATTATTCAAATCACTGACCCACTATTAAATTTATTCTGCTGGGCTGAAGTGGTGTAACAATTTTGAATGTTTATTTTCCTACTGATTAGCTAATGCTACTCACAAATCAGTTATCCCACTCACTTCCCTATCACTGGCTGCCATAAAGATGGCACGAAAGCATCAAGCTAGTGAACTTTGTATTATGTACTCTGCCTAATCCAACAGATATGTGATCATGTGCACATGTTTCATCCAGCTCTAATGTGTTGCTGGGCATTATGTCAATGCACAGATCTTGGCATTAATTACTGGGGAAACACAGCCCAAGTAGCTAGAGTTAGACAGGATGAATCCAAATCTTAGTGTACTGAGACATGTCCCATTCAAAGTAATTTCAGAACCAAGATAATATTTTAGAAAACAGAAAATGTTTTCACAAATATTCTCAAAATTTAATGTCACTTTTAAGCCTGTGAAAATGCTTACTTATTAAAGTGACTTATCACTTGGAGCACTCTGGCAACTATTGAACCAGCACCAAATACAATGCTGCTGTTTAAAACTCAAAATAATAGTAAACAGAATAAGATAGCCTTTGCTCCATTCCACAAAGTACATTAGAAAGACATTAGCATTTATTCAATAGAATAGAAAATTTTAAAAGTTTTCTCTAATGTCTGACTACAGTAAAGTTCAGTGCTGGAAAACAAGCATTTCAGTGTAACTGATTAGGCACTTTGCTCCTAGACACAGCATTCTGTCAAAGACAGACACAAAACAAAACCATGTCATAATAGGCTGGAGACCAGATAACAACCATTAGTCCCTACTGTGAAAACAAACCAGTCTGCACTCTTCATGTATGACTGACTGAACTGATCTGTTTTCAATCTTCCCAGAAATCCTTAATACAATGGGCAAAGCTATTGAGGATGCAAATATCCTGGTATAAACAGAACTTGGAGATCAATGTGTCTGTATTTTTTTTCCAAGCATGTAATTCAATTATACATTTAATTATCATTAGCCAAAACCCAACACGGAGTGGAAACATTGCTCAAGATGAATTCCCATAAAAATATGAACCAGAACTAATTTTACTAGAATTTAGCTTAAAGAGCCAAAAAATAAAAAACAAAACTCAAATGGCATCATGCTGTCACTTTGCAAAATCTGTGTCTGGAAGACAAAAAAAAAATATATATATACACACACCATTTTAGAAAGAAAATTTTTGACTCAAATTCATATTCACTGAAGTAATCAGCAATACATCAAGATTTGATGTAGGCTCAACATATCTGGAGCTGAACAATCATGAGTTGGAACATTCTGGTGAGTTGAATGAAATGTTGCATAACTATCTACAAATCAATTTACCATGTCAATGACAGTTTGAACAGCCCTTTCCTCTAAAAACCAGTGCCACATTGCCAACTGTAATGCATTCTACACTCCAGTACCTGAAAAGATTACGAAACAGTCCCAATGCACATGAAAACAGATACCAATTGAAACGGATCCAGTTTCACTGCAATCATCAACTGAAATAATTTCCTTATCTATTCACAGTAGTAGTTACAAAAATGTCATATTGACATCCATACTTTAGGACAGTCAAACCTATGAGCCGTAGAAATTGTGTAATTGTTAAACCAATATTGAACTTGTCAGAAAACATTGAGGAAATGCACTGACCTACTTGTACACAAGCAATTCTAGCTCCTTCTGAGAACTTCAGTAGATAAACACATTTTATGAATATTCAATTTCTACACATGCTCCAAAAGTCTTTACCAGAAGAATGCAGAAGCAGGACTGTTAGCCAAGTAACTAAGTGCTACATATCAAACATGTAAATCCTTAGGCAGTGATCTGAAGAATTATTGGGCAGAATGCATAATACTTGTATCTTATTATCTTGTGAACAATTCTCAAAATATCCAGTACAACAAGTCATAGTTGAATAACTTCTCACTATATCCTTCCACTCAGACTAGAATGTCTTACAGAGCTTGTTCCAACTCTTGTGAAGTTGAGCTGAATTTTGATACTGAGCTGATACAAACAACAAATGATGCAGTGATCAAGTCTTAGTTCTGACCCTTCTTTTCCATTAGGGATTTTGCTATGAATTATGTAAGCACTCATCCGCTCCTCAGTAGGGATGAGATGGGATGTACACAAAGTAGGTCTAGCTTGGTTTAGACCTTCTGATATGATCTTTCCAAATGAGGAAGACATTTGTGACACAGACTTCCATGAATTATATGTTCATGTTACAGTGTCTTGTTAAGCTGGGGACTGAGAGAGCAATAGAAACTGAAATGAAAGTGGAGCCTTTCCTAAATGACAACCTTTAGAAAAAGTACAGGGTACATTGTTTTGTAAATCCATGCCAAAATATGAATGCTTAATTTTTATTAAACTAATGTTCAGCTATTCTTCTTATTGTCTGTGTAAAGTCTCCCAGTGATCAGAGCAGTATCCCAGGCTGAATCAGGGTTTTTGTTTATCATCCTTTGTGACAGAGAAGCTCGGGTTGCTTTTGCTCATTCCTTAGTCATTAGGACACAATGTGGAAATCTTACCTCTCTTTTGTTTTACCTCCTGAAGCAGCAGGATATTGGAAATGAGGTGTGTTCGGTGGCCTTGATTTTCAATTCCCAGTTTTCTAAGATCAACTTCTGTAAGATGGAGTAAGTCCTGAAGCAAATACCAGAGTAAGGGAAATATTATACTACTAATATAGGAGAATTAAAGTGTCTTTCAGATACTTTTGCTGTTTCTGGTACCATAAACTACACAACAGTAAACATAAGGATATTTATATTTTATATGAAACCCCCTTGTCATGGTAAGGTATGTCATTAAAGGAATGAGGTATTTTTCTTTCAAAACATTAATTAATTGTCTCTCAATTCTTTCTCAAAACAAATCTAGTCAGCTTAGCTGAAGAGTTCCTAAAAACTATGACTCCTTTGAGTAAAAAAAAAAAAAAAAAAAATCCCCAAAAGTGTTAGTATACCAGTTGCACTTAATGAAGGAAGATAAATCTCAGCATAAACTGATAGGAATAATAATTTTAGAAAGGAAGGTTTTGTATAATGGAGAGGATATTCACTGTAATAATAGATAACATGGGTTGTGACACTGTTTTGAAGAACAAGAATTTCCACATAAGGCATTTGGGTAATCAACCTGAACTGTTCTCTTTTAATCCACTTTCTCTCCAAAACCATATTACCATTTTACTTTCAAAATAAGCTGCTGAATAACTCCAGACATTATTTATAAGGCAGCACACAATTTCAATTAGATCTTGACTTATAAGTAGGTACAAAGCTCATTTGATTATGAAAACTTTTAGAGCAAATAGAAAACATATCAAAATAGATTTCTTTATATTTTTACTGCACTGTATTTTCACTGTAAATAAGATAAAGAGAGGTACATAGAGTGTACAGTATTTTGTTACGGGCAAGTCATGTTACTGAAAGTGGCCTTTCTAATGGAGATTTGCAATTCAGACCCTATAATACAAAATGAGATTGATTCACTGTGTAAATAGTAAGACAACTGACATAGAATTTCTAGTGTGAATCACTGTTTTTGAAACTGTAATTTAAAAATCTATCTTTCAAACTAAAACCACTTCAAAAGTCTGACATTATTTAGACTTTAGACTGAATAGTACTCTAATTAGTGAAATTCTCAATTTCTTAAGTCACTAGCTAATACTGTTTTAAAAGAAAAGAAAGTTCTCACTGTTGGAGAGCTTCAGTCATGCCTAAGAATTTAATATTCTTTCTCAAATGATAACTCACTTGTAACTAGTGACATGAAAATAGGGAGTTCAATAATTATTACTTGTAATTTATTCCTTTCTAGGTTTGCTTAAAGCAAAAGTTGGTCCTAATGTTGAATTCACATTTCAGTAGAAAGGATTTTTCAGCTTTGGCAACAGTGACAGAGGATCCCACTGCTTTTCTCAAAGACCCAACATCTGTCTGCCAAATCTCAAAATCATCCTCCAAGAGAAACCACAAAGAAGTACAAATGCAATATATGCCTGCTCTTCAAACTTCAGCAAAAAGTTTGTAAGAAGAAACACAACTAGGATTTTTGTTAACCCCGGTACTGAACAGCAGATGCTCAGGGTAACAAAATGGGAACTTTTATAGACACATATTGGTTGGAATTTTTTTTGTAGCTTTAAAGATCTTACCATTTTCTCAAGAATTTTATTGACAAAGGACAATTCTCACCTCTATACCATCATATTGTTCAAAGAGCGTGCAATATTCTGCAAGACCGAGCTGGGTCAGCCAGTTAGAAATGGGTAGGTACTTCATTGTCTATTCCCTCCCAATGCCTATGACTCTGAAAAACAAAACCAAATTACAAATAGCATTGCTTAGGAATGTTAAACTGAACTCAGAGAGCACTTCATAACATGCAAGTTTCACTTTTATGGCCAAATTGATGAACACTTTCTTGGCAGCATGGTAAGAGGCAGTTACTGTGCATTAATATTTTAACACTAATTCATTGTTTCATTGTAATCTTCATACAAGCAGGGAATGTTGAAGACTGTATTTTGTTTAGCTCTTGCAGCTGAATTAATCTTTTAGAAGTTGAATCAACAGAGTCACTTGAGACTGTGGTGTTAATTAAAATATACTCAGCCTTTGTATTCGAATAATGTTTCTCCATACGCTCATTCAGTGATAATGTCACTCATTCTTCTTACATGTGTGACACATATGACAAAATGCATCAAATGAAGAGGAATAGCAAAAGGAGCAGTGTTTTCTGTAAGAATATGAAGGATGTGAATGAAACTGAGTTCTCTGTAAGACAGTTAGAATGACTAAGATTCTGTGGTGGGTGTTTGTCCAAGGTGGGAACACAGCTAAAGTCAACCTGTTACAGAATATTTTTAAGGAAAAGAAGAACCGAAAGATTTTTACAGTTTGTTCTCATTATGTCATTTGAATTTGAGTTATCTGTACGTTAGAATATTTTTCATTACTTTTTTCCCAGTTGCCAAGATGAAATAAAAGATAGGCATTAAGATGGACACATGATAGATATTGGAAGATAAAAGACACATAAAATACTCTCCCACTATCACTGCTCCATGTGAGCAGTTATGCAAGATCTGCACAGACAAATACTTAAGCTTCCAAGAATTGCTGAGTTTCTGAAGACACTTCTATGTGCAAGTTTGAGCACAGCCTAAATCAATTCAAGGATCCTCAATTCAAAATATCTAACTTGTGGTCTGAACATTTTTTGTCAGAACACTGATGCCACAAGCAGGAAACGCTCATGTTCAGACACCTAGTGCATTTAATTGTATATTTTTGTTATTTTATTTTATTTTATTTTTAGTTGAAGATATTTCTCTCATTTATACTTCAGGAAAAGTACTTGCTCATTAGCTCTGGATAAACCAACTGTAATTATGACTTTTCAGCTACAAACCACATATTCTAACTCATCTGCCTACTCTGAACAAGAAGCTGCCCAAAGGCTGACATGTTATGGTCAGCAAAGAGTCAGTGTTGCCTTCTGTCAGGTGGGGAAAGCCATTTAGCATTTTGGCAATTCTTGGAACACTAGAAAAGTTTTGATGTCTTTTTTTTAGATAAAAATTGCAAACCTAAAAATACTGTTCTGCAGAAAGGTAGGCCACAGTAGCAATGTTATTTGTGATACAGGACAATACATTCCAAGAAATATTTTAAAAGCATTTCAATTAAACAGCAACTGATAGTAACATACAAAATGTTTTGGACCCGACATTGTTTTGGAAGCCTCTGTGAATTTTGCCTCAGTGCTCAACCTTGGAAAAAAGTCAAAATGGTTGCACTTCAGAGACACGTACACCATTATCCTGTGGAAGCTGTAATTCTGAAATCTGTCACTTCAGAGTCTATTAAAGAACAAACTTGCCAATTTGCAGGTCACATTGTGAAATCCCTCTATTGTCCATTGGAATACTCTGTTATAATTTGCTTTATTGCAGGTTTTTCATTATTGTGAAAATATTGCAGGCTATGGATGATGAGTATACATTTAAAGAATGGTGGCATTTCAGTAACTAAGAGTATCTTGTGCAGTAACATTGACCAGAAAATCTCCACATTTAATTGACACACCAGAAAAGAATTTACTTCAGGAATGTTAAAGCCACAGAGAACATTCTTATGTGATGTGAGGACAAGCTCAGCCACTGACATCTTTCATCTGTTGGCTTGCTTTAAACAGGTACTTTCAGATTGCGAGATGGTCAGCATGAAGGGTGTATGATTCTCAGTGAGATAAAAGGAAAAACATAAATAAAACCATGAACAAATACCTCTTTTCGGGTTCATGCATTTTAAAGTAAGAGACTTCAAATTCCTTGTCATAAAGGAGCTTGTTTTCAAAACTGTTTAACAACTTCTCTAAGAATATATTTTGAAGACTACAAATTTTATATTTAATTGTGAATACTTAGGATTCCATATTAGTACATGACAATTTAAAAAAAATCTACAATAATTGCTAGGAAGTCATTGCACTCATCATCTTAGAACAAAGAGAAATTCTGCACTAAGCATGAAAGGAATCCCAGAATTTCCACAGAGCAACATTCTCCTTAACAATACAGTGATAAACAGTGGCTATCTAACCTTACTTGGCCAGCTGCATTTGCTCTGTTATTAATTTATACAAAAAAACCCCCAAACCAACAAATAAATGCAAGCCAAAATGCCAATACCCCTGACCTCCAAAGCCCCATACAAAACAAAATTCAAGCAGAAAATGTTGTTACCCTTGTATGACAAGATACTAAGAACTACAAGATGCATTGATTTCAAATATACTGCAATTACACCTTTGAATTGGAGTATTTATGGCACACTTCTACACTCTATTAAGTCTTTGCTAACACCTCGATAGACTTATCCTTTTTGTTTTAATGAAAAATTTATTACTACAACTGAAGGAGAAAAAAATGCCCTTTCTCTCACAAGATAAGTAATTGCCTTTCTGATCTTTCTGCTAGTGGCAGTTTTGGTGAATAAACTCAACTCTCATTTAACCAGTATTACACTGTTCATTGGATGCAGAGTACAGCCTAGGGGTCAGGACTAAAGATAATATTCATAGCCTGATCAAGGTTAAGAGTAAAATGGAATTGCAAAACAAATTGTAAAACACACTAAATATATCATTATAAGATGTGGTTGTAGGCAGAGGAAGTGTCCTATCATTCTACTTTTACACTATTTATTTTTATCTCTGAAAACAGGATTAACTTTTCCCTAAGGCAGGTAATGCCCATATTTTTTAAGATGCAGAATATAATTACGAACACACAGGCAAAGTGTGTGGCAGATTCTGGGCACATATTTTTCCCTACTTAGAAATGAATATCCCTCCTTTCCAGAGAAAGGAAGGGAAGAAAAGTAAAAATGACAGCATGTACTGCAGAGAAATACATCACCTCTGTTCTATTTATCTACTCTAAATACTGTCATTCCTGTACATCTAAGGAACTGCAAAAAGAGATCATCATAGGTTTAGTCATGTCACCAGATTTTTGAGATAGAACCACTAAAGTTCCATTACTTGCTTCTATTTATTCAGTTAAACAACTTCTGTTATTACTTAACAAGCTCAAGAGTGAAGTTATTCTGGACTCTTTATGTGGAAGGTATTGCAGAACTATCCAAATAATTTGTACCACTTCAGGGGTTTTCACACAAAAATAAACAATTTAAATCCAACCTAGATTTATATCATTCTATTTCTGGACACCACCTGTCCAGAGGCTTTTATGAAATCAAGTTACTGCTAAAAAGTTATGAAATGAGTAAGGATGGGAGATTCTTAGCATGGCTCTCTGATCTACTGAGCTGAACTTTTACTTTCAGAGTGCTTTCCTACCTTCACTCTCTCACAGCTGCAGTCATGCATATTGGGGCACATGTGACACAAATGCACAGAGAAAGGTGTTTTATATGTAGCTTTTAAATCCAATTGTTCACACTGCAGTGCTTTGCTATACTGATAATTCATTACTTCTTTCCTCTATCCCAGTATCCCAGAACCATTAAAAGATGCTGCTGCTTACATTGGCTTTTTATACTCCAAACACAAGGTCAGTGATATGTAATACCAGATTCTTACTTCAGCTATGGCTTTGTCAACTTAGCATCACTAATTTTTTAAAAGTGTGTATGTGTGTATGACAAAGGCTCCACGAATGAGTAACTCCAAATCACTGTGTGATTATAGTAAGTATTTCAGGCACAGTAATTCATGCTCCTTTTTCAGTCTCCCTTTGGGATTCAGGCAGTAATATGACAAGGATCAAGCCATATATCACGCTGTAATCCTGTCCCCAGCAAAATTACTCATGTGAGTCAGCAGAGCCAGCAATTTCATCTAATCTGGAAAGTCATTTCCCTTATTGTGCCTTTTCTATTTCAGCAAAATTGACTTGGATTGTACTTCCAAATTTAAACCAGCCTCCTGCTGTTGCAAAGTAATTTATTAGGATAAATTGATTTATTGGACACCTGCCCAAGTAAGTTTTCTTAAGGCTTTTAATCACTTGAACTTGGCATGCTTTCCTAATTTGAATGAAAGGCCCATCATTTTGGTTTTAGAAAGATTCTGACGTACTACCACTTCAGATGTACCTTTTTATTTTTCTGTCTTTAGTGAAATCAACAAACCCTCTAAATTACAGCCTCAATAAATCTGACCTTCCTATGCAACGTCCTGTACACCTCAGGTCCTGTGTTGTGGCACTGAGTAATACCACTGACCAAAGGTCTGTCTCCTTTGCTGATCACAACTATTTACACTTATAACTAAGCAATTCATTCACGAATGTTGTATGGTAATGCATGTTCGAGTGGTAGAAAGTTTCTGCCATTGGAGTGCCAATTTCTGAATGCTGTAGAATGAAAAACTAAAAAAATTGGAAGTGGTCATGAAGCTTGTGATGTCACATCTCAGAGATTTTACCATCTTAATACAAAAGAACTATCTCTTCTTTTGCAGCCCAGGTCATAAGTCTATTTCTCCTCCCTCTTTTTTAACCCATTTTCCAAGTGTAAGACATGTTGTAAGTAGTACAGTTACTTTTCCAAAATACACAGATTCACAGCTTAAGACAGTAAATCTGTATTTTGGACACAACTCAAAAAATAACTGTTTTGTAAAAGGAATACTAAATGCAGAGTGGGAAAGCCAGAAGATACCAGTCAATGACCCCAAAGCTTGCTTCATCTCCACAGAAGTGTTAACGTTTTAGTGAGAAAAGTAACCTTCTTCTCTGAGATTTGTTTCTTCAGTAATGGTAATTTCCCATAATTTCCATGACACTTGTTCTAGCCTACTGCCTTAGATAAATTCTCCAGTTATGAATTGGACAAGGTTCTCCTATAATAAAACTATAGGCTGGTAATGCACTTACTAAAGTCTATTATGAAACCAAGTCCATCTTTTCTGCTAGCAAAAAGGGAAGGGCACCTGCAAGACAGGGCAAGAGATAGAAGCAGCAGAAATACCTGAAAAGCAATCTACCAGCAGAACCAAAGTGTCAGACACTGATCAAATACTGGTACTATGCACTAGTCAGTCCACTGGGCTAAGGTCTGTGGCTAGAAGGAGTTGGAAACTAGTACTAAAAATTCCTTCCTCTCTGTATTTACAGGAACAGAGCTTGGTACATTGCACATAAACTGGATGACATCACAAGTAAATGTGATGTCATTTTTTTTTCAGATAGGAGCAATATGCAAACCCTTGACAGTTTGGTTAACTCTGCATGAAAAGCAGTAATAGGTGACAATTACTCAATGTGTAATAATCACTACAATCAGATTCCAACTCTAGACTTTCATGAAAAAAACATTTTACAAGGGAAGAACTACCTAAGTAAGAAAATTTCATAGATGGGAATGTGACCTATGTAGAAACCTTGCGTACAGGGCATCAAGAGTGAAGAGGGGAAAAGAAAGCATAAGAACATAATGTAAAAAAAGGCTTATGTTCTTACACAGATGATGGTTTAACAAAATGAAACAAAGAAATAAAACTGATGAAAGAAGCACCTCTAATAAGTCCCTGTTACAACATGTAGAAAACACACAAGAAAACAATGAAAAAAGATGTGAGAGAGAATTGACCTGGTAGGGAAAATTACCCAGAAGAAGGGGCTGTTATTTTGGATCAACTCAGGTGTCTTCTTTCCTTCACCGTACATCCACAAAAAAGCTTGTGCTGCCACAAGACAGGCAATGACAAAGAGCTGCTTAAACAGCAAAAGTGAAAATTTGAGACATTAAGTGTCCAGTCAAATCCTGCTACAGGTTATGGACTCCTCTGCCATGGAGAACAGAATCTGCATGTAAACATAAACCCTTTAAATGTATCATGGACTGCAAAATAAAGCAAGTGAGGCACAGACTTCCTTACTTTGGCCAACTATGTTCTGTGAACAACTACAGTAAAGGGATTGGTAATTCTCTGGGGAGTGGCAGCACTCTCAGCCACTTTTGATTCAGTGCAAAAATCAAGACCCTTGAACAGGAGAAATGATAAAGCTGCATGGAAAAATTCAGTTCTGGTTTGTGATACCCAAGACATTTAAAATCTGGGGTTTTTTGCTCTAGAACAATCTGAAGTCTTTTAAGCATAACAAGTTGATGTATTCTTAAACAGTCCCTTTCTCTCTTATTGAAAGGACAGGCTTGATTAAGGTCTCTATCTCTTTATCCCATGGGAGTCTATGCAGAAACTATATTGCTGAAAAGTGACCAAAACACACATCTTACTAGAATCATATTTCATGATTTGTTGAAAAGAGATAAGTATGGGAAAACAGTAGCAAAACTGTGTACCACCAAATAGACCACTATCTTGCAACACTGCATTGGCAAACAGATCAAAACAAGCACTTAAATTCAAGCACTGACTGTATTACATTGAATTTAAAATACAAATGAAAGAATGACCCACTGGAACTTCTAAACTACCATATTTTAAAGTAATAATGATTATTTGCAACATAAGTGTTAAAAGAAAAAAGATATTAAAAAAATCCTAAGACTGTGTAGATATGAGGTTTAACTTTTACTCTTCTTTCCTCTTTCTTGGAATTTCTGGGGATTTCATTTCAAGCTTTTCCCCTAACTGTGACAATTAAAACACAATTTGAAACTGAAGTTCTCAAAGTTCTACAGAAAACCTAAAATTGAAAATTAATTGTAATCTCTAAGAAATACATTTAACTTCTGCCATAATGTAAATGACAAACATAAATTTGCCTGAAGAATACCATAAGCTGCACTTCTTTTCATATTTATATTGCTCCGAATTAGCAGTTTGTGTACTACAAGCTAGGTAGAACTTTATAGATTGTTTATAGCTACATTGTGAACTATTACATTTTCATTGAATGAGTTAAATTAAAGCACAAGTCTGATAATCTTATAGGGTAAGGATATGATGACAACTCCTCCTAGTGGAAGCATATCTGATAAAACAAAATTCAGAAAAATACAGATTTCCTAGGTATCATGCTAGGTTTTTTCTGGTACTAGCTAGCTCTGCACTTTTTCTGCCCTTTACTGATTTAAACCAGTCTCATCCAACTTTTCAGTACTATAGAAAAACATCTACAGGCTTTAAAGGAAGGTGAAGATAACTTCACTTTAAAGCTTGCTGTTATACTGGCATAACATGGTTTCTACACATATCTGAGATCAGGTTTCAAATTAATCTAAAGCAATCTTCTGCTGTAGGACTATGTGTCACCACCATCCCTTAAAACTGTGGGTGAGACTGATGTGATGTAAAGTAACTTACATTTATCGTGAACAATGAAGCTCTGCTGATTTACTGGTGCTGGGAGTGCAGCTTGCCATGGCTCCTTTTTGTTTCCTCTTTCACTCATACTTTGTTTTAACTGTGCCAGGAATGATTTCCATGTGAATGAATCCCCTACATTTATCTGAATAGACTACTCTGTTCACTCAATTCCATCTCCAAGGCTCAGACTGTCACAGACATTACGTATGCTGTTCAGCCTGAACCTAGAGGAGTGGTTTCACCAGAATAGCTCAGAGCAGACAGAGCTATTAGAAATATGCAGTGTCACGTAATATGCTCAACAGGCTATCAATATTCCAATTCATTTATTTTAGTCCCTGATTTGCTTCATGTTTCCTTGTTCAAATTGTTTTCAGTCCAAAATATTTTTGGTGAAATTTTGAAAAATCATTGCAATGGACATAAGCATATAGGATTATTTGAAAAGAAACTATTAACATAAATATTGTTGGCAGTCTAGGCACTGAAGGGATACTTCTAACATGGACTTTTATGTCAATCCAACATTTAGCAAATCTGTTGCAGACTACTGAGAAACAAATACAAAACATTACTCAACTTGTATATGCTGTTCTGGCCAATGTTTGTGTAAAGATAAATAGTCTACAAAGTACCGATCAGGAGTTAAATACAAACTGACTCAGCAACCACACAGCAGATTTTCATGCCAGACATCTCACAAAAAATGCCACAGATATCAAGCTACTTTTTGTCAGACTTCAAATCAGGTATTTTCATTTGGTAGGATGTCAGTACTTATCACCAGTAGCTTACAAGAAACAACTAAGACAGTGGTTCATCATTCTTTATGGCCTGCTTATGGAAGGCATAGACTAACCACCCTTCATTTATTTACCTACATACAGGAGTGAAAATTTCTCCATTTCATAACATCAACATATTTTTAATTATTAAACAGAAGATCTAAAACAGAAGCAGCAGTTTTTCACACAATCTTTTTCAATGGGGAACATGTCTCTGATGTCCTGAGCAGCAAAAGGATAAATGCGTTTAAAAGATGGCATATGCAGATAAAACAAAACAACAAAATAAAAAACTACGTAAAACAAAGACAGACACAACCCAAATCTCTGAAAATTCTTACAAGCTGAATTACCAAGAGCTTTGGTGACATGCTGGGGTAGTAAATATCCCTGTATACTTATGTTCTTATGACACTTGTATAAGCAAAAGTTTGTCATAGGAAGAGACTTTTGGTCTAATTCATGCAAATGTTCTTGCATTTCACATGTTATGCAGAAGTGGCACAAAACTGCTCCACTAGTACAAATTAGTTCAAAGAATTTTAAAAGCGTTGCTTTGCTCTTCCAGATTTCAACAATACTTTACCCAGTGTATCAGCAATACCCTAACTCTATCCCCAGACTAGTTATTGTACATTCTCCTGCCACTGGTCTAAAGTTAAAATGAATGTACTGAGTATGTTTTTGATTCCCAGAAATGGTGAATGGTTGTGATTAATGCAGGTGATATGACAGCAATTGGGTGATCAAGTAATAATGAGCCTAGCACGTCACCAGAAAAGACTAGCACAAATCTCCAAACACATTCAATACAAGCAACTTAGCAGATACTTTGAAGGCTAGAGCTAATTGTAACAGTATTTATGTGATCAGACTCAAATAAATAAATAAAACTAAGATCATCAAATACTTAAACAGAAAGTGTTGATCACTAGTCTAGTAAATCTTTCCTTTCTGTATATGTGTGTGGTCTTTTGTAGCTAGATGGGAGCTCATCCTACCTGCACAAGCAGCCTGTTAGCTCAGTGCTGAAATTGAGCCAGTATTCACTGTTGAAAAGACTCCACAGCTGCTTCTCAGCTTGAACAGCCAGAGCCTATAATGCACCCAACAGTAACAGACTGTAAATACATATGCCATATAACCAGAAATCTGATTAAAGCTAGCATGCTAAGCTCTCTGTGGGGAGAGGGGATCAAGAAAAAATGAGTTTACATCTGTGATTCCATGCTAAAATCTTACTGTGAACCAATCCAACTTCAACATTCTAGTCCTGCTCCTTTCAATTCCTCAGTCATATGAACCCAGATGTTCCTCATCTCCATTGCACCAAGTCTACTATTTGTGTGGTCAGATGCTAAATTGGACACATGAAATGGTCCTATTTTACTGAAAACACAAAAGTGTGCTGCTGCATTTTTAAAAATGTGCAGATCCAGGACCACGGCCTGTCTCAAGTTCTTTAACTACTAGTTACTGCAATGGGTTTCTGAAATGTTTTATCATTTAATACATTCCTCTTCAGCTCTTCTGCCCTTCAGAATGGGAAGGAAATAGTAGGAATGCCATATTTGCTTAATAAGGTTGCTCAGAGACACAGAACTTCTGAATCAAGCTTCACAAAAAATTTTTTTTAATATTCTTTTTATTTGCCTTGTGGTTCTTGAAACTTTGTGGTTAAGTTCAGTCTTTCTTTCAAGATATTCTACAAATAACATCGGTATTTTTAAAAGGCTGAAATATTCACATGACTAATTAACTCTAGGATTTGAGAGCTATCTAATCTACCAAAACTGACTTGTGGTAAGAATCAAACTGGCAGCAGAAACAACAACAAAATAGATCACAGGTGCGTTTGCTAAAGTATGACCAACAGACAAATGTGCTCTTAAGTTGTGCTTCATTCTGCACCCACATGGCAGTTTTTGCAGTGTAACTAAAAGGACTATGGTGGCACTTCTCACATACCCCATAGCTAAATCAATCTTCTTAGCTGAAGACACTGATAAATGTGGTTTGAGCAAACCAAGCTGATTTTGCATTGAAATGGATTAGAACAAAATTTTTAGTTTATCAGACCTTGGTTTCTCCTTTTCTGCAAGAGCTTAGTACTCCTGTGCCTTTTAACTGCAAGCTGCCTTTGCTCTTGTGTATATATATTCTTACTGCTTGGCTGCTCTAAACTCCTGAACTGTGTAGTTAACAATAGGATTTGTCTTTGTCCTGCTCTTTGCCTCTCACTCCCCTCATTAGTCTGGTACTCCAAGCCACAAAGTCATGACTGGTACATTTTCCTATCTATTTATGCCCTCATTTTTGTTGACTTTTATTTTACAACAAAGTGAAAAGAAGTGCTTAGGCGTTAGGAGCAAAACATAACATGCTAGTTACTACCTCCAGATTAAAAAAGCTGCATAATAAGCAATAAAAAAATTAACTTTGAAATTAAAAATAATTTAGTTGTAAATTCAACACCCTCAGAAAGTAAAGTCACTTGCTGATTTGTTTCTTTTTAATCAACTCATAATTAAAAAGGAAAAGAAAAATAGTGCATTTCCTGAAGATGATCAATAACCATAGAATCATTTGGTTAGAAAAGACCTTTAAGATAGTCAAGACCAAATAAACAGGTTCATTAAAATAAACTAAACTAAAATTTTATTCAGTGAGAATGATTCTATAAGTCACCAAGCACAAAGCTGGACAAAATGAAGTTTTAATATAAATTCTGGTTTAATTTCAGATTGTTGCTTTATCTGTTTTCTAAACTGAATATCCTTGTATACATGGCAGTTAGGGCTAGAACTCATAACACTATGTAACTTGCACTGAGACAACTAGCAATAAAAGAAACAATTTTTATCCACTAAAAGTTGGATAAAAATTGTAACACGTAGGAAGCTGCTTTATGGAGAGATCAGCCACAAAGGGCAAGGTGGGTCATAACCTCATCAACTTTCCTAGTAAGTCTGAGTAAGTCTGTAAGACTCAAACAGATCCTTTACTTACATCTGATTGCACATGCAAAAAACAGTAACTTGGTTTGTAGTACACCTTTGGACCCAAACATCTAACAGGTTTAAATGTTAAAATACTTGGGTTCCAGTGGGAGAAAACACTAGTAGCAAGTCAGGAATTTCTTTGAATCAACAGAGCTTACCTCCAAAAATGTTACCAGTCATATTTTTGTAAATGCAGGGCAAGTCTCATAAACAAAGAACTATTTCCTTTCCCTTTGAAGATATGGTATAGGCAGTGCCAGAAGTACTAGAGACAGATAAAAAGCACCACAGGCAGATAACACACAATGTTAAGCCAGTCTAAACTTGCAATGCCAATTCAAATTTGTTCAGAGTATTTTTGATTAATTTTGTGGTAGCAAGCTTAATTCCTTACCAAATCTGCCTACATAGCAGTTTTATTGGTATTTCTGCAGATAGCCCAAAGGATTCTTTCCAGTCCCTTCCTGTTTCCCTCCTACTCTGCGATGCAGTGTTCTGCATTCAAGCCATGAACCATCCTTAAAAGGAGCCTGGATTCTACTGGTTTCTCAGTCATTGCCACTAAGCTTTCCTTACCTGCTGATTTCTGTCCTGCAGCATTCCTTATGACAAGCTCCTATTGACACTGTGCTGTGCACTGACCCTCTCCCTCAGAAGCTCTCCAGCCTCATCACATCATATTCTGTAGCAATCTGCTCCAGGAACAGCAAGAGTGCAGAGGCAGGACAATCCATACTGCTGCAGTGCAGGACACCTTTCAGTAGAACTCTGGTTCTCAAGTGTAACCCAGAGGATCTCAGCTAAGGTTCAGAGCAAAGCTCATTGCTTCAGCCAAGCCCTTAATTTGCAGCAATATCTGAACAGCTGTTCAGTGACACAAGTGTATCTTCATTTGGGCTAAAATCCTAATGCATTGCAGCTGAAGCACTGAGCTTCAACCTGTAGCTTACCTTGCCTTGGTTGTGTTGGCTGTAATCTTGAAATTACCAGGTAAACTCATCACAAATTTTATACTGTATCATGTGCAACCTGAAATGAGACTTTCAGTTCTTTTAAGCAACAGAGTTTAACTTATTAAACATTTCCTCTGACATTTGTCTGAAGCTTTATGTGTTCACATTAGATGAGCAAAAGACAAAGACAGCTCAGTTAGAACCCCCTGCAGTAGTAACAGCAGCTCTGCTTTGATATATTTCCCTTCATTTAACACCCCAGCTATTTCAAAGATATTCTAAGTGTTTACAATACAAAAGTAAATCTGCATACAAAAATAACTCAGACTTGCACATCAGCAGTAGTATTTCACAAAAGGGAACTAAACTAGAGCCTAGCTCAAGTTCCTGTCCTGGAGAGCCTGTTCAACAGAAGGCTTTCCAAGCAAGCCTGCATTAGGCTTGCTGTAGGAAGAGGGTCTGTTCTCTGCTGGAACAGGACTGTAAGCAAGTTTCAAGACTGACAGCACTGCACTGTAAAACCTGCAGTTTACTAGCACAAGTACCCATGTTAATTTTAAAAGTCACACTATCTGATAAATCTAGAAATTTGAAGAAGGAAGTGCACCAATCTGTAACACAGTTGTCATTTTACTGAAGTGTATAGTTGAGAGGACTATATTAAAGTCTCTCAAGTACTTTAAGCTACAATATAAAGGAATATTTCCATAAGCTACTTAACATTATATGGAAATTTTCTGTACTCAGTTCTAATGACATGGCTGGGCATGGGTGTACAGAACTTGTACATGGAAAGACAGTGGAACACCTGTCAAGAGCACTGCACTTATTGATGGTCCCCAAACTTCATGAGCAAAGTAATATGATTAGTTTCTGCTAACTATGATTAGTTTTTGCTAATTCTGATATTTTAGAATTTTACTGCAGTTTTTTTAAAGTTGTTCTCTCTCTTGGTATAACTGAACAACTCTATTTTGTCCTTCTCCCCAAGGTATCTTGTCCTTTAACTTCCCACTTTTCCTCTTACAGTTTAATGGACTCCACTCCTAGAGAATCCTTCTGACAGTATTTTCAAAAACAGTAGGAAATAAAGTCTGTATTAATAAGAAAGACACAGATAAATGTGAGATGCAGTAGAGGAAGAAAAGCAGTAGATAAAACCAGTCAGATGAAAAGCCATCAATAAAATTCTAAGCTGAAGTTAGTAGGAAGAGTAAAGAGAATAGAGAACGGGAATCTAACGCAGACAAATCAAATAGCTGAAAACCTGCAGTAAAACATGATTAGAGAAACAGCTGACATGTGAGAATGACTAAAATTTTCCTTGTTTGTTTTTTTTCCCTACTGTTACATAAGCAATAATGCAGTTTCACTAGTGGAAGAGTCTGTAAACATGTTAATAGCCTTAGAAGTAGATCAAGAGTTGCCTAGATAATAGGTTTCTATTTTTTAAATACATAATTTTTTTCCCCATTAACAAAAAAAAATTCCATAGTTGAATTGCATCAGTCAGTATGTTGTCTTCTGACTGAATTCCTGTAAAGTGATGCCGTCCTCAAGGCATTTTTTTTTAATAGCTTTATTTTGGCAAGTCTTAAGGGAAAGTTAACAGCAGAGGTATGCAATTAAAAAAATTGTCAATATTCTGAGTATTTGTGATCTAGGTTAATATAGAAACACTAATATTGGGGAACTGTAATGAAAATAATCCCAAATTACTTTATAGTAAGTAATAACTTCCTTGACTTGGATATCAAGACAGATATATTTAATAGTAGTATTTTTCTTCTGAAATGGTATCTGCCTGCATACAAAGTGAGTCTTTTTTTTGTAAAAACAAAACTAAACAACAAACTCCCCATGCCCCAATAAACCCAACCAAAACAATCCACAGTGTTTTTCAGTCTACTACAGCTTTTATGTCAGTCTTATGACAGTGTATCAGCTAGCCCTAATTTCCACTGTTTGAGACAAGGACAATACAAAAAGAGACAAACCAAACTGAAAACAGAAAGTGTATGGAGGAAGCGAAATAAAATTACTCAGAGGTATTTTTTCTCATTCTAAGATCTAGCGTTTATGATGGAGAGCTTCAAAAGCACAAGCATACAATAACCTGTAAATCTTAGCTACTCTTCAAAACCATCACTAGGCTCTATAGCTGAGAAAATAGTTATGCAACTGGAAACTGCTATAGCAAGCTTAACGATGGGGGATTAGAGTTGAAAGTGAGAGCACTAGACATTCTTTTCTAGCAAAATAGTTCAATTCCCAAGTGAGACAGTAGGATAAATGAGCCAGAGGGCCTCCATTCATTCTCCAGCAAACAACACACCACAAAAGATCCATACATTATGCCAGGAAAATACTCAGCAAGAATGAGAAGCCTTGGAAACAGAAATTCTTGACTTAGAGTCTGGTTGAAGGTCACTGCTCTAATACTGCACAGTTCACGTATTTGCATTTGATATATTGATATGTAAAGGAATTTCTGAGTTGTTTACGCTCCTTTAGTTCAACAAATGATCCAAAGATTGAGACAAATATAAATCTATTAATCTTTTCAACTTCATAGGTCGGTGGAAGGGGACTAAAAGAAATGCTTCACATTATTGAAGGAGCTACTAAAACTATATGGACAAACTATTTTGTAATTTCTGTATAAAGGAAAACAAAGTCAGATTTAAAGTTTTGGTTTTCACACTGGAACTTCACTATAAATTAATAGGCCTACATCCAATTTGTTTGTTAATGGTTTCAGAAAATTCCTGTTAGCTAATTAAACATGATGAACTGATCTTTACTGATTTGCTAACCCCCTCCTTGACTTCAAAACAAACCTATGCTACATTGATTTTTTTATTCTTCCATGATGCTTAAATCAAATGAGATTAGACACAGTTAAGAAAGCAGCACTAATCTGAAGACAGTACTCCATCAAATAAAGTGACAGGCCTTTCATTAAAGATATACAGAAAAGACTCCAACAGTGACTAGATTATTTTCCTTTTTGTTCAGAAACCCTTTTATATGACAAAAAGAGTATTTAGCCTGGCATCTAATTATAATTCAAATCATATAATGCACTGCAAAGGACTGCACAATTTATAAGTGCCATTTACTGCAGGAACCAGTAATGCACTGAGATGTGTAATTTCAGTGCAACAAATCAAGAAACATGAGTGTCCACACACTGGCACTGGTGATTGCACTGCTGGGACATATAGGAAAAGTTATGGACAGGAAATTAATGGTTGTTTTCAAAAGTTTAGACTTAGCAGTTTACTGTTAGAAGTCAGTTTATTACTGTGTGTGACTAAAGAGGAAGACACAAAGAAGCATTTGCTCTTCACAAACACTTGACTGAATGCACACGCACACAGCAGACATTCACTAATCTGGTCCTCCATCACAATGATTGTAAACTGTTGAATGATTTTCCTGGACTCCAATCTGACAAATACTGTCTGAGGGTATTCTCTAGCCAGATACATGTATCTTCCTCTAACTGGTTGATGAACTACACCCAACTCTCGAAATACAGTGTGGTGATTCAGCAGTAGGGACTGTAAGGTATGGCATGCTTTATCATTTGAAAGCAAAACCCACCTAAAAAGATGTAATTCAGAGTATCTTATAATTTTGCCATCCAAGCGACAAAGGCACATGATATCTCATTCCTTGGAATAAAATTTCTAAGCTCATAAAGTGCAGCTGCCTCTATCAATAGTACTTGCACTTTGATTCCTCTTGTGTTGCAGCACACTAGCTGTAAGACTGAGGAAGTGAGCTTGAAGAGTAGGACACACGTGGATCCTAAAAGCTTCAGCCCAGACAAAAATATCACATAAATAAGGGAATGGTTAAATTATTTGCACCATGAGGGCCTTGCCCATGGATGAATAATGCATTTCAAAGCTCTTGCTATCTTCCTCCTTTGCTGATAGCATGGCACATAGAAATAGAAACTAGTCTCTGACCTCTGCACATAGAATTAAAGCCAGCACAAGCAAGACAAGAACATGACATAAATTACATAAATTGCTATTGTAGCTGTTTATTTGCATACTGAAAAATCTTTCTTTGATGGTGCCAGCTGCTGGTGAGAAGAATGTGTTTGGTGTCATTATTAGAACACCTAAAAAGAGTGGTATTCTGATATTACAGTATCACAGAGGTGAATATGCAAACAAGAAAAGGCTGGGAGAGATCAAAACAACCCTGTTTAGAAAAAGTATATTATGTATATAACACTATTTTACCAGCATTTTGGCATCCTCCGATGTGTTGACTGGTGCTCGGAGTTAAAATTCTGAGAAAAAATCCACTCTAACATTACTGACTGTGAAGATACTCCTCATGTACATAAACAAAGAATCTCACTATTCTAAAGCACAAAATTGGTCTTTTAAAACCAAGAAATATGCAGAAGCATTAGAACCCAATCCATT
The DNA here is from genome assembly GCA_034509425.1 of Eopsaltria australis. Classification (NCBI taxonomy): domain Eukaryota; kingdom Metazoa; phylum Chordata; class Aves; order Passeriformes; family Petroicidae; genus Eopsaltria; species Eopsaltria australis. Next base: position 1,348,621 of record JAVTVJ010000156.1, read on the forward strand.
TAATTCAATAGCAAGAAACTTCTGTCTGAATACCTAGAAAACCCTTGTGGTTTTGATACTTTGGTGAAAGAGTGGCTTCTTAAATATCCTTTTAAATCATTTATCCTTAAAAGGTTCTTTTTTTTCAGTCATGTATTATCCTAAAATTAATTTTTACTTCTGTAACATTAAAATGAAACCTTCCTTTTACTATGGCTCACTGTATCATCCCTCACAAAGAAGTTGGTGCTTGTGCCATGACTGCAACATTTTTCCAAGAGCCGAAACAAGTACAGTCATGTGCACTGAGCTCTGAGCAGCGCTGCTGTAAAGGAGGAGGGCAGACATTACAACACTGGGTATTACAGCTGCTGTTTTCCTAAGCCTTTTCTGCCATCCTCCAACAGTATTAGATCACAGACACTTACATGCAAACTTGTCTGTGTAGCACGTTTCAAATCTTTTCAATCCCTGTGATTGCGTCTTTTTATTTGATAGTAAAGCTGACATAAACCTATCGATTACAAAACAAAAATATTTCTAATATATCACTGTATTTTTCTTCAGAGTTCTGCTTTATTTTTTCAAAGTCAACTGAAAAGATATGTGAAAATAAGACCAATTTTATCTTCCAAATAATTTAGATTGATAAATTCACAAAAAAATATAAAGCCAATTCATATCTCTGAAACAATAAAATTGCCCTGAACATAATGCAACATGAGAAGTTTCCTGGTATTACTTAACTTGCAAATAGTTGAAACATACAATTTTTATTAAAAATATAGACCATCTAAAATCTTGTAAACATTTCTCTCTTAAAGTCTTACAATATTACAAAAAATATTTTAAGCTAATTCTCTTTGGATTTGACAATACCCCTCACTATTATATTCACAGTTATTTTAATTCAGGATTTTAAAAATCACTACTAGCATACTTGAGCAATAGCTACCACAATTAATATCCAAGATTAAAATCTTTCCAGATTTTAAACCCACAAAAAGTTGGTTTGGAAACATCTGCTAACACACGTAATTATTTGTTACTAACCACCAAGCACTGTTTCTAACAGTAAGACTGTACAGATTAATAAATAGACGTACAACAGTTCTTACCATAGCAGGAGGCTATCATGGTCTACTGTGTGCTCTTAAAATGCAAAAGCCTCTTGACAAAAGACACACCTTGAGAAGTCCCGTGCCCAATCAGCAGTCAGACCTGCCCAGGAGACAGCAGCTGATGAATCACAGGGACGATAACTGAACAGTGAGGTTGGATTTTTTCCCCCTAAATCAAGGAGAAGATGAATACTGTGTTGAGTAAACTTTTTCACACTTTAATTTTAATTATTATTTTTACTTTTCTACTAGGTGAAAAATGTGCCATCTGTTTGCCAATGAGCCATTATGAAATACAGAATTTCCTACTTTCAGCTTAGAGTTTTGCAGGCTACTTCTTAGAAAATATTTCTTATTAAAAAATGATATTAAAAAAAGTTTACTTTTACAAACTGGAAGAAAGGAGAAAACCCAAACACCACCCCCCTCCAGTAAAATTAATTAATTCATGTCAGTGTAAAACTATGCACAAGCTCAAAACACCCTCCATCAGTCCAGAGTTCAACAGATTAACAGGAAGAGGTAAACTTATCTATTTCAGGCATTACATTATATTTTATAATGTATCATAACATTATTTATTATTATTACTATTATTATTATTATTACTATTATTACTATTATTATTAATAATGATGATAATAATAATAATAATAATAATAATGATACAGAAGTTACTTAAAAGTTCCAGTTAGGATCACTCCCCACCCACACAGGCTGTATATGTGCCCTGAAAACACTGATGCTCTCCAAACCTAGATATATAACTGCTTCACTTTGCAGCTCTTTATGCACGGATTGTTTCCTCCCAGGTGAACTGATGCTGGGCAGCAGATTCCTGTACTGAGGAATCAGTGACGGCCATAGGAGGCTCAGGCCAGTGCTGTGCTGATGCAGAGTGTGGCTGTCAGGCCCGTGCTGTGCAGCACATGTCCCGTGGCTGCAGGACACAGCCAGCTGCAGGAGAGGAGCTCACAGGTAGCTCTCACTCCATACCGCTCATTACACTGACTGTGTGTCCTTGTCTTCATCTAGAAGTGTAACAAACAGTTCTTAAGTGAAGTGGCTTTCTGTTTGACAGTAGACATGAGAAACAGAATTAAGGAAATCCTGCAAGAGCTCAAAATACCAAAATGTCATATGCCCTTTCCCTGGACACGACCTGCCCAGTGTGCTGAGCTCTGATTTGAGATCTGTTCAATACTACACAACTGGAAGGAAATAAAGCTACTTACACTATCCTTTTCCTTTACAGTGTTAGCCACAACAAATGGTATTTTAAGCAATATTTTAAAGTCTGTCTTCCTTACTCAGACCAAGACAAATCAGTATCTCCTGATGCAAATCAACAGGTTTATGCTTTTAGATATAACCCAAAGGAAGAGAGGTATCACAGCAGCAGCGTTAAAATTCATAAGTTGAAAACTAATAATTCTGCCATTTATGTAAGTATATTAAAGTTAAAATATATATGGCTTGCAGGTGTAAATTCCCACATTGGATGTATGTCACACAAGCTTTGTCAGCACAGAGATAGCAAAATAGTATGAATTTTTGATTTTATGAAGAAGGAAATTAATACAGCCTGAGGAACTGATTTCATCATGTTCTACCATGTTTTAGCTGCACACTCACTCTAAACCCATTCTGCACTGCAGGAGTGAAGACCCTGAAAAAGCAGTCTCTACCCAAAGCCAACTCCTTACCAAAGTTTTATTAGCACCGTCAACATTACTCTCATTCTCCATAGTCCAGGTCTTTATGCTTCCCCTTTGCCCCTTCTTTTTTCCACTTACACTCTCAGATTTTCTAAGGATTCTAAGGAAACTTCTCTACCAGATTCCATTATTCCATTTTAATCCAGTGTGAAAGTTACTTGTCCAGCCTGCCTAGAGATAAAATTTCTCACACTTTCACCAAATGCTATCTCACTCTTTCTCATTCTTAACATAACATAAAACACACAACTGTCTCTAGTAGGTAACTGCTACGCTGTCAAACAAGATGCAAATCTTTCACTCAAAAAGCACAAGGCCTCAACATAACTAATACCAATTACATAGCAATTAATACCAAATACAAAAGGGGCCGATTTCCCCTCCAAACTACCTGTGAATAGGATTAGTCCTTGAAGATAAATTAAGAACCCGTATTCCCCTTTGTAGATACACAAAGGAGTATCTTGTCATCACAGCACTAACAAAAGCAAGTGATAATTTTGTAGCAAAAAAAGGCCACTTGTATTGAAACCTGATTGAAATGTCCCTGACCCTCTGTCTGGGTGTAAATGTCTACCCTAATCTCTGTAATTTTGGATGGGAGGTGTGATGGCATTTCTTTTGGCTCTTTCATACTATTTTCCTGGATTCCAAACCCTATTGATTGCAAACTCAGATATTTACAAAACTAACTACAGTCATATATTGTGGCAACAACAACAACGACAACATTATCTCCATGGAGGGTGTGGCAAAAAATAAGGGGTATTGTTATTAGTGATTCCTATGATTTCCAGATATCACTGACTGAACGCTGCTTTTTTCACTTTGCTGCAGAAATGACTGGTACTTATTATTAATTTGAATATACCAAGACACACCTCTATAAAATATATCACAATTCTGAATACAGGAAATTAATTTTTTGTGTTGTTAAGTTAATGCTTACTGCCTGCCAGCAGTTTAGAAATTAAAGTAAATCCCCTACAAGAACAAAGAACATTCTTTTACTTCAATGCTAGAATTGAAGAAATATCACTGCTGATTTAGAGTGGCAGAGCTAACTCTGCACATTTATCACAAAGAAGCCTTTTGTCTGCTCTGTCTGCACAGAAGACCCTTTGATGTGCAGCTTTTTGTTTCTTCATACTGTAACTTCTGTTGGGTGATAAGTTGCATTAACTTCAATGACTGGTTTTATGAGACAAAAATTGGAAGGAGAATATGGAGCAAAGACTATGCAAGGATTAGCTATAAAAATCACTTGCTAATTCAATGTGCTTCCACTATGGCTGTTAAAACAGAGAAAAAGTTGTACTGATAGATTACAAAAGTGCAGAATCTGAGTTTGGTGTTCTACTTTTGAGCTTAGTGCGAGATCGCAACATGGCATTCACTTACACAGTATCTAAGTGACTTCCAAAACAAATTTACTGTGTTTACAGATATAAAACATTTTTATTTTACATTTCTCAGTGTTGAAGCACTGATCAAACTAATATTCTATATTGCAGCATACCAGTATAAGATGCAGCTGCCTATTTACCTAGTCATTTCAACCACAATTCTCAAGAGCAAATTTTAATGTACTTAGTGTATGAACCTTGCTGCTGTCACTTTCCTTACACACACCTATTATCTTCAACTCATGGAAAATTAAGTCTTCCAGCTGTAATATGAATTAGCCAGATTTTAACTTGGCCAGTACAAGATGGTAACTCTGGGTTAAATAATGAGCATAATCTATTGCAACTAGCAATAAATTTGGCAGATCTACAGTTCTGAAAATAGTAGTCTAACTGCATAACATAATCACACTCATTTTATGGATGTAAAATAAAGAAGATTGGAATAGAACTCCAGATAGTTAAATCAGAGCTGACCTGGCTCTTCTAGGGACTGGCAGAGATATTTGACCAAGTCACTTAACCATGAGTCTACCTACAATTGGAATTCTGCAATCTATCTTCTTTTATAAAACCATTCGATATCACCAAATTGAATTTTAAAAGGTTAGAAATTACTAAGTAAGTAATAGCTAAAGTATACATTTCAGGTAACTACTACGCTATTTCTAATGACATCTTAGTTTTCCAACTGTGCACAAACTTCAAATTCCTTCTGTTTTTTTCCATACTGCAAGCATTTATATACTGGCACTTAGGAGAGGCCCCCAGCTCCATCGCTCTCACAGAGGAAGAATGGGATCCTCCCCTGTCTCACAGACACCTTTTCACTCACCCTGCATCATCATTTCTCTTTAGATTACAATAACCTTTCCTCAGGATGTCTTGTTTGCCATCCCAGCTTCTTCTGTTCACTGAAAGAACCTGGGCCCTTGTAACCTTCACCCTCAGCCCCACAGCTTCACTGTCCCTCCTGGTATGTCCCTAGTACCCATGCAGATGCTCAGCAAGGAGCAAAAGTCTAAGGATCAGACAAGCCTTGACAGTCTCTGTGCAGTATCCTGGCACTCAGCAAACATCCCAAAACATCACATCAGGGTAGCAGATAAGTATTTCCATTCCCTACAGATGGGAATCTCCAGTACCTATCAGTTGTCTTTTACTCTTCTTGTTGAAGTTTGGCTGAGGTTCAGCTGGCTCTGATGCCTCCCCCAATGATCTTTGTTCATCCTCATCTCTTACCAGGGCACCACATTTGTTCTGTGATTGCACTTCAGCAGGCAGAGAAGGAGCCTTCTTTTCTTTTGCCAAAAGTAACAGTGCTCTTCATCTGATTTCTGTTGATCTCTTCTTTTTTCTTGATGGTACGAAGCCTGCTCATCTTCTGCCACAGCTCCTTTTCCTCAGTTAGCTCCTTAGCTCCTGTGCATCTCTGGTCTACGCTCTAGTAGCAACTATATTGGAAAAAAACCCTGAGGTCTTCTCTTACTATAAAAATAATTTCAGATTTCTACCTGTGTATAAGACAACGCTCATTTTCATAGGAAGTCACTCTGATGTTTCTGTAACTTGTGAAATTGGAAGAGATTTGTTTCCCTTTTGGCAGATAGCATGCAGGGATACAAGAGGCCTAAGACAGCAGTGATGTTCTGTTAGTGGCATCTTTTTGTTCAAAGGAGATAGAGAATTCACAGGTAACTCCTTTATAGTAGAGGTGCTGCATGACCTTCCCTGTCCACTGTGTGTGTGAACCAAGAGCTGCTGAGCATCTTTGCTGCACAACTGTGCCTGTGCAGGGTCTGGTGCTCAGCCAGATTTCCTTCACACTTGGAGTAACAGAATAGGAGCAAAAGAGTAAGAAAGGTGAAGAATGTGTTCCAACAGTTAAAAGGCTATGGGTACTGATTGAAGAGTGTCTATTCCACAAAAATATTATAGAGCTAAAATCCTGCAGAACACTGAGCTGGATATCATCCTCACTTTACCTACAAGAAAACGTGAAAGGCTTGCCTCGCCATACTGCAGGGCCAAGACAAACATCCCAGGGTTAGAATCTGGGAATTCTGCCATCCAGTCCATTACCTCATACTGCACAATGACCTGAGCTACAAAAATCAAATTCATAAATTCTAATCCAGTTCCATTAACTGAATATTCAAGTGGATAAAGCAAATTTACAATTAAACCTTTAAAATACAATCCACATTTACTGGTTTGAAAATCCACAGAGGGATAATTCTGCTGAAAATTTCCAGTACGGTAAAATCAACATACATTTGAAACAGATTTAGTAAAAACTTGTTGGGGTCAGGAGAGGAGTATATTTATAATTCAGGGATAGATTTTCAGTCTGTGCAATATTTATAATTACAATAGTGACAAAAGGACACGATTTTAAAATAGAATTGTTTCTGTGATTACATCAGTCAGTATTAGATGGAATACTGAGTCAGTCACTCGTATTCATAACAGAGTGAAAAGCAAAATTTAATCAAGAATGAAAGCTTTTCATCCCTTTAGAACATGCTTGGCAAGATCTTGGCAAGAAATGTCACTGACTACACTCTTCCAACCTTAGGGACACATCTAGAACCCAGTGATGATCCAAGCAGTGAGAGGACACTATGACTCCACAGTAACTTTTAGCTGTCAAGAAAAATAGTCCACACAGTACTGATGCCACACTCCGGGAAATTCAAAGAGCAGTGAGCCCCATGATACTAACATGCCTCATCAAAGAGACAAGAATCCACAGCTATTTCTCTTTCTATCCTTAATCAGAAAAGGTATCATTCAATACAGAGTAAAAGCATTTTTTCCTCTGAAAGAAAGGTAATGACAACACTTAAGGCCTGGATTTATTAACCAGGGACATCTTCAAAATAAAGGCTGGCAAAAGTTGCCAGTTTCCTCTATTAACATGAGCATCATGCCAACTCTGTCCATTACAAAAAGTGACACACTCCAGGCCAAATTATATCCTTACTCACACTGATATAGCCTTGAAAAAACTCCCCTGCTTGGTTTTGTTAGTTCAGATTCAGAATGATTCAAATGAAAGCAGAAGTTAACCCAGTGTTTTTGCTTACAAGACATTCCTGCACAGAACCAGATGACTGCACTGCACCACTGCTTAAACACCACACATCGTTCCCAGAGGACAGAAAACAAACACTGCATTTAATCAGTGCAGGAGAAGGTAAGGGGTTTTTAATTGCTTCAGGCTGATTACCTTTTAATTGCACATCCAATTGTACAAGTATTGCATACTTGATGATGAGCAAAATTAATATATTAATAATCTCAAAGTACTGTACCTTAGCACTTACACTAGAGAAACATTCCTACTCCTCTCAGTCACTTTGGAAGCCCTGAGCCCAGATCTGTACACTTGCTGTTGGGTTTCTAATGAAAAGTATGCTGTGCTGCAGAGGCAGCACAGATCAATGTCTCCAGATAATTTGGCCAACATGTCTGTTGCATTTTTACAAAACAAAGAACCAAGCAACTGAGCTGAGGAAGCAACTGAGTAAGCAGGGAACAGAAGTCTGTCTCCCAGGAGTGTTTAGTAACCCTGTTCACAGGAGAGGGGAAACTTGGTGAAAAGCAGCTGAGTCATCTGTGTAGGTTCTGTTACCTTTTGCCATTCACTTCTGAGAGATGTGCAGTGACAAGCAAAAGACATAATAATAAGGAATTTCCAGAGGAAATTTAATCTCAATTTTTTAAAGTTACCTTGCAGATGAGTGGCTTTTATAATACTATATGGAATAAGAAAGCATCTACTGTCTATATTTTACAGAAAGGAAAAAGCATCAGACTGCTCACAGTCACCCAGCACGGTACTTTCACAGCTGGAGTAAAAATCCAGGTGTTCAGGATTAAATCACCAGGCCACAAATACACTTTTTCTCCTGAACTGCATAAGAGGAGCTGACTTACAGTGTCACATGCAAAGCTGCAAAGGAACTCTACTGTAAATATTCAGTGGCTTAGTGTTAATTAAAAAAATAAAAGCCCCAATGGTTACACCTAGATTTCAAAATGTAAGACATGAACAAAATTTTGCATTGTCAACATTGTCTTTGAGAGTTATTAACTCAAGAGTGTAATCTTTTAAACTGCTTTGGCTCTTAAGTAAACTGATAAACATTATTTTTAAGAAAAACAAAAAAGGGGGATTTTTAAGAATAGAATTTTAAAATATAGTGAAACACATCACTTTGGATATTTTAAGGGTGCTTGACACAAATCTTACGCATTTTGGAAAAAAAAGATTAAAAAACCAGATCAAAATAACAACAAAAAAATATTGAAATTGTCTTGAAACAGACTCCTATCTGTATTTCAGATGTACTCCACTTTTGGCAAGAGTCACTAGCTGGGACTTTTCCAAATGTCTTGTTGCAGTGCTCTGAGAGATGCCATATGCCTGCTCAGGTTTGGCACTATTAGGGAACACTCTTGAAGTAAATGGCTTTGCAGCACCTGATGTGTTAATAGAACTACACAGAATTAACATTATAATACCCTGTAGAGATTGTTTGGCATAAATGATCACGTGTCCCCAGCTCCTCAAAGGCACTGCCCTTGGGAATTTCTCCTGTCTACCTAAACATACTCGAGAGGACAGAACATGCATTAGTCCAACAACAACAACCATAAATAAGAGAATTGGAAGAGGTTCTTAGCAACTTCTTGCTGCCAGCCTGACAAACAAATTCTCCAATACCCCGATAATTACAGCCTTCACTGAGGAAAAGGCAGAGATGCAGAAGAATCTACAATGTGGAGAATTTATCTTCGTGTTAAGAAAATAAATTTTAAAAAATGAATCAAATTGTAAATTACCAAAAGAAACCCTCCCTGAAAGAGTTTTTTCCAGTATCCTCAGACCTTGTGCGTACCAGCATTTTTTTCTGCCAGTTTGAGGAGTGCTTTCTGTTGCTGCATGACACAAGTGAATCATTAGAGCAGCAGGGTTGTAATAATCTCCCCTGACATTTACAGACTGTGTAAGGGTCCCATTTAGGTAATCTATGCACAACAGCCTTCCCTGACCTCTTTCAACAAGTGCTTTAATTACACTTGTTAGAGAAAGATGATGATACAACAAACATCTGTGGAAACCTTGCAAATTTGGAAATTGCCATTTTAATAATTTTTAAAGCTCAAATCTTACCAAAAGTAATTGGATACACAGTGCATAGCACTACAGTACATTAACAGAAGTTAATGTTGAAACACATGTTGTAAAAAGTCTCACAAAGATCACTTCAATTTCATAAATAACATCTAGATTTATCTTAATCAGTAGAAGACTGCTATATGATATTTTTTGCTTGCCATTGATGCACTTCCTGTCTTGTGTCAAGGTATTCCTACCTCAGTTTATCCTCCTATTAAAAATTAGCAAAATGGCACCTCGTTAAGCTCAGCAGAATTTCTCTGACTACCAGTAACTAAAACTAGCACAACTCTATCCCAAGAAACTTCTTCTCCTTGAAAAAAAAAACATAAAGTTGAAGAGGATCTGAAATGAAAGCCAGCTTGCAACAAGTGGACTTCAGACAATCCCAGAAGAAGGAAAGTCCAAAGGACTGATCCGGGTCCGGGCGGCAGCAAAGGTTAATCAGATCGGTCCGTTTTGCCCATGACCAAGTTTCCTAAGTTCATGACCCGTGATCTGCCCTGTTTCTCATGCAGTAGCTCCATCTGCTGTCCAAACGCAAAGGTGGACTTTGCACCGGGACTACATTTACAGAATATGAAAGCAAAATTACTTGAATCTTTTGAAACATTCCTGGAAAAATTCCAAAGTCAATTTCCCTAGTCAGCCCTCCTGCATGAATGGAACCAGCCTTTATCTACCTTTACAAACCAACTAACCAAAACGAAATCATGAGAGGAAGTAACAATCATGAGTGTCACAATTCTTCACTCTTACAGTCTCAGAACCAGTCTTGTGACAGAAAAGAATGGTTTTCTCTGGTTCTTCACCATCTGCAGACACTTTGTGCTGTGCTGTCCAAAGGCGCTGTGCTATGAGATCACACTGGTGAGGCACCAACACTCACTGCACCCCACAATGAACGTGCCCAGGTGTCCACAAACTACAAATGTTTACAGTGATTCTTAGTTACTTACAAGTGGTTTATTTGAATTGCACAAACAAAAATTTAAGATTATTACTCTGAAGAGCAACTCAGTTCTTAAAAACATGATTTCTGTTTCGTTTCTGCAGTACAGGGCTTTGAGAAGTCAAACTTTCCAAACCTTGCATTCCTTTAGCAGGAGCACTATGAAGAGTTCTGTCCATAACAGAACAATTGTGGCAAGACCCAGAGCTTGCAAATTCGACCAGACCTGCTCTGAATCTTGTACAGCTTAGCGATTCTTGGTTTGCTTACAAATGTTCTGGCTCAACAAGAGTCTGTTAGCTTGGGGGTTGTACCTCCAATTTGGTACTTGCTGTAACTGCTGATCCCTTCCTGCTTTTCTGGGCAGCATTGCAGGAGCTATTCAGTCATCAGCCAGCTCAAGAGCTCTGGCTTACTGCTGGCCACAGGCACAGCAGCTGGTTTCCTGGGAATCACAGGACACGCAGCCGGAGCACCTGAGTCACCTCGGTTATTCATTACTCTGCGTATCTCAGCCCTGGATGCAATACCTCGGGGACTGTGGATCCGAGACAGTTTATTGTACATCGGTGTGATTAGCTTCCTGGTTCCTCACATTTTAGGGTGTGCTTATTTACATACTTTTCTCCACTTTTATGCACACTCACACTTCTAAATTATGCTAAAGAGGAGCACGAGATTCTCACAAAGTTTTACGGCACGGCCCTCAGTGCCCGGAGCCCTCCTCGGGGCCCGTGCCGGCAGCCCCGCACCCCCTCCCCGAGCAGAAGGCCACGGGCTCCGCTTGCTGGAGGGGAAGGTTAAAGAAATAATAACCCCACAGTCTTGTCTTTTGCGGTTTCTAATATGCCTATTCATGATTTTAAAAAAATAGTATCGCTGACTTGTTTCAGACTATAATTACATCTTTGATGGAAAAATCTTCTTTCTGAATCCACGGGGGAGGGTGCTAATACTGAGCATGTACAGACGTCTGGAGGAAGTGTTCCTCAATACAAGGCAATTGTGGATTATAACTATATTCCCTCAAGCATAAGGATCAATACTGAAAACGCCAGAGTGGGACGGCAACAAATATTTTATACTGATCACTGATGAAGTCGATCTTCCGTAAGAAATGAGGACGCAGCCCTGTGGCGAGCGCTGCACAGGAAGCCATGGGCCCCACCCGGCCGTGGGCAGCGTTCAGCCAGCGCGCAGGGGCTGCCGCGAGACTCGTTTACGCAGCAGCGTGTACGACTGACCCTATTCGTGCTGGTTAAGAAAAATAAAATTGAAAAGAAAAGAAGAAAAAAGCCGAAGCATTAAGGACTAAAGCGTGAGGGCGCGCGCAGGCTCTATGGGCGGTGTGCGGGTATTCCAACAGGTGGCTCCGTGGCGCAATGGATAGCGCATTGGACTTCTAGAGGGTTTGAAGGGATTCAAAGGTTCCGGGTTCGAGTCCCGGCGGAGTCGTGTCTTCTCTTTTCGTTTTTTTAAAATAAATTTTCCCCGCCCTCTACGCCTAGTTGGGCGGAAATGTTTTCCCCGCTCTCTTCTGTCCCTTACCTCACCACCGCAGGTATCCGGTCCACCGGCCTGGCCCTTCTCCCGTCAGCGAGGCTCTCCGGGCCCGCCTCCCGCCGTGCTTGGCCGTCTGGGGAAGGCTGGAAGCGGGCGGCGACAGAAGCACCAGCCGCCATCGGCAGAACCTGCCGTGTCCGCTCGGCCCGGCGACATGAAGCTTCCAGACCGCCAGCGAGAAGGCGGAGCAGCAGAAGGGCTCTGCTCTCGGTCTCCTCCCGGGCCCGCCGCCCTCAGGCAGCGGCAGAAGGGCTCTGCTCTCGGTCTCCTCCCGGGCCCGCCGCCCTCAGGCAGCGGCAGAAGGGCTCTGCTCTCGGTCTCCTCCCGGGCCCGCCGCCCTCAGGCAGCAGCAGAAGGGCTCTGCTCTCGGTCTCCTCCCGGGCCCGCCGCCCTCAGGCAGCAGCAGAAGGGCTCTGCTCTCGGTCTCCTCCCGGGCCCGCCGCCCTCAGGCAGCGGCAGAAGGGCTCTGCTCCTGCTACCCCGGCCCGAGCTCCGTCAGACCGTTAAGAACCGACAACCGGCCCAGTGGGGCCACTACGCTTCCAGGACGCTCTGCGGGAAGTAATTTTACTTGAAAAACCAAAACTCTGTCTTTCCTGGAGGCACTTCAGTTACGATCGGTCACTGTGATACATTTCAAGCAAGGACACAAGCCCACAAAATGCAGCCGACAAAACACCGGAATTAACACCATCTTTTCTGACTAGCACATACCTTTAGATAGAAGATGACGAGCCCTTTTAATTACAGCAATCAAATTAGGTGGTAAAACAAAACAGCAACAATAAACAAACCACCTTGATTTTGCTCAGAATGGAATAAATTAATCTGATTCATTATTCCTGAATTATTAAATCTGTGGGGTTTTTTGATAAATAATTTTTAATCCTGCAGGTGTAACTTTCCAAGTGTAATACTGCTTATTTAAAAGCAATAAAGGAAAATCTGAAAATGAAACACACCATCAGGCACATTACCCATCATAGTCAGTAAAGGCAGAATTACAAATTACACAAACATTTCTGACAGCCATTAAAAGAAAATACTACTTGCAACTGATAGGCAAAGCTTCACAAAAGTTTTTATGTGTTTTCAGAGAAACTGATAACCACAGGCAATCACATGATGCATTTGGATTTTACTCTCTCCAGCATCTTAAACTTTATGTCAATTTCAAAGCCCATCTGACTGCATTAATGAAAACTGATGGTTGAGGAAAGGTGCTCTGTCCAGTGCCCCACCTAACAGAGGCTCAGGCATGAGGTCAGGAAAAGGCGCCTGGCAAAGCCAACACAGCCTGCAAGCGTCACCTGCAGCCCTGGAACACCCGGCACATCTCACCCTGTTTGCACAGAACACAAGCACTCACTCACTGGGCAGCGTGGGACAAAACAAGGGAACAGAAGAATCAAAGGAAAGGATATAGAACACAAACCAAATCCCTTTCTAGCTATGCTGCACATGAAGTAACTTCTGTAGCTATTGAGCAGCCTGAGGAACAGGCATGGAGTTTTGCTTGCTGTGTAATACCACAGCTTGCATTTCTCTTTTAAGGTCTTACAGTATTGCATGCTGCTTCTCAAAAGCTGCACTTGAACACCCCAGGATGCAGCAGAGTGACAACTACTGTGGTGCCTTGTTTTCTCAGTGTTCAGTATTAATTTTTTTTGTGTTTCCATGTCTCACCCAGAGAACAAGACACCATAGTTGTTTTTATTGGCTTTTTTTATCATTTATGGGGAATTGAGATACTGGCATAAATACTGTTGCATTAGAATAGCCTGTGCATATTAACTGAGACCTGGGGACAGATGGTTCTACTTGTACTTGTTCAGTATTTCCCAACGAATTCACTTTGACACCATTCATCTCCAGGCAGTGGAGACTTTTTAAGGACTCCAGATTTCTGTCTTTCTGGTAGTAAAACATTATGGTCAACTTTGAAATGATAAAAAAATCCCAAAGGGTATGAGGAAAATTTCTTTCAAGCTTCAGTTGGTGGTCAATATACACCATGATTCTCATTTCAGCACAAATAACTAATCCTTAAAAAACGTACTTCTACTCAGTAGAAAACTTGATGGTTAAACATCAGTCAAGAACATAGTTAAGCACTTCTTGTGAAGGATCTGCAACCTTTAAAATTCAGTGTTCTTATGATAAGTAAACAATCAACCACTGGTCCTCTGATAGTGACTTCTACATTCTAATCACCCAATCCACCTAAGATAATGTAGTGCCAGTTTAATTTCTTCTATTATCCATCTTTTCCACTACCTCAGGGCAGTAACTAAGTTACACTAATTGCAGCAGCAATAAAATGACCAGGGCATTAAAAACCAACCAAACAGCACAGCAGTTCTGACAATCACAAAAGGTCATGAACCATCACTAATGGGGAACTGAGCCGATGACATCTCTGGCTCTACAATGGCAGCAGACGACTTCCAGACTCGCTCTGTTTGTTCACCTTGAGCTATTCCAGGCCAGCTAACAGACACAAGCTGCACACCACACCCTAGATTATGGATGCCAATGGTATTTTCAAAAATATCATTAGACAATAATCAAATGGTAAAAATTAATAAAAGCAACATATGATCATTAAAATTTTACAGATAAGTATTACTTACTTATTTATTAAATAATATGTAATTTGTATGTTCTAAATAAGATATATATTATAATATATACACACATAAATATAAAAGTGTATGTGTAGGCACTGAATTCCAGGACATTCTCTATACTATTACGATCAGTGTTGAAATAAACCCTTCACAACCAAACCATTTTTCAGTACCTTCCATTACAGTTTTGGTCAGCAGCACCTCTGAGAAGATGTGGAAAAATATGTTCTGCCACACATTATGTGCCAAGATGAATTACACATATAATTTTAAAATGAATTTACTAATTAACTGATGCAAAGTTTGAAGCCTGAGAAGACCACAATCTGTGAAGCTGAATTTTGTACTCAGATTCAAAAAACATCCTTTCAAATAATTATCTCTTTACATAAATATTAATTAAAATAAAAAGTAATTATAAAATCTAAATTAATTTAAATTTAGATACCTGATAATTTGCTAAAGCTTCCTACCAAATTCTCATGGCAAGAATGCCCCTAATACTCAATTAGTACAGGACCTGCAATCTTGAAAAAAAACCAAACAAAACACCACAACTGAAGCATTCTGTAAGAAAGTTTTATAACAAGCAAGTTGTTCCAGCTTGGTATTTTTCTTCAATTCTTAATTGTGAAATTTCTTCTTCTTCCGATTCCTCTTCCCTGCTGCAAAAGCTGCTTTTTCACTCATGATCTCCTGATACTTCTTTTTATTATATCTGAACAAAACAGATAATTTACGTTTAAGCATGGCAAACCAAAGTTCAGGAAAAGATAACATGGACAGTACTCTAAGCACATTACTTGCCAAATTGAGTTTCCTCATGTTTTCTGAATCAGATTCTTTGATTTTATATACTTATGCATAAGTAAAGGGGAATCAACTGTTGGATCAATGGCAAATGCAGGTAAATTTGTTTTGGAAGTAAATTCTGTTGAATTTTTCATTAATTTTGGAAGGGGGGGTCTTCATTGCATTTGCAGTCACGTTTTGGACAGTTTGCTGAAACACTGCTACTGTTCACAAGGGGAAGACTCAACAATTTTGACAACACCATGAAGAAATCACACCCATTTTTATAGTGCCTTCTCACCACACTGAAGATAATAAACCTTACTCTACTGCAGATGTAAAATTCAAATGAGCTGAATACTAAACAATGAGCAGGGTACCTGCTGGATGTGAGTTGCCAGCTCCTCTGACACAGACTCTTATGTACCAGCACCGACAGGTATGACAGACACTGAGCAGTGCAAAGGCTTTAAATGCAATACCGAAATCTGACAAATATCTGCACTAATGCTGAGGATATGATTAAAGCCCTTAATCAGCCACAACATAAATTAACTGATCAAATTTCTAATACAATAATTTTTAAAACTACTTTCTAATAAATACCTAATAAATCAGGTCAAACCAGAAAACTGCTTAAGAAATAGCTATAGTAACTTGCCTTCTCAACATTATATAGTTAAATTTACAAGTCTGACAAAATTAACTCTATAATCCCAAATCATGCACTACTTCAAAAAAACATGTCATTATGTGAAAAGAGAAGTGCAGATTATAATCATGTAATAACAAACACCAAAATGGACCAACTAACTGATCGATCTACTCCAAAAACTGTAGGTTATGCAGACATTAATTAATCCAATCATAATCTTCAAATCAGTCTTCTAGCACAATTTTGATTTCCATGACAGGTGGCAGACTGGACATATTTATAAAATGAAATAATAACATTCACAGAATTACAGGCTGCTCTTTTCTATCACTTATGCCAAGAAAAAATAATCAGTCTTTAAGAGTTGCTGCCAATAGCGATGACCAAAGTTGGACAAAACCCTTTGATGAAGGAGAAATATACATTATCTCAGTCTAATTATCACCTGTTCCTTAAAGCTTCTAAATGGCAGTGCTAGGAAGCACTAAAAGATTAAAAATTTTTCTCTGAAGTATAAAATACACCCTACAAGCTGAATAAAGCCAAAAAAGGCTACACAGTTAAAAATACTCCTTTTTTACATGGGATATAGAATTACAAAACTACTTTTAGATACCTTCTGAATTCTGAATCTGCCAGCAGCTCTTCCACAATTGTTCTCTTCCTCTGTTTCTTAGGGATTCGACTATGGTAAAAGTCTATGGGAGAATCAACTACAGTTCCAACCTAGGAAACAAAAATGAAAATATTCTTACTGTACATGAAGAGGAAGATGCTGATTATTTTGTCTTTTTTTAAAATTGCCAGTAACAAGTGTAAAGAACACCTACGGAGCAGATGAGAATGATAGCTGCTTAATAATAACTGCAAAATACCAAAATAAGTAAATCATGTTTTGTATGAAGTCCCCTTTAGTCTCCTTGCATAGTGTAGAGAGGAAGGCCCGAGCTTTAAGACAGTACAGTTTTCAATGCTGGACTGCTGTATCAACACTTAGATTCATAAATGAAATCCAGTTCTTAACTTTTAAACATTTTAAACATAAGGGAAAGGAAACCTTTATGAGCACCTTAAACCTCTCCCTGTCTCTCCTTCTCGGTGGTTTTGCTAGAAGACTACACAGCAGCTATTTAATAAAGGGCTTCCTACTGAAATGCATCACATTTTTTCCAACCAGCTTGCAGTTAGCTCTTATAGTTCAGGTCAGCAGTAAAGATACACACAGTATGTTTCATGCAGTGAAAATAAACCTGCATGGATCTAATTATGTGGAACACTTCAGTCTAAGTTTCTCTAATTTCAAAACATACTACACCCTCCACACTTCACAGTGAAGTGGTAGTATTTTGAGGAATGAAAACATTTCCTCAAGCTGGCTAACTATTCAAAGTTTCTGAAGGTCTATTTCTATAGCTTCTCTAGTAATTTCTTTATTTATGCAAACCATTTCAAAGCTGAGAGCTACAAGCAGCAAAAATTTCAGCGTATCACAATGGTACCTGTCTCCATTCAAATTGTATTAGCTAGTAAGAAAATAAAAGCCAATTATTTTCTACATACTTGTTTAGAAAGGCCAGTACTTCAAAAAAGCAGTGAAAATCTAGTCCTCCGAGGGTTCAAAATATGGATTCAGTAAGATATTTGTTCACTACTATGAGATGAGCCAAAACTAAAAACATCAACAGCATATATACATATGTAATACAGAGTCAAATAGTTGCAAACTCCAGCCAAGTAATCAAAACACTTTTATAATTAAGACATGAAATTAAATGAACATAGAAGCTACCTACAAAATAGGCATTATTAGATATTCTTAACAGCTGTTGAGAACTTCAGCAGTACAATGCCACCTTCTGCTGCTTTCTTACCTGGAAATACTTGGGCAGACCATCCCTATCATTCTTCTTATAGAAATGCTTAGGGTCCAACGAAGCCCTCATCTTCAAAACTTTAAGATCATTTTTCAGTTCACTTGTGATTTCTGGGGCTTTCATACCAAACCAGCCATCACCTGTTGTTTTCTGTCGCTCTGCCTAGGATGCAATACCAAGAACAATGAATTTGCATTCAGTAACTAGGATGGGATAGAAAAGGGAACTCCACCCTAGATAAAGCATTTAGAATGTAAATATGTACCCTTGAAACATGTATTTTATGACCACTACTATAAAAGAGATTATCAGCACTGCATCAATGACAGATTTGTACCAAGCATACAATTATTCACTTCACTGTGCTGGTGACTGAAAGGATGGCTTTTTACAGGACAGCTCAAAGAAGACATGGAACCGCAGTTCACCACTCCATTTCCAGCAAGGCCTTTATGCACACACATATGCACACAGTCCCAGCAAGCAGTTTTCTACAACAGCTTGTTTCATTACTTGAAGCATTACTGGCTCTTCACTTACCCTGCGCTGCTTCTTTAGCTGGTGAAGCGATTCCCTGTAGGGTGGGACACATTCCTTTCTTTCAAAGTCTGGAGTTATTACACTCTTCTGCAAGAGCTGTAAGAATTTTTTTGAACATTAGACAGTCACCTCACTGTTACAAATTTTACTGCTTAACTGTATTTACAGAACCTACAGAAGGAATCATGCAGAATCTAAGCAAGCATTCTAATGCAACACATGAGCAGTAGGGATCTTCAAAACAGAACACTGCACAACATGAGAAAGCAGCTGACTTGCAAATCCTCCAGAGTAAAGAGGGCTATCATGGATGAGCTAGAGAAAAGAGTCTTAACAAAAATTACACATTTCCTTTACTTCAAAGGGTGCTTTGGAAATAAAACTGCCAAGTCCCTACTAGGGATATTATAGACTTTTATTTACTGAGATTCATTCCAGCCATGGACTAAATACCTTGTTAGCAGACCTTAAGCTTGTGTATAACTAGGCAAAACTCCAGGTATAATCAACTTTGGTTTATTTCACAAGGTAATGCTGGAATTTGCACTGTTCTTCAGTTTCTGAAAAGTCAGGTGTATTTAAACTTTCACCATTAAAACCAAATGTAAAACCACACTCTGGTCAAAAAGAATGTAAGTTCTCAATGAACCATAAAAAGGATACTTCTTTAAAATCAAACAAACCAACCTTGTTATATTAACATTTCTGTGTGACTACTTTGTAGTCACAGATAACAGAATAATTGTAAACACATTACCTTGTCCTTCTTCTTCTCCTTCAGTTGTTCAATTACACTTGATCTTGGCTTCTGATTTTTTGCATCAAAACTGATATATAAACCTCCAAGCTTCTTCATATTCAAACCAGGGTCTATGCTACTGGAAAGACGTAAACTAAAGGAAAAATAGTTAAGTATTAAAACATTGTAACATGCATGCAGCTAAACCTTCTACTGTCCTCTGAGGAAGATAAACAGAAAAAATATTTTTCTTATTCTTCCCAATTAGGTTCAGTTCTGCAATGATTTTCAGTCTTGTTATCTAGAATACATAATTTTGAAATGACAGGTGGGGGGTATTCATGCCATAATATGAAGTAAGACTTACTATTAAAAAATACCTGTGGAATCACTTCCACAAATCTTTCATGTTAACTCTAATGCTGCACTCTCATCTTAGATATTATTATCTTCTGTATAACTGAATTCTTAAATTTGCTTAACCTTGTTTCACCTAAGTGTAACCATCCACAGCACAGCAAGAACTGATATATAAAATCATATACAACTGTTTCAAAAGCATGATCTAATCAGGCAATGTGTAAGGAATTTACCGGACCTTTTGTTATCTACATTCCAACTGGAAAAAAAAAATAACAAGACTGTGACCTGAATAACCAATTCAGTCAGCCTGACCAGTTTAACCCAGTTTCACACTGTTTTTTAAGGTGAACACATACAAGACTTCCAGATGCTAAACAAATTTTGGAGTTCTGTTCCTACTATATACAAAACTGAAAAAAATCCCCAAACCTCAATTTATGGACCATATTCATATTTTATAATATGTGCAACACCATTTTCTGCAGCAACATGACATATGTGATGAGACCAATCCCTTATTTATTCTGCACTTAATGTGCATACTCTAACGTGCATATGCTTAAATGAAATGCAGATTCTTTAGCTATTCCTAGCAAGATACTTACACGTCAACCTTATTTTTCAACAGATCATCATCTTCATCTTTTTCGTCTTCATCTATCAATTCCTCTTCATCCTCTTCCAAATCTGATTCTTTATCTTTTTCACCTCCTTCATGCTTACTTTCAGCATCACTGCCTTGGTCTACATCATCCAGATAATAGTTTTGGCTGGAACTCATGCCAGGCTCAGTATCAATTACAAAAAGACCTTCAACATGCAGTGAACCGCTCTTTAAAGATTTTTTGAGGGAAGGAGTTCTCTCATCTGACTTTTTGTAACTCAGATTCTCATCAACTGTATCTGTGTCTGCCACATCACTATTTTCAGAGTCATCACTTTCACTGTTGCTCAGAAACAACACAAGAGAGTCATTACCACTACTTGATTTTTCCCCGCTGTGGGATACCTCATATTCTTTTGTTTGGTCGTCACTGCTGCCTGCACCAATTCTGAGCATCCTGTTTCTACCAGTGCTTTCAGCTGTCTGTGCAACAGCCATGTCCTTTGATGGGCTGCTCACTGCACTAGCTTGCTTACTATTCCTTAATTTATCAGCACATGTGAAAGACTGCTCTGCATCTGCCTCAGCAACTGCACTTTTGCATTCTGGGAGTTTTTTACTTTCATTTGGTGTTACTTTTCCTTGGGATTCTAGAAGTTGTTTGGGACTCATGCAGTCAGTCAAAGAAACAGACACACGCTCTAATTTCCCCTCCCTCACAAGTATTTTACTGTGATCTTCTTGTATTTGGCCACATATTGCTTCGGAGTGGTCTATCTCAACAGACTGTGTATTTTTCATTGTTTTTTTCACAGGTGATTCACTTTGTTTCGTTTTTGTAAGACTGGATGTCACATCAATTAAAATCTCTTCTTTCGTGTCTTCACTCTGGGTTGCATTAGCCCATTTGGAAGCACATTTGCTTTTAGGTGACCTGGGTTCTTTATTACTCTCAATGAGGGTGGAAGCATCTTCTGTGTCACTGACAAGTTCTGCAGAAGGTCTAGAACCAGAAATTATTATGGGCTCAGATTTAATAGTGTCCTCAATTAAATTCTCATCTTCTGAAACAAATATATTTTTTTTCTCTGTCTGCTTAATATTTACTGCTCGTGACTTCATTTGCATGCTCCTAGTAATTCTTTTGGTAGTGACAGACGGTTCCACATGAGAATTTAGGCAACACGATTCTGCATCAGAAGTATCTTCACGCTGGGCTTCACGAACACTATCTGGCTGCAATTTCTTTCTACTTTGCCTGCTCCTTGTACTTGTGGGAACATTAAGCATCTGGACACCAGAAACAGCAGAGGAACAAGACTCAGCTTCAGAGACATCATCTTCATCCAGAATCCTACTTAACTTATTTACGAAAGCTGTATTGTCGTGTCTTTTTTTGTCAGCAGAATCTGGTTGATAAGGAATTACAATTTGTCGCCTTCGTGTTACTCTTACAAACAAAGGTGTTTGGAAACCAGACACAGAAGAGCAGTTTGATTCTGCTTCTGACACATCCCCATCAACTTGTGGTTCAGCAACTGATTGTGCTGACTGAACAGCTGCGTTCTCATTCCTAGTAATCTGCATCTCTGAGCTATCACTGACATCTGATTTCGTTTCTGCATGTTCCAACTCCTCAGACTGACATTCCTGAATCACCTCTGGCTTACGAACTAACTTAGTTCTTCTAGCCACCTTCCTAGTCACAGGAGTACTAATTTCAGCAGATCCCACCTAGAAAAGGAGCAAAAAAAAAAAAGGGTATGGTATTGACAGATAAAATAACTACATAAAAATAATGCTATAAAAATCACTAATAATCTTTTTAAACAAATCTACTTAAACTGACAACATATCACATATCTCTGTGTAGCCCTATCTATGTGGGAGAAGTCTTAACAAACCCCTTGCTTATCTCTCCACTGTATTTTGGTCAGGACAGGAGAAGAAACAGACACATCCTTCAAGAAACATAAGCAAATATCTCCTAATTCTAAAAAGTTCTGCCAAGTTGTCAAGGGAAGCAAATAAAAAAAAAATGTTCATAATGACTTCCTCAACTATAAACCACTAAATACTATCAACTGTCTAAATGTGCCCCAAAATGGTGTCCAAAATCAATTTTAGATCTACAAACTGGCCTCTCAGCAAACGCAAAACTATGTATGATCTGCTAAGTATTATTTTAAGTGACAAGAAAATGCTAAAACATCTGTCATGCAAAGTTAAAAAAACCTACCTTTAACTCCCGATGCTAAGTGGCCTAACGACCTCCGGCGGCCGCTCCCCTCCCGCGGGGCCGGCTGTGGCACAGACACCGCGCCCCCGGGCTCCGCGGCCGCGCACCGACCCGCGCTCCGTGCGGACGCTGCACCGCCCGCCGCTGCCCAGCCCGCGGCCGCGTGTCGTGTGGCCGTGCCGGCCCCGTGCCCGCCCCGCTCCCGGCTCCGCTCACCTCCGTCGCACCGGCGGGATCGGCCTCGGGATCCCCGGGGCTGCTGCCGTCGCCCGTCCGCGGCTGCGCCCCCTGCTCCCGGCGCCGCGCCGCCGCCGCCCGCCTGGTGCTCACCATGTTGCCGCCGCGCCGCACCCGCCCCTTCCTCCCTGCCCTCCTTCCTTCCTGCCCCCCGCCCTTCCGGGCCGCCGGCAAGAAGGTTCCGGGGCGACGGCGGACGGCAGCCCCGCCCCCTCTGCCCGGTGCGGCCCCGGCACGCGTGCCAAGGCGGGGTGGAATCGCGGGGTGCAGGCGCTTGGAAAAGTGTAAAATATGTGACACTGTAAAATGCTGCACTGAAAAGCTTACGGGAATTTCAAATTTCAGTTAAACTTTCAGGTTTCTCATGGAAGGAAATCCCATTTGGCCCACTTTGATACGAACGAAACGAATGAGGTAATGTGGTAGCTTAATTATGTGTTACGCTCTTGGTGACTAGAAATACCATGTCTTAAAAGGTACTTTTCTACAGCAAGCAAACTATTAGCAGTTTACAAAAAGGAAATAAATGATTATCCCATTAGAGCAGCCTTTACATTGGTTTGGCAGAGTTCCTGTTTTACAGCATTTCAATATAAAAAATGAGCACACACACACAAGTCTAATATGATACAGAATCACCCAAATATAGAGAGAGCTTACAGGCAGTGGTTAAATCATCAGCACACAACACAGAGGTAGCAGGGAAATTTAAAATTAAACGCATATAATTTTGAACTCGTACACACTAGCCCAACATTAAAAAGAAACCACTACATTTTAATTAAGAGAAAAAAATCCAAACTTTTATTGATGCATTACTAGTTCCAATTCCCCGTTTCTCTCATTTATCAAAAGAACTGAAGAAACCAAGAAAATTTCCAGCTACTTGCCACTACAAATAGGATCTTCGAGGACTAAGGTACCTTGAAAAACCTTCATCATTAAACTTAGTGGAATGGATTACAGGAAGCTGACACTCCAGACACTACCTAGAGGCATTCAAATTTCACTTGCTGCCTATATGAAGACTTTGAAAGACGGTGATGAAAATTCTCTTACAGTCCAGATCTCAAAATACGTACAACAAAGTTAATGACTACTACCAGTATGAGGCCATGCCCCTGTCTGAAATCGAAATGGAATTTATTATTTTAGACGCTCAGTATCAAAATTCCTGCTAACCTATAAGTTGAACTTTAGCTGTCTACTCTGATTTAAAGGCCAAGGAAAGGAAAAGGCCTTTCTGATAGAAGGACTACATTAAACCAAAAGCCTTGCCTTAGCTGCAGCAATCTCTCTGGGATTAAAAAGCCAGTGTGCTAAACTGCTGCCAATCACAAAGATAACTTCAAGCTAAACCTTGCTTCATCTTTCCTGAGTGGCACTGAAGCAACATGTTTCCCAGGCAATCGCAAAAGAAGTAATTAATTTTAGTGAACAGCATCACCACTTACTGTTTATTCTACTCGGCTAATTGCTTGCGTAGTTCACAAGTATCAAAAAAACAAGCCACAGTTGAGAAGGAGACAGGCACAATTCAGTTTCTGATTAACAGATTTCTTCATCACTTGTTTTCAAATCTTATTTTAAACATTCACTATTAATACATTTTCTATTTCAAACAGTAAAAATGCCATCACACTTGTGCGAACACCAAATGAAGCGTATCGAGGCACAAAGAAGCCAGAAGGAATTCAAGTAACAGTCAGAAAGCAATCTGGAAGATGCATTTTCTTCTAAATCATAGGAGTCTTTTCCACTCTATTAAAAATAAACCAATTTTCCCACACCCACAAATTAAACAGCCGACTTTCCTATATATACATATCAAGTAATGAGATACCAGCTTAATATTTTTGGGGTATTTTATAATAAAAGATGACAATTTTCTATAAAAGCTAGTCCTTGAATGCTTGAAATGTATACCTACACAGGTAAGTATTATTTAAGAGACATTTGTTTTTTAAAAAACCAAAAATATATGTTTCTTCATACTACCTAATGGCAGCTAAAATATAATAATTTTTACAGTGAACTGGTCATGAAAAGAAAAATATTTTAAACTGTTACTCTATAGATAACTTCAATTAAAAAAAGGCCAGGCCCAAAACATTTCATATTTTAAATGAACTCATCAAGAGGTTAAGAAAGAAAAACAGTGTTAGAACACTACAGACACTCTCACTGACATCACACTGAATAATTACATCTTTTGGTAGTTTGTTATAAATGCTGTAAAAATCTTTCTATGAAAAATTCAATGTTCCCCCATTCCAAAGAAATTTAAACAGCCATTACAAAAAAAAAAAAAAAAGAAAAAAAAAAGAAAAAAAAAAAAGAAAAAGTGTTTTAAGATGCATTTCTTTTAGCTTGTATGATATAGCCTTTGGACTTGATAATTCCTCTGCTTTTAACAATGACTGAATACCGCAGAAGCCATAAAGGAATCCACTCGTTTGCTTTCACGTTCTGGATGCTTTCCTGGAGAACTTCTTGGAAACTTGCTTCACAAAGCAATTCTGAAGTTAAAAAGGGATATTTGTGCTTAAAATAATATCATGTAAACAGCTGCAAAAAGCAACACTTAGTAACAGAGAAGCCTTTTCCTACATTCAAGATCTTAAGTGGTACCACAAAGCCCTCAGATCCACTCTTCCAGAATGCATTTAGGGTAAAAGCAGCCGAATATTACAAAACTAATCTCCAGGACACCTTTTTGCAATACCGAGCATTTCCCACAAAACTAAGTGAGACTCTGGAATATCAAATAGAGTTGGTCAGCAGAGTCATTAGTGGGAGAAAATGAAAATTAAATTTGAGAAGCTAGCTAGACAAACCAGAGGTGAGTAAAGCATAGGGATGAAATCAGCAAAGCACTGAGCATTCAGAGTTACCTCTGCAGTCACTGGAAACTCAACATTTATAGTATCTCCCATAACTAGGCTCATAACCATAAGCCCAGAAAGCATTAAGAAAAATGGGCTTAAATGCCACAAAGCAGGAAAAGAAGGCAAGTGCAAATTCTCTTTGTCTGCTTTGCAATGTATGTCAAGACAACAATGTCTTTGGTGAGGAGTGCTCACAAAACAGTCTCGATACTCTTCAGCTGACCATTACAGAGAAGTTAGGCTGAGTAAACAACACATAAAGGAATCACAATGTGTGCTGTTTTCTATCAAATCCTCTTCTTCATTTCATGACTTTCAATGGAGACTATTTATTAAATTCCAAGTTGCATTTGGACTTCAGAGGACAAGGAAATTGTCTGATTGAATGGAAATTCATCTGCATGCTGCCAGAGCAGTGATAAATCCTGCTCAGGCACTGATGAAATTCATTAGTTGTTACAGTGGCACTATGAAGTATATACTTCATAAAAAATGCTTCATATACTTTTTTCTTTGGGGTCAAGTGAAAAGAAAGGAGAAGGAAGGAAAAGTATCATCATGAATAATTAGTCATAACCAAGAATGTAGGGAAGGAATTAACTAAATATTGTTTAAGACTTTTTATTATTCCAACAAGGTGTTAAGGTGCCCAACACTCTTAAGGTACTCTTAAGAGTGAAAAAGAATAGATGATGTTTGAGAAAAACTAATATTATATCCCAGAATATCGTAGAGAGCTGTTAACTCAGTTCTACAGCTCAGAGGAAAGCCTCCAACTTCTTCAATCATTTAGCAAATGAATCACTGCATTAAAAAAGTGAAGAATTTACAACTCTTTTTTTAATAGTGTTATTTTAAGAAGTCAAGACTTTAAAGAATCCTACTTAAAGCACAGTAATTTTACAGATCTAATATTACCAAACTACTCAAAAATCAACTGACCATCAGCATTTCTATGTAATCTATTTCACAAGTTCCAAGCAAGTACACTATCATTTGTCATTTACTGGCCTTCAGCAATACGTTTCATTCCATATTTTGTGGAAATAAACATAGTACAAATTTCTCTTGTTCTTCTATTTACTTTATTTTCTCTGATTAGAAGTATTTCAAGAAATTATCCAAGGCTGCAAGACTGGGGGGAGGGGAGGAACCAACAGCAATAACTTAACAGAATCTTTTATAAAGGAGAGACTTTTAGAATTCTTGGCTCAGGCTTCAAATATAACGAAATTTGAAGTTCAGGGAAAGGTTATTCCCGATTTTATATTGAATAAATGCATTTAGAAGTCTTCTGTTAACTGGCAAAGTCTTACCTTTTGGGTCATTGTGAGTTAGCAGCTGTATGTCACATTCTTTTGCAAATGCTGTGAGATCAGGTGGCATCACACAACAGGAAGCCAGGTTCACCTGATTACTACTTGGTTTCACCTGAAAGTAACAAAATACTCTTATAAGAAAAAAAACTTACGTACTTATATTAGCTGTTTCCCCATGCCTTCTATTACAACAGAAATTTTACTTTGAACAATTTGCCTTTGACCATTGTTTTGAAGTCTGAGCAAGGCTAATTAATTCTGCATGATTAATTAATGTAGGCAGCTGCAACACCTGCAATTCCCTGCAGCACATAGCCCAAAACAGGAGTAGGATCTAACTTCAGGTGCTGCCATAGCAAGATGTATGATAACCCACTGCACTCTGGCTTCCTGTCTGCTGTACTCCCAAAACAGCAGCAGCTTTTTTCCCCGCTCTAGTAAAAGCATTATAGGGATGTTAGTTTGAAAAATACTTCAAATTAAAAAATCCAAAAACATTTTTGTTAAGGATATATTAATTTGCAATCTTCCATGTCTTCAGGCAAGTGCTTGAATTAGATCAAGTTAAAAGGGATGCCCTTCCACTGACTTTCTCTCTTCTCACAAACTGCACTCACAATAACCATGCAGGTGGTCATTAGATCCTGTAATTGCCCTCTCTCAGTGTATATAAAACACTGAGGGTCACAAAGATGATCAGAGGACTGGAGCACCTCTCCTATGAGAACAGGCTGAGAGAGTTGGGGTTGTTCAGCCTGAAGAAAAGAAGGCTCCAAAGAGACCTAAGAGTCACTTCCAGTATCTTAAAGGGGCTACAAAAGAGCTGGACAGGGATTTTTTGCAAGGGCATGTGGTGATAAGACAAGGGGAATCACTTTAGACTGACAAGGCAGGTTTAGATTACGTATTAGGAAGAAATTCTTCACTGTGAGGGTGTTTTGGCCCAGAAAAGTGCTAGAGGACTGCCCCGTCCCTGGATATGTTCAAGGCCAGACTGGATGGGGCTTTCAGCAATGTGGTCTAAGTGGAAAGTGTCCCTGCACGTAACAGGAGTCTTGGAACAAAATGACCTTTCAACCCTTTTATGGTGCTATGAATTAGTCACTCTGGGCAACAAAGTATTGTGCCACTTCATTCGGAGCCTGCCTTCCTCTTTACATTTAAGCTTACCATTCAAGCATAATTGTTCCAAGGGGAAATCCCTCTCTTTGTAACACAGCTTAAAGTGAATCAGCTACATTTTCAGAGTCACAGGAATAAATCTGAAGGTTTAAGAGTGCTGTATGTACTCCTTCCTAAGTATAAAATAATTCAGAACTCAAACCTTCAGTACTTCAAAGAACCTGCTACTGACCAGACCTGTGGTTTCCAGCTGTTGCTGGTCAGTATGTAAGAACACTGAACAAGCAACAGTCATATTTAAGCCTCCCCCACCTTGAACAATATTATGACAATCTACAAAATGTTGAAAATAACAGGGCTAATTATAAAACCATTTATAACAGAAATTTGTAACAATGTGTCAGCCACCAAAGCAACCAGTTACTCTGTGCTAAGAAATGCTATGAGTAGGAAGTTGGTTCTCACCTGTGCCCACAGATACAGCTGCTCTAACAGAGTTTTATCCAGGTCAGAGGTACCTATGGCAACAATCTTTTTGTTCTGAACTAGATTTTCAAGTTCTTTCCAATAAGGTTGCAAATATTCCAAGGAGAGGTTAGTTCCGTCTTCGACAGGAGGTGGGGCAATAATGACTGAGTCTAACTGAGCAACTCCAAGGGCAGAACATGCTGATGAAAAAGAACAGACACTGCAAAATCTTTGTCAGATACAAACATAAACAGCATGACTCTTCAAATTCAGCAAAAACCACACCTCCTGCTTCATTCTGCTAGCTCTCCATTCACCATTTGAAACTCTTAATTGTATCTGCAGTCAAGAATAATAACACAATCTTTTTAGCAAAGATTCAAGCATATAGCTAAAGACCAAGATTCAGTTGTAGGTCTTGGGAAAGAAAGAAAACAGCAAAAAACAAAACAAACAGAAAATGAACAAGAGCATGAAGCTTTTCCCTCCTTTTTAATGTTAAAACTGTATTTTTCTCTGAAGACACTGATGACAATTCTCTATTCCTTCACTCTCAATTTCTTTTAAAATTTGTAGCTTTCACTCTGAACTATAACTTTAGTACAGGACATGGGTCAGGAAAACTACTTGATACGTGTGAGGAGTTAGACTAAAAGCACACCAAATACAGAGACTTAATTTGCCAGAGAAAAGTGACGTCTCACTGAGCTATACGAAAAATGCAAGTCATGAGGCCTCTTCAGCACAGCAAATGGAATAGAATTAACTAAATTAATTATTTTCTTCTAGAGGAGGACTCCAATAATTTATGTTTGACAAATGGTACTAAAATTTACAATATATAGACTCTTAACTGGGGTATCAATAGAAAATAATGATATCTGATCCTTTCTTCTTTGGTCACCACTTAAGCCCAACAATCTTCAAAGTAGTAAAGTTCAGTGCTGCTCACAATTACTGTTACATTAGGTCAACACAACTTTTATGTAGAGACATTGTATGGCATTTTCAATAAAACTGAACTATTTCATCAGCTACTTGCAGCATTATTTTGTTTCCTAAATAACCTCTGAAAGACTGCAGTTAATAGCAAAGTTCACGATGTTAAATGCCACTAACAAGAACTGGCAAGAACTGCTGAATCACTGCTATTAAAACATCACATGCTATTTACTCTTTAACAAGTTTTGTGTGAAAGAATAAAAACTTGCTCCTGCTTGTAGCAAGGAATCAGATTTGAGTTTGTGGATCCAAGGTCACAGTGATCCATTTAATAAGTTTACTGACTGAACTATTGTGCTAATAGACTTGATTACTTAAGTCTCTCTTAATAGGAAAGCAGCATATACTTGTGACAGTGACTAAAAACACATCTTAGAAATAAAATTAGAACTTTCCATCTAAGTTCTAGAGTAAAAAAGAAATCCTAACTTAAATGTGAGATCCACACTTACCCAGGTCAACTGCATCTCTGATCGATGAAGAGTTTGATCCAACGATGAAAAGCTTTGCTATTTTCAAACAAACTGGAATCAATAACTAATCAAGCCAGGTATTAATATATAGCCATTTACTTTTGCTATATACACTACTAATGAGGTTTTGGGTAGAAGATTTTTAGAATGTACACCAATTACTTTAAAAACTGGAAAAAACCCCAACTTTTTGAAAGGTGACTGCCCAATAAAGACACCGTTCTCTTAAAATTCAATATTAGTGTGCAGTCTCAGAACAAGAAATCATCCAGTTAGATGATGTAATAAGCTGTAAAGCATCAAAACAAGAAGCAATTACAGTAACAACCTGTATAAAAACCCCAAATGTAATAGTACAAACAGACTTCTTCACAACTTACTGAGACTCAAAATGTACTACTGTTAGTTTGGACTGCCTCCTTCAAGTTCATCATATTCAACCTGGAAAAATTATGCAAATAAATGTGCTTCCAATGCTATTTCTTAATTCCAGTATTATCTGTAATATTCTGCTTCAAAAATGTCAAAGACTCACAAAATACATTTAAAATATCTTCAGGTGATGATAGTTAAACTAGAAAAATGCTGAGCTGCTTTAAAATCTGAAATACTAATTCAAGACTTTCTTAGCCAACGTCTAAGAACAACAGCGTGCAATAGTGTAATTTGATTCTGCAATTATGGAAGAGAGCAAAAAAAACCAACCATGAATATTCTATTTATAATTGCATGTGAAACCTTTCCATGCCACTGGATTTTTGACTATGTTCTTACCTGATACTTTCAACTCATCCCTTTCTTCAGGATTTATTTTTTCTATAGCTTGAGCTACAGAACATTCCAGAACCTCCAGTGTTTCCTGTAGTAAGTACATGAGACTTAGGAGCAACTCGTCAAGAGGAGACAGTAAGCTCCTGAAGAATGATTTTAGGTAATTAAAAAAAAAAAAAAGAAAAAAAGAAAAACTAGTGCCTTACAGCAGTTAGAAACAAAAATAGCAGAAAAATGCAAAGACAGAAAGAAAGCAACCCAAGGCTTCTTGATCATTGAGGGAAGGTCAGAATAATGAAGATACATGAAAGGCCATATATGACCCTAATGCAGACAATACAAATTACTGTTAAGAATTATTAGAACAAGATTCAGTAGTTCTGATTTTATGATGCTAAAAGACTGCTGTGCCAATTCAAAGGACCTTGTTTCAAAAAAGTCTTGTGACCAGCTGAAAAGGTGGTCAGAATTCATCAGAATTAGGAGGTTTGAATGTTGGACGGGAACATCTTTGCATAAAAAATATTTTGTAATTTCAGTGAAGCTTATGAAAAACTTACAGTGAAAATGCTGTAAAATGCTGATTTAAGACAGTTATTATTTCACCCCCTGACCTCATTTAGGATTAGGCCAACATTTCATGTCAGCTGGCACAAGGTGACTTCCCTAAGTCTTTACCTTTGTATTATAGGCACACACAACACTCTGCCCCAAGCAAAAACACATGGCTAATTTTTGCTGCCTTGCCGAAAGATTCTCAAGTGAGCCTTTGAGTTACTCCATACAGTCAGCATTTTAAACAAAACTTAATTTTTTTCTTAAATTATTGGAGATCAATATAATTCATGAGAGAATTTGGAATTACACAGGTAATGTGTTCTTACAGTAAAACCTAGCTTACACTAAATAATTTACTTTAAATGGATGACTACATTGGACAGAGACAAGTGTTTGTTTTTGTTGTCTTCTTAGCAATCATTACTTCTTCCACAAATCACTCAGCAATAACTGCCTCACACACTTCAGTCTGGAATGTAGCAACATGCAGCTGATGCCCCCATTATACAAGAAGCGGTAACGAAACCCAAAGGAACAATCAGGAAAGTTTTTTTAGGTTTCTTCTTGTTGTTTTGGTTTCTGGGTATCTTTTTTTTCCTGAAACATGCTAATATTTCACAGAGCAAATAATAAATTTAGTGGGGACCTATTCCTGTTCTGTTGAATTTCAGAAGCAAAAGAGAAAGCGAAGCAGGCAAATACACCAAGATCTTCATTTCACATGTTCATGTCTGTGGCTTTAAGACTTATGTGGAAGTCTTTAGCTCTTAAGGGGAAAATTGCCACTTCTGCATCTTCAGAAATATTTCTGAGACAACAGATGCTTCAGAGCTCCCCTCCACATGGGATGGTCTTCAGCCATCTGTGATCTCCATAGTTCAGGGAATTCTCCACTGAGTTTTAGCAAGTGCGCTAGCAAATTTCTAAGGTACACAGATTTTATTTATTTTTACTTGCCCCCATAATTAATTTAAAATCTTACAGACCACTGCTTTTGTTTTGCTAAGAACTGTCTTCTCTGCCATCAACAGGATTCTCTCTTTACACTGGTATTTCTTAACCTCTCCAAATTTACTTAACATTAAGGAAAGAAGGGGAGTTAAGAAATATTCCTTCAAGGTATCTGGAGCTGCAGATACTTTTACAGCAATTTCATAGTTACTGTAAGTTTTAGAAGTGTAACCAACTACCTTCTTCTTTGGTTTCAAGTGCAACATGGATAAGAAGCAGAACACCACTCCTACCTGATTTTGGTCCTGGCCGATCTTTGAGCTCCACTCAGTCAGTGTTTTCTGGATGCAGTCCCGCACCTACAAAACATTTGTTCACATTGAAGTGTGGGTATGTTCCAGCTGCACACAAACACAGCACTACAGAGGTGTGCAGGACAGACTGCATAGCTGAACTAATGACACCAACCCGCAGAAGATTCTTCCTTCATAGCTTCTATCTGAAACTTGCTCAAACTAGTTTACTTCGATATTTTTCTCTCCTCTTTCACAGAGTTTTAGTAGTAATACATGTACTGTACTACAGTAATTTCTCAGATCAATGCCATCTTTAAAGGAAAGAGCAATGCTAAGCAAGGAAGAACTAGGACACGGGGTGGTTTGGGTATTTTTGAGCTTGTTTTTTTTTTGCGCAGAAATTAAGTTACAGAGTAGTCAGACAAGAGCATAAATGCTGTGACATTGTAGAAATGAGACTTTACAATCAACTAAATACTCATTGTATTAATTATTTCTCTTTTCAAGCTGCATCCAACCCTTCCTATTTACTGCCTTCCTACTCCACTATGCCAAACCACAAATGGTTTTAAGTCCTTCATTACTGTAGGGGGAACCTACAGATCCTACCCTACACTTGCATTTTTCCTTCATCCACAGATGCAAAATTAAACCGACTAAGATTCTGATCATGGATTTTTTTGAACATAGTAAGACATAACTATTAAATCAGCAATTCATTTTATATAGCACCAGTGCTGCAGCTGTACCAGTGCTGCAGCTTCCCTCTGATCCATCCCAGGAGTTAAGTACAGGTACTGTCTGACTGCCACATGCCACTTCCACCAGCTGCTGCTTTACTTCATTTTCCACAGTGTATTTTATAACTGTGTGCACACCTACTTTGTGTACCATTAAGCAGCCATTTCCTATGACACCTAACTCAGAGAGCTCTAATACCATGCACAAACTAGAAGCCAACATCCCTGCCCAGTATCACAGTCACAATACAGGAATAATACTTTGTGAATACAAATACTCAACATTTCTTCCGTCGTTTAAAATAGCATAAACCCCCCTGACCCAAAAGGCAAAAATTGACCCCCCCCAGTAAATAGCTAAGCCAAATAATGCTTTAATAAAATAACTCTATATCCTATTTTGATCCAATTTATATAGTTATCTTTTCCTTTCTGAGGACAGTACTTAATTTTTATATGCTGCTGTTTTGCAACCGTCACAGGTCGTATTTGTACTGCAGTTCCGGTGCACAGGCCTCTGACTCCAAAGCGCACCACTCCCTTGCCCTCAGGCCATGTGGAAACGGCAGTGTATTCCACTGCTTTGATCAGCTTTTCCAAACACAGCTGCTGCATCCTCTAACACTGGGGCGTTCACCGTTTGCAAAATTTTAGCTTACATTCTGCCACTGAGAACTGACTGCATCAAATAGAAGAGTTAAAAGCTGATTGTAAATAATACGAATAATTTGCTTTTGGAAGTGGAGCAGCTCTGGAAAGCCTGCAGATTTATCTGTACACAAGTGAATTTCAATACTTTAAGTATTAGTTATGCACACTGGCCATTCTTAACAGCCCTCCAAAAACTACTCACACAAGGGTGCCCATCATGATACAGCTATGTCTTTGTTACAGAATCCAGCCCTATTTCACAGATCACAGAATGTTTAATAAGCAAGCAGGCAGAATAAAAACGTTATGACCACATGAGAGCTAAACATGAGTATGATGAGTTCTTCCTTCTTGTTACATCATCCTCCCTGACACCTTTCTTCCATTTGTGCATGGTTAATATGCAACCAACATCTAGTTTATCACCAGTGTCACCACATAGCAATAATCAGCCAAACCCATAGTTTTTCTAATTATTAAGTGGTCATTCTAAGACTACTGTATCATGACAAAACAGCAGATTTGGTGGTTCTGAGGTTCACGGCCACAGGATCTCCAGGTATTTTATGATAACTGTTCTATGTATTGACACATACCGCTAAAGCTAATACTTTTAAAGTGGTGACTGAAAAGCTCTTTTTAACTTCTTAAAGAATGTCAGCTCTCCACTTCAAAAAAGACACCTACTACTTTTCCCAAGACCTGTCACTATCAAGAAATTAAATTAACTTCAAGCTAGAAAAGATAATTTTCATCATCTGCAATGCAAGCTATCTATGCATATTTTTATCTTACTAGAGAAGTATACGGGATCCCCTTTGCCATTACAGACAGCACTTAAATTTGTGTTTTAATCCTTCATTCCCGACATCAGAAGGCTGGGCTGGCTCCTTCTCAGGGCAAAGTGCTTCCGGGGGCACGGGGGGCCCGACCTCCCAACAGGCCAGAATACAAGGAACGAATGAAAACAAACAACCAAAACACCGTTTTGCCATTCCCATCTCGCGCCTCCCGAGGCCAGCGGCAAGCGGATCGCTCGGGAGCCAGAGCCCTTCCTCGCCGTGACGGCGCCAGGCCCCGCCGTGCCCCGCGGAACGAGCCCCGCTGCGGACGCCGCCCGGACCGCCCGGGGAGCGGCACCCAGCGCTGCCTCAGCCGCCGCCCGCCCGCGGCCCGGCCCCCTCGCCCCAGGGGGAGCCTCCGCCGAGGGACCCCGGACGGAAGCCCCGGCCCGGCCCGCCCCTCACCTCCTCGCTGGGGGTGGCCGGGCACTTCTTGCGCAGGCAGCCCCAGTTGAGCAGGTTGCCGGTCTGCAGGGTGAGCCTGCCGGCGCGCTCCAGCAGGACGCGGGCTCCCTCCGTCCCCATGGCGCTGCTGAGGCAGTGGCCGGCGGGCTCTCCGCGACACCTTCGGCCCCGGGCAGCGCCGAACCGGCCGTGACTCAGCAGCGGCACCGGGGCGAAGGGCGGCGCGGGGACAATGGGCGGCGGGGCGGGCCTGGCGCGGGAGCGGCGCGGAGGGAGCGCGCACGGCCTGCCGCTGCCTCAGGGCGCGGGGCCGCGGCAGGCAAGCGCCCCCTGCCGGCGGCGGGGCCGGGCTGAGGGGCGGGGCCGGGCTGAGGGGCGGGGCCGGGCTGAGGGGCGGGGCCGGGCTGAGGGGCGGGGCCGGGCTGAGGGGCGGGGCCGGGCTGAGGGGCGCGTCCCGCCGCGGCTGGGCCCGGTCCGTGTGCCAGTGCGGGGCCCGTGTGTCGGTGCGGGGCCCGTGTGTCGGTGCGGGGCCCGTGTGTCGGTGCGGGGTCCGTGTGTCGGTGCGGGGCCCGTGTGTCGGTGCGGGGCCCGTGTGTCGGTGCGGGGCCCGTGTGTCGGTCCGGCCCCGAGGGGCAGCGGCCGCGGGACCCGGGGCCGGCGTCGCGCCCAAAGGAGTACCGAGGCACACGTAGCGCTGCCCCGTGGTAGCGGCCCGGGCTCGGTAACACCCCCCGAGCCGGGCCGTTGCTGCTGTGCAGGCTCAGTAAATGAGTGGAACCGTCTGAATTGTGCTCATGAGGCGTTCTGTAACAGGTAGTCGTTGACAGACATCGAGCTAAAAAGCCCAAAAAATGCATCCAAATGCTTACCCCTTCTGGCTGTCTTTGCATTTGGGTGAAACAATGTCAGGGCAGCGCTCCAGTTTTACATCAGCTGGTTCCAGTGAAGACACATCGGGTAAATCCTGAAAGATTGTGGTTTGGGGGTTTTCATTTTTATGATGAGAGGGCTTCTGGAACACCACACTCTGACCAAAATCCTTCTGTACTGGAGAGTTCAGAGGGGTGGCTTTTTTTTTTTCCCTCTGTAACTCCAGTTACAAATTGTAATTTTGCTGTTAGCTTGGGAATTTGAATTGTGTTTCTAACAGATTTTCCTTCCTCAGGCTGCATGTTGTGCTAATAGAGGGAACCAATTTGCATAACTTCTGTCAGTCTGAAGCACTGCCTGATCGCTTTCTGGTACAAAAGGTTAGTTTAAATGTTCTTTATATTTGTGATCTGATTAATTTTTCATGTTGGGAAATGTTTTCATCATTCTGTATGGTTACAAAGCATGTGGAAATGAAATATACTGAAAGAAATGCCAACCTATTTGGAGAAGCAGTAATTTTGTTTCCTTTTTCTTTAGCATAAAAATCCATTATGTCTAACCTGGCCCAAATGTTAATTCTCCGGTCTCGAGGTTAGCTTGGGAAGCAGTGTATGCTTCCCTATGTGCCCATATTTACACTAGTAATGAATAATGTCCTGTTGGGGGTTTCTGATCAGCCCTCTGGCTTTCTGGTACAGGCCTCTTCTTTTGGTGAAATTCATTTCATATTTCATATTTCATTTAAGTAGCTTTGATGGTTATAGCTCTGTGCAAGAAGGTTAAACTTGGAGATAGCAGAAGGTTTTTAAACAGTACACAGCATAAATATTTCTGTGTGATGGAAATTTATGGCAGTGAAAAAGCAATGTTCCTTTGTAGTCTGGTAGATTTTGCTGATATTTAATTACCTTAGTTCTTAAAAAAAAGATATCATGTAATGAAGACTGGGTGAAGGAAAACTGTCAGCTCTGTACTGCTTTATGCCATACATCCTCAGCAGTGGCAGGAACACATCACAGAAGAGGGATGTCAGCGGAGTTCTGTTGTCAGTCCAGTCACCCCTGAAACATCAGGTAAACTATCAAAGAAAGAAAGGAGGATTTCTAGCTGATGATCAGTTGTATTTTTGCAAGTTACCTCATTAAGATCTTCCGCTCTTAAAAAAAAAAATTCCTCTAGTAATTCTCCAAGAAAAATAAATCACCCTTCTGAATGAACTGCCTGTGAATCGTCACTCCCGGCGGCCGGTGCATTTCGCTCTTCTCTCGCAGTTTTTGAACAGCGGGAGCTGCAGAACTTGGCGTGCGCGAGGTGCCGGCGGTCCCGCACTGCTGCGGCTGCCCGGGGCCCCGCCGCCGGCTCGGCTCGGCACGGCTCGGCTCGGCTCGGCAGGCAGCGCTGCCAGCAGCCGCCCACCGGCGCGGCCGGGCAGCGGCCCCGGCCCGGGCGGGGCGGGGGGTCCGGGCGCCGCCTGATTGGCCGCAGCGCGGGGCCCCGCGGAAGGTGCCGCGGGCGGCGGCGGGGGCGGCGCGGCGGGTGCCCGCAGAATGGGCGGCAGAGCCGGCTTCTTCGAGGTGGGTGCGGGCGGCGCCGGGGGCGGGGGGCGGCCCAGGCGAGGCGAGCCCGGGCCGGGTCCCGCAGCATCTTGCCGCCGGCGGACGGGGCTGCCCGGGATCCCGGCGAGCTCCTCTCTCTTCCCCCTCCATCTGCATTGAAGCACCGGGAAGCCGGAGCCATCCGCTCCCGAGTCTGCCGAGGGAAGTGACCGCCGCCGGAGCCGGGCAGAGGGGCCCGGCGGGGCACGCTGCTCCCCGGGGGTTTCCTTGGGGCGAGGGGGCAAAAGAGGCTGCCACCCGCCCCGTCCTCTCCCTCCCCAGGCGCGTTCCCCTCGCCGTTCCTGATCCTCGCGTCCCCGGTGTTCCTCGGACGTGTTCCCGGAGAGCGGGGCGCGGGGAATCCCCGGGCTTCCCGGCGCGCTCTCGGCGGTCCGCGGAGGAGCCGATCAATGGCTCTGGGCTTCTCGCGGAACCTGCCTTGGGCAGCACCGCGGGCAGCTTGCGCTGGGTCTGGCAGCGCGTCCCAGCCCCACGGAGAGAGCGAAAGCGAGGAATGTTCTCGGCACCTTCTGTCCCTAACTTCTCGGAAAAGCCCGTCGCCAGCCGCTGTGCACCTCGCTTGCAGCCGTCCCGCGCAGCCTTCCGGCGCGGTGCAGGCGTGGCCGCGGGCGGCTCGGCTCGGCACGGCACGGCTGTGGGAGCCGGCGGGGAGTTGGAGCCCTGGCCGAGAGGACGGCTCCCGGCGCGGCGCCCACTGTCCGGCGGGTACGGGCGAGGGGCCTCTGCTCGCACGGAGCGATCGATCTTGAGCGGGGAACGAAAAGCAGCCGGGCGGAGTTTAGTACAGTCAGCTCCTTGTGCTTTACAGAAAGCGCAGAGTAACGTGCACCTGGGGAGCGTCAAGGGTAACATCTCATCCACTTACATAAACAGTCACACCGACTCTTTTCTAGAATTAGTTAGGCTTGCAAATACAAAAAACCTTAAGAGCGGCTTGTATTACAGAAACGGGTCTCTACAAGCTAAATGACAGCAATCTTGAATGTGTTTCTGCAGGCTTATACTTGGGTTTCTCAGTCACGACTTACCAAAAAAAAAAAAAAAAAAAAATGCACATGGGGAATGTTCCTCCCCCCGTGCAAATTACAAAGCAGTTATTGTTATAACACAAATAGAATCCAAAACCGTCTGAAATTGTCTACTCCTTTAGTAATTTACCATGACCTAAAAGTTCAGATTTTAGTTTTCAAAGCTATAAAAATGATCCGGACATCACAATTCAGCAAAATAAACTGCCTATAGCTCTTTTGGCTGTGAGGTAGGCACCTGCACTGTGCTTTTTCCTCAGCAATGTTGACTTCCCAGGATTTTTTAGAAAAAACAAGCAAACTTTTCACTGCCTCATGGATTTCTACCAGTGAGGTGGAACTCAAACTGTTGTGAGATCCAAATGCAGGAGCAAGCACGTGTCAACTCTCCTGATTGCCTTCAGTCACTTCAGGTTTGCTGTTCTGCCTCAGACTTATTTGAACTCCTGAAGAGCAATAGTTACTAGAAGACTCCAAAAGCATGGAAATCATTATTGTTAACTGATTTTGCAGATGGAGAAACACATAAAATTGAATGACCTGCTCAGTCTTGCTAGGCAGGACAATAGCAGGAGATCCAAGTCTTCTGAGCCTGAAATCAAGATCCTGTGTTTAAGCAACACTAATCCAAACTCAGTATGATTAATGAATTTACATGTCAGCCTTGTATGTCTTAGTCCTTTTCTTTTTAAAGGAGATGATGGGTAGAATCAGATTTGCCCAGTTCATCCCGTGTGTGAGCTGTCTCAGGGGTAGGATGTGGACAAAGACTGCTGAAGTGGTACTGAGCAGTGCAGTTGCCTATTGCTTTCTGCACTGTTCTCCCTAATTTGCTTTCTGTTATAAATGCATTGAGTTTGAATTCGGAATTGCATTTCCCACCATACGTTCAAAACTGAGCTTTGTAAAGAGAGAAGGTGAGTGTCCCACTTCTCTCAGTAGTTCCTGAGGAAGGTGGGGAGACTCTCTACTGTTGTAATAAACTTTAGTGTTCCCACTTTGAGGAACTGTATAAATTATACTTTCCCTTGTACATTTATAAACCATTTACCCTTTACTGTTCTTCTGTGATGCTTCCTGATAAGAATCACAAAGCACTTCACAATATCCAAACTGATATGTTTACTTCAGGTATGTTTCTACTTTCACCTCATTTTTTTATCACTAATAGCTCAGAATAAGCTTCTCAAGGACAACTATAAATAAATATGTGTATACTTGAAAATACTGCACCTGATAATTTGAGGAGATTCAGCTCCAAAGACTGAGAGATGTATGATAGAGACTTGTATCTAGATTAATGTTCTTTAAGAGTGTTCATTTCTCTGAGTTGCATAGAGAGCAACTCTTCTGACCTATTTGAGATTTGTTTCAGAGCTTATGATACTGTTTATCCTACCAGTGCCTGTTCTCCTCCTTTCCATACGAGGGATGACTGTGCGACAGGCTCAGATGTAAATGTCTCTCGTAGCTTTGAAGTTAGGCTAATGAATTGTACCATTTCTTTTTACTTGACAGGTTTAGGTCTTCAAAAGCATTTAATATAAAGAAAATAGTGTGGTGTTCTGACTTTCTAAAGGGAAGATCCTTGAACAAATATATTCATACTGTAGAAAATTAGTGTCACAAGAACCACAATTGTACTTTTGCTTCCTTAACTGGTTTGGATGGTAAGTACCTTTTGTGAGCAGTGATACCCAAAAATGTTTTGGAATCTTCACTCCCCGATGATAGATTGAACTGACATGTGCAGTACAGTCTAAAAGCAATAATGTACTGGCCCCCCTTGTTGCCATTTAAAGTTCCCTCCCTCTTCTGTCTGTGATGAAAACCCTCTGAATGTAGGGGGGGTGGTGACTGCTGTCTGGCTGGCATGGCTGAGATGTCACAGCTCCTGTTACAAAGGCTTCTCCCTCTCAGAGCTATGCTGTCTAAAGCCTCATCAAATCAGAGCACTGAGGGCAAGTGCTAAAAGCAGGACTGCAGAACATTTCAAGACGCTGTATCCTCCAAGAATTGCCAGAAAGAGAAGGCCACATATGAGATATTTGAAGTAATTTAAAAGGACAACTGAAAATTGCCCTGCTGTTTGAAGACATCCACTCTGTTTACACAAGTAACACTAAAGATTATTATCACAGAAAGACGAGATGACAGGGCAAAACATTATCCCTTTCTCTTCTCTCACTACTTTTCCACACACTTACCAACACTTCAACACTCAGTTGTGCTGCTTTACTTAAAAGACAGCAATTTGTCTTTTTTCTTTGTGAAGCTTGAGAGAGAAACTTAATTTTGTATAGGAGAAGATGACAGTTAAACACTAACTGGCAGGAAGTGCCTGTAGCTACTCAGTATTTGAAGGCTACATTTGCAATGGAAAGTCTTATATTAGAAAAAATGGGCTTCTTTGAAGTATATTTAAAAAAAATTAATACCAATTTTGTAAATTCACCCATCTGTATAAAGTCTTTAAAATTCCCAGGGTTTCCAGTCTTCCTGCCCTATCAAAAGACAGGAGACCTATCCTTGATGCTGCCAGGTGAAAAACAGAAAAAGAATCTTCAGTTTCTTCAATTCCATGTCAAAAGCATACACTGTATATACATTTTGACATCCCTATTCCAAATTATGCATGAAGAATAGTAATGAAACTAGAAATACTGAAGTTTGATAATGCAAATCACAGTGCTGATACAAAGATACGATTGTGATTTCACAAAGAATTTGTACAACTCTTCTACCTGAACATCGTCATGGTAGAAAATAATTGCCATGTACTAAAGCCCCAAGGCAGTGAATATTCTCTTGCACAAGGAAAATGCAATGCAGTGGTGTTGAAAAACCTGGATGTCTACTTAGCGTTGAGTCAAAGCTGGCTCAGGTTCTCAGATGGAGGCACTCCAATATGCTTCATAGTGACAGTGATACTCAGTGAATGATGTGACTTTTCAGTATGCCTGGGAAATTGGCAACATGCAGCTCTGTGTTAGCCAGCGAAAGTAAATACGCACTGAGTCAGTATTAACTGGTGGAGGCTCTTTTTCATCTTGTGTATCCTCCTGAAAGATCTCATAGTAGTAAAAGTTGGAAAGTTTTAGTAGATTTTCAAGAACCAGAATTCACTGTGAAAGCCTTAACGACTCTTCCTTTCTTGAAAAATAAACCCAAGTGAATGGACCTTCCTTTTCCTTCCTGACTGTTCTTCTGCTGACTCATTTTATCCCTGTCAATTGTATAAATGGATTTGTCTTTCTGAAGGATGAGCATTTATAGCTCTATACCTGTTACCATCCTTAGGCCCAGGCCCACAAAGCGACTTGGGTTTTGCCATGTGTTTGGGTTAGGCACCCAGCTCCAAGATCAGGTAGGACAATTTGGCCAGGGTATCCAAGTTTACTTCAACTCTTATCTCTTTACTGTGTGGTATCTCAAAAGGCATCTGCTGTAGAGAAATACTGAACAGAATTACAATAGAAAGGAACAGTGATAAAAGGAGCCCAGAGAGACAGAAATTCAGGCTCTTTGGTAGGAGACTGCCCTTTTCACTGAAGTCCTCTTCTGCCTGTACTTTTTGGTCTGCCTGTGGGAGAAATGGGGAATGGCAAAAGACATTCTAAAGCAATTTTCCCACTTCCTGGCAGTGTGTCTAACTATTACATGTAAAGCATGAAGAACTAGATCATCTCCTTTGCTGACGGTTTAGTTTCATTCAGACAGAATATAAATGCTGTGCATTGTGCTGACCTTGGGATAAAGATGCTTACTGGATCAATGTCCTCGGGGATTTAGATGAGAGCATGTCTAACTAGCAAATCGGAAACAGGTGGAAGAAGTGAAAATTCAGTATGAGTGTCAGCACAGGTCAAGCACTGGTGCTCACTGGCTTGCAGAAGAGCAGAACTTAGGAAGCTGAGGAGTAAATACCTAGTGTATCTGTTGTGAACCTGTAAATGTTAGACATCTAAATTCTACAAAAGTGATAATTAATTTTAGAAAAACCCTTTGAGTATGGACATCACTGCATCTTTTTATACACAGTGAAATAATGCAGTAAGATTCTTGTCTCATGAAATATGAGCTATTGCTTCAGAGAGGTGAGGCTTTGCTTAGCTGGACTACTTAGAGAATAAGGTTCAGCACTCCACAGGTAAGATGATGAAATTGTGATTTGTGGGTGAACAATTGCCTTGGTTCTGGTTCGGGAATTTCTCCCATAGCATATGGCTAAACTGTGAGACTCTCTGCTTCAGGACTGTTTACACAGGTTTAAAAGGCAAATGGATACACTAGCTGAGGAAAGAAATCCATGAAAAGTTGTTAAATACATAGGCAGCACTTCTGGTCCAGGAGAATCAAAATCACCGTGTCTGTTTCTTCCCTTTCCCTCAGTCACTACATTCTTGCCCTGTTTTATTACTTTTTCTGAGTCACCTGCTGCTGGCTGTTTTAGAAAGAGCCAGTTCTAGATTGATCCTTGGACTCATCCTCTGCAACAGTTTGTACCTTTCTGTGGGAGAGAAGCTTCAGACTGAGAGTCAATTGTAAAGCAGCAGCATAAACAGAATTTTCAGTGTAAGTACACTTACAGCAATTTCCTTTGGCTTAACTCTTGACTGGAAGAAAACTATTCTTGATACGCCCTAGCATGAGATCACACTAAGGCATGCTTACTTCCTTCAGGAACAACATAGTCTACCAGAAAAGTCAAAGGAGGTAGAGAAAATGAATAATTCTATAGGAAAGATGTTTAGAAAGATTCGGTTAGGACTGTGGCAACCACCGGATTGGTTTTTTTAGAGTTAAAATCGAAGAAACTGATTTATGTAAGCATTCTAACAGTTCAGGGAGAATTCATTCTGCATTAGTCTTTCTCAGACTGGTTGGTTCCTGTATTGTGAAATAAACTTTTTTTTTAAACTGAGTAATTTCAGAAGAAATCAATACAATATATGCTTATGTCAGTGCTTATAAAGTCTCACTCAAGTTTACTCAATCTGCTGATTACAAATGGTTTCAAATTAAACCTCTAAGATGCACAGACATGATAAATGTGTCAGTATTTCCATAACAGTTACCACATCATTTTTGAAGATCTGTTGATCCTTTAGCACTTGATCTGGTTTTAAACTGCAGGAATTCAATTGACTATATTTTTATAATCCTATTACAGAGACACTGTGTCTTCAAAACTCTTTTTAAACACTTCGCTCAGCTGTTTTTCTCTTATAAATACTTTCCCTTCTTTTAACTTTTTATTTTCTGAATAAAAATTTAACAGCTGAATGTACTTTTCTCTGCTTATATTGTACATTGATTATTCTTTGCCCTCAACCTGTTCGTGTTCTAAACATTAATAATCAAGATTTTTTGTTTTACTGATGACGCTATCAATCTGTAATCCTTATGCAACAGAGCAAATTTGTCTTCTAAGCATCAAAGATATATATTTGTAGTCACTTATAAAAGAGTTTTTAACATCTTGCACAAATCTGCCTATTGATTAAATTCTACTCAAAGTAGTCTCAGACAAGCTGTAGTTAAAAATGTCTTTAAAAATTCACCAAATAAGTGGACTGTAAGCCTTACTGCACTAATGCAGGCCAACTGTTGGTGTCCTGTTGTGCTAAATGCTTTGAAAACACAATGAAATTAAAGTTCTCTGAGCCAAACAATTTATGTTTAAAAGAGACAATACCCATCAGTAAGTGTTCCAAGAACAGATTGCCGGGTATCTAAAAACTGTTGCCAACCAATACATTAATTGGGTTGATGCAAGGCTGGAAACACTGTGTTCAGTGCTCTGGTGCTTCATGGGATTGGCCAGGATGTTCAGGAAAGACCATTTCTTGCTTTGGATCAGGCTTTTCTGTTCCTTGTGCAGGGAACATCTACACTGGGGAGTGTTCTGATAAATCTAAGAGGCGTGATAATTAGAGAAGACAATCACCTTGCTTTCACTCTGTTGTTGCACAATTTGCTATGGACTGGAGTGGAATCTAAAACTGTGTTCTGGCATCCGTTTTTCTGAAAAGGGAAAGAATGTTTGGTATTTGCTTAGATTTTGAAAGTAATTGAAAGTAAATGAAATGTTTGAAATGAAAAAAAAGAAAAAGAAACTGAGCAATTTAGGTTGCAGGAGCCTTCTGGA
Organism: Eopsaltria australis; assembly: GCA_034509425.1. Classification (NCBI taxonomy): domain Eukaryota; kingdom Metazoa; phylum Chordata; class Aves; order Passeriformes; family Petroicidae; genus Eopsaltria; species Eopsaltria australis. The sequence goes on from JAVTVJ010000156.1 coordinate 1,393,375, forward strand.
AGCCATGCAGTCCAACTGCTCAAAGCAGATACAGCCAGATCAAAGGGCAATGGGTCTTGTCCAGTCCAGTTTTAAATGTCTCCAAGAATGGAGATGCCACATCCTCTCTAAGCAACTTCTAATATTTGGCCTAGCTCATAGTGAAAAAAATGCCTTATGTCTGGATTTTCTCATATTGCATCTGGACACATTCCCTCTCACCATTAGCTCTGTGCACCTCCAAGAGGAGTCTGGATCCATCATCTCCACAGGCTTCCTTTAGGTATTTGCATGGACCAGTATAGGTAAGTATGACAGTTTGGCATTTGAAAGAATCGTGCTGGAACAGGACCAAATAACAGTAAATAACATCTTGGATGATTTATTTGTTTGTTTTCCACACTGATTCTAAAGGTTCACAGAAATTTCTGTGAACAGCCACTCCCATGAAAACCACAGAGCAAAAGAAAAACTCTGTAATTTTCAGTCTGGCCTTTTGCATAACAAGAATTACCCAACTAAAATACCATAGGTAGCAGAAAGATATTTAAACCACTCTGTAACTGACCTGGAGAAGATCTCTCTAATACAACCACTGAAGGCCATAGATTAAAACTGCCCCTGGGGGATTCTGATAAAAAAATATATATTTGGGTTGGTTATGGAATGGGAAGGACACTGTGAAAAGTGTAGGCACTTCTGCAGTCTGCAGGGCAGCCCACTGGTATTCATTGACAGAAGAGCTTGGAGATACACCAAAGGTTTCAATAGTCCTTGTAGCAACTTGCCATCCAATGGGACAAAAAATGGTGTACAGCCCCCTCCCTGCCCTGTACTTGCTCTGTGAACTGCAAGTGTCAGAAAGGTGTTTTTCAAGAATAGTCTTCTGGGAAAGGAATCCACTTCATCTGCTTTCCCATGGAGATTTCACACAAAGAAACATTAAAACTTGAAATGTGTGTGATTTCAAATACAAAAAAATCAAGGAAAAACATATCCTAACAGCCCATCACATACTTGCTATATATATCACAAAGGAGGAACAGTGCTTACCACCCTCAATGTCCCAATTAGAGCCTACAATGCACAGGCAGAAAACATCATGGCATTAGTGTTCCTTGTGGAGATCAGATTTGATGGGTGTGGCTGGAGATGAAGCGCTCCATTGCTGTGCCAAAGAAAAAGAACCCTTTGGGACAAGGGAAACAAGGAAATAAGATACTCTAACCAAGTGATCTCTTCAAAGCAACCCTCTGAGAAACATACTGGACTGTGAGTTCTATTTTTAGTGAGGAATCATATTTGAAGTCTAATGTTAATCTACTCTCTTGGCCACTTAATACCAAACATAATTAATGCTAGATGTTTATATAAAAACCCCAACAACTGCAATGATGTTTAGGGAGGCTGCTGCAACTGGGCTTTGAAATGTCTGGGGACTTTTCTGCTTGGCTGTTGATCAAAATCATAACATTTTGCCAAAGTGCCATTTGATCATGAAAATAAACTGCTCTTTCCTTTTCAGAGTTGTAGCTAAACCACTGCTTGGAATATAAAATGCTAATATGTAGTTAATAAGGCAGGTGATCTAAGAGGCAAGAGTAACACTAAGTATTCCTATAACAAACTCTTAAGTGTTTGCGAAGCCCAGAGATTTAGCTGCATTTGTTCATTATGTCCACCAATGTTTTCCACTCTCCTTACAGTTAAAATATTCTGGGAACAATCCACATTAATTTGCAAGCTCTATGTACTCAGAATATTTGCTTACATGCATATATTTATATATATATATATATACATATTTATTTTTTTCTCAAACTGTCTTTCTAATTTTATGACTCATAAAAGTACTGTTCCTTAGTGATTCCTGTGAAACTTCTCTACCCCTCACTTGTTCCTCTTGCTCTAGCATAAAAAAATATCCAAGATCACTTTTCTGATCAAAAACATAGCCACTTCTGCTACTGAATGTATCCAAGAAGACAATTAGTTTGACTTTTTTTTCCCCCAAGTTTTTGGAGTGCTTTTGGAACCTGTCTGTGATTAAAGCTGTCCCTCGAGAACATCAGGAAGGTTTTTAACTCAATTCACAGATCAGAGAAAAATGGTGTCTCACTCTGAGAGTCACAATGATTATGAATTTGGGAATCAACTAAGAGTTTACATATTATTTAGCCAAAAATCATTAATTATCATTTTGTGTCCTCTCAGGTGGAAATCCTTGATTGGGAGACAAAGAAACAGCTATGCTTCCTAGATAAGGTAAATAAAAAATCTGTTTAAAAATGTAGGTGACATTTTAGAAATTACTAACTTTTCCTAAGTAAATTTAGTGTTTATGAAGGGTATTTTATCTCCTGGTAGCCTTTTCTTGGCCACTTGCAATGATTATGCAAACCTCTTACTGACTACAGTGTACTTCAACCCTTTTCCAGAAGGAGGTTTTGGACAAAAAGGGTCACTAAGAGGGTGCCAGTTGTGTGGTACTCAGAAGCCATCAAATTGTCACTGCTGTAGTAGTAACTCTTGATCATTGCTAGAGAAGCTGCCTCTGAAACAGAGGTCAAAAATCATCCTGCCTTTTTCCTATCAGTTCTTTGAATCCTTCATACCAAGGCTAGACATCTGTAAGAAATAGTTATATTGTCTAAGTCACATTTCTGTTTGGCTTAATAGTCTTACACCTAGTAGTTGTCTTTCAGAATATGCATCTTATATTTGCAATATTTTTGTTGCCTAGGTGGAACCAAATGCTACAATTAGAGAGATCAGATTGATGTTCCATAAATTATGTGAGTATAACTTCTGCAGCAGCTCGCATCCCATCAGAATATCCAGTACATAAATAAGAAAAAATTACATCATTTGAAACATGATATAAACACATAATGCTGATAACCTGCACATGACTGTGATCACAGTGAAATTTCAGTAAAATTATTTTATCCTATCCTGATGCATCTTTGTATTTTTTTCTGCTGCATAAATTATCATCTATATTAGTGTTGAATAAATATTTATAAAAACCTTTAAACGAAACTCAACAGATTGCATTCATTATAGTAGTGGATGATCTAAACTGAACATTGTATATCACACAATTCTGTATGGTCTTACAGATCCTCGGTGGTATCCAGCAAGGCAGTCAATAAAACTTGATCCAAGTAAGTACTTGTGAGGTCTGAAGTAACTAAACTCTGAGCAGGGCCCTGGCATGAAAGGTGTACTTAAGAATGTGTTTCCAGCTATGTTAATTAGCCCTGTGAAGGCTGAAGAGAATCCTGAACAGATACAGTTCTTTGGAAGTAAACACAGATCCACCCTAGTGCTTGGTAGTTAACTCAGCAGTTTGCACATTGTTCCAATGCACTTTCTAATTATTGAGCACTGTTGCTTTCCAGACAGGCAGCACAGGATCTAGATATCCACTTCCCTTAGCTGCAGTGAAATATCTCCATGATGATGCTCAGCTGAGAGTACCAAAAAGGGCTGTGAGTTTGAGCTATCAATTCACATAATCCTCTGCTCTCAGGCAGGAATTACAGTTCTTTTGAGGGAAGCTAATGCAGAACACATTGCTGTGGACGCAGCAATTGCTGATGACAAAGCTGATGACAGCTGGCTGACTTCATTAATGCGGTTGTAGGTATTGGTACTAGAAGCCTCTTACATGGCCTGAGTGCACAAAAGAAAGTCTAATTGCCAAACTGTGTTAATTCATCTTAGCTAAAATATAGCACTTTCTTCCTTCGCTTTCATTAAGGATAATTTTATTTAAACAGTCCCTTAAAAGTATGCTGGTGAAGACTTGCTCATTGTGTAAAATCTATCCATGGAAAACAGATGTATGATGTTCTTGTTTCCTTCTTTGTAGGTCTCCCTTGTCAGATTCCTCTATGAATTTACATAGTGAGACTTGACATGAGAACATGCTGGTCTTCTGGAGATTCCTCCAAATCTAGGCATTAAAAGCTCACACTCTGTGCTGGTTGTTTGGGAGAAGAAAGGGAATGAAAAATTCTATAGGAGAGTTTTCCAGTCACAGCTTATCCAATATTCTGTTTGTCTGATGACGAGCAATGAGAAGAGTGGGAGAGAGAGGAGAGAGGTGCAGCTGACAGGAGGTCATTGAACTATGATAAAGGGCATTGCCCCATCAACAAATTCTGCTGTTAGCAGTGATAAAGCAAGTCTGCTAGACTAGGCAGACACACAGGATTGAGAATTCTCTTAACTGTTTTGGTGTGAATAGAGGATCCAGGCTTATATGTGATTACAGGGATAAATAAAAATTAAGTGTAAATATTCTTGGTCTGTTTGTTGAGATTCCAATAAACCTACATCACGTCACGGAGTCTCACAGATTGGTTAAAGCACCATATAAAGCTAGTATGCTGCCAAAGTGGACTTGAATTTCACTAAGATGTAATTACTTCTTTCCTTCTCAGAAGGAAAGTCCCTGAGGGATGAAGAAATCCTGCAGCACCTCCCTGTTGGCACAACTGCTACCTTATATTTTAAAGATTTAGGGCCACAGATAGGATGGACTATGGTGAGCTCTGCTTCAAGTCTGAGCCATTTTAATGGCTAGTTTTCCATAGTTAATCCTTACATCACTTTTTGTTTCTCTCCAATATTTCTGCATGGTGTCTGCTCTGATAGTTGATGCAGGCAATGAATCCTCATTGCTTCAGTTCATTTAATCAGGGAAAGCAGTAACAGATTGAATGCCTATTTAGTTCCCTGGGAGAACAGCAGTGCAAAACCTGCTGCAGGGTAGGGCGGCTCTACAGAACTAAAATGCAGGTTGTCAAATGGATGTCTACTGCAAAGTCATTAGGAGCTAGGTATGTAAATGCCTTTGGCAAACTGCTTTACAGGACCTGTGCAACTCCTGACAAAATTAGGATTATATTCCTATGAGTGTGTCCTAGAAAGAGGCATGGGAACAACTTCACATGTTAGTACTTGAAATAACTTCAGCAAGCAAATGCATAAAAGTAAGATTAGTTGCTGTCTGCATGTGACTGTGTCCCAGGATGCCAGTGACAGGCTAATGACAGCTGATAATTTCTGCAATATTAGCAGCCATCCACAAAGACCTTGCATATTTATTGTCTTAGCTCAAATGCAAATTTTATCACAACTCACTTGGCAGGCAACACAGCACTGCTATTTATGCAGTGAAGTGACCAATGACCCTTCCAGCTCTCTAGAAGGTCCTTGCTGCACAGTATTACACAGTTCCAATAGTTCCAATAAACAGCACAATGTCAATTTAATTTAAAGGCATATTTACCATTTATGAGCTATGAGACATTAATAAAACCTTGTGTGGATTACAAATAGCAAAGACAATGCTAATAGGAGGTAAAATAAAAGAAGTCTAAAGTTCTGCAAGACTGAGTCTTCACATCATTACTTTGGATGCAAAGCTGATAAATCAAGCAGCTATTACTCAATCCAAAAAACCAGGAAGACAGGTGAAAACTTATAATGGCAGTGTAGACTTCAAGACACACATGCATTAATATACACCAAAGTATCACAGTGCAGAGTAACACCAGGCTTCTGCCATTTCATAATCTTTTGCATTCTGCTCTCTCTGCCCTTCAAACTACTTCATTCAAATATAAGACAACAAATTCTTCAGTGAAATGAAAAAGATGAGCTTCTCATCTACAAGCAAACCTGATCTTCGCCAGAGAAAATGCTGATGATTACAGAAGTCAATAACCCAACTTTTCTGAGTATCAAAATAATTCTAAACACATTAGAGAACTGGGATTGTTTGGGTTTCTTTTTTTTTTTTGTTGTTGGGTTTTTGTTGGCTTATTTGTGACAGAAGTACAATCAATTTCCCTTCTTCCTCTGTAAGTGAGGTATGGGCCTACCTTCCTCATTTATAGATGGGTGGAAAATTCAGCTGTTAATATTTCGTCCAAAGTTAAGTTAAATTTAAAGTGATGTTCCTAAGAAATACACACCTATCTGAAATGAAATCAAGTTAGAGAATAGCTTCTCTGGTTTCCTCTTTTTTTTTCTTTCTTTTTATTTTCCTCCTAGTATTCCAATTAAAGCTTGTCTGAACATAGAATGAAATTACTGTTCCCAGGACAACTGCTGTGCTAACTGTTCACACAGATGGGGTCACTGTGAATACTTACAAGCTGTGTTTCCAGTTTAAATAAAATTCATTCAGTAGAAGCAGAACTTCTATTTCTCAAGACAAATTCTTTACCAAATTTCTTTTTTAATCAAAATAAAGCAACAGTTTTTGAGTGCAAGAGAAGGGTGAAAGCTGCATAAATGTAACATGCATGCATATTTGTCATGATGTCTGGGCTGCCATTATTATCTTTTCATACCCATACTGTGTCTGCTGCACTGGCAATGGCTATTTGAATGCAACTGAGGCAAATCATTGCAAAATATCTATGTGCATGGCTACCAGTTTCATAGCCTGAGCCCAAATCTTCTACTACCTCCCTGCCTCTCTTAATGCCATCCTGGATGTGTGGAGGTGTTTATCCCACTGCATTAGTTATCACAGAGAAACCAAAGCAAAACCATCATCTAATTCAGCTGTCTAATTATTTTCTCTCTTTTTTCAGGTATTTTTGATAGAATATACAGGTCCATTGTTCATCTATTTTCTGTTTTATTTCCGCATGACTTTTGTCTATGGACTGGATGAGAGGTTTACATCAAGTCCGCACCCAGTAGTTAAGTAAGTCCGTTTGCAGGCCTGAGCAGTATTTCTTGTAGTCTTATTCCAAATGTCTTGCCACACTTGGTTTTTTAAGCACTCTTAAATGCTTTTGTCTTGCTGTTTCCAGCTTGGCATGTATCTGCCATTCTTTCCACTACATCAAAAGGTTGATTGAAACAGTATTTGTTCATCGGTTCTCCCGTGGGACTATGCCACTGAGGAATATTGTGAAGGTAAATTGTGTCAGAATCTATCCATAGCTGCCCTGACAAATCCAGCCTAGCCAGTCTATGCTCTGACTCTCCACCACTGACTTTCTGTGTGGCTTTTGTAGCAAAACACAGCAAATCTCACTCGTAAAGTTGCAGTTCTTTCAGAAGATTTCCTAATGTCAATATTGTATAACTCACATGCTGTCAGATTGTTACTAATATTATAGAAGTCTCATTAATTTTTAGAATTTTAAACTTTCAGCATACCCTTCCTTTTCAGCTAGGTCCTTGGGTGGGAAGGTTTTAGTAACAACTTAACTGTAAAGGTAGCACAGGCAGGCACAATGGTGGGAGAGCTGCTTTTTTAAAAAAAATAAATATTTGTAACAGTCCTTTTATATCTGCTTTTCCCCTAAAATTCTCTTTGTTGTTAAGGAACTGTTCATTTACCTTTGATCCAGTGCAAAGCAGCCTAGTTGTTCTGCATTTTCTTCTCCACAGAAGCATTCTCTAATGTCACCAGGGCTGCTGTGGCACAGGGCAGCTGTTGGGATGCAGGCTCTTTCCTGGGTGTCTGAGAAGTAGTACAGTGACTGCATGGTTATGCATAGGCTGGAGTTATTTTACAAATGTTGGCAACAGAGAACACACTAGTAGTCAAAAACACACCTTATTCTAAGGAAGACGAGACTATCAACTGGAAAAGCATTTGGGATTTAGACAGTCCCTTGTAATTTGCACTATGGCAGTGATGCTTGTAGCAGCTGAAGCTCTACCTTGTGGCTAACTCCTTATAGCTGTCCAGTGGCTCTGGTCCTTCTGGTGATTGCTTCATGCTTTCAAAAAAGGAGGATCAATAGTGGAGCAATGGCCCTCCTAAAGAATCCTCCCTAAAAATTTATTGTGCTTCCTGCAGCGAAAGTTGTTAAAAGGTTCACAGATCTCATTCTTGACACAACAGATCTTGCAGATCTCTTTTTCTTGACACAACAGTAGCTAAACAGCAGATAAATGAGCAACTTTACCTTGAAAAAATAAACAGTGTGATAATTCTTTTTCTCACTGCCATCTCTGACAACTACTTATTCCTTTCAGACTATACAAACTGTTGTTGCTAAAAATGACATTTGTACCAGTCATTCTGATCACTACCTCTTTTCCATCTTCTCAGGTTGGTGGCACTTGCTTTCATCTGTAAAGTTGCTCACAGTTCTTATTCTACCTGCTTAGCAATGCTTGGGTTTGATTTGCTTTTACAATTTCATTGGCCTTGGTGGTGTTACTCCAAAATTGTGCCAATGCGAAAAACATCACATTCTTTTCCCATTTTTCCATCACATACAGGTGGTAGACAAAGCTTCTTACTTTCAGGGTTTGATCACATGCACAGCAGATATAGATAGTTTGTTTTCTAAGAGCAGTGGAATGATACGTGTACAGGAGACACTTCAGTCCCAAGAAGCAGAAGTCTGAGGTGGGAATTATTGAGAGATGTGATTTTTATCCTTTTTCCCCATATGGAACTAGGAATAAATTATGCCTTACAATGCAGCAGCTTTGCCAAAAGCAGTTCAGGTTTCACCAAACGCAGTGTATACTAACATAGTATAATTTTTTCCTAAGATACATGATTTTTTTAGGCATTGGAAAGATAGAATACCTGATTTATCTTGACCTGGTAAACAACTCCTTAGGGTGAATAAGATAGGGATTAATACAAAGATGGTGTGGTGATAAAGGAACTAATTGAAAGAAAGATAATTATGGTTGTGCCAGAAAAGGATCAGTCAGACCTTTGATAATAGGGAAGGTACCAGTAGAATTCCTCAAAGATTAGTCTCATGATTGGTCTTACATGGTCTTTCTCTACCCATGAACATTTTAGTGAGTAAAAATAAGGGATATCATCACTTTGTAGAAAATAATCTGGAGGAAAGAAAACATTAGATCTAAATAAATGTTATTTAAACCAGTAGACAATATAAGAAGACAAACAGAAGGGTACATGAATAAAGATAGGCAGGACATGAAGCACTAGGGATTGTCAATTACAGTAGAGAAGATCGAAGTCTTAACCATAAGTTTGGGAATTTAGGAATGATTTATTTATGGGATCTCAGCAATATCTGAACTTGACCCACAGCATTATGAGATTGTTGTAAAGCTTTATTATTCAAGATTCAGAGAAACCCTTTCTTCCTTCCAAGTGAGTTTATGAAGTTTGTATGTTCCTATCTGAATCTCACTGGAGGTGTTTGTATGAGCAATAAGGACTCAAGTGGCAGCTGGACATTTACAGTGTTACTGCTAAGGTCCTTAGCAGTGGTAGACCCCACTCATCTTTAAGCTCCTTTTCTTATAAGTGAGGAATACTCTTGCAGTAAATCATGTTCTTTGGCTGAATAGCACTTGTTCAGTTTAATTACAACATGTATTGTTGGGGACTGAGCCATGATAATTAATTTATTTAATTTTACTTCACTGAAATCCATTGCCATATGGTCCATCCTGTGCCAAACCCTGAAGCTAGGAGAAGGTTTTTCTGAAGATGTCATTCCAAGATTACAGGAAACTGTTTCCACCTAAGTTTGTCCAGGAGTCAATAAACTGGAAGTGCTGGTTGAAGAAGCTAGTGTTGGGGAAGAAGCAGTAGTTTATGGATGGGACACTACCTATATTGTCCCTCACTGAAATCACTCTTTTGGTTTTCTGGGGGAAAATGAAGTCATCACAGGGAAGCTATTTATTTTTTCTGCTCATTTGTCCCACTTGATTTGTAATTACTGGTTAATAATTTGCTCTTTCTCATCAGTTATCTCTTATATAATCTCAGAGCAAGGACATACTGTGTACTTGTATTACAGCATCTCCAAAAGGGTGTCCATTTTGTCTGAGGTCTCTGGGCAGTGCAGTGGTTCAATTAACCCTGAGAAGAAATTGGAAATGCAACTGAATGTTTGATACAACTGTTTGCAGCAGATGAGGGGGCACCAGCACTTTCAGAAAAATGCACCATCAGACACTGCAGTCAGTTAGTGCAGGTTGGAGATGCTGAGGTAATCACTTTTCCAGGGCATTATTGCTAGAAATGCAGTTCTGGTATATACAGGGGGAAAAGACTGCTAAATTCAAAGAAAAAAAAAAAAAGTTACACCAGTCAGGACTGTAAAAAATGCAGCCTTGGATGGGATTTTTGCCTGCATGAGCAGGAAAGGAAGCTGTAAAGGAGAAAGCAGAAACAGCTAGAAATGTCTAAGGTGTAGGAACCTATTTGGAAGGCCAAGAAAAAGAACGAGGACGAGAAAGAGTAAGAGGACCTTCACCAGAAAGAGTAAGAGGATCAGGGTTTTAATCAAAATTGAAAATAGGATGGAAGAAAAGATAAGGCAAAGAAAATAACAGGTGAAAGGAAGATAAAGAGCTCAGTTCTTGCCTTGTGGAAGTCTAGGTGATAAACAAATATACCCTAATACATTAAAAACTGAGGCACTGGGTTGGGTAAAAGAAGACTCAACTGATGAGAGGCAAATGTATGAATTGCTGCTGAGGGTTAAAGTCTGTCTGCAAGAGAATGGCACCTAGAGGTTAGAGCACAGAGCAAGCAGAGGAAGGGGCCAAGAAAGGGCCTCACTTACACCTACATATATATAAGGAGGGAGACAATAACCTGTCACCAAGGTATCAAAGCAGCAATGAGTGTCAGAAAAAAACCCACAGGAGGCAGGGCCAAGGAGGCCAAAATAAGAGGTAAAGATTGTCATTGTAAGTCGTTTTTTCATGGATGAAGTCTGTGAATGAGCACTGAGATTGGTCAGAAATGAGTACAGCCTCATTTCTGTCATAGTGACAGCTGTGTTATCAAAGTTTAGAGAGTGGAAACTGCATTGCAGAAACACAAAGACAGCAGCAAGAGGGACAAACTAGAGAAATCTCAGTGAAAGTGCAGAGGAAAGCACCAGGCAGGAAAAGCTAAAGCATGGAAAAGAAAGAAAACTGATTGGGTGAAGGAGCAGAGGACAGGAGATTGGGCAGTGCAAAATAACAAGTAGAGAAGAGAGGACATTGCCCAAATGTGGTCTTACCATCTCAGGGGTCAGCAAAACACATTTCTCTTTAACATAGTCTGTATGCACTTCAGCTTTGCCCAATGGCTTGCCAGACAAGATAAATTTGTTTCAAATCATATGATCATACTTTCTAAAACTGTTTATAAACTTTAACAGCTTCAAGATATTTTAGAGGAGATCTTAATTATATTAGCACCACTTTCTTTCTGTTATTTCCTGTTACCTGCTCCCACCTACCACACTTAGTACTGCCATTTTTTGTTGTATTATCAGCAAGTTGAAGGATTGTCCCAGTTCATTGTTATCAACAGTCCTTGCAGTGAATATTGGCCCTAAATATTGTAGTAAAACAAAGAAAAATTGCCTGTTTTTCAGAACTGCTTATATTACTGGGGATTTGCAGCTTGGCTTGCATATTACATCAATCATCCTCTTTACACTCCTCCTTGTAAGTAGCAAAACTACCCTCAATGATTTAAGTGTTTATGTATGTACATTGTGTACTAGTACTAATCACATGTAAACTTTTTTTTTTAATAGCTTATGGCAAAAAACAGATAAATTTTGCTGTGATCATGTTTCTGGTAGGTTTCTCGCTCTTTCTATAAAATGCTGAAATACCTTGCTTTATTTCTTCTGTCATATAAGTGGAGGAGTGAGTAGGATAAGCAGATACTTAGAACTTGAACATTTGGGATGTACTGCTAAAGCTGACCACTTGCATGCAGAACAGATAAATCTGTCAGTTTTTAATGTGGTTTTGTACACAAAGGAATATTTGATTCCATATCCATTCCAAGACTAGGATATATGCTGGGATGATCTCTCATAATCTTTAAAAGTTTGCGACACTGTTTAAAACCCAGTGAATTTGTTTTGTGAACTGTTTATGGAATGTTGAGAATCACAACAGATCATAAATCTCAGAGAACTAGCCAACTAAGAGAGTATGTTGCTGATAATTTCCAGTGATAAAGTTTCATTTTGCTGAGCTTCAGAACCTATTTCAGCTTTCCTTATGATTCAAAATTCTTCAGTCACTGTTCATTCTCACAATTCCTAGGAATATGTCATGCACGCAGAAGCCAAGTTAGTGTAGTCAATAAAGATGTACCTCCTTACAAAGACTTTTCCTGAGTATGTGTAACTTGTTTAGAACATCGGCTGTTCACTTGCTTTGACAAACTAATCATCAGTGACTGCAGGATCCCAAAGCAGCTTCCCAGGATGAAAATTCTGTGAGGTCATAATCTATTCACATTTTATAGAGAGACTCCGTAACTGAAAGCACAGAACTGGGAGTACAACTCAGAAGCTCTGAGCACTAGTCATTTGCTGTAATAGTTATGCATTGCAGACACTGGAGACTGTCCATAATCCTATAAATGGGTCATTTCAATACACTCTCTTCATAATTGATTGGGGAAGCATTCTTTAAAACCAGTGAAGGAAGCTGGGTCAATTATATTTCATGATTCATATCAATTATGCTCTAGAGAAGAAAACTTACTTAGAGACCAAACTGAATCTTCCTTGGGATTTTAATAACTTTTGAGAAACCAAGGCTACGCAAATAATTTTTTGGATGTTTTTAAAGGCATAAGAATGATCAAAAGATAAATCAAGTATCTCCCGAGTTTACTTCTATCCCTGTGCTTTTTTTAGATTTCAAGGGAATTATGGAAGTAATAAATTTGATCTTTTGGACATGGAGTCCACATTTTCTGAAAAATATCATAAATATATAACAGAGTATAATATGGACTCATATTTGAATGGAGACTTTTCATCCTTCTGTCAGCAGTCTTAGTTAAGGAAATTTATTTTGTTTATAATAGATTATTTTCCTTTTCTTAAATATTTTAAAGGACCCCAGGAAATAACAAAAGGAAGAAAAACAAATAGAAGGGAAGAACATTTTTAACTCTGTAATACTTTTTCTTGCAGCTGTGTGAAGCTGGAAATTTTTCCATTCATGTTGCACTCAGTGACCTCAGGAGAAATGGTAAAAACTGCATGATCATTTTTCAGTTTTGCGCAGCCGCTCAGTGCTCCCTCAGTTACTCTGCTACAGGAAAGTCCTGATCCTGGGGGGTGTTGATACCTGTCAGCTGACTGCTGTGGGAGCACAGGTTGCTCAGCACTGTAAAGATTGGATTCTAAGGGAAATCAGACAGTGCAAGGAATCCCAAATCAGACTGTTGAACAGCACTCCTTATCTTACTGGAATCTTTATTGTGTTGGGTTGAGTTGGGGGAGCAGTAACAGTGGTTATACTGCCAGTGCAAAAGGAAACAGTTCTGGCACAAGCTGTGTTTTGGTGAGCAAGGGAAAGTTCCCTCACAGTTTGCCTATTCCTCTTGTGAGTCCAGAGGCATCCTGTCTTCCCACATCCTGTCTGTCCCTCTGACAGTCATGAGACACAGATGTGGGCACAGCTGGGTTGTCTTTACAGGAAACAATATATTTAGGAGTGTGAATATTTTGTGGTTTGTTTTCTAATCTATAGGATCCAAAACCTGTAAGATCCCATATCCAACAAAGAATCCTTTCACATGGCTGTTTTTCTTTGTATCTTGCCCTAACTATACATATGAGGTATGTATTTTCAAACAAGATGTTCAGATTTTAGTTTTGCCAAATATTTTTTTTGTTTCTTTTAGAATGTTTAACATGGAAGAAACCTCTGAAACCATTCAGCTCAATACATTTCCCCTCCTTTCATAAAGCCCATAAAATCAGGTTGTGGACAGGAATTTGTCTGCTCTTCCTCCCCTCCCTTGAGTCAGTACTGATGTGATTAACCTTGCACAGACCGCCCTGACCCTGGGCCAGCGCTTCTGTGTGGCTGCTAGACAAGACATACACTGTAAAGCAGGGCAAATTCTGCAGCCAGGAACAGGGAGATTGCCACTGAACATGTGTTGCAATGAGGGGATGGAGGTATCTGGTGGAGTTATAAGAGCCTAGAAATATCACTGCAGGCAGGAAAGATAGGGGTCAAACAAATAAAATATTGTGATAGAGAAAATAAGCCGAAGTCTTCTTCCCCATTTTCTTAAGTTATACAATCACTTGTTTTGGTGGTGACTGCTTTAGAAGCTTGAATCAGTTTATCATTTCATATTTCCTGATCAGGAGCAAAACTCCTGATTGAGTTCAAAAGCAGGTAAAGTCAGTGCAACTCAGTGTAACATTCATTGTTTCACAGAAGGACAGTATCAGGTTTGAAATTCAGTGCAGATTAACAGATGTTAATGAGAACAGCATTGGGCCTTGGATTATAGAAAGGTACCATTCCTAACACTGATGGAGGTCTGATGAATACAAATTAGGCAGAGAAACAGAAAGGCTACTGCTTTAATGCTTAAAATTTTGTCACTGTAATAGCTATGGAAGCAAATATGAAGCTTTTGTTTGTGATAATAAGGCACTGTTCACCTTTTTGGCTAAAGGTTATAACAGTAGAAATCGATCTGGCTGACCTTGATTTTTTTATTTACCTATACTAGGACAAGGTTATTTTGATCAATAGAGAGATAAATGCAAATGCTGTCACCAGAAATATTTTAAATTTCCTTGGCCAAAACAGGTGGGGACCTGGATCAGTTTCACTATCATGACTCAGTGTGTTCCAGGTGAGTAATGTTTTGGTACTTCAACCTGAAGTGATGTCAGCAGCAAGAGCATGTTTTTAAACTGATGATGAAATGTATCTTTTTTTTCCCTTCCAGTGGGACTGTTCACCTTGCTTTGCTTCATTCAGATGACAATCTGGGCAAAGGATAAACACTGCACCTACTTACGAGAATTCAAGGATTATCCAAGTCACAGAATGCCAATTATTCCCTTTTTGTTGTAAGAAAAGAAGGTTTAATTTGAATATTGCACAGAACTTCAAGAAGAAAAACCTCATAAATGTCCTGCCAAATAAAAGAATTAATTAAAAGGATTTTGGTGCATGTTGAATCTCCACTGCTAAGGGAAATTGTATGTGCTTGAAAGCTACACTTCCTTACATTCAAGAATTCTCAACTCAGAAGCACCTTAAAAAATTTTTTTTTGCACAGCTGCAAAAAAAAAAAAAGCCCCTGCAGTTCACTGTAACATGACTTAGATTTTCTGTACTAGTCTGTTTAAATTGATGGATCAGAGATCCTGAGAAGTCTGTGCTGAAAAGCAGCCCCAAATTTAGCAGTGGCATTCTACAAGACAGAAATTCACTGGAACGAGGACACACCAGCTAACTACTAGAGCTCAGTTCAGCCAGCACAGCCAGCTGGCCTCAGGACAGTTGCATGATCTGCCTTCCTTGACTTGAAGAAGAGTGTGCTGCCTGGAGGCAGGTGCTTTGTAACAGATAACATTACCAAAGAATATGAATGGTTCCTGGAATAAAGAAATAGGCAATATCTCAAAAACCTGATTTGGGTCTAACCCCTAATTTACCAAAAGAATCTGAAGTAAGAAGCATTTGTAGTATTTGTGAATGTAATATCTTGTGCTGGGGTCTTCTGTTTGTTTTTGTTCTTCATTAGTAGGTTCCATACTAGTAAGTAAGAGTCAGAAGATAAGAATCTAACTGATGCTGTATCCTTGATATCTGGCCTGTTTTGATACAACATCTCCTTATGATACTAATGGACCTTTTACCCAGCATTTTACATCAGGCTTCTCTGAGTAGTTTTTAATACACTTTGTAAATACATGAAGTGACTGCTAGTCCTTGGAATGCTCTTCCTATTTTCAGAGCCAGGGAGAAAAATCAGCTTCATTTTGGACTTCCTGTGTTTTCCTTGTCACAGGATGTTCTGTGGGGCTTAGTTGAATTTTGTGTAACTCTAGTAAAAAAAGGCTATTGAAATCTATCTGAATGACATTTTAAAGAAGCTATTTTAGAATATGAAGAGAATGCATAGATGCTGTTTTGTTTCATAATTAATTTATTTATCTATAATAGATGTATAGAAAGATTTTTGCAACTATTTGTAAGGGTGAAATATGCAATAAATTCGAGACTATATTTTAAAACCAGTTGAAATAATTATGGCAAAAAGAGAAGGCTACAGCTGGTTGCTGAAGTTTCATAATATTTTGTACAGTACAAAGCAAGAGTGTCCTCATAAAAAAAATCTACATCAATTGAAGAAAAAATCTTTCAAAGCAAAAATACATGAACCAGATTTTAATTCTGTATAACATATCAGAGAAGATTTCTTAGAAATGGTTAGATCTGATAGATAACTGAAGCAATACATCATTATGAATTTGTTTTCAGTATTGTTTTTCCACTAGTTAAACTGTGAACCAGAAAAAAGAGCTAAATGTCAAATGATTTCCCACTGAGTGCAGTGTGGAGTACAAGCAGGTTGAAATTTTCCTTTTGAGGAGGTAGTAAGCACATACCCTATTTACACTTTACACCCACTTAATGTCCAGTCACAGGAAAGAAGAAAAATTTGGTCTTGTTTAGTAACAAAGATATCTTTCCACGTCTCTGCAAGAAAACAAAACTTCTGGCAGATTTGGACATACTCTCTTTTTAATCTCCATTTTGACATTTGGCCTCTATTTGAGGCAACCTGAAGATGAGTATGAGATCATTTTAATTAATTTTTTTTAAAGCAAATTTCTTGTCTGGTGTGAGCTCTGAATTAATTCTTTTCGTTCTTGCTGAGACAACCGTCTGTTTTCACTGGCAGCCTGGTGAGACAGTGAAGCAATCTCCCAGGACTAGCCCCATCAGCCAGCACTGTTCTGACCTTGATAGTCCTGTGTACTCAGCATGGCAGGAATCTGCTTCTAAGCTGGGCAGTCCTCTCTGCCTTGGGACCTGTCTGCTGACTCGCAGCAGTTGACATAAGGGTTAAACAAGAAAAGCCTGCCAGCCTGAAAGTACCAGACAGAGAACCCATCTTTGATGTTATTTATATGTCAACAAGGAGGGATGATACTTCTCTTCTTGTATCTTATAATGGACTTTAGGTTAGAGGAAGATTTTATTCTATAGCAAGGACCTGCCTTTCTTTTGACAATGTCAGCATGTAGTGTTATTGGTAGAGCAGTAGAAGTTGGCTGTTGCTAGGGCTGTTGTTGTTGAGAGCACAGTGCTCAGAAAGGTGCAAAAAAGTCAGTGTAATACTGAGTGTGCAAACCTTTGTTTTACCCTTGCTCTGCTGTGGTATGGCACGTGTTTGCACTGTGCACACACTAAGCCTGGAGGCTGCAGGAGTCTATGCAACTGCTGGCTGATGCAGAGCAGGGGACACCTTGGCTTCTCGGCTGGCTCCAGCTGCACGTGGATGCAAAGGAAGTTCCTCATCCTCCATCTGCTGTTTAGCAAAGTTCACAAAAACCTGTGTGAGGAAAGCAGAAAATGTCATCATGTCTTCACCTGAGATGAGTTAGTAGAATGCCTGCTCTGCAGGAAACAGACACAAAGGAGAATCCACAGACATCAACTGAACTGGGACACTGTGTTATCAGCTGGGATCATGAGTTCCTCCTTTATTTTCATAAACTTCCTTCCAACTTCCTTCCTCTGGATGTACTTGCTTGCAAGTAAAATCCTACTTTTTCTTAAGGAGGAGATGGCTTCAGCCACGTTTGCATGGTTTGCACAGCATGAATTTGGTTGTGATAGGAAAGAGGACACAGAATATTTAAATAGGAAGCTGAAAGGGAGCCAGGAATGTCTCTCTGGCAGTCCCACCAAAACCAGCTTTGCGTATGTGGACCCTTTGTTACTTAGCAAAGCAGGCAGATGGAGCCAATACCCCCTAGCAAGTCGGTGTTTTTAAAACTCCCAGTGGACTTCCCAGGTTTTGTGTGTCTAATTGCTTCTCACAGTATCTTTGACACAACAGAGTCCAAACCTCTTATTTAAAATAAAATGCTATTCTCAGCTCAGTCTCATTCCAGATTGCTGACCTTGCTCAGACTGCTGCTTCTGAAGGAATGGGTTGTGTGAATTCTGTCATCTGGGAAATACTGTCTTACCAGCTTTCACATGGCACCTATTTACCCAGGGAATAAGTTACTCATTCATACTGATACACCCTCCTTGATGAGAGGCCTGGGAATCTTGCCTGAGAAAGAGGTGTGAGATAGTTCTCTAACCAATTTGGTCCTTCAGTTGTTTGGATATATCCCCTTTATGTTGCCTAATTCTCACCAGACAGGCTTTCTGATGGATATTTTACTTTTTACTCACCTGATCTAATGTTGTTTGAGACACGGAATATTCTTCAATATGCAAATTTTCCTTATTGGAGATTATTAATCGAAAAATCTTAGCCAGAGAGGAAGAGCAAATCTGATACTGCAGCATGTTGTAGTGTTTCTCTCTCTGTAAACTCCCTGGGAAGTTGATGCTTATGAATTTCTCAGCAGGAGCAGGATCTGGAGGCAGCCCAGACTTTGGAGCTTTGATTTTCAGAGTGACAATGTAGCCGTCTCCAAACCTGGAAAGGACATGTGGATTTAGGAATTAGATGAAGAGGTGGTTTCATCATTCAGGAAGGAAATTAGCTTTCTGCAGCTATGAAAACAATAACAGTATCTGAAAGATATTGCATAAGACCCAGCTTTTTAGGAAGCCCTGTATTTGCCCTGCAGAAGTGGTATGTAGCTTAACAGAATTGAAATGAGATCTGGTCAGATTGTCTAACCCAGAAATAGGTCTGGTTAAACACTGAATTGCTTGTATTAATAATAGTACATGTCACATACACTAAATTATCCCATCAAAAACCACTGTAAAAATATTCCACTTACTTGTATTTTAGCTCCTGAATTGTGCCTAGGCATTTGAAGGTACCTTGTACCATGATGGCTAAACGAGTACAGAGGGCTTCACATTCTTCCATACTTTCAAAACAGAGAACAGACATTTGAGATAAAAGCCAACAGATGTACTTCAGCTGCTTTTGGATTCTGAATTCTAACTGTTTTTACCTGTGTGAGGTCAGAACCACCGCTCGCCCATCTCTGAGCACACCAACAATAGAGTCCCACAGCAGGCGCCGGGACTGAGGGTCCATCCCGGTAGTTGGCTCATCCTGTAATGGAAATGTTAAGGCAATCAGAATCAGATAAAAAAGGGAAAATCTATTTAAATCAAGTAATTTTTTGGACCATGGCATGTAATTGCTTCTCCACAGTAATCTGTGCCTTGAGAAAGCACATAGACCTTGAGAAGCATAGGAGTGAGTGGGTACCAATGGACTTCTTGTCACAAAGCAGTAAGGAAATAAGTACATGGAGTGTGGGTAAGAATGCAGTGCTGTCTGTGCAGGGCATAGCTACAGGGAAGGGAGTGCCTTTTATGGGCAACAGTGAGCTCTCACCATGTCGTCTTACTTGCATAAATATATAGGACATTGCTCAATCCAAGAAACTAGAGAAGTCACTTTGATTTACAGCACCTGCATAAATCAGCTCACCCAGTAGGTAATAACAAATGTAAAAAAATCTAGGATATAAAAATTTTCATTGAACATCTTGTCTTAAGAAATTATGAGAAAACATTTTATCTGACTGTTTATTACTTACAGGCAGAATACATATAAAGGCATATTAAATGGTAAAAGGAACCATGGTACTAAAATGTATTAAAACACTTCTTCATAGACTTTACAAAGTAAAAGTGACGATGACTAAAAGTCATAGACATACAAATTAAGGTGGTAGAATATAATCTAAATAAAGACTTTTGGTACTAATTTCATATAGAATTTCCCTTTAGATAAGCAGCTATCTGATCACGTAGTTTATATGGCAAGAACTACATTTCAGCATTTGTAAAGTTTAGTATAAATTTGTATAATTTATTCCAAAGACATAAAAGGCTGCAAAAGGGTAGCAATCTTTCACTGTACTGCTGGACAAAGCACCCAGGTGTATATGTTGGAAGATCTTCTTTATATCAGTGGCTACATAGACAAGAAAAGGAAGACTGAAACTAAACAAGGTTTAGATGTAGATTTTTCTGAATTATAGATTTTATCTCAACACATTCTTGGTTGAAGATCTTTCTTTTATAATCACATTGGAAACATAGTTATGCATCCCAGTCTATGCCTGAAATTAATTCAAAATTACACTGAAATAAGTTGAGGGCAGAAAGGAGCTTGCAAGGACTTTGTAGCTCTCCAGCATGTAGTGTTGTGAGAGGTTATATTTAACTACCCAGCGCTGTGTTTCCATGACACTTACTAGCAAGATGAGAGGTGGGCAGCCTATCAGGGCAATGGCAGTGGAGAGCTTGCGCTTGATGCCACCACTGTAGGTCCCTGCCAGGTGGTCTGCATACATAGGGAGTCCCAGCTTCTGGATGCCCCATTCAGCAACCTGGGAGAAAGACCATCTATTTCACACAGCAGCTAATGCAGAACAGACAGGATTGTTCATACATCCCTCTTCTGGTAGAAACATGACAGCCCCCTGAGGTTTAGCATATTCATTTTAGAACTGGGCCAGGGAAGTACAAAATATTTATGACTACGATGATGAGGGAAGTTCAAACTATGTGAGGGAAAGCCATAAAGCAGCCTCAGCTGTAGACTTCTTTCTGTGTAAGAACTTAGATTATTTTCTTCTGGAATCTTCTATATGTTTTCTTTCCTATACATACACAACTTTAAAGGCAAGAGCAAAACAGCAAGCAGTGCGATTCTGAGTCATAGGAATTGCATATTTAGCCTTCCACTGTTGGTGCCACAGATTTGGAAGTACCATTAATGCCTGGGAACCTGCATTTGATAGTGTGGTCTTGTTACTTAACTGTCCAAATAACAGGAACCACTCCCAGGACTTCAATACACAGAATAACAAGTCCACTTTGGAAATTCTGGCCCTTGGCATGTTAAGAGCACAATTAATCATCACAAATATCACTGTAACTATCAAAAGCAAGACTACTTTACCCTCTGGATTTCTTCTGCTGGAACCCCCCGCAAGCGTGCATATAAGTAGAGGTGTTCTCGTCCTGTGAGCAGGTCATCAATGGCATCAAACTGAGGGCAGTATCCCATGTTTTGATGGACATTAGAAATGTGGGTCAATATACTGGAGAAGCAAGGAAAAGAGTTGTAGTTCTGTAATACTAGCTCTAAGACAGAGAAGAACAGTTTGAATAAAATATTTTCTGGGGCAACAACTCTTGTAAGAGGAGAATTAATTTTTCCTGATAAAACATCCTACTAAAATACCTGTCTGTACATAAGAGCAAGGAGTATATTGTTGTAAGTCAGCTCAGTCCTGGTTAAGAGTGTAAGCCGATTTCCTTTCACCCATTTTCTTGTTAAAGTATAGGCTAACTTAATGAGAAGTTCTTTAAGCAGCCACTCGGGTTTAATTTTTGAAAACAGTGTTTATTTCTAGAAGAAAAGAAGCAGTTATTTCAGCTCAGAATGTGGTCACTAGCAGCAGCAGACAGGCAGGACACAAGGCTAACACTGCAATGATAGTAGAAAAAGTACAAAATCACAGAATGGGTGTAGTTGGAAGGGGGCTCTGGAGGTTATCCTGTCCACTGACCATGCTTGGGCAGAGTCACCTAGGATAGGATGCCCAGAACCATGTCCTGGCAACAAAGGAGTTATTGTTCAAATCACATCAATGGACAAAGAATCAAATCCCAACTACACCTAACAAGCCAAGGCACACAGCTTGGAAGTAAACTAACATAAGTGCATACTAGATCCCACTGTAATAACTTAGGACATTATGCCAGCACTGTGTAAACAAAGATGCTAGAAACAGCCAGAGGAAAGTCCCAAAGCTCAGATCAAAGTACCCTGTTGGATGGGTTATCCTATGTTTGGGAGCTCTTGTCACTAGATATGATTGCCTTGTCACACTGTTAGCATTACTACAACTTACCCACAGATTTTACAAGAGTGTTAAAGGTATCAAATGCAATCATGTGATAGCTGTGATCTTGGTTCCATACAGCTGCTGGATCACTGAGAGTGTGGTCTGGACAGTTCTGTGCTGGCAAATGGACTGACACAGGGGTTTTTTTAAGGTACTTACCTATTGCCAGCCACTATAGCATCTCCAGATGTCACATCAGTATCTCCAGTCAGCATTTTGAACGTTGTTGTTTTGCCAGCGCCATTCACTCCCAAAAGGCCAAAGCACTAAATTGCAAAATTTATCATATTCTTTAATATTTCCAACTTGCAAATCAGCAGGGGCATAAAATCTGAACTGATCCACGAAATGTAATCCAGTGTTATTGAACAACCTACCTCTCCGGGACGGATGCCAACACAGAGTCTGTCCACTGCAGGCTTGCGTCGACCTGCATAAATCTGTATTGACAGGGGGAGGAAAAAAAAGGAAAGTTCTTATTTCAAGACATCTACAAAAATGAAAATCATCTGAATTTTTTAGTTTAATGCTCTTGGGATGAGGCAACTTTAGAACTAAGACAGGAGTAAATATTTGTTTCATTCTTCTCAAAACATTACCTTGGTCAGTTCTTGTAATTGTAAGACATCTGTTTTGTTTCCTCCATTCATAATTCTTTTTCTTTCTTCTGCAACATCCTCGTCTTCATTAATAATAGGTGACATGGCACTCTGAGCAAACCTGAAAAACCCAAGATACTGAGTTGCCCTGGGTTCAGTTAGAATAACAGTGTGAAACAATGGCTAATCTACTGCCAAAAATGTGACTGGTGGAAGCAGTGGGGTTGAAAATTCACAATGTGACATTGGCTGGAGTATTCCTGCTGTTAGGAGAAGCCCTGACCTTTAAAGTTAATCTCTAAATGCTAAAAAGGGAGGAAATGGCTTGCTTAAAAGAACATGCCTTGTCAGTCACTGATATGGCAGTAACCTGCCTCTTTGCCACAGCTTTGACTATTTGGCTGCTCTTAGTAGCTAGAGATGTCCTTAGAAGTTTTGAGTAGATCTCTCTGCAAGATGGTATTTTTTTACTTGCACCAATTAGTACTCTTTTTGGCAATCTTGAATGAGAGTGAATGACCCACTCACAGCTAGTAGGTAGCTGTTTTTATCAAGGGAGAGGCACATTTGCAAAGCAGAGAGGGTGAGTTCACATCGTGTCCAGGACACAGCTGTCCTGTGCCATGGACCGGAATTGCTGTCTCGGGATGTCAGGCCAGTAGCTCATAGGCTACTGCCTAGCCTGACTGGTACTGAGGACGCTACAAACATTCCAGGTAATTTCATAATCTCACTATTACAGTGTCTTAAATGAAAAAAAATTACATTAAAATCTTAATTCAAGAAAACTAATTTTTTAAATAAAATATTCTTAAATCCCCTTAAGATAATGCAGATTTGTAAATGCTTTCTTGAATCAGGATATCAAAAAATTAAGATAAGATCAGGTATGTAAGTAGAAAACAAAAAAGCTACAAATTTAAAGAAAAATTAAGAACAAAAAGAAAAAAAAGAGGGACATAGAGAATAGCAAAGATAGTCATCCTTTTAATAAAGTAACATTAATAGAACTTTTAGACATACCATCTTGTGGAGAACAAACGGTGCTGCATAAGGAGATTCAGAGAGAAAAACACAACTCCTTGAAGAGCCATAGCAAACAGGTTCTTTCCAACAAAGTCCCACTGAAAGGGATCAGAAACATGCTCCTCACCTTTGGAGAAACAGCACCACAAAGGAAGGTGAAATACTGTTGAAAAACCCCACCATGCCTCAGAACAAAAAGCATAATCATAATGAATTATTGTACTTTATTTGCTCATGATCAGGCAATGGTTTTAATTTTCCAGTCTTCTAAAAATTCTTAACAAAATGCTTTCCAAGTTCAGCTGCTCTATGGGAGTAAAAATAAACATAATCTCTCTGAATATGCACTATTTTGGACATCATTACGTGAAACTTGCATGGATTATATGAAAAGACACAAGTTTTCTGAATAAAAACAGAGGAGTTCTGCCGTATGACTATTCTTTAATAAGTTGTCTGGTATCAAAGACAACCATATCCCAAGAGAATGCATTTGAAGAATAACACTTACTTTAAACATTAACTGAGGTATTCAGATGAAATGAAAAAATAAATCCTCCTGTAATGATTTAAGGTCTTCCAAACAAAGGATAAAAAGACACCACAGTCTGACACTCAAAAAATGGGTTAATTTCCAATGCAGACTACTGGTTGGGCTGTATGGTTCTGGCAGCACCATCAGAAGCTATGATTCCTTCAGAGAGGGTGAACTTTCATACTCCCCTTCCGTCTAATGATGGAAGAGGTGAGAATTTCAGAAATATCTACTACTTTTCTGAGTTAATCCTTCCAAACATCTTATCTAAGGTCAGGACATGTGACACTGCTGTAATTTGTTTCTTATTGGCTTTACTTACCAAACCTTGCATATACTTCAGTCACAGCTTGGTTCATGGCCAAATCGATGAGTCCACGGCCCAAGCAAAAATGTGGAAGGATAAGCAGCACAGTTTTCAATGTTTTATTAAACTTCAGCAAAGACTGTAAGAAACAGAAACAACATAGGCTGTTTAAACCAGACCGGTTTAAGAAAACAGCAACATAAGTGAAAAGTTCTTTGTCACATCAGAGAAACTGGATGTTCTGTGTTCCTAAAACAGAGAAAACAGAGTATTTATCAAGTTACACTCAAAGCAAAATAAAACACAAAGAAGCAGAATTCTGGCATACAGTGCACTAGACAAGGTGCTTGTGAAAAACTGGCAATAGGGAGAAAAATTAGTTTTTGTAATGAAGTATTTCCCTGTGTAGAAGAGGTAATGTAATTCTGGTGATAACATGTAAAGCTGCTATGGGGCTGTGTGTTGGATTTGCTCTGAAAACAGGGTTGATAACACAACAGGGATGTTTTAGCTATTTCTGAAGAGTACTTGCAGAGACAAGACCTTTTATGTGCCTTACCTTACCCCCCTAGCAAAGAGGCCGGAGATGCACAAGGAGTTGGTAGGGGACACAGCTCAGAAGACTGGCCCCAGCTGACCCAAGGGATATCCCAGACCATATGCAGTCATGCTCAGCACATAAAGTTGGGAGAAGACAAAGCAAGAGGGGAATGTTCAGAGTTATAGCATTTGTCTTCCCAAGTAACCTTTTTGTGTGATGGAGCCCTGCTTCCCTGAAGATGGCTGAACACCTGCCTGCCTATGGCTAAGTGGTGAATGAATTCCTTGTGTTGCTTTGCTTGTGTGTGCAGCATTTGCTTTATGCATTAAACTGTCTTTATCTCAACCTATGAATTTCCTCACTTTCAGTCTTCTGATTCTCTACCCCATTCCATGAGGTGGGGGAGCGGGGTGCAGAGTGAGTGAGTGGCTGTGTGGTGCTTGGTTGACATGGGATTAAGCCATGACATTAGTCAGGGCTGCCACAATACTATAAAGTACTGGTGGCTGGGCATAATTGTACTGTGGATGTTGGTGCAATGTGGAGATGCCTGAAACAGTGTAAGTGCCAGCACCAGTTGATCTGCATCAGCACTGAACCCAGAGAAGGGCCATCCTCCCTCTGGAGATAGTGTCTGCAATGGAGACACGTTTTCAAAGGTGACCATGCTGCCCTGATGTCCCATAGACTGAATGGCTCTAGATTGAACCCTATCAAGAACCATAGCTGTGAATGCAGGAACAGCAGGGACAGAAAGTATTGTCAAGTTGGCCCTTGAAAACATGAATTTAACCAAGATCTGTTTCTCCTTTGCAGCAAATAACAATGCTTGGTCAGCACAGAGTGCTTGAAAATGCACTATCAGTGATGATAGTTAATTGGACTGCTGTCAGATGGGGTGTCAAATGGAGTGGCCAGACTCCAACAACTGTGGAGATGATAGCAGTAGTGCATATAAACCAACAGCTATTCATAATCTGATGTTTTAGCCTTCCTAAGAAGTAATTTTGGCACTTGCTGTATTCTGTCACCTTTCTGATGGTGTTAAATAATTTTCAGGCAATTCTCAAAATGCTACTATAAGCAGAACATCTCGTCTAACACAATAAGCACCAGGAGTAAGTGCCTACCATCTAAATCTTCCCATACAACACAAGCTGCAGAAGCAAGCACAAAGTGCCGTGTCTCGACCTCCCAACTATGAAAGTATACAGAAGTTTGCTCATAGGTACAAAAAACACTCAATGTCATTCCTTGTGTCTGCAACCCTAGATACAAATTTCTCTGAGTCACTTCTCTGGGTTATTCTGCTCACTTGTACCTGCAGTTATTTGTTTACTGGCAGAAAAAATAGCAAGGTAGAAAAAGACTCTTACTGTTAGGGGTGGTCATGCTTGGATGTTCTTTGCACACCTCTTTAAATCCAGTGATTAATAAAAATATATATTGAGTTTGCATGGTAAAGTTTTGGCAACGGCAGGACTACAGGGGTGGCTTCTCTGAGAAGCTGCTGGAAGCTTCCCCCAACTGCCTGGCAACTCCCAAGATGGATTTGCTGCTGGCCAAGGTTGGGCCAATTAGGAATGGTGGCAATGCCTCTGTGATAACATATTTAAGAAGAATTCAAAATAAAAAGTGATTGTGTAGTTTTAATTGTGGCCAGAGAAGGGCAGGGTGAGAATATGCGAGAGGAACAACTATGCAGACACTAAGGTCAGTGGAGAAGAAGGGGCAGGAGCTGCTCCAGGTGCCAGAGCTGAGATTCCTCTGCAGTCCCTGGCGCAGACCATGGTGAGGCAGCTGTGCCCCTGCACCCCTTGGAGGCCCATGGGGATGCAGAGATCCACCTGCAGCTCATGGAAGAGACCCATGCCAGAACAAGTGGAGGCTGTGACCCTGAGGCCCACGGAGAGAGGAGTCCATGCTGGAGCCGCCTGTCCTTGAGGGCTTGCACCCTGTGGAAGAGTGACTCATGCTGCAGCAGTTTGAGGAGGACTATTGCCTGTGGGATAGACTCACACTGCAGCAGTTTGCAGAGTGCTGTTGCTTGTGAGATGGACTCACACTAGAGAAGTTCTTGGGGAAGTGTCTCCTGTGGAAGGGACCTCACAGTGGAGGAGGGGAAGGACTCCTCTCCCTAAGCAGTGGGAGAAACAACAGGTCATGAACTGACCATAACCTCCATTCTCTGTCCCCCTGCAACACTAGGGAAGGAGGTAGAGTTGGGAAGGAGGGAAGGTTGGGGAGAAGGTGCTGTTTTCAAAACTTATTTTATTTCTCATTATCCTACTCTGATTTTTTTAATAATAAATTCAACTAATATCTCTAATATTTGCCCGTGATGGTATTTGGTGAGTGATCTCTCCCAGTCCTTAACTCACGAAGCCTTCATTATATTTCTCTCCTCTGTCCAGCTGTGGAGAGGAGTGAGAGAGACGTTTTGGGGGGTGCCTGGCATCCAGCCAGCATCAACCTACTACAAACCATTACTTACCAGGTTATTTTCAAATAATTCCAGGATGAATGTAATGGCACTGCTGTTGATTCCCACAAAGAGATTAATACAAGACAATGCAACATAAGCAGTGCTGGGGATACTGAAGAAAGAAGAAGCAGGGTACATCATGGGAATTACTGCCCATCTGCATGCAAGAAATAGAAAAAACTGTGATAACTTAGTATTCTCATGTCAGTTGGCCTAAAGAAAACACAAAGTTGAGCTTCCTTCCCACCCCAAGTGGAGCAAAATGGTGTAACCAACCAGTAACCCACCACAGTCTTTTCTCCCTGGTTACTACATAAGATTTTTTTCTGCTTAGTCTTTTTTTGGTATTAAAATGCAGGGCAATAGCTGCTGCTAAAATTGAGAAAACTTAATGCTAGCAAGGTTGCTATCACCCCAGGTATCTTTGCACACTTCAGTGAAATGTACACCAAGAGGGAGAAACAAAGAAATGCTGAATGTTGAAAGATACTTTAGTATTGACTGTGAATGTAGTAAATGAACAACCACTAAATTCCTACACAATGTACAAGGAAGAACGCAGAAAACTGAACAAATATGTTTTCCTGTACAGATCACATTTAAGGCTTAAAAATGCAAGGCAGGCAGTGACAAAAGAATCTCTTTTCCAGCATATAGCCAGACAGAGTATGTAAATATCCCATAGAAGAATACAGTTTTAACCTGTTTTGGATTCACTCAGTTCTGTTCTTCAAATCTGGGTTCCACTACGTACCAAGCTCAGTACTATGAAATCATTTCCATGTGAAATACAGGGCCCACCTACAGCAGTGACCTTGAACACTCACCCATACAGGAGCAGCAAGGCAACGAGCACAGGGAGATTGGCTGGGGAGGCGTATGCTTTCTTGTTGAATCCAACGAATATAGCCACAACCATTCCAGCACTCAGTGCATAATTCACCTGCCACAGCACAGGGGGAAGATCAATGTGTAAGACCTGAGAAGGGCTGCAAACATATCCAGATCCTACACATCATTCCAAAAGGATTTTATATTGAGGAAAATCAGAATTTGAGTTAGACTAATCACACTGAATCTTTTAGATCAACAGGTCCTTGGCAATGCTCAACGTTTTTCTAAGATATCTTTTATCAGACTGTTCATAAAAAATACAACATATACTGTTGTTTGTTCGATTATAGTTTGTGAATCCATTATTTCATATCCAGCTGCCAGGCTTCCCAAAAAAAGGGCCATGGGTATACAAGGAAAGTGCAGTTTCTGGTGATGCAAACGAAGGCTGCGTAGGATGGAAAACCTCGTTACTTGAGCCACATTCCTGGGAAGAGGCTAAAGTGAGTATGTTTGGCCATTGCTGCATTTCTCTGTTCAGTATTAGTAGCACTACTCTACTGCAATGCACAGAATTCCCCATGCAGAATGGAAGGCAGCATTTCACAGAACTGCTAACACCACTTAATGCCTTTGCATCATGCTGTCAAGGGCAACGGCCAAGCAGAATTCCTGTCAAGGAAGCTGCTGTGAACAGCAGGGAACAAGAACTCTGGGACCTGCTTCTTTTCCCTCATTTACTAAAATAATGCTTTGCTTTATCTTCTCCTGAGAGAACACCTTCCAAATCCTGAAGAGTTTTGTGCTTTTCAAATATTGATTTTCTTTTTAATTTTTTCAATTCTGTGTTCATGCTTTTCTTATTGCGTAATTTCTTGGCCGCTTTCTTGGTTGTGAAGGCATGGCCAGAGAACCAGTCCTTCTTGTGCCTCAGCCAGCCAAAGAATTTTCTCTTTTATGAAAAAGTGGCTGGAGGGAAGCTGAGCCCTGTCGAAGCAAGTCTGGACCTGTGGTATAAATCTTTTTGAAAAAACACAGTGACCATGATACAGTGACCTAAATGAATATGTCATTTCAGACAACCTAGAGTATTTTGTCAGGCCTATAGATTCTGTTCCAGCAGGCTGTGAATCTTCCCCATTTAGGTTTCTCGAATATCTTGAAATATGTTTTGGGTCTTCTAGAGGACAGGAGTGACTAGCACCAGGCAATGAGGCTTTTCCCTGCTATAGTAAGTTGTACTTCATTATATATTCAGTTGTAAGGACTAGAAATCCTAATACTATAAAAAATACAGCTTCATTAGTTGACTGAGTTGCGCACCTGAATGAAATAGTTCAGAAGCCAGATCCTTAACATGCTCTCTGAGAAATACTTAAGAGAAATGAATGCTTTGAAATGCTTAGAATCACTTTCACTTGATTCACTGGTTAGCCCTCAGTTCATGCATACCCAGGACAACCAGAGGCTGTCAATCAGACCAGCAGTTACTTACTATGTCCCACATGAAGTTAGTTAGCCAATAGGTAACAGGGCTCACACCACTGACAAACTGCAGATGTTTAGCTTTTGTTACACGTTCTTGGATCAGGTATAAAACAAAACTGGCTGGTATAAAGGACATGGCAAAAATCACACAAATGGCAACAACAGCATCCACTGAAGTGGTCAGTCTACAACAGAGCACAAGAAGGGACTGTGAGCAAGGGAATAGATGCAATGCAACACTGTATTAGCATTTGGGGACTCTGGAGGGTGTTAGAAAATCTAGAAGTAGCAAGGCTGTTTTTTAAGTAGAAGACTTCTCTGGTTTCAAAATGTGCTAGTGTATTTTTCCAAGTTATTTTGAGGACTGTAGCTAACAAATATGGCACCATTCCCTGATCTTTTACTTTCTTTATATATCTCAGTTTGACAGCCTGTCCTGTGTGGGGCATCGCAAACTAGTCACTTAGGCACAATAGCCAAAGTGCTCTGGAAGCAGAGAAAAGAGAAACTTAAAAAGGCAAGTTGAAGACAGTGAGATGAAGCATAGATTTTGCCTCTGTGCTATAACGCAAAATTTTCAGTTTCATTGAATTAGGAACTTAATAGGAGAGTGAAAAATCTTGTCTTTTTAGGGATGTCTTTTTCAAGGAATTATAACTTTCAGATTCTGGAATACACCAACCCTACTATGTGCCATTAAAATCTACCTGTGTGCTCTCCTTGGCACCAGGACAGTGTTGTCAACTACTTGACCTGTAGTCAATCATGGGCAAGTTCTCATTCCATTTTTTATTGCATGTTTTATTTCAGAAGTAAATGTATTGGATTTGGAGCATGAACAAAGATTTCAAAGTCTTTGTGCTTGGGAATCAACAGAAACATGTAATAATGTATATCCAATGGTCATAGTTCCTATATGGGATGGGAATGAACTCTTACGTGAATATAATGAGACATGAACAGATTCTTGTTTAGAATAAAACTTCAGGAAAGGGCCTCCATATTCTGACAATTGAACTCTTGCTCCTCAGAGAGTGAGCATGTTGGAAGTCGCAAGCTGCCAGGAGAGGGAAGGGTAAAAGCCAGAAGCACAGCACAAGCAGACTTACACAGTGACTTCAGAGAGTTGCTCCTTGGTGAGGTTCAGTGGATGGTTTATAGCAGTGATCCCATGCTCCTCAGGGGCTTGGCCAGTCCTCAGATTAGCTCTGAGGATTGCATTATTGGCTACATTGAGGAAACTAACCATAGCATGCCAGCCTTTATTGTTAAACCACACCTAAAAGAGTCAGAAATCACAGATTAATTTAAGAAGCCTTCACTGAGCTACGGGAGAAAATTTGGCTGCCTTTTATCTACTTCGGTGGGCATTGTCAGCAGGGGTGAATCCAGAACCAGGAATTCAGTTCCTAGGCACAGTCCTGCAGGAGGAGCTCACATACTATGCTTTTAAAAGCATTGGACAACTACTGTCAGGGGATTTTAAGGTTTAGTGTACTACTCAAAGTATTTAGGACAGCAAGTAGTAATAAGAAAATTATTTTTAAAAATCTCACATTTGAAATACTGTGAATAAGAATTATCTATAGGATGGGATACAGCATTAATACTAAGTTATTTCTAAAGTATAGCATTTCAGCTCTTCTTGCATCTGGGACTAATACCAGCAATATTCTCATAATTTGAAGTCTATATCAAGAAAGACTGTGAGTTAGCAGAGTAATTCCAGAAAATACCTTAATATTATCTTCAGTTTCCATGTATTTAAGGAAATTAGGGATTTCTTTAGCAGCAGCCAATGAAGTTTGTCCCTAAAACACAAAAGTAAAATCTAAAGATCAGCGCTCTAGGTGAAATACAATGCTGCAGTAACCATACTTTAATAAGGGGTCAAAAAACAAACAGACAAAATTAAAAATCTTGCTTACTCCTGTCACATTCATCATTCGGCCAAGATCACTTAAAAAATCGACAATTTGATCTCCAGAAACATGAAGAACTGGAAGCCTTCCTCCTATAGAAATTCCTCCATATCTAGTAAAGAGAAAAATATCATCAATAACTCATACCACACACCCATAACTGTACATTAATGGAAATACTAAAAACCCACTTAATAGAAGTTTAATTTCTGTACATCAAATATTTCACATACAACAATTTCTACTCTTTTTCTAACAAGTTGTATTAGGACTTTATAGGGCTTACAAATAATAGAAGCTCTGCCAGTTTGAGAGGTTTGTGCCAGGATCCCGAGAAAATTATTTAGGTAGAAGATTTGGAGAAAACAGTGATTTCTGCAGAACAAAATCTTTAAATCAAGATAATTGCCATATAATGGTTTAGACAGCATGGAGGATTAAGGATAGTATAGACCTCAGCTAAAATTTCAGATGCTCTGAGAGGAGCAGGTATTCACCAATGTCATTACTAACCAGCACTCCATAATGATAAATACTATTGCACAAGATGAACTGAAGCCTAGTCCCATGCTTGCACATGAACAAGCAGATATTCCACGAAGAAAGGCAGTCATCCAGCTGCTATCTTTGAAGTGAACTCCTACTGCTGGTGAAAAATGAAATATGTGCTTCAGGCTAACCAGTTTCTTTCTAAACTCAGTAACTGCGGTGCAGACATCACACACTGGCGTTAGTGGTTGTCTCTACCTAAAGAAGAGCACTAGTGGAATCTGGTTTATAACTTCTGCACATCTACAGAGCAGGCATGAGGAATTGTGGCTGTTACTTCTGTATTTGATAGGCTGGTGTCTAGGTTTCATCCTACTCAGGCCCTTTTTTTGGAGGGTTTATACTTTTTCTGCAGCACTAAAAGAGCTGTGTCACAGCAGTATTACAACATACTGCACTATTGTGTTAAACATTTTCACCACACAGGTCCCATTGGTTTGACTCCTGTAGGTAATAGAGCTCTGATAGTTCCATTGTGAGCCTCTAGCCCTCATCTCCTGTGGAGAGTTCAAACGAGTATAACCCTTGTCTTTATTAGACCCTTCCTGATCCCCAGTGTCTTTCCCACTGAAGCCATTTCTTTGTTCTACACTGTCACAATTCCCCTTGTTCATTTGCAGAAACATTGTGAGGCTCCCTGGTTAAACAGAAATTCATTGTTCCTTTGTTTACCACTTTAATCAGTGAATTGGTTTCTTACCTCTGCTCATTGACCCAGTATTTACTCTTCAAGCTGAAATAGACACAGAGAATCCCCTCTCAGTGCACAGAATCAAAGTCAATGATAAATAAAAATTAAAGTAGAATTCTTATACTTTGCAGACCTCCAGTCTGCTGGTTATTACTTTGAGTTGTGGGGTTGGCAGGACTTTTGGCATTCCTTGCAGTGTGTTTTTGGCTTTTTGTTTTCTGATATGATTCATCTCCAATTCATACACAGATAAGCAAGATTCCTAAAACGACACATACTGGGCTATTCTAATCCATAATTAATTGTTTTAAAAAGATGTATCTAATGCAATTATGACACATGCTAAGGGGAATCAGTCAAAGGCAGTCAGCACATAGCTAATATAAAGGAAATTTCAAGAACTCTGCTGGGAACTGAAAAAGCAGCAAGGCCTGAATCAGAGATAAAAGGCCGTGGACACCTCACAGCTAATTACCACACTCAACACATAGGCCAGCTGAGGAGCTATCAGTAGGATGGATGGATCTGTGTAACATTGTCCTTTGGCTGCTCTTTAGCACTTCTGGGAAGCAAGTGATAATTAACTCAGGCAGATAGTCATATTAGTGTGGCTACAGCTCTTCAGGGAGACAAAGTATTATCTCTGCAAGGCAGCTCACCAACGCTGTGCAAAGGCACCATTTTTGTCACCATTAACAAGGCATTCCATCAGCACTGACCCTTAGCTCTGCCTATAAAGGAGTACCTGATTATACAAATAGTTATCACTGAAAATATTTAACTCCCCTAAAATCAGCCTCTTCTAGTCTTATATCAGAAATATGGACATGGTGCTCAAATCTACAGAATACTGTGGTAAATCAGGTGTTATGCCATTATTAAATAAGAATTTCATTGCCAGGTACAAAATACCACATGTGAAAAAGAAATAGAGATTCATCCCTACCTTCCTTTTATCAAAGTAGGATATGTTTTCACCAGAAAATCTGAAATATTTCTGTGGGTCAGATCTTGAAGAATTTCTGTGCTGCGTTGCACTCTCTGGCAAGAAACAAAATCCTAATCAATCACAATAGAGTGTCTTAAGCTATTAATTGTTTTTCAGGAAAAGAGAAAACGGAGTTTTGGTTGAAAGAAAATGCTCAGGTTCATAGTATCACTGAAAGAGAGTGGGTCAGTCACTCGTGGGTCATTTCTAGCCCAGACATCTTTACTTTACTAAGACTTTAGAAGAAATCAGTAAGTTTGTGATGCATGACACAAAACAGTTGCATGTCACTCTGAAACAGGTATTTGCAACAAAGGTCAGGGTTACTCAAGGCTTTTTCTTCAGTCTGAAAGAAGGAAACGTTTCAAATAAACTGAGGCCCAGTAAAAAAAAAAAAAAAAACCAAACAAAAAAAGGTAGTTTCCGATGATTTAGCAACTTTAGACAAAAATTAATACAAAAAATTCACCTTCACTAGCACATTAGATAGTTTGAATGAAATCTACTTTTTTTTTTTTTTTTAATATGAAAACTATGCCACATGACAACTTTGTCGAGTCTTTTACAAATACAGGGGTGCTGTGAAATACAAGACTTCACACTCCTGAGTTTATCCCAAGGTAGAATACACTTTAAGAGGTTCCTGGGCAGCTTCAGATGGCAAAGCTTGCAACCTGAAATCATCTGATAATGACCTAGAAAGCAAGTATAATGAACCTTCCAGAAGTTCCTACATTTGTCCACAGAGAGTACTGAATGACACAGAAGACAAATTAGGAACGTCCAGCTGATTCTAGACAGGAAGACTGGTAGCATCCCCATAGTGCCTTCATTAATTGTCTATGCTTAAACACAATTCTATTGACAGTTATTTACACACTGTGGCTTTCCTGAAGACTCAAATGTGAACGGTTTCTTTCTGACAAGTTATACAAAACTATAATATCCTGAAAAATTATCAGGATAATGTTATAATAAACACATTTTGTTTAGAGGACTAGAATCCCCACAAACAAATAAAAAAATTTGCACCTTACTTGGAATTGAAGTTTTAGACTAAAGATCTCTGAAATACACTAGCACATAATCAGCAAAATTCAACTTTGTTGGACAGGCATTACTTGGAAATCAGAAATAACTTGGGATGCTGTGAGTAAGGTATATAACCTCTATCAAATTCTTTTCTTCATAAACAGGAATTCTATAGATATTTGAAACAACTTTGTTTTGTGAACATTGATAGAGAAATCAAAGCAAGCTGAATCAGTGCTTTCCAGAGATTGTGTCATAGAAAATGACAAAGTCACCCTCCCTGGAGCGTTCAAAAATATCGAGATGGGGCACATGGGCATGGAGTTCAGTGGTGAAGATGGCAGTGCTGGGTTAACAGCTGGACTCGATGTTACAGGTGTTTTTTAAACTTAATGATTCTATGATTCTATGAAAATCAGAACTATTTTAGTTGTTTTGCTAGTGTATTCAGCCTGGCAAACAGGAAAATGAAGGATGAACAGTGTGCATGGTGAGACATTAAATTAGTCAGCTACTAGTCTGAGAGTGGCTGCAATTCTGTTTAACTTCTTAGAAAAACGTTTATAAAATGCAAACACTAACAGGCTGTAAATTCCCTTTGCTCTTCAAAAGAGCAAGCATATTTTATAAAGGGCACTACTAAGATTATTCATTGACAGGAGAGGAGGGAATGTAGCTCTGTTTTCTTCCATACAGCATCAGTGGTTATTAAATTACCCATCTTCATGCACATGCATACAAATATTCATTTTGCTAGCTTAGAACATTTCTGATAGAAATGGAAATTAAAGACATGCAAAAAATAATAATTTGGGGTTCACTGAATATTAATTTTCCCATTTTAATGAGAGGACCACACTCCATGTTTTTAATTTTGTGACATTTTTTTCTTTTTTGTCTTTCCTCTTTCTCCCTCCTGCCCTTCCCTCCTTTAAACAAAGGCAACCTTCTAAATATAATTGTTCTTTGAGGCCAAAGAAAATATTTTTTTAAATTATGTGACAAATTGTTAAAGCTTCTGTGATTTTATTCTACATGAAAAGTTTGCGATTTGGATGAAAACAGCAATCAAAATTTATTTAAATGTGCAAGCTTTCCCAATACCTCTGAAACTGAATTCCAAATTCCAACAAGTCTTGTTCTCTTGAAAAAGAATGTACTCAACTCCTTCCACGTACATTAGCATTGCAATTAGTTACTTAGACACTGATCCCTTTTCCAGTACTTGCCATGAAACTTTTCTACAAAAATTTATGGCACAAGGACACAACCTGTGGTGGTGGGAGGCCTCCTGCACCTGCAGGGCATTCTGGCAGCATGGTGAGTTTCTGGTGAGTGCTGCACTTGCAGGAAGGTGATGGATTCTCGGGGCTCCACTCTTGGCTCAGCAGGAGGCTGCTTAGGTTAGGATGAACAGCAGGTGTGTCCCAGGCAGTTGGCATATTATTGCATGGGTAGTTCCTGTGCAGAGAAACACAGCTTTAAGCTGTGCAGAGATAACAGTCCACCAGAACTCACAAATCCACAAAATCACAGTGCTCTCAGCAGATATTCCCCCCTCAGCCCTCATCCTGTGAGTTTTGAATAAGAACAGCATTTTAGAGTATTTGGTACATGCAAATAAATATAGTCTCCTCCCACATCTCTGCCAAGTTTACTGCCTTCAGCAGATAGGACACTGAAAGAACAAGGGGACTGTGTTTGATCCATTAGTACTGGAAATCTGCAGTGGACATATCTTTGGGAAGAAATTATCGTTTTCCTTTCTCATGCAGTATCTTTTCTTTTTTTAAAGTTTCCTCTTTGTTTCTACTATACCAGGTAGAGGAAAGGAATGGGAGAAGAGGGGACAATCCGAAGGATCAAATTGCTGGATATAATGACTGGGAAAGAGTCAGGAGAAAGGGAAAAAATGTCAAAGCTTAGCAAGCCAGTGAGAAATGGCTCCAAAGCAGGAATCACAGGCAGAGTAAGCAGGTAGGACAACAAAAGATGGAGCTCTACTAATGTTGCCCTCACTTCAGAATGAAAATAATTTCTAACCATAGACACTGTCCTATTGCTACTTCATAATCTGAGCAATTGCTGAAGTTACTGCTTCCAAACACACCAATGGGAACGGGAGGAACCTGAAGGGACTTGGACATGGAAAGTGCCAGGAAGGCTGAGAAGATTTGGGCTTGAGGTCACTGACCTACTGACATAAATTTCAAGGTTGCTTAACTCTCAACACTAAGATACATGAGCTGCTTTCACGTTAAGCACTATGAATCATTCTTAATCCAGTAGAAGTGTTATCTTGCTGTTTGTTTGTTACTTTTCACCCAATATTCGATACAGCCAACAACACATCTGAAGCATTGGCTGTGTTGAAGAATCAAGCCAATTCCTTCCTGTTTCACTATTCAAGTTGCCCTAGAAGTACCCTGCTAGGATCTCATTCAAGAGAAATTAGATAGCAACTTACAAAAGAGGTTGATTCTTCATGCAGCGAATTCCAAATCCTGGTTTGTTCAAGAAAGCATGA
Source organism: Eopsaltria australis (assembly GCA_034509425.1). NCBI lineage: Eukaryota > Metazoa > Chordata > Aves > Passeriformes > Petroicidae > Eopsaltria > Eopsaltria australis. The sequence continues at coordinate 1,430,750 of JAVTVJ010000156.1, forward strand.
GTAAGGGAGACCATCTGCTCATTGCCAGGACGTTCATTGCTAAGGGAATACGATAGGACTTTCTCTATAAAATATTTTTTCAAACTATTGTACTGTAATACACATAGCAACTAAAGAAGGAAAACCATATGGCAGTACCAATTGATGATAATTCAAATGTTTTATTTATTTATATAAAACCAGAAATGTTCTGAGATGGTTGACAGGCTATGGTTCTTATCTCCTAATACTAAAGCTGACTTCTGACAAAGTTCAATAGCAACATTCTCCAAAAAACGCTTGAATCCTCATTGCTATTCTCTCAGTTCTGTCACAATCAGTAATCATAAGATGAAAAACATATTCTGCATTTTCATTTGCAGAGGCCTGGATCTCCTGTTAGACAGGATATGCAACTTTGTAAGTGCTGAGGTCCTGAATTCAAGTAGGAAGAGGAGAATATCGAAGTTATAAAGATATTTGAAAGACTATCTGTTAGATGTGCTAGCAGCTGTATTCTCCATGTGCACCAATTTCAAGCTATTTTAAATCTGCTGATTCCAGTGGAGTGAATCTTTTCTTACATCACACAGAGTCAGAAAAAAGCAGTGAGACAGGGCCCCATGATGTTAAACTCTAGGGAGAAAAAGGTGTATGTGTGACAAATGAACTTCAAGTGATTCCTCTTACCTGAAGAAGGTAAACTGTTGTCCATAGATCCAAGGGTGTAATGTTAAGGCGGGATATTCTCCAAATGGAGGAATAATGACTGTAAGTACTAGAGACAGCAACACAAAACTAGCAGGGAGAACAACCTGCAGGGAACACAAACATTTCACATTAGGTTATTATATATACAATATAGAGTGACACTGTACACACCCCATAATACACATAAACAAAGGAAGGACAGCAGGAGCACAAAGATCCAGTCTGGTTTAACTCCTGAACATCAACAATTTAATTTCCAGCGCTTCTGCTTATAATTCTGGCTGTTATAAAACTGCATTATATTAAAAATAAAACACTGGGCTAGTAATGATAGAATCCTGGACTTGATGCAGTTGCTACACTCCACGCAGAAAGAAATAAAAGAGGAGGCAGAAGAGCTGGAATCTTAATTTCACTGTTACCCATTTGCAGCACCTCTATTGCTTTCCACAGAGGCATCCTTGCTGGAAAGACAGTGTTGACAGTGTTGCAGGAAACAATCAAGAACAGCACAGGTCAGTCAATACCTGTGCCAGGAAGTCCTTGTGGCTGCGGGAGGCGTGGTGGAAGCGTTTGATGAGCAGTGCTTTGATCTGCTGATGTACAAGCTGGAAGCCTTTATACTGTCGGGACCCTTTGCCTTCATTTTGATCTCCTGCTCTGCCTACTGGCATTCGAGAAGTGTCAGTAGTTTTCAGGGCTGTTTGTTCAGCTGCTTTGTTCTCAGTAGGAGTTTTGCCAAGAGCAGAACCATTTTCTTGAGTATCTCCTAGGTTAAGATGAGAAGCATCAGAGAAGATACTTTATCTTTCATACATGAAGTAGCACAGACATTTTAATGAGGTCTAGATTTTACTAACCATATATATCTCCTGATTGTTTTAATTACAACTGTTGCACTGTGGTTGTATTTAGTGACATCATGTAGGTTAACTCTCCTCTTACTCAGCAGGATGAACAATTTAATCATATATGTAGTTTATGACTAATAGTCAGCAAAGTACTTTTTATACAACTACTAAAACTGTTGACATCTGGGTGCTCGAGACTCCACTTTTATTTACATAGTTAAGAACCTCATCCAATCTAAATACAAGTCTTTCTGCTGACTTAATCTGTTTTTTCAGATATCATGTCAGGCCCGAAAACCAGATACTTGCTGACCAAATTTATTTTATCAAGAACAAATAAAAGGCTGAAAGTTCTGAAACTCCTCTTTACAGAGTGTTCAGAATAAAAAGCAGTCCCGAGAACAGTTAATCAAACACGGATTTGTGGATCTATACCTGTTTTTTGCACTTCAGGGTCAGCTTCTGCTGTGACCTTTAGGAAAACCTGCCATAGAGAAATACATTTTCTGGTTAGGAAAAGAATAGTTACAATAATCTGACCTTTAGAACACCATACATCATCCTTCAATATAAAAAAAGAAAACATGGATAACTTTTCAGTATTTCATATTATTACACAATCAGAGGTCTCTTATGAAACACCTCAGAAAATAAATGAATGAGCAAAGATACAAAAAAAAAAGATGCTTTTCAGGTTAATGGGACAATCTCCACAAGGCTACAATGAAGTAAGGCTTGGATCCTTTCTCTAGGCCCTTCTCAAAGATTTTCTGAGTGTGCCACAGCTTACAGGACTAGATATTGAAGGACTTATTAGGAGTTAGGAAGTAAGAACAGGAATAGTCTCAATAATCATTTTGGGTGGTTATGGTCAGCAGGTATTTTAATCTGTTACCTCTTCAAGTGGTGTGTCTGAAACTCCAAAACTGCTGAGTCCCAGGTCATCCAATGTTTCCTCCAGTTCTCTGAAGAGACTGGCATAAGATCGTTGTTTAAAGTTTTTATTGGGCAAAAGATAAATGAGCTCCTGACCAATGCTTTCAATTAATTTTGCTTCTGGGATATGATGGTGGATTACTTCTGCTAGCTCATTTAGATCTCCTGTGAAAAGTCAAAACAGTGTTCATACAATGAATATTTAACCATATTAAGCATGATTTCAAAAGCTTTTGTTTGCACGAAAGGGTACAGCTCTATTACATAACTCACAGATACCTCAGTTAATTCTGCACTAGACTGGGCTATGTTGCTAATTATGCTTTGGAACTATGTAGCAGGAAACTATTTCAGGTTTGTTAATAAAGCACGACAAAATCTTCAGGAATATCTACTTAAATTCTTCTCTTATGCAGAAAAGCCAAAATTACTTTTTTCTGAGAAGGTCTATTTCCTTGCTCTAGATATGCTTCAGTTTTCATAAACAAATTACACAAAACTCAATACCATACTTGTAAAGCACACAAACTTCCAGTTCATTATCTGTACCTGAGACCATATATACACAAAAAAGGGTCAATTGTAAGCAAAACCACAAAGAACCCTTATTAAATTCAAGTTACAGTAAAATGCAAATTTTAGACACAAGGACCAAAGAAGTGGGCCCTCAGCAGCATTAATCTGTTAGACAAGACTGCAGCGTAACAGGAGTCATAGCTATGTGCTGTAATGCTGAACCATCCTGCTTCTTACCATCCAGTTCCAGCTCTGGAGGTCCTTCTTCACCCCTATGCACACAGCTGGAGCAGGAGCAGGAGCACTGAGATCCACAGCTACAAAACGACTAGCGTGGACAAGCAAGAGATAAAAAGATGAAAGTGCTTTGGATACATTCAAAACAGGATGTAAAGGCTGTCAATATTTGAACAGTTTGAGTCAATGAAAAATCCATTCACATCCAGAGCATCCTGAAGATACTATACTGAAAGTCATCTGAAGACTGGATTTAGCAATGCAGAAAATATAAATCCGTCTGCACAAATCAGTTCTAAAAGGCATACAAAATACCTGGTGAAATGTTATCAGCAGGGGCCATGAGTGTCCAGATTGTGTTGCTACTAGGACTGGAAACACCACTTTCAATAGAAAGAACCCAGAACCCTACTTTTCAAGCTGTGAGAGGCTGGTTTAGCTATGGATAAATGCAGAGTTTTCTGGTGTCTGAGCTCCTTACCAGACTACCTAATGTTTAAAATCAGTGTACGGCAAGAGCAAGAATCAGAATGACCTGTATATGGACAAAGGCAACTCAAGAATTGGGGTTGTTTGGCCTGGAGAAGGGAAGGCTCCAAGTAGACCTTAGAGACCCTTCAGCACCTAAAGAGGGCTACAAATGAACTGGATAGGGACTTTTTACAAGCATGTAGTGATAGGACAAGGAGGAATGGCTTTAAATTGGAAAGGGGTAGATTTAGATTAGGTATTAGGAAGAAATTCTTTACTGTGAGGGTGGTGAGACACTGGAACAGGTTGCCCAGAGATGCTATGGATGCCCTATTCCTGGAAGTGTCCATGGCCATGCTGGATAGGGTTTGAGCAACCTGGTCTAGTGGAAAGTGTCCCTGCCCACAGCATGGGGATTGGAACTAGATGATCCTTAAGGTCCCTTCCAACCCAAACCATGCTAATATGATATTCATAATTATATAATTTTATGATTAACTGCAGTTTTGTACAAAGTCTCAAGCAGCACTTTATTGCTTTTTACCTTGCAAGCAGTGCAGTGCAAGCATTATTCAGATTACACTTGCAGGGACGGAGATTCATACTTACTGCAGCCCTTCCCATCTTTGTGGTTCTCATTTTGCGAACAAGGGTGAGATAAAAGCCAGAGCCAAAACAGTTCTTTAGGAATACAGGAGAGCCTGAGCAGAAGAGCTTCCCTTGGGATATGATGGCTACTCTGTCCCCAAGGATGTCTGCCTCATCCATATGATGGGTTGATAGGATAATAGTTCTGCCTAGAAGGAACAAGGAGAAATGTTCAAGGCATGGAGTCTCTCTGGAACTCAAAACTGTGTTTAGCTTTTTGGCAATTATTTCTCTGCACCAAAGCCAGGTCCCAGGTTTGCCACAACCATACATATCTGTTCAAAGAATCATTTGCTTGTGTTCATATCCCACTACTCATAACAGTTTACATAGCAGGCGCATATTGCATCTATGACAAGTTTAAAAATGTCCTACCCAAAAAAAGCAAACTAATAAAATTCGAGTTTCTGCTCTCAAATCTCTTACCTGGGCGATATTTCAGCAGAAGATCCCAGATAGATCGCCTGGAATATGGATCAACTCCAGAAGTGGGCTCATCCAAGACTACCACTTTTGCTTCACCCACAAAAGCAATGGCAACAGACAGTTTCCTTTGCATTCCACCTACCAGGGGACAAACACATCCAGGAGTGTAAGATGCATTATATAAGTGGCAGGGATGTAATTCACATTGCCTTTTGGCGTGGGGACAAACTGCTACAAATAAAATGAAACCTATCCTCAGACACATCTGCAAAGGTATATTAATAGTAATTTGTCTTCTTAAAGTCAAAAAACGTTGTTCAAACTTCTTTTTTTAAATATATTTTTCCATCTGCACATTGCATTTTCTGCTTCTTGCCAGAAGCAAAAGCAGGAAGACATGAGGTTTTCATGTTCTTTTGTGAAACTAACCTACTTTTATAGTTGCAATCAGGACAAAGTAGTATAAGAACAGCTGGCTGTTTATTCAAAACAGCCTTTGAATCTGAAAGTGAGAGCTGTTCAAATATACTATGTGCATTTGTACATTTTGAATGGAAGAAACTACTCCTACCAAGTAATACAGTATTATGGAGCACTGATCTATACAGTGGGGCAGCATGATAGCACAGTATTTCATTTGCCTTGAAATAATAGAAGGTTGTATTTTGTTTTGTTTCTTATTTTAACCAATTATATATATATATTTACTTAAAACTAATAGCTTTAAGGATATTTGAATTTGTTGTATATTTATAAGACATAGAAGCTTTAGAGACAGATTGTGCCAGCTTCACTACTTGTACAGTCCCATTTACTCCTTGAAAATAAAGCCTCCCCTCAGTGCACATTGGTATGCCAGAATACTTGTCCAAAGGCCAGGTAGGATTAGGCTGTGAGCAGCCTAGTCTAGGGAAAGGTGTTCCTGGCCATAACAGGGGGTGAAACTACATAATCTTTAACACCCCTTCCAAACCAAAACATTCCATGATTCTATGAGAGACTGAGAAAAGGCAGCAGGAAAAAACATCATAGAAAATTCCAGTGGGCACCTGACAAATTCTGAGCTTCTTCATTTCTTTTATGGGTGAGGCCCATGTCTTCCAGCATTGTTTCCAGCTCTTGCTCAGCTTCATCCCTGGATCTTCCTTTCAGTTGAGAATAAAACAAGATGTGCTCTGCTACAGTAAGTCTGTGAAATCAGACAGAAAGGCAAGAAGGCACATTAAATGAACAAGCCGGCTTTTTTCCCAAGCAGCAATAAATTCACTCTAGCTTTATCTTGCTAATGGAAGAGAGGTTGCATTACCCTAAAAGATCTCCTTTGGGATCAACACACTTCACTTGGAGGTCATAGTCTCTTTCTTTGCCTTTTCAAAGTAGAACCTGCTACTAAAGGAACAGGTATAGCAGGCATCAAACCTTCCATTTATGGGAATAAAATGGAAGAGTGTCTGCTGTTGAGATGAACACAAACTAATGGAAGTGAAGCTGGAAATCACCAGAGAAGGCAGTAAGTGGTTGAGTGGTAGTAAGAAATGGGCACAAAAATATTCTGCTACTGCACTGTCAACTCAGATTTTTTTGTTTTAGGAGTCCCAAATTATACAGCATGAACCTCCAGGATAACTCCTGCTAACCTACACTACAACGGAAAACACCAAGAGCACTGTTATTTTCCTAAGAAAGTTTGTTCCCGGTGAAATGATGCAGGAGATTCCTCCTGCAGGATGTGAAGAGATGGAGAAGTTCCTCTGAAATACATCTACTGCCAGCACAGTAAGAGAAACAACACGGCCTTTGGGGATTCTCAGGTACGCAGACTGGGATGCTTCTTCTTAAAGCCAGTATGGAGTGATACTCACTGATTGAATAAGATGTTGTGCTGAGGGCACATCCCTAATCTGTGCCGAATGGAGTCCATGTGAGTCTGGATGTCCAGGCCGCCAACCAGCACAGTTCCAGACGTAGGTGGGAAGAGGCCTGTCAGTATCGACCTGGGAAAACAAAGTGAGGAAATTCCCCCTTTCCTATCTCTCTGTGCTAGATAAGGAAGCTACATTGCGTGACTCCACTAGATGGAGCATGATGACTTCTTACTATAGGCCTTGATGAAACAACTCCAGTGAAAAGCATGTAAGTACTCCTGATCTGCTACAGAGACTCTCATGGATCTGCTAACATCATTTTTGATACACCTGTCTATGGTTCTTGCTTCCATTAAGAAACTGTTTTAGTTCAACATTTTATATCACCCCTACATATAAATGGGTCTAAAATGAAGCTCAGTAAGATGAAAAAAAACAATAATGATTTGAGCTCTCTGGCCATGCTGACTCATGCCCTAAATCTTTATTTTCTGTAAACTAGAAGACCAAATGTTATGTTGCAAATGGGTGTCATCTCTTTCTAGATTTGGGTGATTAGTGGATTTTTCAGCTTAAAAAAGTTCAAAGCAATAAAATTTTTTGTTTTTATCAGAAGAATACTCAAATTTACAAAACATTTCAGCAGATTAGGATGATTTTATTTTGGTTTGAACACATTCCTTTTGAAACAATTTAAAAAATTAAAAGGCAATTTAAAGTGCCTTTGAAATAAAAGTGTTTTAATTGAAAAACACTAAAGTATTCTGCTGAGAAAAGTCATAATGCAACACATTCAGTTCTTTCAACATTTGGTGAACTGTCACGGATTTACAAAAGATTTTGTTCACCAATTAATCCTATTTAGTCAAATAAGGTTCTGTATAAAGAAAATTAAACGTGCTTAAAGTCCAGCTTCCTGGGATGCTAGGTTTCTAGGACTAGAGGAACATTTTAATCTGGACATGGATCTTGCATGCGTGTGACCATTTTATTTAAGGAGGGCCTGTATTTTATACTCCTTACACAGACCAAAAGATGTGACTGACATTGAGCTGGTTAGAGAAACCAAGAACCTGTGGAATGCAGTGGCTTGCAAATTTTCAGCTCTTTTAGCCCCTTTCTTCCCCTATGGTAGTTTAGCCATGGGAAATGAATTCTGGAGGAGAGAATTGCTTCCTTCTCTCTAGACTTTCACTTGTTTGTGTCATGCATTACCTCCCTCCCTCCCAGGGCTTTAGCTAATCCAGGATATCTTCTTTATGCCTAGGGGCACCATTTCCCTGTCTGGAAAAAGCCTAATGTTGTGTGTCAAGCCAGCTGCAGGGGTTGTAGAGAGACAAGGGAAGACTGAAAAGACTGCTCCAGCAATAGAACACTGCTCTGGATTTGCTTCTTCTAAAATAAGGGACTTACATGGTAGTTGTCTTTCCTGCTCCATTGTGACCAAGGAAGGCTGTGATCTGACCCTCATAAAAAGTGATATTCATCCCGTCTACTGCTGGTTTGGGCCTGTTCGCAAAAATCTTCACCAGGTTCTGAATGCATACTCCTGGAATCAATCCTGCTGGCTCAGGCTCAAAGAAGGTATTTACTTGCAAGGCAAGAAATGAAGAATGAAAAGAGAATAAAAGCATCTTTTTTAATCCTAGTTCTGAGGATGACAGCACATTAGTAAATGCAGAAGCAATAGCACATACCCGGCATAATACAGCATCACGTTCCAGGGTCAGATTCTCCAAGTCACACCAGTACAAAACTGAGGCCAGATTTCTAATTGCAGTGCAATTTATTTAGATTTACCCTCATATCAATGACATTAGATATGACAGGAGAAGCAGAGCCCAGAATTGTCGTGGTCTGTGGAGAGGTAACTCATTGGATCAGGGGAAGCTGAACATACTTTCTGTTCTCATTGTGTAGCAGGAAGATTATTTGGAATTGTTTTCTGAAAATACTTAGATAGGCTGAGAGGTTACATTAAACAAGCAGCAGGTTGCCTTTTTAGCTGGGCTGAAATCTGCCATTCAAATAATCTGCCCAGCTGTGCATTCTTTGACCATGATGCTCAAAAAACCTCCCCCAAATACAAACAAAGCACAACAACAAAAAAAATTTGCCTTTAATCCTGGTAGGTGAAACTTACCCCACTGCTGAGACCAGGTCAAGATTTAGATAGTACCTAACATGAGCACTACATGAGATGGCTTTCTCTCAGGATTAAAAATGCATTATTGCAAATAGCACCATCAGGACGTTTTATTGCACCAGCTTCTAGACAAAACAAACTTTCTTTGAAGTAAATTAAGCCCTTGGGCAATGTGAATTATGGGAGTTGAGAAACTGAAACTAAAGACCCTGTCCACTTTTGTTTACACAGAATGCTTTAGGCTTTGTAGGAAGGCTTATTTTGCAATTGCAGTTTACTTAAATTGTTCAGTACCCAGCAGGCCTGTGTGGAGAGCAGCCAATGCGATCTGGGTGAAACCAGCCCCACCTCCATCAGTGACTTGTGTGACTGTCATTATTGTCACTGACAACATTCAGGAAAAAGTTCCAAATGTGTTGTACATAAGAGAGCTGTGTATACTACAAAACAGCTGAAATAATCAATGTAGAATGGGTTGCATTATCTTAAATAAAATTATGTTTATGAACAACTTTTCTTTCAATTTGTGAAAGGAATCTAAAATTCCATTTACCTTACTGGGACAAATACAAACACCTCTGTAATCACAAAAGTTCACATGGAGTCTGGCTAGGTAGTTATGCATATACTGGCAATTGAGGCACCTTTCATTGGTTTTATGTGTATCATAAGTTTAGTTCATATTTGTTTGCAAGACTCACTAACAAATTCTGAGGAGAATTCTCTGATGATCTCCCCCAGTATCTGCTTTGCATCACCTGGAGGACACTGGTGGAGGCTTGAGCTCCCTTTTTTAGTGATTCATATTTCTCCATTTTGATTCTATATCATCAGTGTCATTGAACTGTACTAGGTCTGGTCTTCGTTTCTGCACATGCCTCCCAGTTCCTGTATGGGTGGCTGAAAGAGATGACAGGCTTTTTTTGTGCAGTGACAGGCAGAAAACCCTTCCTTTGTGGCCATGGAGCAGCTGGAACCTGGGAACTAACGAGTAAAGCACCAAAAAGATAAGGCAGTACTAGGAGAAGATTGGCTGAAATAACCTTTAACCTCTGCCTGTCTTTTTCCTTTGAAGTCCCCTCCTGTTTCCATTCACCCTGAATGCATGTTTTCAGTGCCTACGTGAGGAGCTCTGATGACCCCACTTTTATCTCTGGCTTTTCAAGAGAGTCAGAATGGGCTCAGAGCTGCCTGTAGCAGTTACTTGTGCTACAGAATCCACATGCATTCCTCTGAGCTTCTCATACAGAAAACTCCTCTGGCTCACCACAAAAGAAGACATTGGGGCTTGAAAACAAGACAGGTCATTCAGGAATTCTTAGGTGGTGGCTAATGTCAGCATCAGAAAAGGCTGCAGACAGACACACAGAGCACTTCTGATAAATCCCTTTGAAACCAGCCTTTCGCTACAGATGTAAAATACACTGAAGATAGGCAAAAAAAAAAGGAGGGGTGGGACTAAGAGGGAAGAACATGCCCCTCAGCATATTTTTATTGAAGTCATGGCTCTGTTTAGTTTTAAAAAGTCAATGTATGCGTCTCTGGGGCTTCCCTGGGCATGAAAACTAACTTGCCAAAGAAACAGCCTGTATTTCCATGATAAAAAAATCAAGTTAAGGAGCTCTTCTGGAAGGCAGCTGTCTTATGTGTAGTGGCTAAAATATTCTAAGGGATGATGAATGCAGAGGAAAAAATAAGAGCTGGTGTGTCTCTTGTGCTTAGCTCTGGCAGTTACATGCTATCACAAATTGGCTCCTACTGGCTCTTGTAGCTTGGCTCCAATCACTCCTATGTCTAGTTTGCTATGAAGTACAATGAGTATAGCATCTCAGAAGTACTCAGGTTGCTCTCTCTCCTTACTATTAATTTCATCTTTGTCCTGGACATCTGTCTTAGGCTTCCCCTGCTCGCCGGGTTCTTTTTCTCGTTTGTGTTTACATTGTTTGTTTTTACCATCCTTCTTCCCCTGGCTGTCACTCTTTTCTTCTGTTTTTTCAGGTTCTTCAGATTTATTTGTGTTGCTTTCATTTTTTTCTTTTTCCATGGTCTTCTGATCCACGCAGCCTTCTGACTCTGGACTTTTTTCTATATAAACCAAAGGTAACCAAGATTTAATTAACAAAACTTTAATATCCTCTTATCTCTACCTTGAGGAAAAGGAGATAGTCCTAAGCCTTCAGCTTTTCAAGGGCATTAACCATCAGTGTTTTATTCAGGTTAGGAATACAGCATTCAAAACCATCTAGCTTAAAATCTGCTTCATGGTATCAAGATCAGATATTTAAGGAAAATGACTGACAATTTTGCAATTGTAGTCTCAGAGTAAGATCCTGACTAGTATTAGGTATGGGTTTTACATTTTGTCCATGCAGCTTTAGACCAAGTTCTTACCATATGAAGAGAAAGGCCATACAAACATTTCCCAGACGTACAGGGAGTGAAAGGAATTAAAGCAAAATTAAAAGGTTAAATGAAAAGCAAATTGCTAAACTGCCACTTAGATTAAGAGCACCAGGTCAGAATGAATGAGTTGGTATGAACTTCTAAACAAGAATTTCAGGCTTTCCAGTTTGATCTTAGACATTGCTATCATGAAGACAGTCACATTGGGTCAGGCTTGAAATAGGAGCCCCTGAACGGACTGTTTACATAACACAAATCCAAGCTGGCAGTCTAGAGTGAAACTAGCACAACTGTAATTTACCAAATGGCCTAGGACTTATTTTTGTTCTGAAACTTCACCATAACTTTCTGCTATAAAAACTCTATAAAATTACCTAGTGCACAAATAGCAACATGAAAGAGTTCACTGCATCACCTGATGTCAAAGTGGGGGGATACAAATTTACACTGAGAGAAGTAAATTTTAAAAGTACCAAGATAATTTACCAGTTCAGCTTCTTTTTCAGCCATGAATTTACATGATCTGACATTTCTTATTTAATTTTCCTCCCAATACATTAACCAGTTATGATAAATTAACAAAATGCTCAGTATTATCCTTGAAGAAAAGACTGGAGTTGTGAAAAGTGCCACAGTTGTTCAAGTAAGCTGAGCCACTGAAGAGTGTTAGCTCTTCAAATAGCTAAGAATCACAGTCTCCTAGCAAGGAATTAATCAGAGATGACCTTTCCAACTGTCCCTGCTTGAGAAAACCTGAGTCAATGTTTTGTAGAAGAGAGGATGAAATAATGATCAGCACCATCAGGCCACTTGAGATAATAATAGATTAATTTAGATCAGAAATTGCTTCCAAAGACTTCCACTTCAGTCCTCAAAAAACATGGCCAATTCAGAGCACAGCAACTATCCTCAAAGATGGAGATTTCACAACCTCTCTGAACAACCTGTTCCAGTGTTCTAACTACCTTCATAATAAATACTTTTTCCCTTACATTGAATCTGAATTCCTGTTTTCCAGCTTATATCAACTGCCTCTCATCCTTCCACTAGACACATCTGAGAAGTCTACCTCTTTTGAGCTTTCTCGCTTCAGGCTGAGCAGACCCAGCTCTCCCAGCATCTTGTATGTTACATGCTCCAGCTCCTAACCAACCTGCTGGCTCTTTACTGAGCTTAATCAAGTTGGTACAAGGGTGGCATAGATTATGATCTTGCTTAGAAACAGAAAGTAAACCGACTTACATTAGTGTCAAAATAGATAGAAAAAAATCAGGTTTAGAAAGAGAGGGAACCTCAGGGTAAGATTAACAATTCCTGGATGTTATGCTGAGCAATAAGAACTCCTTGAGTGTCTCAAAAGGTTTAAGTTACAGAGCGGGGGTTTGATGCTGCTTGTTAAGCCAGGCTTTAAAGGCTCTCAGACGGAACAGTGACTCACCTCTAATGACTCAAACGATAGCGTGCCACTCCAAGTTCAAAGGCACTTGCCAAGACTCCCAGGATATGGCAGTCTCTCACCTTTGCAGCAGCTCAGGTAGTGGAAATATTATGCAGTCACCTTTAAGCAGATCAGTGACGTTATTTATAAGAAGCAAGGTTTTAAAAGAACTCACCATCAGCAGTTGCTGTTTTCTCAGCTTCTGGGCTTTTAGAGCCATGCCAATAAGATTCCAGCACAGGGAAATACCAAGGCTGTGGTAACCCATAGTCCCCTAAAACAGAAATAAGTAGTAAAGTGCACTTCATAACCCCATTCCACAGAAGGCACAAATTCATCTAAGCAAAGTCTAATCATAAACACTTGCAGTCCTAGTGTTGCATATCAGAAGGTCAAACCATGCACCAAATATCTGACAGAACAGATTTCATTCACAGATTTATTTTTTTTTCTTTTGGACAGCATTAAAACATTCAGAATATGTGATGTGACTTGCCTTACCTTGTCTTAAGTAGAATGTGGTTTAATTATAGAATGAAGCTATTCCCTGAATCCTTACCAACCAGGCAGTAGCTCACTGCTTAAGATGGGAACCTAGTCTCACTCAGGAACTTCCTTTTAATGCCCACTTAACACTTGAGGGATGACATGACTGAATAGCTTTTAAAATTTACACTTATAACCCTGAGGCTGAATTTACAGCTGGTAATGAGAAAAGGCACTCTGACTTTTATTTCAGCACAGAGCCTTTCAAGAAAAGTGACAACAGCGTAATCCTCTTCTTAAACAAAAATAGGCTTTTTTAGTTACAGGTTAATTCAGTTTGGGTAAGAGACAGCACAGTAACATTACCAGTTCTTGCCAGGTCACATCAGAGTTACTGGAAGTCAACACCGCTTTCGTGGATATTGATTTACAGAATGCAGGAATTTGAGCTTCTGTGTTTAAAACTGGCATCTTTGTGAACACCAGTGTTATTGGCGCTGTACTACTTATTCAAAATAGGCAAGGGGGATTTGTGATACTCACTGAAAGATGGTCAGTTTTATTAACTGAAAACCACAGCTTATGAAAGTGTCTGCTTCTGAATTTACAGAAACTACCTGTGTTTCAGCCAAGCACTTGTACTTCTATTAATGCACAGAAATGTTCTCTCTGCATTCACAGTTTGCCTTGTTATGGACTGAAGTATTTCCCTCTGAAACTGGTGGCTAAAACAACAGCTTCTCACTCAAAATGAATGCAAAACCCAAGTGAAATTTGTTATGGAGCAGAATGCTCAAATAGCCAAAGGACCATAGTGCCAATGGGTGGTTGGTTTCAGAGCAAACTTGATCAGGACTAGAACCACAGGGTTCAAAGAATTATCCAGGGAATTTCTGTAGTAGCCTCAAATAATACAGCATTGATTTGGCAGGGCTGCATGTCTGTGACAGAGAAATGCTATGAGAAATTCTACAGAAACAGAGCAGCAGAAAGACAAGACAGAGCAAATATTGGGATGAAGTGAAGCTACTAGCCAGAAGCCCTGAAAGGTGTTGCTTTTGTGTAAAGTGCTGACAGAAAAAAATGAATTTGTATCTATGAATGAAGAAATTTCTATTATTTAATTCCTGCTGTGTTCATGTAAATAGTCCATTGTCCACTCTTCTTTAAACAGAGTTGCACAAAAGAAAAAGAAAAAAAAGCAAAAAAAAAAGCCATCTGCCAAGAACAGATTCTGGAACTGCACTTCACATGCAAGAATAAAAAATTAATGAAAAGAAAGCTCACTTGCTTGTGCAGCATGTTTGCATTTATCATAACAATATTCAATATGAAGCAAGATAACCATTTAAGCTAGAAGGACAAATCATTTTTTTCACACAGAAAGTTCCAGAATTTTATAATTGATAACAAAGAAAATCCTTTTGTGAACTCGTACTAGAATCATGATTTCCATTTAGAAATAAAATAAATCCACACAGGAACAGCTGCCAATGACACAGGTTGTGTCTTAAGGAACAGTATCATCCTGTAAGAAAGAGTTTGCCTAATGAGGCCAAAATATACGTGTAAATTAAAACTGTCAAATCTGTATTTTTGAAAATTAAAAGAACTCTCACTAGAAATGGTTGAAACTTCCCAAAAGAAAAATATGTACACAAAACTGGATTTTCACAGGTGATGTTTTTGTAGATTTATTTTCTATTTAAATTATAAAACAGGACTAGAAATCACATCCTCCTTTTTCATTCTTTTCAGGAATAAAACAGGAAAGAGAAAAAGAAAGAGAGAAATGTGGAAGCCCTTAATAAACCAGTAGTACTCAACTGGATAAGAGTCATAGTCTAAAAGGTCAAACACTCTGTTTCTGTCAGTGAAGTACACACAGACTGATTAAACTAACACAGTTTACAGCAACTACCACTACTTTGTATGAATAAGAAACTGACGTACCTGGAAAAACATTATCAAGATACCAAGAAAGTATTCCATAGAGAAAAGCATCAAAAAGCATCATGTTAATGGAAAAAAGAAAGCTATATTCATCTCCTTCCAAGGGACTGGTTCTGATGTTACCCCACTGCAGGCCAAGACCTTGTTCTTCGTAGCGTGACAAGTATTCTGTACCAAATCCAAAAGCTACTTGAGAAAGCAAACTCTGGAATAAAGGAAAAATGACATTGAGCCCTGACAGGGAGACATTTTGTAAAAAAAACCCCAAACAAATAGGCAAACAAAAACCCACCACCACAACAACAAAAGAAAAAATACCCTGACTTTTAGGGACTGGACTTTAAAACTTGCCTAACAAATAACATGGGAAAAGTTGATTCACTTTTATATTGGCCTGTAATGTTTAAATCTCTGCAATCCTAAGCAGTATTTAGCCATAACAGACTGAATTCAACCTTGGCCGTACTTTCTTTAACTACTAGGCAACCATCACAGATTGGCTTTTTCTTCATTGATTTTTTTTGAAAGTACTAATTTTTTTGAAAGTGCATCTAGAAGTTTGCAGCATACACCTTTGACTGTCTATGGGAAACAAAATATTTCCTGAACATATGAGGTAGGGCCCCTATGAGTAACACGACAGAAAGTACACCAGATGATCAGGATATGGAAAACCATAACTGCTTCCCCTGTCATGTCTGCTAGCTGGTTCTAACACAAACTAATAAACCAATAGTTTATACTTAGTTTATAACTTTATGCACTTAGTTACAGCTTTGGAAGTGTTTTGTTTTATTTTTCCTTTTTCCTTGTATTTCCTAGGACAAGAAGAGAAGGCAGTGCCTTTACCCATGCTGTTGGAATGCTTGGTAAAAATGGGGAAACTGGACTCAAACACCCACTCCCCTTCCTGACTCATTGGGTAACATAAAATCAGGCTGAATAATCCTGTAAGATCATGGTTTCATTTCAAAAAACAGCAAGAAGTTTCCAGGTCCCCTATTTGTTAAGTATCTTACCTAAAATGGAAGAGAACCAGCAAGGAAGCACTGCATGGAGAATGTCTACAACTTGTTAGATGAAAGGCATTTCTCAGAGCTTTGGCACTGGGGTTCAATTGCTAACTCTATAGCTCAGGTAAAGAAGGAATGTGAACCTAAGGTCTTCTCATCCTTAGACATAGGGTGTTAACTAGGTTGTAGCACATGAGAAAGAGAACTGTCCCCATTTTGTGACCACCTTCATATTTATTAAACATACGAGAAGTTAGATTTGCTTTGACTTATAAGGAAGTACTCAAAACATTTTAAACAGTATGCTAATTTCCTGGCATTCAGAACACAAAATAAATCTTATTGAATTTTCCAAAAGCTAGGAAGAGATCTCTTGCACTATGCCTGTTAAAGGCTTCCATATTTGCAATCCTTAATTATTTAAGAGAGATTTAGAGGTCTCCCTCTCTGAGTCAAAAAGCCAAGAAGAAAAGGTGTGGAACACTTTGTGATTCACACATGCACTGTGAGAAGGAGAGCAGAGAACATAGAACAGTGAAAGGCTTACTGCTAGGATCTTCAGATTAACAGTCAGACGGTCTTGCCAGACAAAGCAGACAATGTGGGGCAGGTACAAGGTGAAGTAGATGACTCCACTGCAGGCAGCTGCCAGATTTGCTTTGGAGAAGAAGGTGCTGAACAGGAAACACTGCATTATGGTGGCTATGGTGAATGTCAGTAGGAATAGAAAGAAGAGAAGTGGATTGCTATAATGTAGCACTTGTCCATGCTGCAAGCAAAAGGAAAACAGAAAAATTTACAAGTATTGCTGCTTTCTGCTAGCAGAAAAGGTCAGAATTGCTATCAGCATGTAACAGGTAAAGATTAATAAGCCAGTCTTTCTTACCTAATATGGCTTCTAACTCTCCCAGGTTTTAGTTTCAACAACTGAAGTCATTACAATAACAAATCCTTCATCTAACTTTATCCCTGCTCTTGGATTGTGACTTCAGGTTAGTACAACAGAATGAACAAAAATTGTAACTGATTGAAAATAGACATTCTGTCCTTGTCTTAATAAGCAAATTATTCCAAGCAAGATCTGCCTGCTTGGGAACTCACACATTTTAAATAAAACTATTTGAAATATTACAATAAACTTTCACTTATCTCTTCTTCCCATCCACTCAATCCACTTGCTTGATGTGCAGAAAAGACTACATAAGGAAGTGTTATAAAACACACCTTTAAAAAAACCCACAATAAAACCACAGCTTCTGCACCTGGATTTTATTCAAACAGAAGCATATTACATCTGAGGAATCCAAGTGCAGTTTCTCAGAGATCCTTGTGTATTAACTGAGCCACTGGGTGAACTTTTATTGACCTTTCTTCATTGGAGCTTTGGTGGATTAAATGCTCCCTCTCAAGAAGAGCAGGGACTGCTGCCAATTATCTGTGTAGTCCTTAAAACCAATGTTGAGACCTATTTATTAGGTCAATTTATATAATGCTCAAATAGGTCTTTAAGGCTATAAATAGGTCTCAGCATTGTTGCAACATACCACTGGGGCTTAGAGACTGATTTTTTTATTAACAGGGATGCAATGTCTCCTAAGAATTTATTTACAAAGGTGCCTCACACTGGCAAAGGGAAATCCAGGAAAGAGTGAATTACAGGTACAAGCACATTCCTCTCTGATATTAATTACCTCCTGATTTTTAATTAAACCAGTGTGGCAAATAAAGTAAGCTTTCTCTATCCACCCAAGCTGCAATGGAACCACCAGGAACTACAACTCATCAGGACATGATGGTAAGACAGAGCAGCTTGAACCCTAACTATTTATTTATACCAATACCAGTCACCCACATCAGAAAAGATGCAAGGGCATTCTTCCTTATCAAAATGCTACACATTTATATGATAAAATACAGCAGCAAGCTCATAATATAGAGCTTGGTTCTCAGGTAGTGGAGACTATAGGTAGTTCTCAGCGACAACATCTGAACTGTCCTGAAAAGTTTTAAAAATTACAGGAATTCTGAATCACTGAAGCAAAAGGTGGATTTTTTTTTTTAGGTTTTCCTGAAAGTTCTGTTCTTGCGGTCTCTTTTTTCATTAGAATAGTTGCCAGTTTCTAAGCAGGCAAGCACTGGATATTAAAAATTAACCACATACAGTGAATTACAAGATTAAAATTCTGCAAATTATTATCTCTTTGATTTAAAACAACATTTATTATTTATTGGGAGATCTGCATCTGCCTACAGAAAATACAATACACAGAGTAACCAGCCTGATGTATTTTCTAGGAGGAATCTCACAATAAATCTTCACTAGTGAATTTATTGTTCTGTCTCTGCCAAGTGCTGATACTGTTATGAGGTCCGCTTAGAAGAATGTGCCTGCTACGTGCTGTGATCAGAACAGGCCTCCACCATCCACATCTCACTATCAATGGCTACTACTCTTTCTCAACAGCAAACTGGTATCAGCAGAGCAACCACAAGAGTGAGTTTGAGAGTAGCAATCCTTACCATAATCAGAGCTGTGAGGAGGAATGTGCTCACAGCCATCATGAAGAAGCTGTCCAGGAACCAAGTGCACCAAATCACGCCATTGGTTATACCCCTGTTCTTCATAGCCTCTTTCAGACGCATCTCCTTCTCCAGCACAATACTCTTCACAGTCATGGAGACTGAATATATCCAAGCTAGCACCATGAAGATGGGAAAGGCGCGGTTCAAGGTGATCATAAAGCTACCAAAGCAAGAAGGAATAGATTAAATTTAGGTAAAACAGAGAAATATTAGATGAAAAGCAAAAATGAAAAGGAAAAGGAGTGGGGAAGAATGCATTAATTAAATATGGAACTGTGAATTCTCAGTCCAAACATAACAGCATGTCACTAGTAAATCTTACAAGCATCCTAAATATTAATAAAGTAATGGTTTCTGCAATCCCATGAGATATATAAATGTTATTTCTATTTTGCAAAGAGGTTCTAAGGGTTATTGAAGGCTACAAAATATTTGGTATCTCATGAAAATACATCTCTCCTCACAGTGAATTTCCATAATGCTTTTACTATGATCTACAAAGAATATTTTAAGACGTATGTTAATGTTAACAACTTGGGAGTGTCACTGTCTTTCTGCTCCCAAGATTCACTGACAAGAGAATTAAACAAATTAACCATTAAAAGCATCAGATGCTGCCAGCAAGGCTGCTGAAATTCATACAAACTATGAGTCAGGGTACTGGATCTAGCTGAGATAACTTTCCCCATAGCAGCCCTCACAGTGCTGGGTTTTGCATGGATAACTAGAAAGGTGTTGAACACACCCCAGTGTTTTGCCTACTGCTGAGCAGTGCTGGCACAGCATCAGAGCTGTCTCTCCAGTATTCCCACCTCACCACTAGGCAGGGGGTGGGCAGAATCTTGGGAGGGGACACAACCAGTACTGCTGACCCAAAGTGACCAAAGGGATATTCCATATTGTGTATGATGTCTGATCAGATATAACAGCTAAGAAGAAGGAGGAGAAAGTGGGGATATTTGGTATTTACAACATCTATCTTCCAAAACAACTGCTATGTATCCTGAATCCCTGTTTCCCAGGAAGCAGTCGGATATCGCTGGATGGGAAACAGTGAATAAATCTTTGGAATATTTTTTGTTTTAGCTTTGGTAAAGAGCCTTATCTTGACCTACGAGTTGTTTTCCATCTTAATTTCCTCTCCCTTCTTGCTGAGGAAGAGGGTGTTAGAGAGGCTTGGGGGGCACCTGGCATCCAGTCAAGGTCAACTCACAGCAGCCCTTGGAGTTTTCTATTAAGTGTGCTACAGTTACAGTAGTTATTAAGTAGCAAGGTCCTGTGCAGGACACAGTTTGTCAGCTGCACTGTTTATCTCTGTATTTTGCTGAGTCTGGGAACACCTTAACATAAAAAATGTCTCCCTGGCATTAATGGCCTTGCTGTGCCAGGGCAGTTACCTTGTGAAGAACATGAGGGAATACATCTCCCTCTCCATAGTTCGGATTGATGTGGATGGTTTTATTATTCAGGTTCCCAGGGTACTTGTTCATCCTCATGTGAGCTGTTTAATATTGCTAATTAACACTGCTATGTATTATTGGGTTTGTGGAACCTGGTGTTGATTGTTTAAAGGCCAAAAGCTCATAGTTGCTAAAAACAAGGAACAAAAAGTCTTTAGCTTCCCAAGTCTGAGCCCTATAGAACTAGATTTTTGCCATATGCTATCAAAGCTACATCAGTGTCAAAACAAAGGGGATATCTTCACTTTTTCACCCAAAATTCCTGAAGAGAAATCTGGTCTGCAGAAACAAAAACCACACTTTTGTGACAGCCGGGGGCACACTGAGTTTTGCCTGTTGGTGGACACATGTAACCAGTGCTGGGCCATGCACAGCACAGCCTACAGGTTATCACGGGAGTCCCCTTGCTTCACTTAAGCAGGGTCTCTGCAGAGGCCATCACCAAGTCTGGATTTCAGCCCTGAGCTGTATGTGGCTACTACAGACTTCAGAGAACTTTTGCACAGATGGGTTTCTGCCTCTGCAGTGTTCTCAGTGGGGAAGAAATACACAGCAGGCTTGCCAGGGTGACATTTCGTCAGACTAACACATAATGACTGACGGGAATGACAGGTCAATCTATGTGTCTGTAATCTACTTTTATCAGAAGTAATTGCATTTGCCTGCACAGAGCGCACTGATAGAACTATGAAAAGATTTCTCTAATGCCTTTTTTTTTTTATTTTGAGTGCAAAGTACACCACGACAGCTGGAGTATCACAGACTGCAGCACTGGAGCAGGCACATCATAGACAGGGAAGAAAATTGGAGGAAAACTGCTGCTTTTAAGGGGCTAGTGTATTGTGTTCATTTCAGGCCTGGACAAAGGATGATGCAAAGGCCAGGATTGGAAATAGTGGTAGAATCCCAGCAAATGTGGCTTGTGGAGTCTGGGTTATGACAGGAGAAGGAAAAAACCAAATTAATTCAGTTACATCTCAGTTATTACTCTTGCATTTATACCCTAGGGCATTCATAATTTAGGGTTAATTCTGGTGCTTGAGAATCTTAAACCATCCAGCAATCCAAGCATTCGATATAATTAAGACAAACTGCTTTTACTCACACATCATCCACAAAACATGGATATGGCATTTGCTGCAGATAAATTCCCAATGACACTTCAGTGCTTGTCTGGGTCTTTATAATCCCATGCTCAATCATGTCCTGGAGATATGCAAAGCCTCCCCAGATATAACGTAAATCATCCACAGGATCAGCTCTTGGACCAGGATCCCAGTACCTCAAAAGAAAATTCACATGGAAACCATTTGGGTAAGCAGTGACTTCAGGGAAGGGTTGTGGGACAAATAAATAAATAAATTAATTAATGAATTAAACAATCTTAGCAACTGAAATTGTAGGGGAACTGCCTGGAGTTATCTTTTCAAGACTTTGGTCTATCAGACCATATTGCTTCAGAAAGTGGAAGACTCTTTTTTTCCCTTTCATTTTCTCTTCACTGACTTGGAACAGCAATTTTGGCCAAAAATGTACATAAACTAGTCATGTAGCAGAGTAACTGTTCCAGAAGAGAAATAACTGCATTTGGAATATGGTATCCTTGGAGATTAAACTGGAACAACTGGATTGCAACTACCTGATACCATTATATCGTTCTGCAGACAATCCTGAAAAATTATATCCCTTTAAGTGAGTCTATTTGGTGGGGATTTGAGGAGGAACAGCAGACAAGTTCTATTGTCCAGGTTGAGGAGAGCTGAGTCACAATCCATGCAGGACTTCCTTGTCTGTCTTTCCCAATGGTGGGGCCAACTTAAAACTTAAGCAGGTTACTGAACAGATTCTGAGCAGTCATCCCTTTGCCATGTATTCCAGCACCTACCCACTGCTTGGCTTGTCACAAGAGTGATACCACTCGTGTTAGTAACTGGAGATGGATTCTGCACTGCACTACAGAGTAACTATAACAAATACAGCTGGATTTCACATTTGTATCCAACGCAGGTTCTAACACCCTTATGTCTCTCATATTTATGTTATGACAGGCAAGAACTGAGAAGGAAGTACCAGGTAAGTACCTGTCTTTGATTTTGTTTGTTTTCTCCACTGCGTCTATGTCCATTCGGATCTTGTATGTCACGTGTGGTGGGAGATTACTGGCTGTAGGTTCTAGGTCTGGAAAAACCACAGCAGCCCATAATTTGTTTTCCTCCAGCAGATAAAGGGCTTGACGAGTAAGTTGAGTTTCATCAAGATAACCTTCAAATTTATCCAAGGTCAAGCACTACAAATAATTACCAAGAGAAAAATTGCATGGGGATAAACTAGTAAGAGGTATACATTAAAGCAAACATCAGTAGCTGGAAACAGAAAATGAAAGCAGGTTCAACTGAAACAGTTGTTATTTTCAGCCTTATGATGAAACTATTAAAAGTTGACTCTTTCCTCCCCTCTTCAGCCTAGGAAGTACCTGGGTGAATACTAGAGAGCTAAAGGATGACTGATCTGTAAGAAAAACACATTGGCTGTGGACTTCAGGTGGAAAGCACTTTGTCAAGTGAAGCACTGGGAAAAGTCAGAGCATACATTTAAATTTTGATGTCTCTTAGGTATTTTGACATTTATTCCTATGTAACACCAGACAAGTCATTGTTTTATCTAACTGGTCGCATTGTGTCCCTGCTGCATTCCGATACCTGATTCAGTGATTTACCTGCTGACTTAAGTTAACATGTTTTGGCTATCTCAATAAAAAATGTCTTCTTTCTTAGTCTCTGTCATTACTACAAAATGTATTCTTATCAATGCATATACAAGACAAAAATTCATCAAAACCTAAGTCTTTATATTCCTCCATTTAAGTCCAACTTAACAGGCATTGTAAAATGAAGATTATGAATGCTATAAACTCTAGTATTCGTTGTCTGTAAAATTACAGATTTATGTTTGTATATTTAGCTTCTGCCCTTCAGAATGGGCAAAATATTAACAGAGAGTAGAAGTGTTTAACCCCTGATGGACTGAAAAGATACTAATAGAATTACTTTGCTTTATAAAATTCCAACAGGCTAACTTGTTTGATCTTATCTTCTCAATCACTTCTTGCAAGCCAAAAACTAAAAATTAGTCCACATCAAAGGGCTCATACTGGTAACTTGTTATTTAATCTTAAAGACTCCTTTACTTAACCTTTCCTTGTGATAAATCATGCTCTGTTTCCTTTAAAACTTGTACTATCACAGCTTAATGGGATGTATATGAAAATATATTTTTAATTCACAACAGAACAGTGCTTAAATCAATAGCACTATTTTGTGGCTTTACTCTTCCTTTTGCTTCAGAAAACTAAACTATGTAGAATTCCATATCAAAAAGCAAAATAAGGCAGAAAACTTTGCATGCCAGAAGAGAAATAAAATCAGACTGATGGCTCATGTTGCATTAATTTTTTTGGGATAATTTATCCCACATGGTGTTAACTGAGTTTAGGAATTCAGTTTAGTTCTTGAAAAAGTGGCAGTGTGTGCATAACAAACCTTTCCTGTGGAACTGTCTTTGCAGAGTCTGGAGGATTATTTGTTGTTTCTTTATCAGGAGGAATTATTTTCAAGATACTTATTTCAGCTGCAGAAGAACTCAGACAGTTCTCCAAGGGAATCTGTGAGAATGATACTGGCAAAGTACTGACAAGCAACTGAACTTGTTTAGACTGCAGAGCAGTGCCTGGAGTGGCTGAGGAGCAGCCTAGGCTCTTATCCAGGGGTCCAGTAAAGGAAGCTCCAAGTGTTCAAAACAGAAACCACAAATGCTTATAGATCTTCTCCATGAGTAGAGTGAAACCAAAGCTTGTATAAGACCATAGGCTAAGACAGCAGTGTTGCAGTAATTCACACAGTTTGAAAGTGAAAAGAGATTTTATATAATAATCCAAAAGTTAGAATTTATTTCTCTTAACATGAATTGTATTCAAAACAAAGGCTGTATGCTCTAGCTAGGCTTTTCTTTTCCCACAGTGAATTTGAACTCAGTTTGTGTCTTCATAAACCTCACTATATCAAAATTAATTTAACAACCACTTGGGGAAATTTATTTCAAATCTTCTCCCAGTAATTACTTAACAATTTAAAATGGTCCAGTGAAAATGGGAAAACCAAAACCAAAATAATAAGACCAGGTTTGGAAAATAAAACCAGAGAATAATAAACATAAAGAGGTGACTGCACAGTTCTCACTAACAGTTTAGTTGCTCTGTGGCCTAAGGTAATCAAAGGGAAGAAAAGGAAATTCTTGGGGTGGTGAGGAAGAGCAGCCACTGCATAATTTGTGGGATTCTCAGCTGCATCACAGTTTGCAGGTGGAGTCTCCAAAGATAGTTGCTGGCAGCACACCTGTCCTCACTGCATACTATGGCGGTAAGGAGCAGGCTATTCCCCAAAGGAGCTTTTTGCCATTGTGTCTGGCACAGTGGGAAAACTTTCTCAAGAGCTTACAACTCTGTGTAAACAGCAGACTTTAAAGAATACATTAACAAGAACATTAGGACACAAGGGTCTGTTACCAGGTACAGTAACTGCTCATTGATGTTCCAGCACTGACCTGCTGCAAGTAATATATTTTATTCAGTTTGACAAGAAATAATTCTGCTAACATGATACTAAAAGATCATTAAATTAATCAGCAGAGCTTTGCGCAAAGCCTTTATTGTTCCTTCTTGTACTAGCTGTAGGGAGGCAGATAAATGTTCAGTTCCTGCCTTCTTGCAGGGGACAAATGGTCTTTTAGACTGAGATGGATTGGAATTAGGAGTTTGGCTTAGTCTTGTTGCCTATAACTAGAACCAATTTTCTCCCAAAAATCTTCAGAAGGCACTACTGAAAACAACATGCTAGAAAGGAGAGGTACAGATTCCAAGAAAGAGACAGACATCTTGTCTGAAGTGAACACAGAACAAGAGGAAACTCCCTCATTGGCTTCACTGGAATTTTGATCAGGTGCTTAAAAACCTGAAAAGGGACTTACCAAAGAACTGTTAGTTTCTCTGCTCCTGATCTTGCTATTGGTTATTAATACTTACAAAGAAAACCATTTCTTTGAGGTTTTGCATTCACTTTCTGCCTCTCAGCATTAAAATGTGTTCAGACATTCAACCAGTATTTTTAATAAAGCATTTGAGGATCATCAAACTGAACTTTTTGCACAATAGTGTTTATGTCCTTGTGTCACTGTATTATTCTAAACACTCACTTTAAATAGCAGGATGAAATTTGAAACTTTCTTATCTGTTTCTGTGGATGCCAGTACTGCCTGACTTGTTTTAAGATATCCTCTACAACTATTCCCAGAAGGGGAAGGGCTGAATTTACCTCCAAATACTGACTGAGCAAACGCAGAACTTGGTCTACAGCAGTGAAGATGTTCCGCCAGTCAAAGTCCACCATTCCCTTCTCCCGGCTCCTTGAAGACCCATTGTGCAGAAAGTTGATTATGTGTTCTGCGGTGAAGCCTTCAGCACCCATCTGGCTGTTGAGGAAGCTCCTCACTGTAGGGTGCTTCAGAGAGTCCTGCAGAAACATATCA
Source organism: Eopsaltria australis (assembly GCA_034509425.1). Lineage (NCBI taxonomy): Eukaryota > Metazoa > Chordata > Aves > Passeriformes > Petroicidae > Eopsaltria > Eopsaltria australis. The sequence goes on from JAVTVJ010000156.1 coordinate 1,456,452, forward strand.
TGACAGCTTTGCCACTATGATTGTCTTTCCATGCCCTGTTTAGCTAGAAAGGTGTCCATTTCCAGAACTCTTTCAGCACATGAACAAGGACAAAGGGGTATGCTAAGGAATCAATTTTACAAATGGGTAACTGCATAACTGGATGTGTGATCTGAAGAATGGATGAAAAGAAATTTTTCCTTGACTGTTTATTGCATTCTTTCCTTATAAGCAAGAAGGTAAATGTTATAAATGTCTAATACAATATAGAAAAATGAGGAAACCAAATGTTTTTTTCTAGTATGAACTGCTTTATAAACTTTAACTACAGATAGTAATTACAGCTGATCAAAGTCAAATCTAAATGATGCATAAATAAGCAATTCCCCAAAATTAATTTCTGTTTCGCCAAGAAAAATATGGTCCTACTGCCTTCTTTGTCTGTACAGAGACCAAGAAAATCTTGAAAGACATTTTGGGGAGGCAGGGAAGCAGCAATTGCTGCCTTTATTAAGAAGTCATTAGCCAGATTCTTGACTGCCCAGATCTGGGGTTTTGCCACAGGGATGCTGTAATGCCTCTATGACTTGCCTTCAAACCAAGCCCAGCAGGCAACAGCCTTAAAGGCCACAGCATCCTTGCTGCAAAGGCTGTGCTTCCAGCCAAACCTTTCATATTAATTGTCTTCTCCATTAATAAAAATAAAAGATGGTGAAAGGCTGCTCTTACTGAGGATCTTTGATAAGTTACAACATACACGGATCATATTCATTTGCAGGCTGTTTTGAAAGAAGTACCACAACTGAGGTCCTACTTCCTCCCAAGCCTTGGCCAACAGTCGGAGGCGTTCAAGTTCCTCAAAAGTGGAGTTTGCCTGATGAAAAAACCAGCAGAAAAGAGTGTTAGAAATCTAAGGAGATAGACAGAATTTATGATCCATCCAGGATTCGGTGACAGGGGAACCCCTAACTTAGAAAGCTGTAGTTTTTACCTTCAGAACTTAACCAACTTGTTCAAATAGCAGAAATTTTAATAACTGTCAGAAAAAGAATCTGTAAAATCCAGCCAGAATCAAAGTCACTTAGGATAAAATTCTGTTGTATATGTAGTGGAAAAAAACAATTGCACATTAATCCTAGTTAACTTCAATTCTTTTAAATATTCAAATTTTCAGTAGAATTATTTAGAATTTTTCCTCTTGACTATTTCTCTTCATTAAGAACTGAAAATAAAGATGATGATGTGGGTAGATGAATGAATGGAAGACAGCTGGAAAAGACAGATACTCCCATAGCTAAGATATTAAGACCTGAAATGATTCTGCAAATACAATGTTTTTCTGTGGAAACTGAGCAGCCGTGTACAGATCTCTAGAGTAGTGAATTGTTAGTTATGAGGTGGCCAAAACCTGGGTCATTTGCAACCTTGATTTAACTGCTCAGATTCATTTCACTCAACTTCAAGCACTTCTCTGAAGAATCCAGGCTCCATCCTATTTTAATGAAGTGCAAATTCTTTATGATTTCAACATATATAATACTAAACCATGATGTTGCTATTGGTTTGCAATATCTCAGTGTTAGTTCTCAATAAGCTTATCCAAGCCTCACAATTGCCTCATTTAAATATCTACTGGCACACAGCTGCTCATGTTCCTACCTCTGTAAAATAAATATAAATATTACTATATTTACTGGTGTAAATGTGCAATCATGCCAAAAAAAAGCTGCTTGGGCAAGCTGGAAAAACCATGCAGCATGGACCAAGATGGGATGAATCAGTGAAGACCTGTCTCCTGTTTTTAAAACAGAGTACCTGTCCTTCCTCTGAGGACCATCAGAACAAATGGAGTTTTAAGAAAATCTGATTAGGCTGAGGTAATTAGGTCACTGTTTTTCAAAGGATGTTTCTTGGGATGCAATTTTTTAGAAATACACATTTTTGTATTTCAGAACTTCTTACATTTTTTATGATTTCCCGTACAGAAGGTGAATCAGGAGCAAAGAGAATTTTTCCCATCAGCAGGGGCTTCACAGCACTCCACGCTATTTTGGTTAAAGGGTTTGATTCCAAGTTCTGGATCAATGAATTACAAAAGGGTGCTAAAGACAGAAAGAAAGACAGTCTTTATGTAACCCTACTAAAATCCTATCATACATAACATCCTGCAGGGCTTTTTACTGGCAGTACACACAGTTTGAATCTGAATGAGTTAAAGCACATTCTGCAATGCAGAAGTACAATGAGTGAATGGATAGAAAAGACTATTAAGTAGACATTGGAGTTCTAAAGTATGCACTATGGAAACTGGAAAAACATAAATAACCATTTGAAAGTTGCTGTTATTTACATGATATTTCAAATGGAAGGAAATGAGACAACTCAGAAGTCACTGAGCAGTTTGAGCTGTATTTGCTTTACTCCTAATGACTTAGCTCCCTCGTATTGCAGTTGATACTGATACAAAGCTGATCCTGGGGGCTTAGATGTTGAACTCCAGAACAGTTAAGAACTGGATCCTACAATAATTTAAAATTAAACATTTTAATGTAAATATTTTTATCTTACCCCTGCACTATGAAGTAATTAGTTTACTTGGATAGTATACAATTAATTTGTTTCCTGACTAAAGAGCTGGAGTACTGGGCCTTTTACAGGTGTTTGGAAGTCTCAGACATAAGCAGAGCCAAGTATCAACACAAACAGAGTATCTGTAAGCAAACTGCTCATCTGTACTTTGTAACCGTGCAACCATATCTGTCATAGCAGAAGGGACACAGAACTACCAGCTATAACATGGGTGGTAGTACAGAAAAAACTGCTGGTGAGCTCAGTGTAGAGAAAAACTAAAGAGCAAACAGAAGGGGACATAATAAAAAGACAAAAATAACGAATGATTAAAAAGATAAAATTGGTTCTTTGTATTCTCTCCTATTACAATAGTAAGAAGTGAGGAAAAGAACCAACAAAAATTGGTAAGTTGAAATATTTTCTATGTAAAATGTAATCATTCTGTAGAACATTACTGCTACAAAACAGATGCACTTTTATGCAGGAAGATAACAGCCATCATGTATCAAATTGAATACTTTTTGATAGGAGAGATTTTAAAATTCCTGTGCCCCAGGCCATCAAACAAGTTAAGAGAAAATATAAAGTTTAGAAAAATATTTTGGAGAAAAGTAATTCCAGAATGTTGCACTATCTTTTCCTGAACCTTCTTCAGGGACATCTTGTTCTTCCTGATACCAGTAGCACATAATAGAAGATAGAAGAGGGACTCTTAATTACGATCATGCCTATGTTTATGCCTCCATATTAAAAGCAAATGTGTATTTCTCTCAGTTGTGAATTCCCGGGCTTCTCTGCTTCCAGCTATGAAGTATGAAGTAAAATCATTTTACCTGACTCTAATTTCCTGAATCAACTGCTTAAAAATGTTATTTATAAAAGCAACATTCTATGCTAATACTTGAACATAAGGTGCACCTGTCAAGAGTCTCTTAATGGTTTGGTGGAAAAACTTACTGGTTGTATTATCATAAAGATAACCAGATTTCTTCCTTGTTGAGTCAATCCCCAGGAAAGCTTTGTAGTTGTTATCTTCATACCAGTTGAAGGAAAGCACTCTGGATCCACCTCCTTCTGGGTAGCCACAGAAAAGATCCGACAGGGAACTCACCAAGTGACCTAAGGATTCTGGCCTTCCATCTTGTACAAATGGTTGCAGAACCATCAAAAGGTCCTGAACGCTTGGCTTCCTGGCTAGCTGCAGTAAGACAAGACTTGGTTAATTGTAGCCCTCAAAGCAGGTAAGTGTCTGGTGAGGTCTTAGTTGTGCCCAGAGGTAAAGTGTGAATGTAGTCAGAACCTCATCCTTTCATCTCCTCTGCCCTGGTAACAGGCACCATTTTCAGTTCTTGGTCTTTCATATCTTTTCTGAAGAATACACTTCAGAATTGCCAATGCTTATGTCCACATTTATTTTGTAACGAGAGAAGAATGAATTTTTAAGGAATCAGCTCTTCCCCAACACGTGTATTTTCTTTCTGGTAAAGCAGGTAACTGGAATATAAAAATAACAAAGGAAAACAAAGACTATAAGCTATGCATAAAAGTTATGTAATCTATTATTAGACCATTTACCTTTTGTACTGCTTGGGAGACATTAGACAGCACCCTCCCCCAGGCCTTCAGGTCAGCACCTGGTGAATTTCTGTCCAACACAGTGGGAAGCTGTGGATACATAAAAAAATAGAGATGAGTTTCTACATGACAACAGCTGTAACAATGAGATGAAAATCCAAATGGCATCTGTTGAGTCATTTGGAAAAAAATCTTGTAAGCCTATCTTATAGGGCCACAAATCCAGTACCCATATGCAGACTCAGCCAGTAACCTGTGTAAATGTTCTTTCTAATACAAGGCTGAAACAAACATAGACCGCTTAAAATATATCTTGGGATTTGTTCTGCTCATCTAAGCCCACCTTGACAAAAGGTGCAAAAATGGAGGAGGAATGCAGGAACTGGCACATTTGAGAAGCTGTTTCTCACAGAGGCTGTTCTTCCAGTGAAATATACAGACTCTTGCTAACTTTCAAATTTAGCAAAGGTTTGATACAGAAGCTCCCATTTGCAATAGAGGTAAATAATTTGTACTTCATACTCCAGAGATTTCCTGATTTTGGAGACAGTTTGGTCCTCACTGTCTGTCAAACCTGACAGAAACCATTACTTTCCCAGGCTCCTGCAGACTGACCAAACTACCTTTTCTGCAGAAGTTAACATTTAATTTATCAGTGACTTAAAAGAAACAGGTGACACCATGGTGTGCTGTCACATACCACTTCGTTTGCATCACTGCATCCTTCTTTGTCAGCTGTCTAAAGAATCACATATGCACTTGGAGCTGGCACTCTTGAGGCTTTCTCAGGCATTTCTTCCACTATTACAACAACATATAAAGCTGGACTTGTAGATAGCTAGACTGTGATATTTATGAGACAAGCCCCTAAAAAGCTTTCCCCAAAAACACCTATACACCCTGCTGATTGCCTGCCATTCCCTTCAATCACTAGGTGGTTAAGAAAGCAGAAGACAGTTGCACTGTGGAGGTACCTGGCAGGGAGTCATGAAGACAAGAGTTTTTATGGAAAACTTATGTTAGTGTGTTCTGATCTGTCACTTGCGGTTCAGGCAGGAAGAACACATGCAGGGCTTCAAAATACATTTTTCCTTGTCTCCTAAAGGAAACCAGTTTGTGAAAAGATTATACAGGGCTCTTGGAGCACCTGCCTTAACCTGGCCTTTTTGAAACTCTGAGGAACAGGAAGTGTAAACCTGTAAAAAAGCTGGGCAGTACATAGTGAATATTCACATGAAGTCCTCAAATGCTGAAAATCTATCTTAGAAATACTGTGGCATTAATTCTCTGCTACTTCCAGCAAGCATAAGGTATATGGAAACATAAGACAATATATTTTTAGAAATGGAAAATAGTGGCTCTCAGAAGCTGACCACAAATCCTTATCAGAATTGGTAAAATCACAAGGGCACAATGACTGACTTATCAATGCTACAATAATCAAACTGTGTTTTGCTGGTGTGTCAATTATAGCTCCTGGCATCCTCTGTTCCCAGTTCCAGGCAACTCAACTGAATAAAATCCATGTTAAATTAATCATGATGCTACACTGCTGTGGCAGAAAGTCTGATCAATACTTCCTATGCAACTTTAGGAGTTTTTTATATATCCTGTCTGCTCCTATAAAGCAAACTGACAATGTGATGGTTTAATGATAATTAATTACAAGGTGAAAAACAGCAAATTAAATTCAGTGTTGAAAAATGCAAAGCATGATCACAGGGAAAACAAACATGAAAGATGTATACACACTCCAAGTTTGCTATCATGAGGAAAGAGACCTTGGACTCTATATGAATAGCTCTCTGAAAGCACTGCCTCAGTGTGCAGAATACAAATGAAATACTAGCAAAATATGCCAATTTTCTTATTTATTTGATATAATTTGTATTTTATTATATTTTAAAGTAATAATATTTATCTATGTTTATACATGTATATGAAGTGGCATAATATCTCCATACGAAGCCAAGGCTGCAGATGAGGTTAATTTATATAAAGTCACAGTAGAAACACAAACAAAGAGAAGGGCAATGAAAATGAACAGAGGTAAGGAAAAGCTTCTATAGAAAGAGTGATGAAAGCCACCACAACTTCCTAGTTCGTATGGTTTGGGTTTTTTAAAAAGAGCTCACATGGCTATGCCAACTCAAGCTGCATCATGACTTTGACTGCAGCATAAAATTCTGTCATGCTGGACAGAGCAAAGACAGAATGGGCTGCATTGGGTGTTTTCAGAATCCTCAGGAAGGTCCCTGTAGGTGTTGCCACACACTGTTTTGCTCCACAGACTGGAAAGACCAGATAATATTTCAACACAAACTGATTTTAAAACTGCATTTGAACCTCCTAGTTGTACTGCACTGTGAATTTCATCTGTTTCATCCCAAAACATACTCAGAACTATCCAGTGTCCTGCTGGTGGTAGGTTAACAATCACACACCCATAACCTTGCATTTGCAGGGGTAAAGAAAGTAAGACCACTTGGAAAATTGGTAATGTATTACAAAAAAAATCTTGAAGGGCAATGAAACATAAGAAGGGGAAAAAAAAAAAGACAACGTAAGACAGGATAATTGTTTTAATACTTACCAGCTGAAATAGCTTAAAGAAATCAACATTTGCATACAAGGCATCTTCTACTCTTTGTAGACTGTCCTGGGACAGGGCACACATGGCCTTGTGTACAGAAGGGAGACCTCTTCGGCTGCTGAAGATAATAAAGCGATCCAGGAGCATCTCACTGCAAGCAATGTCCTTCAGAGTCAAGTTAGGGACACCATAGGCAAACTGCAACCAAAATCAGTGTTTCACTGTTATGAAACTTACATACTGCTCAGGAAAAATTAAAAATTTATCAAAAGTGGACAGTTTGATATCATCCCCTGCTAATATTTTAATGAACAGCAGAGGGATGTGGTCAGCTGAAGCATCAACCCTTGACTCACCTTCACTTGATGTTATGCTAGATCACCTTGCCTTCAGACACATTTTTTGTCTTCTCATTAGTCTATTTTCCTTTCATTGCATAAGTCCCTGTGACTCATCTTCCCTTCCTCACCGTCATCTAAGCACACCTGAAGCCATGCCACCCATCCTTGTGGCTAAGGAGGGATAGCTGCAGCTTGACTGAAATTATTTTCCCAGGACCAAATGATGGTACTACATAACTCTACCTTTTGTGTTCAGGCTAGTTATATTTTTGCTGTTACTTGCTCTAAGAAAAAGAAGGGGCCAATACCTCTGATTCTCAAGCCTGACTTCCCTCAGCAATCTATTCCAGTTATGACTATTCCACCACTACAATGCTTCCCACAGCCATTATTCACTGTCACTCTGCACAGGCATACAGCCAGAATTTACAAAGCCATTTTACATTAAATCACACCCATTTACTGATTACCACTTCTAATATGAACATGAAACAGAAAAAGCCTCAATTTTTATCTTTAGTGTTCAACCAATGGGAACGCATTAGTTTATAGTTAAACCAATGTAAATGCAGAATAACTCAACAGAAATCAGTAGATTAAAATGGGATTTAAAATGTTGTTATGGAATGCTCTTGGTAGTCTATGAATAAATTCTATTTACTTTATAATATATAGAATACATGGTAATATCATAAAAAGTAGCCCTGGAAATTGTTCATAAGCTAAAGTTCCCATCCTCTGTCCATCTCCTTTCACAGTGCACATTTAAGGAAAACAGCTCAGGACAGAACACTATGACTGTAAATGCCTTCTGTGTTTGAGATGAACAAAGACTTTCAGACAAGCAAGAACGATGCACTGACACAATATCATTAGACTAAATGAATTTAATAAGCTGCACAAGAAAGTAATTGTCAAAATCTACCCAGAAAATAATTTTCTTTAGAAAAATAATCTGCTGAGCATTCCAGCCTTTAAGACACATGGACTGAAAAAACACACCACACCTATACCAGGTCAGACATAGGTGCATATTTATTTCTTATCCAAGCAAATTAAGAAATCTATCATTACCAAAATTTTATATGTGCAAATCTCCTACAGTTAGCAGCTAAGACTTGTTTGGTGGTGCCTGTAAAGAGGATATTTAAAAACACAGAAGAATGAGAAAAAAAATAATTTAGTTGCTTTGGAGAGTGGATTCAAAGTAGACTGAGGAGTTATTCATTAAGTGCTTCATCTGTCAGAAGCTATCAACCAAAGTGCAAGTGTGGCTCTGGAAAGTCAGCATCCAGAACACGAAAGGCAGAGAAGTCTAGAATAACATTGTATTTTATCAGCCATGACTGCCCTGAGTTTCAGCTTATGAACAAAAAAAGAAAGGCCTCTGAATTACATACAGAGTGTATTTTGGAATGATGATGAGAAAAAGAGATATGAATTTTTAGAAGTATCTGAGAGGTACTATCATCACTACAGATGTAGTGGCATAAAGGCATTGTTAACACAAGTTAGACAGTGTGGAGAGAGGCAAAATGCAAAAGAAGGAATTCAACTGACAGATCCAGTCTGTCTTGTAAAAAAGCTCCAAAACCACACACCCCTGCCTTTCTGAAAATTGCAACATTTGAATTGGAATTAAGTTAGTTTATGTCAGTGAAATAATTTGCGTATTTGCTTGGTCACTTGTGTCCTGGGGATGTGTGTGATAAGAACAGCATTTTTTAACCATACACGCCTCATTTGACATGGTCCTCATCAGGCAGTGTCAACTGCAATGAAACTGGGCTGCACAGGGAGGCAGCCTGGGAACCTTGCCTTGACTTGTAAAATGAGGAAACAGTGACATTAACATCACTGAGGAGGATAAACACAGAAAAAAAACCCCAGTTGTTATTTACAAACTGTAACTGCATTTCAATAATGTTCATGAACAGATGGGATTAGAAAAACATCAAACCTCCGCCCTTCCAATTTTTCCGGTAGGTTGTGCTGCTGCCAATCTTTCCTGAACTTCTTATTGTGTTTTAACATCAGTTTCTTATCTTTATCTTAGAATGACTCAAAAAAGCAGGCCCTCAGAGGGAAACTTCAATACTTTTTTTTTTTTTTAAATCAATGTGTCACTGTTTAGCCAAAGCTGGCAAGATGAAGTTCAAATTATTTTTTCAGCTAGTTGGCTGTTTGATCAGGTTTAGCTTTCAGCTCTGTGTGTCATTTCCTGACTCCCAGGCGGCTCAGACCTAGATCTCCAGCCAGCTGTTGGCAACAGTCAGGCTCCTGTAAACAAGTTGCTTTCAGGTTGATCAGTTCTGTGCCATCAGAGGCAGGGGGAAGGGGTGTACAGAAATATGCAGGCTAACAGAGGGCAGAGCAGCACGAAGAACTGGAGATGAATATCATGGTTGAGGATTAAGACAACCATAGATATAGGGTCAAGTCATGGCTCTGAAACTTCAACCTCAACTATGCACAAATCCAGCCCAAGCAACTTGCTTATCAAGAAGGGATATTGGAATGAAACAAATTATCTCCCACAGAAAATGCAGTGTTCAATTTCTATTGAAAATAATTCTCTTGTTGTGTCTTTAAAACTATGAGATTAGTTTTTCTGCATCATTTTCACCTGAAAAAATATATTCACAGCACTTTCTTTCCTCATAGCTGTAAGTCAGCTCTGGTGAGATGATCTTGTATCCCTCTAATTACTGCTAACAAGAAAACTGTATAGAGGGCAGCAAAAGTTGTATTTAACACCAGATCTACTCCAGCTTCCTCTAATCAATGCTCAATTTCTTTAATTTCCAGCATAAAGAGAACTATATCTCTTTCTACATCAGCACAGAAAATACAGCAGAAAGACACCACATTCCAGCAGGTTTCAATAATTTTTTTGGTGATGGTGTCGAAAACTTCAGTCCTGCATACACTAGCAAGCAGAATTTTTAGCAGTAGATGAATGAATGCCCCTGGGGAGCTAATAGAGTCTAACACAGCAGCACTCAGTTCTCCTGACACAGCAGACCTCTGGTGTAGAAGAGGTTAGGGATGAATAGGGAAAGAGAAACCCAGCAGGATATCTGTATATATTCTCATTGTCACAAGCAGCAAGGAAGCAAATTTTCAACATCTCAGCTGACATGGAAGTGTGAAAATATGTAGGATGCATCAATTGACACTGGCTTTGGTGTGATCTTGTGGTATTGCTTCATGATAAAGTGATGAGAGAGGAGGGCTTTCCCAGGTACCAATCAAGAATACAGCAGATAAGTGATTTGGCTACTGGCCACACTGGAACCTGTGTTGCACAAAAGGAACTGCATGAAAGGTCACAAATGCCCTCCCTCTTTCTGCCCACACACAGTTTCAGTATTTGCATTTTATGTGGCAGTGAAACAGAGGAATTGTGTCTTTCAGCTTCAATTATTCACTTGCTTCCACCCACACACTAATGCAGTGTAGAAATTGTTGCAGAATTCCAATTCAGCAACATTCATTCATTAATACAGCATTCCTCACAGAGCTCCCAGGCACCAGCACATGCAGAAGCAGAGACAGCCTGGACTTGGTCAAACATAGCTCCCTGCTTAGCTGCTTCAGGAGGGATTTGACATGCACTTTTCATTCTGAATTTTCTGAGCAGATCTATTATTCAATCAGAATCTAAGAAGTTTGTTCTGCTTCTCCAGTTCCACCTATTCATGTGAGACAATACCAAAAAGCCACCATGATGGTCTCAGGGAAGAGAATTTAAATTATAAATTAAGAACCTCCAATAGTTCTTCTCTAATCAGGACTATTATCTCAAAAGGATGCACTGTGCTTTTGAGTCAAGTCTTTAGTCACAAGGGATGCACTGCTTATAAGTACTGTTCCTTGATGCTCATCATTTGGCTGCAACAACAGCATTTTGCTGTTTATTTAATAATTTATTAATATTTAATGCATATTCAAAATGTTTTTTAAAGACAAACCAAACACCTCTTTCTTGAGATGCACAAAAAACAAAGGGAGAAACTGTACAAACAACCCATAAGGCGTCAGTTATTCTGGGCCCAAGGCCTTCACTGAGGCTCCTTTGCACATAGCGCTCAGGAGACTCTTTCCTCACAGATAGCGACTCGGTATGGGTTACACTCTACCCACCTGCTCAGGGCGCACTTGAGCATTAATAAGCTGGTAAACAACAAAATCTGTGAGGCCAACATTTTCCAGCAAGAAGGAAGTGAGGGTCTCCCCATCTTTCAAAATGTCTAGAATTCGTATTCCTCTTCCTGGATGCAAAAAGGAATGCAAAGATCAGTGAGATACCAAACAAAGGAAGTAAAAGAACAACTCATATCCTGGATTAAACCTGCAGAAAGAATGTGCTTTGGCTCTTATACCTAGTCGTGACAGAGGCTAAAATTATTTTTGCAATTCAAAATCATTTTAATCCTTTGTTGGGAAATGATAATCAGAAAATGCTGAGTGTTCTGGCTCTGCATATCTGATCTCTCAAAGATGTTTCAGACTACGGCTACAGCAACGGACACATTGAAAGCAGCCCTGACTGCATTTGAAAGTGTCTGCCTTTTTCTGATGTAACACTTTATTTTAAATGTGCAGATTCAAGGATAATACTGTTCTTAGTGTCCTTTCTTCTGGGCCTTGTGTAAATAACTTTAGTCAACCCTTCACACTTACACTAATTTATCACTCACTGTCAATCAATTTTAGTTAGTTAACCTTATTCTCTAGCATTGCAAAAGTGACCCTTGAAAATCTTCCATGAGAAAAAACTTGATTTCTTTGGAGAAGCATAAAGTGTAGTTTATGCTTCATATTAAACTAGATTAACAACCACTCTTCAGGCAAACCAGTGAGATCACCCACTGTTAAATTAGACACATGTAGGAGGCCACCAAATTTCCCTAATACTGTCTGTAACAATACTCAAAATACTGCTGCTCCTAAAGTCAAACAGTTCCAATCTTCTAAAACTTGTCTCTGTTACAAATCTTGTCAGTGAGAACTCTGCTTCAATATGGTACAAGAGAAAAGCTTGGAAACTTAATGTTGCTCATGTTCATCGAATAATTATAACTTTATTAAATTATACCTTTATTAAAGGTGCCTCACACAGCATCAAAAGACTTCGGTAAAGAATGCTTGAAAACTTCTAATTCTTCTAGTCTTTAGAACAGGCAATTGAAACTGACAGGGGCAGGGTGCATCTACTGACATAGGGAATGTAACTTTAGACATTCCTAATAAACATGCACTCCATTCTGTGAGCTGAGTCTTATCAGAGTTTGCCAACTAACTTCCACAATTCCATCTGCACTAAGCATATTCTGGCCTAAGGCTGCAGAACCTGAGGACTTCTTCAATTGTTTCTCCACATATTTATTCAAGCAGTAAACACTGAAAACAATAGCAGGGGTCTGTCCCTTATATTCTTACTGATGCCTTTCCCAGCATCCAGGCAGTGTGGAAGAAAAAGCACACCACAAGAACACATCTCATCAAAAGTGTCAGTGCAACGGGAGACTGGGACAAGGAAGGAGGACTCAAGAGGTAGATCTGATTTCAGGAATCAGTAGAAGGGGCAAACGCAACTCTGACATTTGCAAATTTTTCCTTGCTCAACTTTGCAGCTATTCTATTAAGATTGTTATTTACAAGAAATAGTAGTAAGCTAGAAACACAGGCAACTTATATAGCCAAAGTTTCAGTAACTTTTTCTGTATGAAGACAGATCGTAATTCATATTTTATTAGCTAAGCTCCAGAAATTATTTTTAACTTTGTTTTATAGAATAGGAAATTCCAAACTTCAATTTTTTCAAAAGTAAAACACATTTAAAACCCCCACGGATATTTCACAGGACTGGTGGGAATGTACTCTATTTTTCATGAGTAAAGTTGATATGGGATGCAAAGGCAACTTCCTAAACCATGGGGTGTGGCCCCTTAGCAATACACAGCAAACCCATGACACGACATGCTTTTCCTCGCCTCTATATAGCTTTGATTTCTATGGCTGGGTACAAACAACAGCTCAGATTATACTCCAGTTCTTGTTTACATTCTGGGACATTTGGTTGTCTCACTGTTATTTACAATGAGCTAATCCTTTTATTACCTCTACTTATAAACCTCTGATAGGATAGTGGACCATGTGTGTCAGATGGTTTATATGCATACAGCTGAAATATATGGAGAGTGACTATTTAATTTTAGTAAGAATACTACTGCTGTGACAAAGGATTTGAGAATGGGACAGATCAATTCACAAAGCCAGACCATTTTTATACCTTTAGTTTTAGGAGTGGTTTTTCAAATTCTGTACTTCAAGTCCAAAACATGTACTATTATACCATTCCCTCTTTTCTCCAGGACTGTGTTTTGAGTTTGGCAGGCTGCTTTAAATAAAAGTTAATGCAATGAATTTGAGATTTGCAATTCTGTTTGTAAGTGTTCAATGCTTTCTCTTTCTAAACACATTATTCACTGTTTCAAACCTGTTTTAGCTAACAATGAGACAAAGTACCTCTAAGCACTTCTCTGAGTTTTGCTCCTGGCATATATTCAGATGTATTTCTAATTTTCCATTCCTCTGCATCTTCTTTCTCATTGCTTCTGCTTTTACTGTAATAATAATGAACGAAATTGCTTGAGACACATTTTACTTTGTGTGGTGAGATATCCATGCTTTTGTGTTTCGAGTTTTGTCTACTGTTATTCAAGGAAGTTGGTTCTAGAGTGGAGCTGACTGCCTCTCTCCTTTCCCTTGAATGACAGGTGTTTGTCACTGAACAGATTTTTACTTACCCTAACAGTAAGCGGAGTAACAGCTACATGTGAAATATATTATAATGTTGCCAGCCTCCAAAGTAACTACCATCCAGCTCTCAGAAGGAAAAATTAAATTGTCTAAAGGATACAGACATAACAATTACCTGCAATTCTTTCAGGATTAGTTCTCATTGTTTCCATAAACTGAGTCATAATGATCAGTTCTTCCCAGATTCTTCCAAGGTCATGGATTTCAGGGGCTTCCAGTAAAAGCTCCTGAGCATCTTTATATACCCTTGCAAGGCTAAAAGGAGAAATAATGAAGAAACAATAACTTAAGAGTGATGACTCTTGAGAACCTTTCAAGTAAAAAAACCCCTCAGAACACAAACAAACAAACAAATCTAAAAAAGAAAAGAAAAAGCAAAGTTGACTCTCTTCTGTATTAGGGTTGTCTTGTCCTCAGTTTAAGGTAGTCTGGGATTCAGTTAGATTTGAAAGTCCACAGAAGTTTTAAGAGGGTTTCTGGTGTTGCAGAGGTTTGGCCATTCATACATTTTTTCATTAGCCATGCGGGTCTTGCTGGGGAGACAGCACCTTCCCCAAACAGCATGCATCTCACAGGTATGGTGCAAATTTGCCCTGGCTCTAGCCCAAGCCCAGCTCCAGCAGTTGAATGGGGCACTCTGGACACATACAGCCCTGCTCAGCCTAGCAAGTGACATGGAATCACTCACAAACAGAAACATCCTTCCCCTCTCACATCACTCCCCTCCAATCTTCCCTTCAGAAAATATTTCTTCTAGGAGGAGCAGGAAAACACAAGTAACAAATGGTCACAGGCAACTTTTCAACTAGTGGTTCTGGGTTAGAACATGCAGATCAAGCAAGGATGCAATTAACAGGCATAAAAAATTCTTACTATCAGGTAAGGCCATTACACTTCTTTAACAGTGTTCTATTTTTCCATGCGTGCAATAGTATACCTCAGTCCACATGACTCATTTTAGCTTACAGGAAACAACAAACAGGAAGAACCAAATTCTTTCAGAAAACACAATGGATTTACTTCTGCTGTAATGCACTGAACTGGGACTGAAAAGGTGACAGTTTGCTCTGTAACAAGCAACCTAGAAAAGCTAGAATGTCTAGAAAACAGAACCCTCTAGCTTCACTGTGTGTTTGACTGTACCCCACCAAAAATGTTCAGCTGAGTATTTTAAATCCTGTTCATTAGGAACAAAAGGTCAAATGGTAAATTAAGTCCACATTACAGACTTTCACATGACAGGAGCTTCAATGGCATTCACATTATTAGCTCATGAATTTTAATCATTGGATGCTCCAAAGTGGACTTTGCAAAGAGAGATTTGGAACATTTTTTATATTTAGGTTGACAGGGGATTTTTCACTCGAAGTGTCCTTGTCTGCTGTGCTTTCTTTCATGACTCAGCTGTAACAGACAATGCAATAAAAAACTCCCACAGCTTTTTTTCAGTAATAGTCTGGAAATCTCCCATCCTCCTATTTTGCAAACAAGCTTAGTATCTGAAGGTTGTGTGCTGATTAAAGTCTCGCAAATATGTAGCCTAAACAGGTGCTACATAAGAAGTGGCAGTGCAAGTTCTTATTTGCTGGTACTTCATCAGAGCTCTCACTCAGAAGGGACAACTCTAGTGATGAGAAAAGAAGGCTTAGGGATTCCACGCTCTTTTATCAAAAAGGTTTGTCCTAAGACATTCATTGATTTTAAGTGAGCATGTGCTCCCTAGAGACTAGTACTGAAGTGTCTCTCTAAAAGGCCCAAACCTACCACCATGAGCTCTTTTTCAACTTTGCTGACCATTGTTGGCATGAAACCAAAGTGCTAGAAGATAAAATTTTTGTCTTCCACTGTTTGCACACTGGTGTATTATTATCTTCCCTTTTCATTCACATCACAGAACAATTCTTTAAAATATTCCTTGGTGTGGTGAGAGACTTTTCTAAGCAAGGTGAGGATACTCCATCCTTTCTCCTTGCATCATTCATGCCCATGAATGCCCAACAGGTGCCAAGAGCAAGCTACTAGCAGTTCCCTGGCAGGCCTGTATTGCTGCAACCGAGTCTCACACATCCAGCTCTGCTTACATGGAATTTTTGTAGTTGGACACCACACCTGGACCCTCTCCGTGGGTTGGGCTGCGGAAACAGGGATTGTTCACGTTACAGAAGATGCCATGTAACCATGGCAGTGTTCCTGCTGATGGCATTGCCTTGTTTGGGAAGTGACCTAGAGTATCAAAACACAAAATACAAATTGTTAGGTGTCTTTCTAATGCAGCCTTTGTGAATATAAATAGCATGACGAGTTGGCTCTCCACAGAACGAATGTGATAGGAATCATATAGGTTTATCTTTTACTGAGAAAAAAGAAGTTACCAATATAAGCAATATGGCTATTTTCAACAGAAATTAATTCTGAGTAATGTGAAGGGTTTTTTTAAATAGGTAGTAAGGCAGTACTTTCTCAGTGAAAGAATTACAGAAATCCAAAACTAGATAGCATCTTGAGACCTCAGGTAAGTCTGACCAGAAAGCATCTCACAGGAAAATGAGACCTTTTTAAATAACTAAGCTACCCAAACTGAAGTCTGTTCTTTCACCACTGGACAGTAACTCTCTGCAAACAGGTCACAGTACCTCTGTCTGAGAACACCTGGCCATTACCTACAAGTCACATCATGATAACTTCTGAAACATTCTTACATTCATGTTGGCGATACAGTGGATTAGCTTTCCTCAGCCAAACAAGTGCGAGAAACAATGACAGAGGCCACACAAGCTCCACTAGAAAACGAAGCTGAAAAAAAAGGAAAAAAGTAAATTAAAAATAAATTTTACTAATAGACCACCATAGAGTCACTATGAGGCTAAAGGGATGAGACCTCTTCTCACAGCAGAAAAGCCCAGTGCAGCACGTGCCCATGGCTATCCTTTGCCAGTTTCACCATCTGAATAAGACACCCAAAAGAGCAAGGATTTCATCAGAATGCAGTGAAGTATCACCATTAACTCAGTGCTCAGTGGCTTCTCCACCTCTTCCAAAGAAACATTTAAGCATCCTGACTGACATAAAAAGACACAGCAGGTAGTGCATGACTCTACAAGGATTAGATACAAGAGAGAAAAGGGTTTTTTTAATCCACACTTTGACACTGCTTGGCTCATTAGCAGGCTGTCAGTACACTGTGCTTACCCAAAGGCAAAAGACTTCAGCATAAGCTTTACATTCTTTGACCTTTACTTTTGCTTCTTTTTGTCATCATTCATTTCAATGTTATTAATTTCCTAATATCTGTAGAAATGCATGCATCAAGATCAAACACCTTATTTAATAACACAGAAGACCCCATCAAAAGCCATTTTTTCCCAGATCTTCCAATACACTTGGAACAGTCACCGGCTCCCGTGTCATGACAGAAAATCAAGGGCACTGCTTTACCACAGAGCAACATCCTGCCTGGTTTTCAGTCTGTTTCCTCCACTCCTGTGTTTCAGTTTGTTTTTCTGCCTCTGTGTGTTTTGGCAGAGGTTTGAAACTAGAATCTTTTGATCCTGTAACACAGGCCTTGGGTTCTGAGGCACAGCAATGGGATTTGTGTTCTGACACACGGCACTTTTTTGCTCCTCCCTGTAACAGGCAGGACAAAATTCCTCCAGAACCAGGGTTGTAGCACATGCACAGGAAAGCCTTCCTTGCTTCCTTATCTTTGCTCCCTCCTCCCCAGCCAGGTACCAAATATGTAATAATAACGCACATAGCAGCACAGCCAAAGACAAGATGAACATGTGAACGTTGCTTTGAGCAAAAGGCACTCCACAGCATAATTAAGAACAGTGTTTTTGGAGCTGCCCTATTTTTCCACTATAATTTTGTCTAATAGCTTCAGTTAAGCACAACATATTCTTACAGCAGAAGGGTACAAAGCTTTACACCGGACAATAATTTGCTATTTCATATTTTTCCTCTTAAGAGTTTCCTTTTTAAAACAGAACTACAACAAAAAACCCACCCACCACCACCTAGGAAATTATACATGCCTGATCTTTTTAAAAGCAGACAAAAATCTTACCAGCAGCAAAGGGCAAATTACACAATTATTAGAGAGGGAAACTTGGCAGCTGTCGTGCACAGCTCAGAATGCAGTGTTACAGACCCTTCCCAGCAGGGTCCACAAGGTCTGATCGACATCCATTGCCATCCATTTGCTGAGCCATTTGGGACAAGCACTAAACACTCATAAACTCAGAGAGGCGAGAACTGGCAAGACTCCTTGGTCCACCTTTGCTGCAGAGTTAATCTGTGTTAATGCTCAGATGTTCTTTCTTCATCCCCAGGAAATACAAAATCCTCAGACTTGAATTTGGTAATTCCTTTCTGTCTGAGTTAACTAGTTTGGAAAACATTGAAGTCTGAAGCCTAAGGGAAGATTTCTTTCAACCTGGTACACAATGTGTTGTGTGGTAAGGTTGGACCCGTGCTGTCAGACCTCTGATTCTTTCCTGTGGACCTTATCCAGAGGACACAAAGGTGTCTCTGAGTTCACTACAAGCATCAGAAAGTGGCCCATAAGCCTGCAGAACCACAAGATAAATGAAAATCCCAGAAACATGAAGAGAAATGTAATATCCAGACAGAGCTGTAATGGAGCAAACATAGTGATAAGACTACATAAATGTTAGAAGCTTAAACTGGTGGTGGATCAACTGTTGACTCTGCAATGAAGTCCTTTCTCTTGTGAAGCAGATTAAACCAAACGATGAACTGGAGCAGAAGACTGCATATGTCTCCATTTATGGTACTGCATGATGGTCACAAAAAAACCAGTCTGATTTTCCCAAAATACATTTTATAGCTAAAGGTAGATAATATTAATTCTTGTTTTAGCTACTTTGTTTCTCTGTGAGTACAAATAAGCAGGCAGGTTTATGTTCTTAAACTGGAAAACTATTTTTAATGACTCAGCTGTAAAATATTTTACTCTTCAAGGTGGAGAAAATATTTCTCAGTTGTAGATTAAATCACTGTGCTTACAAGCTAGGAATAAACATCAGAGAAGAGGACCTCTAGCAACACCTGGAAACACCAATTATAATTTTGAAAATTCTATAGGAAAAAAAAACAAAAAGAGAAGACAATTCCTGAAAGTCAAGCCGGCACTTTGTGTCTCCTATCTGAGCAGATTTGCACAAATAACACAGTATTTCATATACTAAAAATACTGAGGAATTCTACAAATATACATTTGTTAAAAATTAAAAACCAGTAGCTTCCACTTCTCTCAGTTCACACATTTGAAGATCAGAAAGACATGGATTTTCTGTTTGGCATTGTTTTTTCTGAACTTGAGAACCAAACTACCACAGTTCCGTGACAACCAGTAACTGAAGTCCAGCTTCAAAAAGGGGTCTTTAACTCATGAATGAATTGGCAACTTCCATGTTGCAATAAATCATGAGCTGCAATGTTACATGCATCAGCTCTTGATGACAATGTACATTGTGGGAGAAAGCCTGTGAGGAAGCTATGAAGGAAAGGACATCAAATTGTCTATGAAGAAAATGACACAATCCTTTTGATCCGAGAAATTTCACCATGTGAGCCATTCCTAATGAATAAAATCAGGTCAGCACAGGGTAAATATTTCAACTCATCCCATGGTTCAGTTTGACCCTATCAATCTGTTATTATGGCAAAATTGTTTGCATGACTGTTACAGTCTCAGAGATTTCATAATATACTTTATAAAGGATTTTTCATTTGAAACAGGAAGTCTGTATCTATAGGACCTCACAGAAAAAAAAAGGAAACCAGGCAAAGAGACTTCTTTTGCTCAGCAGAAGTATTTGTAGTACATCAGATAACTAGGACCATAGTCTGAAGTTTTGTTTCGCTCTAAGAAAACTTAGCTTAAAGAAAAAACAAAAAAAGCAATGAAAATAAGGTGAAATAAGGTGAAAAGAAACAGGTGAATTTCCTGTAAGACAAAATATCACAAGATCTAAGATGATTTGATAATTAAAGTACCTCTGGCTTTTGCTTTACTTATATCATTCAGCTATTCTAAAAATGACAAAATCTGTGTGAACTGTAAGGTCCTAACCAGAATCACATCTAAGAGCAATTGAGTGTAAGGACCAAATCTAAAATTAGGAATCAAATCTTCCTGAGCTGAATGGTGCTCATGGTGTTTCCTAACAACAGATCTTTTTATGTAAAAATATATGAATATTACTACCCACAACTCTTCTGGCACACAATATTATTTGTCAAAGAAAATCTCGACACAAGTATTCTATGTTTGGTGTTTAAAGAGCAGCTTTACAAACTGCATCAGACAAGATGGCAGACAACAGACACCTACAAAGATCACATGTGATTCTTCGAGGGACTTGAGAGTTTTACATGCTCATAAATGTACCAGTCAATCCAGTGGAGTGCATGGTTCAAACCTGAAATCCAAGGACTAACACTTTACCTTTTGTCTTCTTCGAAGGATCCAGTTCTTCCAGAGTAGAAGTCTGACTTGCCTAAAGAAGTTCATTCTTCTGCATCAATACTTCTGGTTAACCTGTGGCAAAGGATGCATTGCCATTTCTCAGCTGACAGCAGAAACAGACCTTAGAGCAAAATAACTGCTTTCTGTTCTTATTTTAAGATTATGTTATCACAGAGATCGGTTCCTTTCATTGTCTGCACCATTTAATTTTGCACTTGATACACTATCATGCATGAAAAATTGTGAGCTTCCTTTGTTTGGAGGCTACTTCCCGTGACACATTTATCAGCACCAAAAAGAAGTAGAGAGGAAAAACATCTCTTTCAAATAAAAAAAAGTCATGAACATTGAATATGGCTATTAACTTGGACTTGCATGTAAAGAAGGCAGTTAACTGTTGCATCATTTATCACAATAAATCTGTGTTTTCACACTAATTTTTTTCCAAGATGGATTTACTACTGGACATTAGTTTATATAAAACTGTTTAGCTATTATGGTACAATTAGGTTTACCATTCACACACGATAAATATATATTGATTATCAGAGTCTGAAATGGATTTTATAAAAGCAAATCCATTCTGTTGCCATTTTCTTAAAAATTACAGAATCTATTTTTATGGTTTTAAACTCAGCAATTCCCATTACATTTTAGTAGAGATACCACAGAATTTAAACCATTGCATGCTCTGTTTTTCAGGTTCATGACTCATTATAACCAACAGGAATTTCTACATTCAAAAGGAAAATTGGAAAAAAAGGGCAGTAAGTCAAGTTATACAGATTGTGCTTGCTATGTAATCATTAAGATTTTTTTACACTGAAACTTGCTAGTTATATTTGTTGATAGTGACAGGGAGGCACTGCTTATAAGAGAAGTAATTCAATGACCAACCACCTAATGCTCTCCAAGAAAGTGACTACTAGATTGTTTACCAAGGTTAACACTGTGCTACATGAGTCAGAATTTAAAGGTACTTAAAATAACTATTAAAGTTATGGCATTAAGGCAGGAAGTTCAATCACCATAGAAAACTTTAAGACAGTTTCTACATTGTTCATTAGATACACCTTAGGATCACCTCTAATTTCAGGATGAACAAGGATACACTTGTTCTCCCCAGACTGGTTTGTTTATAAAACCTTCACTAGCAGCTAAAGGAAAGAACCTTGCTTTCCTAAATAGAACAGCTTTAGGGATGTGAGTTAACTTTATACTGCTTTGAAAACTGAATTAGACATGTGAACATGAGACAAAGCTGTAGGAAAAGAACTTAAAAAATGCAGTCAGAGGACACTGACTGATAAACCTTGGATCCTGTAGCAGCACAGAATAAATAAATAATAATTAATTTTCAATCCTGAAAGATCCTTTTGTATCTGGGCATTACTCAGACTAACAGATTTGTGTGGTTGAGATTCAAGCTCTACTACTTTAAGCAGAGCAAAACACTATAGTAAAAAAGCACAGTAGAAGCATGATAAAGAATAGTACCTAGTAAAAATGTGTGGAGAACTCCACGTGGACTGAGGAGGTACATGAACTGGAGTGGTTAGTCATGGTGGAGATCTATCTTCACTCTTTACAGGCAGCACCCTGCTCATAAAGTCAGCGGTGGCTTGGGACTGTTGCAATCAGAAAGAGAACAGGCACTGAAAGAAATTCAGTTCCCTAAAAAAAGTTCATTTACATAGATAACAACACTCTCCTAAAATCAGAAAAAGACCCCTACACTTAAGAACTGAGTGAACACTGAATTCCCTATAGATTTTCATCTGTAAAGGGCATCCAAAACAGCAATGCAGCAAAACCTCCCACCAGCACTCATGCTGGGCGATAACTCTGTATAATCACTTTCACAGTTTCCCTGTGGTTGTTCTTCCAAGTAGAAGCTGAACTACAATCCAGCTCTCATTATTAAAAAAAATTAAAAGGATGTAGCAGTGCTTGTCTGTTTCTTTCCTCTTCACAGGGCTTCAGGAATACCTTTGAAAACCCTCCACAAAACTGCTTCAGTGAATTTAACACTCTCTAGATTTCCCCCAGAGCCCTCTGCAGCTCTGACAGTAGAGCATGGCATTCTGCTTCTTTCCCAGCACCATCACAGGGCCTTCGAGCCCTTGCACACAGGTGCCACCTAAACCATGCACTTTAACCTGGCTTCTGGCACAAAGGATAACAAAGCACAGCATCAGGCTGTCCCTATGTGCTAAAAGGTGAGCCAGCAGGGAAGAAGATCAATCTTGGCTGAATATGGTGCTTTCACTGGAAGTCAGGGAAAACCAGGGAGTTTATGACCTTTGGAAGAAGGGGCAGCCAGCTCAGGAAGAGTACAAGGACATTGTTAGGTCACATAGAGAGAAAATCAGAATGGCAAAAGCTCAGCTAGAACTCAAACTGACAACCGCTGTGAAAAAATAACAAAAAGCGTTTTTATAAATGCATTAATAACAAAAAGAGGGCCAAGGGAAATCTCCATCCTTTATTGCATGCAGAGGGAAACATTGTAACTAAGGATGAAGAAAAGGCTGTCGTACTTAATGCCTTCCTTGCCTCAGTCTTCAATATAAAGATGGGTTATCCTCAGGGCAATCAGCCCCCTGAGCTGGTAGACAGGGATGGGGAGCAGAAACCACCCCCCCCTGCAACCCATTAGGACGTAGTCAGTGACCTGCTGTGCCACTTAGACACTCACAAGTTTTTGAAGCAGGATGGGATCCACACAGGGGTACTGAAGGAACTGGCAAAAGACCTCGCCAAGCCTCTCTCCATCATTTATCATCCATCCTGGTAAACGGGAGAGGTCCCAGATGACTGGAGATTGAGACAACCATTTGCCACACGGTCACAGCAATCCCAGGCAGTGCTACAGACTGGGGGAAGAATGTCTGGAAAGCTGCCCAGTGGGAAAAAACCTGGGGCTGCTGGTCAACAGCAGCTGAACATGACCCAGCATTTGCCCAGGTGGCCAGGAATGTCAAGGGCATCCTGGCCTGTATCAGGAATAGTGTGGCCAGCAGGACCAGGGCAGGGATTGTCCCCCTGTACTTGGCACTGGTGAGGCACCACCTCGAGCGCTGTGTCCAGCTGTGGGCCCATCACCTCAGGGAAGATACTGAGGGGCTGGAGTGAGTCTGGAGAGGGAGTCCTGTGAAGAGTGGCTGAGGGAGCTGGGGTTTAGTCTGGAGAAGAGGACGCTCAGGGGAGATTTTACCATTCTCTACAACTGTCTGTAAGGAGGGTGTAGCAAGATGGGGGCTGGCCTCTTCTCCCAGGCAGACAGTGACAGGACAAGAGGGCATATCCTCAAGCTGTGCCAGCGAAGGTTCAAGTTGGACATTAGGAGGAATTTTTTCACTGAAAGGGTTGTCAAGCACTGGAACAGGTTGCTTAGGGAAGTGGTGGAGTCACTATCCCTGGACATGGCACTTCGTGCTGTGGTTTAGTTGATGTGGTGTTCTTGGTGAAAGGTTTGCCTTGATCTTACAGGTCCTTTCTAACCTTTATGATTCTGTTCTATGATTCTATGAATCTATGGCAACCTCCTCTTTTACAAGTGGCTTTGATCTAATTTCTGCTGAGCAAATGCTCCTATCACAGGTGAGACCCAGCCTGCTTCAATCTAGACAGAGAAACAAAGCTTCATAAGCCACAGATAGAGGTTAAGTCTGACCAATGGCAGTGCAAAGCAGAAAAACCAGCACTGCTGCTGCTTCTCAGCTGCAGACTGTGTCTAAGCCCTACCACTATGAGTGAGGCAAACAGATAATTTGATAGTTTTAACCAGCAAACAAGCATTTTAACTCTAAAATTCTAAGGCAAGTTATTTTAAGAAAATGGATCTCTTTTTGCTGTCCACATGTTTGTAGAAACAGCTCTAACAGATTAAACTAATCTCTCCTAATTAGATTTTTTACATCACAATTGGATGATGGTTGGGTATATTTTGCTTTCTATGATCAACTACATCCGTTGCTCCTGTGACCCATTTTTGCTTTTTAGCTTTACAAAGGGATCTTCAGAAGTAAACAGAGAAAGCTTATGCAGGGCCTATCACTTTGCATGGGAGGGGAAAATGCCGTTCAGTTTATGGAGCACACTCCACAATTTCACTGTAGCTCTACCCACAATTGTCACTATGATTTAGCTGTTTCCTGAAGATCTGTAGTTTAGTGCCAGCAGCAACAAAACATGAGACATTCCAGTTACGTATCAGAACATAAAGAAAGCAGTAAGTGGAAATAGATATTTGGTGACAGTTCTTGCATTATGCCTACAGTAGGTATCTGATAATATAAACATTCCCTGTGACGTGCTTCATGAGCACCTACGTGCAATACATGGGGTCACATGGCATGTGTGTTGTGTTATCCCCTTACCTCACACACATATGCCATAGTTTTAACAGGTCTTTTAAATATGAGAATTTTGTTTTGTTATTTCCAGGTTTATTCCTGACTTTTGACTAAAAAAATCAAGATTAAATGCTATTTGTCCAGCAAGTTATAAACACATCCCCAGGAATCTCTCCAGTACCACAAGCAAATATTTCCCTAAAATAAGGAGCATTTAAAAATTACCTGAAAAAATAGCTTTGAAAATATGCACACTTAGGTGTATTGGGTGTGCTCATGGGCCAGCACTTCTAATGTTCACCAATGCTTTCCAGCACCCAAACCACTTCCTAACTTGTGAGACATTCATGTCCCTCGACACAGGCTCACTAGAAAGCTAACACAATTAATGCTACCACAGTTTTGCCTAAACTAACTCTAGGAGTGGATGCGTATAAATGTATCTTGTATGAATGAACAGATATATCTATGTGTGTGGAAAGAAAACTGCATAAACACAGGTTGGGGCTTTCTGAGTTAAGGTAAATTTTGCACTCAGCTATCTCAAACTACTGGGGAAAACACAAGCTGAAGCTTTTTAGGTGTTTCCTATGTATTTCAGAGGCCTCCCTCTGAAATAAGTAATGAGTAACCTGAAGGACAAGAATGGGAAGTTCTGTCAAACCAGAATCAAATGATAAAAAATCAGAGAAACTAAGAAAAGGCCCCGTGGAACTTCTGTTTGAAAGGTATTTCTATGAATCAAAGACAATCACAGCCAGACTCTTCCATGTCAAACACAGAGAAATGTGGAATCTTAAACAGATCCCATTGTTGTGCAAACCCAACAGTGGGCTAATCACCCCAATCTGTGGATAAGCAAGCACAAAGCAGTGGAAACACACACAGTATGCTTTCTACTTCAGGTATAATTCATACTTCATACAGACACTGTTCTGTCATCCAGTAGCATAAGGGCTGAGGAACGAGGATCTTCCTAGCATTCACCTTCCCCAAACATTTATCACTTTGGAAGATTTAGGGTACCTTTTTCTTCTACCTGTGAGTGAAACACTTTCCAAGGGTCCCTTGGATCTCTAAATTAGAAAAAGAATTCCCTTCTTTCTATGAATATAAATGGGCATGCAGATAGAGCATTTTATTCAGAAAGGCTTGTTTCCAAAGAATCCTCCAGTGAGACTTATTTCCATGAATATTCTAAATAACACCATTTGTAAATATCAGGGACATTCCCTGTCACTACCCCCCCTCCCCTTTTGCTAATGGGAAGTTGAAATATTTGGTTTGTTCTATTTTCCCAGCATATCATGTGTACATTGACAAGTGGGATGGCCCAACAGGAGTAGCTCTATAGTGAAACAGTGGGTGCTGAGGAGCCAGGACCCATGCACTATTTGCCTAAGGGTTACTTCAGATGAGCTCCAGGCACAGACTGAAGGTGCATTAGCAGCTGCAGCACACCAGGTACAGTGCTGAAGCACACGTTCCAGTTTAGTTTCACCCAGACAGAACTAAGTTTATGTGCTCTGAGATCACTCTGCAGGGTGAGCCCCAGTGGTATGTAGCAAAGTCACTCAAAAAGTACAAACACGCTCTGAGCTAAGTTACCGACGTTACCATATGTGCACTGCCTTAGCAGAGCTTTTCATGTCAGCTTTCAGATTAGCTCCATTAGGCCTCTGCTACACGGAAGCTAAAGAGTTCATGGATTTGCAAGCAAAACACAGACTTCTTACATAGAAGCAACAAAAACCTTGAAAACTTACCACAAAAGCTTACCTCATGTGTGAGCACTGCTGAAAGAGAAAGGTTTCGGAAGGAATGTTCAGCTTGGCAGCAAAGAAACACATATCTTAGATGCAGTTAGCACTCGCAGAATAACACTGCTCAGTTGTAATGAGATTGTTTTAATCCCCTACTTGATACAGAACGGCTCAATCTGCGAGTTTAAGAACTCATGAATAAAAATCCTCCCAAATATCCAGTATGACGAACCCAAGCACAATCAAGTCTGTACTAGGATGTTGATATTTCTGATTTCTTTTTTTCAGATCTGAACAAACCCTGTATTTGAAAATATGGTTTCAGAAGGGTAGTTCTGGAAGCATCAGAGGTCCTACTAAACAAACAGCTGTCATGACTAATTAGGTCAGCGACTTACAGAGGTCGGTACTCTGCCAAAGCTTTAAGAGGGATGAGGCAGTGCATTACGACTTCAGAAAATGCAATTACCAAACAAATCTGACAGCAAAAGGTTTCCTCCCCAGAGTTCAAGCTGCAGGGTTCTGGCACTTTGCATGACCCACAGCCTGTCACCCGGGGCAGGTGGGTAGGATTGCTGCAGTTCCATTGGAGTGAAGCCATTTCAAAGCAAGACCGAGGGAAATTGCATCTGCACCAAAAGAAACAACAGGAGGCATTCGAAACATTTCCAGTTCCAAAGGAAACCGAAGTCTTTTCTACCAGGTGTTAAGGCTACGCTACCGCAGCCGCCGGCCCCCGCTCCCTCACAGGGCCCTCACAGGGCGGGCGGCCCTCAGCCTGCGGGCCCGCACCCAACACGGCCGTCACGGCACCGTGTAAACGTGTACGAAAATTGACAAATTAATAAACCACAGAGCGGCCCTGAATCCCCCACAGGCCGCGCTGCCTCCGGGCTGCCGGGAAGGCTCGGGGAGAAGCGCCGGCCCCGCCCCGCAGCCGCTCCGCGCTGCCGCCACTGTAGGCAGCGGGGTCGTAACTCTTATGTGGGCTCCAGGGCTTTGCATTGCCCAAGATGTGCCCTTGCTACTTCGTTTGTGCTACACAAAAACAGTCGAGGGCATTATAAGGCTAGGACACGTAAATCATCTTTTGAAACTGGTTATTTTCCCTGAAATATCATGGGTTTGTAAGACACCTACGGATCCCCACCCAAAGGCACCGGGCCCGGCTCTCCCCGCTCCCGGCTGGCACTTGAGGCGCTGTGGGAAACACATTTATAAGAGCAGAAACCTTTCATACTAGCAAAATACGGAAGCTGATGTTATATAAAAAGGAGTATGGCAAGAGCCAGTAATAACTGGTATTATGACTTGATTAAGAAACGTTTGTCCGTTTCTCATGGGTTAGTATTCACTATTGAAATTATCTATCCCGGGAGCCTGCTCTGGGGAGTACTAGAGACCGTCCATCACACTAGGTAAACTGCTTTATTAAATTAATAAATCATTAAATGGAGAAGTTTAATGAATTTCTTAAGCCATTACCATATCCAATGCTAGACATGCTGAAACACTTAAATATAGTGAGACAAATTTAATGATAGTTCACAAATTATTTTGCTATATTGTCATCCTAATCAATACTGATTGTTTCACACCTATGCTATGAAGTTATGCTACACTGTCTTTAATGATTCATTTACCAGTGGTGTGGGGTATATATAGTCCACTCCTCCTCTGTCAGAGTAGAACAAATTCCCATCTGTGCCAAAAAGCATTTCCACATATTTTGTTATGCAACTAGCAACACCAGTCTGGGCAAACTGCAGCATCTGGGACCTTCAGCTTTTCTGTAATGAGAGGCAGCTCCCCAAAGAAATGACCCTGAGCACGGCCAGAACCATCCAGTGATAGGATGGCCTTTGCCAAGAATGCAAGCCCTGCTTCTGTGGAAATGCGACAAGGATTCAAAGTCCAGCATTGTGAGTACTGGAAATAAAAATCTGATTATGTCCACCAAACAGAGTGTGGGATATTATCTGTGGTGTTTTGGAAGATTGGCAAAGGTAATGATGTATTGAAGTCCAGTGTATTTCCTGTTGCAAAACAAGAAAAGTGATTCTTCATCTTTACTGTCCTTTGAGAGTCATCTTGGTGCTTACATCGTAGAAAGTACCATGCCAAAACAACTGTACTCCATAGTATGCAAGAAAGGGTCACACTAATTGTAATCCCATGAAGAAAAGTGTGCCACCCCCTAGACCCAGAAGACATGCAGGAGAGTACTACACTATTGCAAAGGCCAAACATCTGTATTTTAATAAGTTAGAAGAAATCCAGATATAGAAGCCATAGAGTCACTGAAATGTTAACACGTTAATATATTTTAAAGCAAATATAACACAGTGTACACATAAAAACCATTTAATACAAAGTGAAAACCATTAGATGCACCTACTAATGCTGATTTTTGGTTATTTTTAGCTGTTTCACTGAAACTTGGAAACAAAGCTCTTCATTTCAGTTACACCAGGTTAAGTGGTGAAACTGATCTATAGCAAGCAAATCACTGCCTTTTCATTCACCTGGGAAAGACAGCACCACAGCAACTGAGTGTGTCCTGAAGGGCACCCAAATGAAACAGGCTGTGCACATTTCCCCACTCACTAAGCTACACAAGAAACCAGATGTGAATTGATTGCTGCTTCTGAATAGTAAAGCTCAGTAAGTGCATCCTTGCTGTACAAAAAAAAAAAAAAAATTAAAGTGACAACATAGAAAACTGGCAACAGATAACCATGTCTGCCTAAAATATACACATATGATACATAATTATGGCCATGCTGGCCAGTATGTAAGCCTGTTCAAGAGCAAAGCTTTAATTGCACAGATTAGAAAAATGAACAAATGCTTTTACAGAGCAAAGCACAAGCTTTGGTTTATGCTTAGACAGAGAACATTAAACCTTCCATTTTTATTTATACCTCTTTTAAGAAAAATAGCTGTTTCTCTATGAATAAGCACTCCATTCCACACAAGGAAATGAAGCTCAGTGTCTCATTCAATGAACCCATTAACTGTGTCTAGACTGGGAATGTATTACATCTTTATTGAAAGCTACTGAACTACAAAAAGTTTGACTTATTTAATTCACAGTTCCCCCCATTTTTAAAATGCTGCATATATAAAAATAACTCCAATATGGCACAGAAGTGAGATTCTCAAGGGAAGGCAAAGGATAAAGGGGCAAAGGGAAGCCTCCACTGGCAACATCAACAAATTGCATAGAGTCCAAGAGGAATTTGCACCCTATACAAAATGAGCTTCCCTGTGTTCCAGTTCTTGGATCCTTTTTGGTCTCAGTCTATGGTAAGCAGGCTTCAGATCTGTGGGGTGAATATCCTCTGAGCTAGATTTCTGTTCGTTTGTGTTCTGTTCAACATCACCTGATGGAAGTGCAGAGCTCCTAGCCAGTTTCACAGTATTATCCTGGGGAAGCACAGAGCTAGGACTGGTTGGTGCACAAGCTTTAGCAGAAGAACCATCTCCATTTTCTTTTGATTTGTTAGAGGGTGGTTTATAAAATGTCCCTGGGGGTGGTTGCAATGTTCTTGGTGCCCTAAAGGCAGCAAGAGGATTAACATCAGGGCCATTCTCTTCTGCTGCTGTCCTTCCTGACCCAACAACAGAATATGGCTTAATAGGAAGAATGGCATTAGCTGAATTGTTACCAAGGCTGCATTGGGATGATAAAGCACCTGCAGTTCCACTCTCAAGTGCTCGGATTTCCTGGGGCACGTTAGTCATGATCATTGCTGTCCTTGCTGTGATATCATACTGTTTGTACTGCTTGTCCCAAGTTTTTCGCAGCATCTGGGTGTCGTAACAAGGAAGTCTGCAGCAGGTATCAACAGCAGGGAGTGCCTTCACCTCTGAGACTTCTTCAATAGTAGGGCTTCTGCCCAGCTTCTCTGAACTTACTGCCCCTGCATTTCGTGAATTTCTTTCATTCAAAACACATGGGGGAAGTATTCGGTCTACAGGCAGGCTGACAGGGCGAGATGATGGTTTTGTCCTTGGAGCCCGCAATGGAACTTTGGCAATCTGACGGTTGGGTTTCACAGGAAGTAAGTTCATTTTACAGGGGTCTTCACCTAGAGGAATGAATGGATCATTGTCTTTCTCTGAAGCTGGACTCACAGCATCACCTAGAAACAGAGAAATAGATGTGACTGGATCTTTGCGCCAAGTATAAAGAGAAGTCAGCAAGACTTCAATGACCCCTTGCTAGTTAGTATTTCAACGTGCTAACAGTTTTTAGGGATAGCTTGTATACATACTAGCAATAGCTTACTCTAACCAAATGTTAGCATTTCACTAGCAGTAAAGCACATTGTTCAGTTGTAACCAAAGAGAAAACAGATACACTTCACTTTTTGGCTGGTGCTTTGCCATCCCTGAATATTTTTAGTTTTAGCATATTTCAGGATGTCGCACTGTTGATGTATAGGACACGACTGAACTGGTAACATCAGGTGAAAATCAGTATAATTAAAAGGGCTTATGTATAGTTACTCCTAAATGAAGTATGTGAAATCATACCTACATTAAAACAAACCCCTGTAGTAGCATAGGCAGATAAACAGAAAAAAATACAGAGTTAGAATTAGGTTAGCAAACCTGGGGGTTTTTAAGCAGAAATATTGATATCCAAAATGCCCTGATGATTCTGTCAGACAATTACTCTTTCCAAAGCCTTCTGGTTTAGTTCAAGTGAGTGGCAATGATAGACATTTTGGGGGAACAGTGGTCAAAATGCATAAATTGCTGGGTATTAGTTTACAGCATTGTAGTGGATTTCAGAAATCAAAAGTCACAGCATAATTATGGCTTTGTTTTGTTTTTAAAATGGGAGAAACCAAACCACTATTATATTGTCTTACCAAATACTTTAAGCCCTGATTCCATAAACACAGATATTTTAAAAGCCTTTAGAAAGATTTCATTCTGTTTTTCTTACAAAAATGAACAGTATATTAAGCAGTGAGGAACAGGTTCTATCACTTGCTTCTGTCTATATTGCAGAGCTACATGCACTATAATCTAATGCATCCAGGGCTCCTTATTCACCCACGCCCAGAGTTAACAGCATACTAACCAGTTACAGATGTATCTGCTTCTTCTTTTGTATTCTTGCTATTCTTTGATTCCAAAAAGAGTGCAGCTGTTTCGGAAGCTCTTTCACTTGGAGCTATTTGAATACCCTGCTAACAAAAGTCAGAGGAGAAGTAAATGAGAACTCAACAAAAAAGGCACCCCTTACCAAAAAACCCATGAAGACTCATTAGTAATGTGCTCTGGAATGCTCCACCATTTAACACAGAAGTTAAGATACCACAGGTAACACTGTGGCAGCACAAGAGTCACTCACTTCCTTTACAGCAACAAACGATTTCCTCTGCTGCTGTGGCTCCCTCTCATCTGCTGATAAAGCAACTCTGACCGTAACAGCTGTTTCTTCAGAATGAGAAGCACTCAGAAGTGGTTTCAGTGAGACATCAAATATCTTTTCATAGTATGTTATGAGCAGCTCCACTACCCGAGCCTGATAAGGGTAGTCCACAAGTGATGACAAAGAAACTGTAGCATCCGTTTGACGTGGTCTGATCAGAGTTGGGCCAAATATTATGCCAAGGTTGCTGGCTGACATTTTATTTTCATCACACTGTTCTGTAACTCTGCACAAAGAGGGGAAAAAAACCACACACCAAAAGAAACACCCAAGAGTTAGAGGGTTTCATTACTTCGGAAATACTTTTGATATTAAAGTATTATCTTATGTCTAAAGAGGATAAGAGACAATAAAAATCTGAAAGTGGGTTTAGTAGGCAGGCAGAATCTTCAGTGCAGACTACATGAACAATGGCTTGGACTTTGCACACAGGGTGTTTTATATCCTATTTGTTAAAGTTATTTGTGGCTATTTGGCATTTCTGGGATTGGGGAAAAGAATGTCTCTCATTCTAAGTAATATATAGCTATAGCCCAATATTACCCATTTTTATAGGTAATCATCAGTTTAGTACATCATCATACAAACCAGCATTTGAAGGACAAGGAAGTTAAATGTGACTGAAGAATGGTTATTAAGAGACATGATACAACTTTCAATTTTCTGTTAATAGCCACCAAATCACTGCCCTATCTTTGTTACATCACAATTTAAACCATTTTTAGATCCCTGTATGTGACACTAATTACTACTGACCCCAATGCTAGCAGAGAATCAAAAATAATGGAGGCCAATGCTTTCCCTGCTTTATTTCCCTTTCATATTCTTCTCTCACTTGAGAATTCATTACATGAAAAAAAACCCCAGCAACAGAACAGTGTCTTCAAAGGTATTGTGACTTCTTCCTCTACAGTCATCGAAGAGGTACAAGAGATTCCCAGCATGCAGCATATAGCAGTTTAGTTTTCAACATCAGTTTGCATTTAAAGTATTTTCTTACCTGTGAAGGTGTCCAATAAGGTACTGAAGAGTGTTGTAGTTTGGTACAGGCAGTTGTTTCAGAAGATCTTTAATTTTAATGATGATCCTATTCAGTTCAATACAGAGTGACTGTCTTGTCTTTGCTTTGGGACTAGCTTGTTTAGCATCCAGCTCCTCATTAGCGTTCTGGCTTTCTTTTGCAAGTCCAATGAACTCATTGTAAAGCCGAAACAAAATCAAGGGCTCTGGAAGCTGAAGAAATACAAACATTTCAGAATACACTCCAACCTGAATTTTAACTTGTTTCCTTCCTGTTTTTGTTCAACTTTTTCTGGTCTAGCATATTTTCTTAGATGATGATATTGTTTAATCCTTGTTCATTAGCTCAATCCCCAATTTTTTCAAGCCCAAAGCCAGCTAACAAAAATACTCCTCCCTACACCTTTTTCCAGAAATCTTGCTAATCCTTTCCTGCAATAGCTTCAGGACTGAGCATTTATCAAAATTTATTGGAATAAGAATATCTCAAGAAAAAGGAAAAAAAAAAGATTTTTTCAAAATCACTTAAGGGTGATGATCATAGGATTGGAATGCTCATCTCTGACAGCCAGTATGAGGAAGAGGACAGGACCATGCAGCTAAGGATTATTCCTTTCAGGATTAACAGATTTTCAGATTGACTCCATAATTTCACTGGGCAACATCCCAGATTCATTTTTTCACGTACATATTGAAACTATTTTAGAAAATTAAATCACAAAGGTTTAAAGCTCTATTTTAGAAGAAAATAAATGGATAATCTCTCCATAATGAACACATCATGACCATCATGATTCATGAAATTTTTGTTAGCAGCTATTAACCGCAATATATCAGCATCTGTCTCATGAAGAGGTAAGAACATGGATATCTTTTAAACTCCATATAAGACAGGCAAATTCACTAATCAGAAAGGTTTTAGAAATTAAATTCTACTATGAGTAGACAAACAAAAGCTTGTTCTGCATGTGGTACTAAAAAAAGCCATAATATCCATGCGGAATACATATTGTAATCCCAGCAGTTTTCCCAGCCCTTGTCACAGTCTCCATGTGTAGCAAAAGAAGCCACTGCACTTATATAAGGCACTGTAGGAGAGCTGAAAGGGAGTGGCTGTTTGGTATCGTACTGAAGAAATATACTACAGCATTTTGGTTTTCCATCTGACCTCTCAATTCCATACCTGGCGGAGATACAGCTTGAGAACATTGCTGATATCATGTGCATAGAGTTCTGAGAGCTCGACCAAATCCTTTCCGTTTTCAAAAGCTTGACAAAGCTTTTCAACTCTTGATTTGGCTCCATTCACACGGTAGATGCCCTAAAATTAAAAGACCAGCACAACTCTATTTCAATTTGAATGGAAATTGTAAAAACACAGATGATACTGACAGCATTAAAATCTTAGGACAATTTTCTTTTTAAGATTGTGTCAAACTTAGGCATGAACAAACTTGAGCATACCTTGACATTCAGTGCTCTGCTTTCAATTTCTGATGTACACTTTTTGATGATGAAAGGAATGCCATCAGGAATATTTTTAGCAGCTTGGGCAAATTCCACTCCAAATAAGTGAAGCCTTCCATGAAGTTTTTTGTGCCCACATTGAATAGCTAAAGTCTCTAAACATTTTTTATGGCATGCAAGCGAACACTACAGGGGAAGAAACAAAAAAGCACATGGCTTGATACAATCTGACACCATAAGAAATGCTGTTTGTTAACCCATATGTGAGCAAAACACAAAATTTATTAGTATGGTGTGCCTCTGCTTTAAGTTCATGGTGATTATATGAGACACAAACTTCAGGTTTTATATAGAAACATAATTCAAGTTTCCAAAACTCCCAACTTTACATAAATCCCAAGGAACAATTAAAATTAATTTTCAACCTACCTCCTCACATTCAGCTCCATGAAATACCACTAAGCTGTCACATTCTCTGCATTTGGATGGAGCTCTCAGCTTCCGTAGTTTGTGTGTTTGGGCTGCTTTGGACATATTAGCGTTTCTAAAAGGTCCTGGAGAATTTGCAGTTTCAGATGTGAGATCATTTAAACCTGAAGAGAATTTCCCTGTTATAGTCATTTTAATATCTACTATTGGGGTGGTAGTTATTCTGATTTTTTAGAATTGTGCTACAGAACACAAGTCTATAAGTAATGGCAACTATCAACGTAATCAAAAACATTTCAATCACATGGAGGCAAAACTATGTTGCAGTTCACATAACAGAGACATTAACTGCCAAACAATCTTGTATAAAAGCAGAATCAAAACAATCATTTTTGCCTTTTTAAGTATTCCATTTTCTTCTGTATTGTGGCAATGTGAAAATATTAGGACATTTAATTCCAACTGCCCTGCATCTCAGGCAACAATTCATGGAAGTTTAATTTTATACATTTCAAAATCCTGTACTAGAGGATGAAAGATGATTTATTTTGGCCTGAAGTGTTTCTGAAATACTTAAAAAAAAGGAATATTTTGCAGCAAGGAAGAATTAACACTCACTTGTGGCAGAAACCACATAAAATAAAAATAAATTTTAAAAAAATCACTGATTCTCAGTTTCCTCTAACAACGTCAAAATATTTTCTAGAGGATTCTAAAACTAAAAAGAATAGCAACTGGTCCTTTTGGTGTTCAATTTTTTTCAGACAACTTACTTAAAATGCTATCAAACAACTCTGTGAACCAAACCCCTTTGTTTTACAGATAACTTGAAATTAGCACATGCAGTTAATTGCCCAGAAAGCTTCTTAAATGCTCAAGCATTGATTAAACAATACCGCTCCAAGTGAAAGCTCATTAACATATTGCCATGCTTTAAGTCTAGATCTGAATTAATGCTGTTTACCACAGGTTCATTCCTAGAAGGCAAAGTATACATTTTGGAAAAAAGGACTAACTAAACAATTTCCTAAGGGCTTTACTGAGCAAGTGCCACAAATATTTCAAAATTAGTTTGTAAGTACTGTCGACATACCATAGAACTATTTCTGATAATCCAGTTATTCGGTTTCAATGCCTGTGGCAACATTGTCATTATACAGTCAAAATTCATTTTAAAATTAGAAATGGCCTGGTCAAATCTGGGACAGACATTACTGAACTCGCTTATCTTCATTGAAAAGGGTAAAATCTCCATAATTACCCTAAACATTACCCAATTTGCCACTTAGCAACTCTGTGTATTTGTGCATTTCACGTCAAAGTTTATAAGCGATCTTACATTACTCAGTGCCTAGCAGCTAAATTTCAATGCAAATGTCTGGAGAAAATGGTTAGTGGATCATTTGCCCTACATCAAGAGGGTGAAGACACTAAAAGTGTTCTATGGTTACCCATACAGTAACCTAAACATATAAAGACAATTCTGCACCATTTCATTAAAATGACTTGAGCATTATTCTTCATCCCTCAACCTCAAGTGGATGTATATTGTATTGAAAAACAATGCTCTCGGAAATCACACCTTGTTAAAGCACTTTTCTTAAGAACATTAAAAAGAAAAGCCACACACTCTAACAAAAAACATCTTCTGGGGACTTCAGGTATGGAAACAACATTACCACAGTCTGAAGGAGATGGTGGCTCTCTTTCA
The DNA here is from genome assembly GCA_034509425.1 of Eopsaltria australis. NCBI lineage: Eukaryota > Metazoa > Chordata > Aves > Passeriformes > Petroicidae > Eopsaltria > Eopsaltria australis. The sequence goes on from JAVTVJ010000156.1 coordinate 1,493,032, forward strand.
TCAAGATCATCTGCAGATGACATGGTCCCAGTGGAAGGTGTTCGGGGAAGTCGTCTTTTAAAGTCCCCTAGCAGATAAGAAAATTTTCCAGGAAGCTGTAAGTATCAGTTCCACCCAATCGTGCATTTTTCATTACATGCTCTGCTCAACACTTGCTTATTTAACAATGATGTCTTCACTAATGTAAAACAGTGCAGGGAAAAGACTTCAGAGTAGTATAGCAGTGAGAGTAGCTGTACCTGGGCTGGCAGATGGAGAATCCATGGATCTTGACTCGCTGCTCCCCCCTGCACTTTCAGAATCACTGCACATTCCTCCACTCTGGTTGCCGACGGACCATGATCTGAACGGTGGTGGCCCTCGCACTGCTTTTGAAAAGAAAGTCTGCTAATTCCAAATGTCAAAGACAAAATTTACTTTTTTGTTATTGAAGACTATGATTATATTCAAAATAGGAAAATATTGCACAAGTTACATGAACATGCAATATAGTGAAAAAACCCCAGGGCATATATTCCTGTAAAAGCTTGAGGAGCTAAGAAAATTAATTTCAGAAGCTTGACAATTGTGCTTTTGCAGAAGATCTGTACTCAACACGGAATTTACAAAACCAGTGGATTTTCAATTTCTAAAGCTAATTGAAATAGTTTAGTCCACTGAGCTTGGCAGTACTTGCTGTTTGAATTGTATCTTGCCTTTCTTGTCAAAGGATCTAGGCATGCATACAGGCAGTTTTCCATTTGTCCTTATTATGCTCAAGTACATAATGTTTTATAGGCTTTGAACTTTATAATACATTTTTAACCCTTCAGTGTCACATTTCTGACTGAGACACCAAGTTTTTTTTTAAAAATTTTTTATTTATTTTTTTAGAGACTGAGCTCCAAAAGAAATTAGAAGAACTACCTTGAATATCTGTGTTGCTGGAAGATCTCTTCTCTCTAACTTTTTGTGAACGATGATAAACTGGGCTTCCCACATCATCTAATGTCTGAGCAGGAAAATCTCCTGAGCACTGAGATAAGTTACCATGGGATGTATGGACACTGTTTGTTGATTGCTTATTAAAAATCCTTCAGAAAGAAAAAAGTAATTTGAGGAATGAATAAGGCAGAATTTAATGAAAAGTAAGGCATTTTTTTAATCCCTGGGCACTAAAAATGCTACATTTATTTACTATTCATAAACATACATTTTTGACATGTCATTATCATAATTAAATTTAATTCCAAAACTAAAAAATAAAAATATAAAAAGAAGGGTGGCCATTTATTTTCAATTAAATATGTAAGATTTCCCAGTGTTTTCTCTTCACTCAGAGAGAATCAGCTTTTCCACATCTCTGCATGGTATTATGAACATTATCTTGCAGACTTTGAAAAAAAGAACCTATCTGTTCATCTGAAGGTAAGAAAAATTCAGAAGTCATTGTATTCTATGATTATGCTTTCCCCTCCGAAAGATTCTCTGACCAGCCATCAGGACCATCCACCTATAAACATATAGCTGTTCACATGCTGTGCTGTTTGAATGCACAGAAAATGTGGTGAAGCTGCCACAGTGTCAATCCATTTTGAAAATCCACTCTCACAGTACGGACAGAACACTGTTAACAGTAATTAATGTAAAATGCTGAAGCACCCTGGGGACAAAATGGCCTGCTGGCCAAGTTTAGCAGTCAGGAAGCTGTTCCTTAATCAGTTCTACCCTATCAAGCTTAAGGGAAACAGAGACTGAAAAACATTAAAATTTGCATTTGTTCAAGGAACTGTCCCTTAAATTAATGCAGACTCACACAATAAAAATGATCAAGTACATGAAGAATCACAAGGCTGCGACAAAGAAAACAAAAGGTGGGGAGAGAGGAGGAGAAAAAACACACTCCTATAAATGTCAAGCAGTAAATAGCTGGGACAGCACACAAAGTGTTGGAAATTTCATGCTCATCAGTTTCTCAGGGAGCTACACAGTTAAATCCCCCTAAGTCAAAGTTTATGAGTATAGCCTAAATCAGTCTTAAAAGACAGGAAATTTACAGACAAGAATTAAGAATCTCAGCTTAAACTTTGAATTTCCTGCCTTTTGTTGGTAGAAGTCTGACTCAAGCATTCAGTTTTTTGTATTTAGTTTCCTTTTGAAAAACGATGACGACGCTTTCCTGTAGAACTGTGAAACACACAGATTGAAATGGATATTCTGGTGTTTTAGTGCCAAGATGACTATTTTACAGCAAATTAAAGGTGGAAAAGCTTTTGGCATGCAGACAGAAGCAACTGTCTTTGTCTTGAAGCCTTTGCTTCCACATTAGCTGGATCTTTTATAGCTTAACAGTAAAAACTTCCATTTCATACAGGTTGGAAAAAAAAATAATTAAGTCATAACATGTCCCTACAAATGGACTCTGAGCTTTTTTTAGGCACATAGCATGAGATAGAAATCGAGAAACACTTCCTGCCAAAAAGTTGCCAAATGTAAACAGTATGAAAGAAGATACTATATGTAGCAGCAAGGCCTGTAGAAGAGGAAAACTACCTCTTCAGACTTTCTAAACTGATTGTCAAGTACTACTGCCACACAACACTACCAAGTTCAAAATTTACATTTTTCGTATTAACCAGTATCTACATTAAAATAGTAACAAGTTGTGTCTTGCACAACAATTGTCAATATTTTAACAAGTCTTATTGCATGAAATGACATTATACCTTAGAATCCAGAGGAAGGTTTTAATGCCAGCATTATATATAATCTACTATCTAAAAGATGAGACAAAGAGAATAGTAAAGCATGGTAAAACACCAGGATTCCTTTAGCTCCTTCAAAAACATTGCTTTTTTGTTAAACACATGTGCCTAGTATTGCATTCTAAACCAAGCAGTTGCCACCTGTACTTTGCCACTTACCCATCAACCTGGGAACTCTGGGTTTCAAAACAACCTGATTCAACAGGAACACCATCCTTTGGCAAACTTTTCACAAACTCTGAATACTGCTGACCAGGGTCATAGAGTTTGGCACTCTCACAGAGGGACTGGCAGTTAACTGGCAGAGATACAACCTGAGCATGCTGCAGCTGGAACAGGTTAACTGTTGCCTGTTGGGAGAGAAAGATTTTCATTATTTGTAGGTAATTTATTATATATTTCACTTACACTTTGCTCAACCCAAATTAATACCCTACACAGAAGATTGTATGAACAGTAAAACTGGAAAACTTCTAGAAAATTGTAACGTTACTTTTTACAGTCGACTTCCAGGAGACTCGCACAAGCTTCATCTGTAATAGAGACATGAGGATTTCTCTCTTCTCTGGGTTATTGAATCCTCCCAGTAGCAAAGGCAATTGCAATTGCTTCTCACTTTGGGTTGATCAAGATAAACAGCAAGGGCTTTTGCTATCAAAAAGGCTTTCTTTATGTTCTGGAGGGAGTATTAGTCATCACTACAATGATGAAGTAATTGGAATTCCAAACTCAGGTGAGCTCTGTATTGTCTTGAGACATGAAATGGACAAAACTCTGTCCCAGTAGACAGATTAACTGAACACTTTCTTCATTAAATTAAATAACACTTGTAAATGATTTTATCACATGCCAGAGACCAGAAAAGGGGAACACTGCATAGCTGCTTCATCAGCTTTCAGGTTGCAAAGTGGTCTGCAATTTAAATATACTTGAACTGACAAGTCTGTCTGTACTTTCTACTGCTCTTATGAGTTGGCTTTGGGGTTGCTTGTGGAGCAGGGTTAAGTCTGATATTTTATTTTCCCTCCCTGCCCCAGCATTAAATTGTCATTGTCTCATCTAAATAAACAAAACAAAACAAAAAAAACAAAGCCCCCTGAACATCTCTTGGCAGAATGTGTTCTTTCATTCTTCAAGCTTTTTTAAAAATGGTGCATGTAATATGCAGTTTTGACCATCACTTCCCTATTACACACAATAAATTAGTACATTCTACTTGTCACAATGGATTCTGCTGTAACTGAGACTGCTATCAAGGCTGAAGTGTGTTAATATAAATTCAGGCCTTGATCCAAACATCTTTGCTAATGCACTAATTAAAGCAAAGAAAGCTGAACTCTTAAGCAACAGAGGAACACTACTGCCATCAAAATTTTTAAAAGATATAAGGATTATGTAAGTCAGGGTGCTTGCAAGGCAACAGCTCATGGAACACCCAGAAATGTTCAAGACTGCCCCACATATTTTTTTTTTAACTCTTACCAGAAAGAGAACAGAAATAGATTAAAAGTCTTCCTTTTTCTGTTGGCTTGGCATCTGTGCTTTGAAAGCTTTCTATTTAAAATGGTGCTTATTGGGGCTCTTAGTTTTAGCAATATATAAATACCTGTGCAAAATGTATTTTAAAAACCATGCTTACAGCTTTAAGAGTAAGATCACACTGGTAAATAAGCTCCCGAAGCTGTGTTAAAACATCACTTTTAAAGCTTTCCAAATCATTTCGTTTTTCTTCAACCTCTGCCATGCTTGCTTTATAGTGCTCATTGGCTTCTTCAGCCTAAAGAAAACACAAGTATAAAGAGTTGATGTACTGCAGGCCTTGATACTAGAAGCAAGAAAAAACTCCACTTGGTATACTTGTATTTGAGATTCCCTCTTAAAATAAAAACCCAAAAGAGCATAGCATGATTAAAATTAAAATTGTGAACTCAACTTACTCAAATACCCTCCTTGAGAAAGCATGACTAAAACCACTATAGGCTTAACTTTAAAAGCAAGGAACAAAACCTCTTTACTTTTTGAAGAGCTTCCTCTTCCAGCCTCCGTTTTTTTTCCAGCTGCTTGCTGAAATCTTTCACAAAGCTTCCACTTGAGCTAAGATGCTCCTCCTCAGCACGAGCAGTACAAGATTTTGCCTTTTCATACTCATCTTGACGCTGTGTATACAGCAACTTGGCTTTTCTTAGAGCAGCTTCCAGCTCTTGCTGCAGAATGCAGCAAAAGAAAAAGCAAAAGAATAAACAATATTAATTTTTCAGTTATTTAATGTGACATTAAAAGAGACTTAGGCACAGGTCTGTATGCTGCAGTATGAAGCACAGTCATTGAAAGACAACCTCTTACAAATACCAGACTGCCATGAAATGGACAGTTGCATCTACTTTCAATAAACCCTAGAGACTATGTGTGAATGTAAGTGCAAAACAGCCTAGTTTGAAAGTTTCATCCTTTTGAAGGATTCTAGACTGAACCATTAGATATGAAAGAATTACCAACCATTTTTTTCTGTTCTCGCTGCCAAAGTTCCTTGATATCTTTCCTTTGTCTATCCAACTCATTTTTCCTTCCAAGAAGAGGCTAGATAGGAAATATTAATGGAGTAAGTTAAAGGTATATAAACTGGAAGTTTGTTCTTTTAAATTTTCTATAAAATGATATATATTTTTGTCTTTTTCTTTAAGCATACCTGCACAAATTTGTTAGACTGGAGAGCAGCAGCTGTTTGTTGCCAAAGTTGACTGTTCTCGATATCATTTTGAAAAGCATTAATGAATATTGACTGGAATGGCATATAATCCTAAAATTACACAAAATATATTAAATGTTCTAGGTAAGACAGAGGTGTAATCACATTCTAACTGTCTGTATAACTGACATAGATTTTCAATTAAATTTAGTAAATTACTTACTAAAATAGGTATGTCAAGTATGAATGTAGAAAATTACTAATTTCTCATCTGTGATTCATTTTACTAGGAAAAAAGTCTACAAGTCCAAATCACAAAGCATACAAGATATTAGACAGAAAAGAGAATATTGTAAAAACTGATCCACATATTCAATAAAAATAGTATTATACATCCACATTTTCCTAACAAACGGAAAGACGTAAAATGCAGATTTTTTAACCACTGCTTTATAGTGTAAATTAATTCTGTATCAGGTTAAAAATCCATTCCTCAGCATCAGAGTTTTACTCCTGGGCAAGCCATCCAATAAAGACTTAAGACTAAGATCAAACCCCTAAGTTATACTCACCTGGTGCCCAACAACAGCTTTAGCAGTTTCAGCCATTTTTGCTAAGTTTTTAGCACACTCCACTTCTGTTAAAAAAATTTCATAGTTACTGTTTACGTTATAACACAACAACAGTTATAACACATGCTAAATGCTTTTTACAGTCTTCCTTTAACAAACAGGCTACAGAGGGGACCACCTTCACTTTGTTACAGGCCTTTAATTATAGGAAATGCACGATAGCTCTGTCCACTTCAGCGGAACAGCTACTAATTTAGAAATCACATTATTGACAGTCTGCAGCACAGAGGCCTGACAACAGATTTAATTTCATCATGACAAAGCTGATTAAATGCCAGAAAGAGCCACTCACCCAAGCTAAGCTTTTTTTCTACCCATGCGACTACGTCCTTGGTGTATTTTGACCATGCTTTAGCATAGGACAGAGCCGACTCAATTCCACTGTCATTTCTTAGGAGCATGCTATCAACCTCCTCTGCTCGAAGATGTCCTGCAAATAAAGCATCCAACACAAAGAAGTGATTTTTAGACATGACCACACACTGAGAGCAAAGCCAGTATTAGCCAACTGTGAATGCTTAAGCAGCTCTGATCTTGAGTTGGTCTTTAATGCTAGTTGACTCTAAACAGGACTGACAGAGGTTTTAGAACAAATTAAAGGGTCATAGTATTTTATCTGGACTAGTCATATGGTCAGCATAACTTTCCTCAAGAAAGTGACCCAACAAAACACCAGTCGTATGACAACACACAGAAGGTGTCTCAGGTGCTTCCCCCTTCCCCCCAAAAGCAACCTGGGTTGATTATTTACCAAAGAATTAAACCTTTGTAATAGTTTTTTTTTTTCATGGTGAAGTTCTAATGGCAGCATAGGTGTAAAAAAGGAACCAAGGAACTTACTTAGAACACTCTTAGAAGAAAAAACCCCAGATACAAAATGGTGTTTATCAATGTTAAATGAATGACCTACCTTGAATATCATCCCTTTCATGCAGTGAACCACCAGACTCCACAGAAAGATTCTCAAAAGACTGGTGTACAAGAAACAAAACATTAAGTTAGCAAAGGAAATATCTCACTAGAACTAAAAGCTAACAAAAAAAGGCATTTTCTGCCTCATTTTTTTTGCAGATAGAGCAGATAAAGCAAACTGCACCATAACTCCCTCACATCTAAGACACAACATCTTTTAAACTCCCACTACTGTCAAATGAGACAGAATAAATAGAAAGGAATCATTATATACCTTTACATCAACAATCCTGAAAGTCTGTGATGAAAGAGTTAAATATCAACCAGATTTGTTAAACAATTAAGTGAGCTCCAGCTTTTCTTAAATCCCTACCTATCTTTTAAAAACCATTTCACACAGACCTAATGCGTGATACATAAAACAGACACCATTCTACAAGTCATTACAATCCTGTATTTCTTCCTCAAGGGAATAAAGTTAAGATTTTTCGCAAATTACTTGCAGGTGGTGCACTGTAGGCACAACAGCTGACTAGTAACACTTGCTAATAAAGCCCTGACAATCAGTAAAACCTGACAGAATGTAATCCAATAATAAAAGGAATTTAGCACATAATGTCATCCCTACCTTTGTCCTCGCTGCATTTTGCTACCCCTTTAATTGTACAAGTTGAATTATTTGTACAACTGTGCTGTACACCTGCTCAACAAATTTAAATGGACAAAAAGTTTACTTTGTAACAACTACCCCCTTAAAAGCCAAACCAAAACAGACATCAAACCCAACATAATTTTAAATGGATAAACTACTTTTGAAAACTCTGAATCACAAAGCAGACAGAAAACAAAGGCTAAGAAATAGCTGCAAAGTGCCCTTAAGCTTTGCAATAACAGCTTGTTTCCATTTAGACTTTGGCACTGGGTTATTTTCAGACATTCACTAAAATGGAGCACAGTTATCAATGATAAAAGTGTTTTTGTTTTGTTGGTGTTTTTTAATATAAATGAAAACTGATTGTAAATCACACAAAAATCCCTCACAGCACAAGCAGCTTTTCCATAGACCAAAACATGCAAGGTATTAATCATCAATGACATCAAACAGAATCAAACTACAGCCTAAAGACCTGCTTCATTCCCAAGAAAGTGGAATACTATTACAGCAGCTAATACAAGAGAGTTTCAACAAAGTGGAAGGGCTTTTCCAGAACACGTGGGAAATCTATCCAAAGCTGTCCCCAACTAAATTGTTAAAAAACCCTAAAATCTGAATTTAGCAATGGATCAATATTCATTTGCAAAGCAAGCTTGAACATTCCTAGATTTAGTTTAGATTTGATATAAAATATTACTGTCTTCAAGTAGATTTAGAAGTTTTTAGGGAAGAAAAAATAATAACAAGAAAACCTCCATACTTTATATTAACTTGATGCACTTTTAAGTTCTGGTCCTAAAAATTATTTCTCATTCTGTAAGACTTAAATCATTGCAGTCCTGAAAACGGTTGACTCCTTTCCAGTACATCAGGCACACTAGTTAAGGCAGCTAATCAAAGGTCACTCATTCTTTCACATTAACCCACTGCAAATATGTAATATCAAATTTTAGAAGAAAACATGAACAAATGCTTTTATCTATGTCCTACAACTTATCAGAACGTGATCCATACAGCTTGCCCCCCAAGCAACCAATGACTCATCCCAGTAGCCCTAGCAAAAATCAAAAGTCTGACTTTTAGATATATTTCATTTCCAACTTCAACCAATCTCTTCTGTCTTTTCTTCCCTCATTACCCAAGACTCTCACCCTAACACAGGCAAATCTCTTCACACACTTTGAAAATTTTATCCTTCTTTATTATCCTCTCAGATCTGCACAGCATCAAATAGCATTCAAATAGCTTGTTCAGTAATGAAAGGACAGACATGTCTGTCTGGTCTCTTCCAGTATATTTTAAAGTGCTTTTGTTTTTAATTAAAAAATATCTTTGCTTCCACCTTGTACATCTGGTTGAACTACAAGAGCTAAAATGAGAAGAATTACATTTGCTAAGAGGGGGTATACATATCATTTAACTTAAGCTTCCAAGTGGAATGCCTTAAGTAAAGAATGTAGACTCCCCTGCAGTCAAGAGAAGCAAGATCAGCGCTGCCCACCCCCCTCCTTGGAGCCATCCTCATCAGCCTAATTAAGGAGGTCCCTAACTAAAGAGGAAATTAAAATATTTCTTCTTAATCAACCCTCAAAGTATTTACAAGTTAAATTCTACCAAAATGTTATGCTCTGTTTAAAATACAGCTAGCTGCTATGATCACTGAACACACACAACTACAGAAAAACTTAATACAGCTATTAAATATTTTGCATTTAACTCCTCTTAACACTCAACTCTTAGTCTCCAAATTGCTCTCTGACTTGTAAATCGAAGTGAAATTATTCACCTATTAAATGTGTATTTATTTGCCTAAATGAAAATGCACTTAAAACAGATTTCTAAGAAACTGAACTGTGTTATCCTACCTGCTCCAAAATTTATAATTGTTCACCTTCACATTAGGAAAAGTAGGAGATACTACAAAAGCGAGGTTTTAAATATAAGCTGGTGATTTCTGAAGCATCTAGGATGGAATTCCTTCTTCATTTCACTATATTCAAATTTCCCCTTGGCCTTCCCCCACCTCCATGCTCAGAAGAGTGATCTTTTAGACAGCCGTTCACTTCACAACACAATATATAAGACCATCTCTTTCCACAAGTATTTTTGCAATGCAAAAACCATTTCAAGATCAAAGTGTTGGCAAATTCAGCATCTTCCTTCTGCTGGTGAACCAGTACTTCTTCAAATAATCTCATTTAATTTACATGAGATGCTGGGCTCTATGCTATTTTATTTTATACTTTTTATCAGTGACTTAATTTGAACTTTGCTGGAACCAGTTTTCTGAGTAGCCTACTATTCCTCCATACTGTTTATGAAGAGAAGTTTTGTAGCAGCTACAGAAGTAGAATTTGTGTGATAACACACATGTGAGAAAGATGGAATATCAAACATAATGAAAGTTTGAAAAAGCTACTCAGCTGTAGTTGCATGGCTTGCTGCACACAAGGCTTTGTGAAGAAATGCTAAGTTTTAAGTATGTTTCAACAAAACCTTTTAAAAAATGCACAGTCTAACATTTTTACCTTCTTACAACTTAATTTGTAATACACACTAATTATCAATTGTATCTTCCTTGCATGTAACTCTTAATTCTATTGATTTACCTTCAAGTCTGCTTCTTGATACACAAAAATTCAAAACAGAATTTGACCATTTTTCAATCATACCTTCAGTGTTTAAAGGGAAGTTTAAAATGTTAGTGTTTTTCTTTGACTACCTTTAAGTTGACAGTTTTTTTAGTGAATTGTTGCTGAAACAGTTATAGCACAAAGTGGGCTCAGAAAGCAGAAAAGGTCATTTTGTCATGAATACCAGTTTTTAAAAGCCAAAAATGAAGTCATTAACCCTTTGGTTTCCAGATTTAACAGGTAGTAGTCTACTTCAGCAAGCAATCATTCAAATATCTTACTTTTCCCTACTTATGTTCACTTAACCAATTTAAAAAACTCAAGAACAATGACAGCAAGTAGCCCTATTGAGTCATCATTATAATTTAGAATTGAGAATACATTAAAGTATTTGAAACCTTGAATACACATTTTCCCTGGGTTGAATCTTGTTTTAAAACTCCAAGTGTCCCAGCCCCATGATGCAGAGTTTCAGTGGAACTGAAGTCCCCTTTAACAGATATCATTTTACACTCCAAGAGAACGTGTTTAGCTTACCCGACTTCTCCGAGATACAGGAAGCCCCAATGACGAGCCATTGTCTACATCTCCCATAAGGAAGTCTGAAACACTGCCAGAAAAACAAAGAATTGTGTTACTTCATTACTTTACCTCACCAAGCAATTTTGTACCACTGAACTGAAAAATTTGGATAGTGTAACAAAGTCCTTTAAAAGTTCTGCAAACCATTTTTAGTAGTCATTTTATATTCCCTGCAATTTCTATACCGTCCTAGATTTCCTTATTAGGAAAAAAACAAATTGACAAAAACCCAAAACAGTAAAATTGTTCTGGATGTAGTTAATTTAAATTACTTTATCAGAAAATAGTTGTCCAAAAGAAAACGAAAGCTTTTGTTATTGTTGAGTCTTAATTTGATTCAGCTCCATTGAGTTTTTTAAAAACTCCTTCTGGATTCCAACTTACACGTTCCCAAAGGTGAATGCCAAGGTTTCAATAGAAGAAAATATTTCACTGAAGAGTTCTCTCTTGTTTTCTTCATTAACTTCTTTGAAGTTCACCGCTTAAAAAAAAAAAAAAAAAAGAAAACCAAAGGGTGAGGGAGGGTCAATTAAGCAAGTTTACTAGGCCTAGAGACAAATTTTATACAGAAAGTCTCCTACAGAAAATGCAATATTATGCTTTTCTGAATAATTGAAAAAACACAGTTTTAAATAAGATTAGTAAGAAAGTAAACACTAAAGGAAAAAAATTAACACAATCCAGATGCTTCCCACAATGAAATCAGATTACTCTTGCACTTCCTGTATCTTCCCACTGAAGGAGCAGCTTTGTGTGGAAATGTTGGTAATGCATGGAAGATAAAAACAGTCATTTACCAACTAGAGTCAAATCACACAGCAGCAGCAGCACCACAAAGCAGCCCACAACTGCAGTCAGATATTGGAAAAGCTGTTTCTTTTCTGAGTAGAAAACTCAGGATTCCAAACAGGAACAGTAGCTTGTGGGGGTGCCCCCCAGCTGTATGCAATCCAGAACACAGCATTTCTGGCTTGAGTACGGGCAAGCAGAAAGCTATCAAAAGGTGATGTCCACTGCAAAACCCTTCAATTATTAGCTCCACAGTCTGGCAAAAGCCCCTCAGTTTTTCCTGTTAAAACTGGGGAAGAAATTAAGCATAACTATTGGTGGTCCCAAATAGGAAGAAGAGTGTTGCTGGACAAACTAGATAGTTTAAAGTGGTGATCAAGGACTTAGCCACTCTACACAGCCTTTAGCACACTTCCATGACAAGCCGGAATGAGACAAGAATGATTCACCCAGAGTTTCTATTAACAACTACTAAACAAGAAGAGGGAAGGAGAAAGGAGAAGACAAAAAGCACAACGATTTTTGTCTGTTTCCAACTTAGCTCCTTAATCAGTGGTGACTGGGAGATTTTTTGTAGAAAAGCTGCATACACTCCTTTGAGCTGAAGCTATGTCCTCTGGATGGAAGTTTTTCCCAGTATTACATTGTGAGAAATGACAATTTCACATTAGTTTTTTTTAACTTTACTTTTTGTAAGTTTTTTTTTAATTAATGCAGTATTTTTCATTCTCTAGATGTCTAAGTCACACATGCTCACAACTACTGCAGAGATACTGCAATGACACATACAGGTATTCACCCCACATCACTTCGTGCAGAACCTAACAAGGTTAATTTGTCTTCCTTACATTTCAAGTACAAACAGAATACAATGATTTGTAGAAGTATCAAAAATAAAATAATGTTAAAATGTTGCCCATTCTATACAAATTTTCTCAGCAAATTAACAGGCTTTAATCTTTAAAAGTATTCAAACTTCCTGCCAGGTGCCTAAATACTAATGGGTAACAAACAAAGAAAGTACAGTAATCTGCTCCCCCATTAGACTTCCTTTGTGAAAGGAAAAGTTTTTAACCAGTAAAGTAACACAGTTGAATCCATTCCTTTGTACACAATATGTCAGCAGACTTGATCAACATTTTATAACAACTATTGCTATACAAAGCCATTACAGAAAATATGTATTTTTCCCATGGGCTATTTTTACAATTACTTGCAGATATGAAATAATGCTGTAATAAGCCTACAGCAAAAAACAATCACCACATATTACAATAACATTACCAGTCTCTGTTGACACAGTTCACTGCTAAATTACAGCTTCTCCTGCCTCTTCGTTCGGCTACACTTTTGTAATTACAGCAAAAAATGCCTCTGGCACCTTTGTTTGAAATGAGACTCAGTAAAGGTCCACAGATTTATTTTTTTTAAAAATATCTTTGTAAGCAGCAGTGGATTTTTTTTTTCTTAAATTCAGGTTAGTTGAAAACATCAACTTCCCAGAAATAATGCTGTGTACAAGTCTAAACTTTACATTCCAAATCATTAAGCAACAACAGTCACAATGAGACCTATTGATTACCAGCCTCTAATGACTGGAAAAATCATTTAAGAGCTGGCATGAAATGCAAACTGCCTCAAAATTAGAAGGAATTAGCAAAAATTGTCTATGCATTCAAAGCACTTACCACTGAAATACTCGTATATCCATTAGCTGTAGTGTCTTCAGAGAGAGAGCACTTCTTTCACTTAGTTAACAAGACATTAATATAGAGAGCCTTTCCCTAAAGAAATGCCGTCTGTTTCACTCTGCCTTCCTGTTCCAGGAAGAGTTTTGTTAAGCTTTACACTTTATATGCCAGAGAAATCCTTTCTTTTCAGGATCCATCACAAAAGGAACAACAAATCCCAAATTTGTCAGATTTACTTCTTTTCACTTCTCCCAAAACAGGTTAGTCTAATCTCTTAGTAATTCGGTAGAATACCACCAGCTTTTTTCTAGCTTACCACCACTGGAATGCTGATGTACTTAACGTCAACTTTAAACCACGCACTCTCTTTCCCCAGGACATCCTGACTGCACACAATAGCTACTGACAACAATGAACTATAGTAATCTTGCCATGTCTGGAAATGACAGCTATCTATCTATAGTTCTACAGATTTCAAAGCAAGTGTACAACTAGACAACTCTTTTAAGCAAGATTTCAGATGACACATAATGAACTTCAAAAAGTCATATGACAGGGATACATTAAAATCCAAATCCAGCACCAGAAATGCAAGCATAGCTTACAGTGGATCTCTATTTCCAAAACTGTCTTCAAACTGAGGTGGGTTTGGCAAGCTCATGAAAATGCTGCAGTATGCTGCAGTTTCAGCTCTTGGGTCATGCCACCAAAACTTTTTTGAATCAAGCACAGACCAGGCTGGGGAACCCAAAACAGCCATGGAAGTTTTGGAATTGAGAATCCCAGAAGCTGAAGCACTGCCTGAGGACATTTGAGCAATGCTTCTGAAACTTGACAGCTGTCAAAACTGAAGGGCAACCAGGGCCTTTAAAAGGTGATGGATAGTTCCCCATGAACTCACAAGCACACAGCCCAGGCTGGAGTCTGCTCAAGTTTACTCGCTGCCTCAACCCTGCTGCCCATACACACGTGCAGGACTGGCAGCAGCAGAGCTGCCTTCCAGCTGTCTGCAGAGCCTGGACAAGCTCACAGAAATTGCTCTTTGCAGGTCAATTTTCTTATACCTAACATATACATGGTAACATCAGCACAGATTTTTTTAGACAGGAATACATCTTCAATCCATACCTTACTAGCTGACTTACAAAATGTAAGCAACTGGCTGACTTCTTGGAACCGAGTACCTTTGCAACCAATTTTATCTTCAAACTCACAACAATGCTTTCAAAAATCTTTCAGAACTATTTTGAAAACAAAACAACCACCCAAGCAAACAAAAAACCCAACAAAGACCAAAAGACCACTCCCTCTCTGAAAACAAAGACTTGTAATACTTCTTGTTATTACCTCTCTTCTTCAAAAATGTGTAAATAAATGGGGAGAGGAACATAAGTAAAAAGCAATAGTATGGAGATTGGAAAGAGGCAGAAGAATATTCTTGTATCCTAGAGAGGATCAACAGGCTGCCCAGGTTCCACTGTTCTACTTTTAGTTCTTAGTGCCATGTAATTTCACCAGCCTGTACTTACTACCAGGTTTGGCAGCCTCCCCAGCTTGAGCTGGATGCCAACAAGACAATTTCAAGGAACTGTCTACTCCTTCAGTAATAAATGTTGCTCTGAATGTACATCACAGATACACCAACAAAACTGAAATTACTTCATCTTCTTTGAGGTATTTCTTTTTGATGCAGAACGACTACTACAAAAAAACTATGCCTAAATAGGAAACTTCTACAAGACAAGTGTAATTTTCAGCTTTACCAGGAATCAGTGTTCATTCTAGTGATTAAGTCAAAAGGTGTAATTAAGTGCAAAAGAAGAGTACAAACTTGAATTCAGCATGGGATCAGAAGAACCATGTACTCTGGGGCCATCAACTATTTAAAGGCACTAAGTGGAAAAATAACTAAGAGTATGATGCTGTGCCAGAATGGGAAGTGACTTACAGAAATTGGATTCTAAACAGGTTCCAAGCAAGATGCTTCAGTAAGTCTCAATTCTTCCAGGTCAAACAAGGTGTCAGTTAAAAGACATTCTTCGTGAAGCACTCAAGTAGGCATGTATAAGTAGTAGAGTCCAAAGTGGCCCAGTGAGCCATGTTATGTCCAAGATATAACTAGAGAAATCAAATGTGTCATATCCCACTTTTCTCACCACCATTTTCCTTCAACCTCAGACCAAAATAGTACAAGTCTGACAAGTCTGTACTGCCAAGCATGCTTCTCTGTAGCAAGATGCAGATAACATGTTATAGCTACTTTTTCCTTCAATCTGTCTAAAAGGACAAGCATTGGACATCCAAAGCAGAACCAAAAGCACATTTGTATCATCCCCATTGAAGGTCTTGAAAAATGGCTGAGAGGCTTGAAAGAGGGTCACAAGCACCTTTAATTTTTGTTAGCCTTCGAAATATTCACACTTGCAGTAATCTAAAGGGGGTAGTCTATCTGCAGTGGACATTATGCTTACAGCACAGTGCAACTTGTCATAGTTAAGAGAACACTTCACAAGACAGTCACTAAGGCTCCAAAGTTATTGTAACTGATTTAATGAAGAGCAAAAGGCATTTGTTTGTTTAATAGCAATATGTTCCTATATGAAGTTCCAAAGACAAACTAGATTTGAAACCCTGACATAACACAAAGACTCAAAAACCAGGAGGTGGAATCACACGTAAATCCCAGCTTGTTTCTATTTCATCCTCTCCTAAATAAACATCAGAATTTTTCCATGCCAGGTTAATTTTCTTCCTAGTAATAAATCCAACTACAGAGTGCTTCCATATCTTTTTATAGTTCTGTCCTCCAATGACAAGAAACAGATGAGTCACATGAACTTTTCATAATGTCACATTAACAAAGACAGGGAAGACAGAGGAAAAAGGATACTGGATTTGTTCTACCAGCTCCTCACATTCTTGTAGCTTCCTGTTTATTCAAAAGCTGCATTACCTCTAGTGAAATAACCACAGCTGAAAACCTGTGAATGCATGTGTTTCACACAGGTCACTGTAAGCAAATCTGAGGTCTGATATGCTTACAATCATCACAATGTGCTGCGGTTTTATTTCCGCTTTCTCAGTACCAGCTGTCATACACTTCAGTTTGAATATAAACTTGGAGCAGTATGATCCTCAGAAAAAGAACAGCTGTAAAAACCAAACAGGTGCTAAAGGCAAACCGCCTTCACATTTACCACAGATTATGCTGGGGGGAGGTAGTCTGTTTTCATACAGCCAAGGCTTTGCTGTTCTCAGAAAAGGAGGACTGCAGTACTAGTCAGTCTTGAAATCTTGAATCTCCCCATTTTCTTCTCCAGAGGTGTGACAAATACAGTATGTGTCTGAGCAAACACTGACAGGCATTACCAAAATCTTCATCTCAAAGTACTTGTTTGTATCAATGGCTACAAATATCGAGGCAGTACTGACTGAGACCATCCTGAATGTGATCTGGAGCTCCTCTTCCTTGCAATTGTGTGGCCAGGTCACACAGTCAGGATCACAGGAGAGACTATTTGCCACAGACTGAGTTTGTATTTACTTCAGCCAAAGGATCATAGAATGGTTTGGGATGGGAGGGATCTTAAAGCTCATGTACTTCCACCCCCCTGCCACGGGCAGGGACAGCTTGCACTAGATCATGCTGTTCAAAGTCCCATCCAACCTGGCCTTGAACACTGCCGAGCATGAGGCATCCACAGCTTCTCTGGGCAACCTGTTCCAGTGTCTCAGCACCCTCACAGTGAAGAACAACTTCTGTGTATCTAAGCTAAACTTGCCCTTTTTCAGTTCCAAGTCTTCCCCTCTTGTCCTATCACTACATGCCTTTGTCAAAAGTCCCTCTCCAGCTCTCTTGTAGTCCCTTCAGGTACTGGAAGGGGTTCTAAGGTCTTCCCAGAGTCTTCTCTTTTCCAGGCTGAACAGCCCCAACTTTCAACCTGTCTTCACAGGAGAGCTCTCTAATCATCTTTGTGACCCTCCTCTGAACTTGCTCCAACAGGTCCACATCCTTCTTATATTGGGGGCTCCAGAGCTGGACACAGTACTCCAGGTAGGAGATGTCAACAGGGGAGTAAAGGGGTAGAAACACTGCTGGCCACACTGCCCTGCATGCAGCCCAAGACAGGGTTGGCTTTCTGGGCTGCAAGAACATATTGCTGGGTCATGTTGAACTTCTCATCAACCCATACCCCCAAGTTCTCCTCAGGGCTGCTCTCAATCCATTCTGTGTCCAGCCTGTGCATGTTTGGGATTGCCCTGACCATGGAGCATGACCTTGCACTTGGCCTTGTTGAACTCCACAAGGTTCATACAGGCCCACATCTCCAGTCTGTCAGTGTCCCTCTGGATGGCATCCCTTCCCCCCAGTGCATCAGCCACATCGCACAGCTTGGTGTCGTTGGTGATCTGGCTGAGGATGCGCCTGATCCCACTGTCCTTGTCACCGACAAAGATGTTCAACAGTATCAGTCCCAATACCAACACAAGGGTACATTACTGCACTTTGGATCCTATAGCAGGAGTTCTTATAGCTAGATTTTCAGTAACCTCAAACTATTGCCAATGAGAAAATTGTTCACAGAGTAATACAACTAAGAGAAGAAAAAAATCAAAACTTGAACTTAGTTCCAGCTCCAAACCAAGGATGGTAACCATAACAACACCAGCTGCTTTCATGCCTTTTTTCTTTAAGAAGTGTCTTATCATACTGCATCATATTAAAGATAGTTCAAGTGAGTTATGGCTGAGCACAATCTTTTCTTGTACACCTAAAGTACAGTCTTAGAACTTGACTACCGTGAACACACTTGACAGAAAACTGGAAGACATAACTGTGCTGCTTCTGTTTAAAGCATCTCTCTTAAAACAATAAAGGATGGTGTTACTTTCAAAATTCTGTAATTATGCAATATCCACTGTGCTTTCCTAAGAGTAGCTTTTCTTTCCATATAGAAAATAATGCAATCCCTCCATGACTTTAGCTACTTTTAAACTCAATATATTAACAGAGAGTGAAGTCTACAATACAATTCTTACTAGTATGTTTCAAGTACAAACAACTAGATCTGTTCAGGAAAGATAAAGTAAAAAGTATTTGTGAATATCTGCATTGCAAAAAAACCAAGAAAAAGCTTAGTACAAAAATTACTTCTCCTTTTTAATACAAAGGTAAATGAATGAATTCTAAAAAATCCCATTCAAGCAACAGATACTCATAAAAACAGGTAGAAACAGAAGTATATAAGGAAATATACAAAACACAAATGCATCAGCCCAGGGTTCAATCTGCTGTCATCTACTGTATGATAGAACACTACGCACCAAGAAGAGAAAAAAAGAATGGCATCAAATTCAGAAGGCTGCAAGTACTCTGGAGGAATGGATTATGTAATTCAACAAAGTGCTTAATTCTCCACTTCTGAAGTAAAAGTGTGGGAGAGAGAATAGATAAATCTAGATCTGGAAAACCGGGTCAGCACTAGAACTATAGAAAGTGACCTTGGACTTATCATGGACTTTTAAAGTGTACACAAAAAAATTGACAAAAAACCAACATAATTATGGACTCAACAGCCTTACATGCAAGACAAGGAAAATTATTCCACTGCTTTACCTTGTGAACTTGGACAGTACATGTGATTAATATGGGGCATTGCACATCAAGAACAATATTAATAAACTATGTAGTGCAGGGAGAACAGATGATATTGCAATGGTTTTTGAAAACATAATTTAGCAAAGGCTGATGTGATACGATTTACTTGCATACCGTAGGTCCCTTTTCCTCAACATTTCTTAAATTAAAGAACAGCTGAACATTGTCCCGTGTTCACTGAAATTAGGGCACAGGACACAGTCATCTCACCATAGCACTAAAAATGGAAATAGCTTTTCTAAGGTAGAATTATGTTCACTAAACAATTAACATGTTCACTAAACATTGACTACCACTGTATGTGTGCACTTAACTTTCCCCCAACCAATAAACAGCACCAAGAGGGATACCCTCTGCATTTCTGCTGTAATGTACAAACCGCTAAAGCAAGGTCAGAAGTTATAGTCCTGTCCCAAGATAATCTGAAATACCAGGTACAGAATTATAGGAAACTCTATGCATAACATGAAGAAAATGCAAAGTAGTCTGCTAGTACCTGCCAAGATCAAAACAAACTGGCAAAACTATATATCAACAGGAAAAATCCATAAGAAGTTTGGAAGAATCCAATATATAGGAATCAGGAAGCTAAACATATGAGCATTTTAACTGATATTCCCACTTTACTGAATCAACAATGCATTTCAGACATACTAAGATAAATAGGAAACAAGAAGGAAAGCCTAGATGAAGAAGAAAAACTAAACTATGTGTCTCTGAAGGAAGATATCCTACATGATTTAACACAGGCAAGAGGTAGAGATTTAACCCTACTCAGAGCTGGTTCCACAGTAATACAGACTCCAGAGCAGGAAGAGCAGCAAAGGTTACACAGAGAAGGAACAGGTTTCTGGGGCTGGAGCAGTTGAGTGCTTCACTATTTGCATTTGTCTGACATGCTGAGAACTGCAGTAGCAAAGATCAACCATAGAAAGTATTAACATTTGTCTGCAACACTTTTTCTTGTTGATACTGACACCTTTATTGACACATAGCTGTGATCCACTTGTGGAATTTATAACTGTTGGACTATTCAGATTTGGATTGCTCAGAGATTTCTTCACCTGATATAAATACAATACCATTCCTACCGATTCACAGAATCAAGCAAAGATTCTTGGCAAATTTCTAAGTGGATAAATCTGCTTTTAGAATTCAATGTGGGTTTGCACTTAGCTTCCCATAAGCAGAATTTTATCACATCAATGAGAGAACAAGCTACTTAATATTACTCTTCACTTAGGGAAGGTATTTTTTTTAAACAAATATTAAAGTATTACTCTTTAAAAAACCCCAGTTTCTTCTGTATATGTAGAATTCTATCTATAACTACAAGCCAGAGTCAATCAAGTAATTAATTACAATTTTCCATTAATATGAAAGGTAGAAATTCCTTACCTTTTACTTTAGCAATAACTGTTCCTGCAGCACTAAGAATATCAACTGAGTTTAGAGTCTGATGTTTATTTATCACTGCTTTTAAAACACGTAGCAACTCCCCCAGGCGTTCATGTACTACTTGATGCAGGCCATCGTGGTTTTCTGAAAAAAGTAAAGGAGAAACTACGTTAAAACAGTGCATTAACACCCAATCACATCACAAACCACTTTGATGATATTCAGCTGCATGGAATTCTAGGCCATATTGAAGCTGAAGAATAAAGAAATTGTTAAAAGATAGAGCAGTTGCCAATAGTAAACTTGCAATATTGTACATCATTTACACAAACTTATTTCTCACAAGAAGCCAAGCAAGTATACTTTAAAAGAATGGGGGGTGGGAATTCTACACCGATACCCTACTGTTTCTAAATTAAATCCTTCATCTTTTTCTCCTGTCATTTCATCAACTACCATTTTTATAAGTGCATTTATGAAAAAGGTGTCAACAAAAGCAGATTTTGATTGTTCATTAAGTAATTCTTCACCTGATACAAATTCAACACCACTTATGTATATTTGCAAATTAAAATTTCTGGCAAATGTTGGCTAGTTTTTAATTAAAGTATCAGCAAAATGTTAAGCATCTTTAGTATGTAAGCCTAGATCTACAAAGTTATGTCTTTAAGCATGTCAGTCCTGATAAGTAAGTTGAACACCTAAATTAGGCTTAATCAGAAACATTCCCAAACACACTCCAAGATGGTGGTACTTTTTATAGCACAGGCCTCTTGCTATGTGCCTCTAAATCCCAACTCCATCTTAGTTTTTTTTAAAAAATACTTCTTGTTGCATCCATAGCACAGGTTAAACCACAAGCTCTTGTGCTCTGTTACAGAAGAGGTGCTGGTGCATGGAATTAAAGTTTCTCATGCGCTAGAGTGCTGCGTTGCAAGTTGTGGTAAAAAGCTTTCAAATTCAGGAAAGTCTAGCTTATGAAAAAGAAAAAGAGGAT
Organism: Eopsaltria australis; assembly: GCA_034509425.1. Lineage (NCBI taxonomy): Eukaryota > Metazoa > Chordata > Aves > Passeriformes > Petroicidae > Eopsaltria > Eopsaltria australis. The sequence continues at coordinate 1,514,410 of JAVTVJ010000156.1, forward strand.
CTAATACAAGCTGACTCACTTCCCCACCGAGCTGGGCAATTCTGTGTTGTCTGTGGCCATGATAACAAACAGGTCAATACAGACGATTACAGTACAGTGCAAATTGATCCAGTGTTGCTCAGAGAATAGTTTCAACTCAAAGCCATTTTTTCTGGTGACAAGACATTTGGGCAAGAGGCACCTAAATTCTTCTGAGGAATCCACATAGTACAACATGACACATCAGTACAGTAGATCACTGCTGTCAGGGGTGTAGGTGGGGGAACTACACATGAATTTTGTATGTTTGTATCAGGTACAATAGCAAGTCTCCTAAGGACTTCTGTGCTTCAGGCTTTATTCCCCTACATGCCACATATTAGGAGACTTTTTTTTTTCCAGTTCAGACTGGCTTATACATTGTCAAAGGAAAAAATCTTGACTCAGGAAGTACACTAAGGTAAAAACTATCTACCATTCACAAGCACTTTTCCTGTTGGAAGGGACAAGGAAGTTCTATCTGTAACAGGACACACAAAAGTCAAGGAAAGCCCATCTTACACAGCAGTAAATTAGGAAAGTTCTAAGTAACTTGTTAAAAAAAACCCACAGTTGTGGCTTCATCTTCATTTACACCTACACATAATGATTTTTAACTGACTCAAATACAGCTAAGACAAAAAACTGTCAAAAGCCTGGTACTCAACATGGCCATGATTCAGTGCATTCACATTAGCAGCAGAGATTATGACAAACACATACTGATGTAAAGGCATACTACAGCTCAGAGTTCAGAACGCAATGGGAAAAGCAATCCAGGGCTGAAGCAGTTTCCATGAAAGCAACAATAGTGGAAGCTGTGACCTTGGATGAGAAACGATTTATAGGGGATATGAAAGAAGACTGGAAAAATTAAAAAGGCATGAAAATACCAGGTAGAATCAATTGCTTCTCCATGTCTTTCAATTCTACATAACACACTTCAGATGATTAATGTGAGCAAGCAGGAGCTTAAAAACAGAAAAGGGCGATTCTTCATGGAAGAGATGTGTGGAATTTCTTGCCAAAATATAACATCAACGCAAGAAGTTTACATGGAAACAAGAAGAGCTGGACAAGTTAAGTTTCCCTGTGAGTCAATAAATGCCTTGGTGAGTCTGGCCGTGAGTCCTGGCCTGTGCCTTGCACAGCAGTTGGTGCTGCTGCTTAGACCATTATTTTCAGCAGGCCAGTTCTCCAGTATCCACAACTGCTGCACCACAGCTGCTCCTACACACAAAACATAACTGCTGCCCCTCAATTAACTTAATTCCTTTTGAACCCGCCTTCATAACTTTCCATTCAACTACTCCACACTTTATTCTACTGAACTATCAAGCATTGTACTAAGACAATGTAACTTGCAACAGCTCAAGAATTCTACTAAGCAAAAATAGTTCAGAGCATATGTCCAACCTCTCATTTTTACTTTTCTCTAGCTATTCAATTTTGGCAATCATCAGAGCTTAGACAATGGGTTAGACACAGCTTTAGCCTAAGCCAGTATGGCCACTGCCACCTTCTAACACTCAGAAAAATTTTATAGCTGTCAAAATCAAAACAAATAATTTTAATGGTCCCTTCAGGCTTTAATCCATCATTTGTACTCCATCAATGCAAGAATAAATGCTGTTGGGAGTACCAGGCAGCTCCAGGCAAAGGCAGTGATGAAAATGAAAAACAGAAAAGCTGTACTGATGCCCACAAACTCAAAATGGATCAGACAACACAGAAAATATATCTTAAAATTATAGTAACATGTTATCTTCAGGAATTAGGATATTAATAGCACTAATTCAAATTAGTTCATTAAGAAATACATCTAGTGTGTAGACAAGTTTTGAAATTCTTACAGAAGTAGTCCTTGGAGTTCATATCTTATCTCTTCTTACAGACCACCAGAGGCAGACAAATGTTCCACAATCTTTCATCAGAACTAATTATTTTTATCGGCAGGGTTGGGATGGATAGGTTTTTAAGCAAGTATTTGAAGACCATATGCCACAAACCATCCGCATCAGCTGTCTCTGTCTAACCAAAATACATGCAGTCCTCACACAAAGGGCATGAATATTGTGGTCAGTGGGCCAGAGATGGTCTGCACAAGTGCACCATTTGACCAGAACTGCATCTCTTGCCTAGTCAAGATGATGATGGTGCTCCTGCCTTCTGGCACACAGATGCTCACTTGTGCCTGGAGAGAAGAGCCCCTAATCACGTGATCAGAACACCCATACCCTATAGCCAGACCCTTTTGGCAACATGGTGGGCAGACTTTGAGACCCCTAGCAAAGAGGGGAGGGGAAACAAGGCTGTAAAGTAGCCCAACCAATCTACAGATTATTGTCAGTTTGAGAGTGCTCAGGAAGGAGTGTATCACAGACATACACCAAACAGCATGAATTATTCTTGGGATGTCAATGTGACTCACAACTATGGACTTGTCATTATAGGTCAAAAAAGTCTCTTAGGGTTCCTTATGTGCCAGGTGAAGACAGAAAACAACACACCCCCAAAGACTAATTAAAGCAAAATGGATCCCAAAATGCAGTTTCTTACTATCAAATTTGATAATATATCTTGCCTGAACAATAGAGCTGGGGGAAAAGGCAAAATAAATGAGAAGGGGAAAAAAGAAAGAAAAATCTTGAAGCGGACACAAGCCTCTTCAAGTCTGAAACACAAGCTCCAAAGGGAAATGCTAGTTGAAAACAACCACTGAGTTGAATTAAATGTTTATCATACCATCCAGGAGAACACTATCACTAAAATAATGCACTCAAGCAGGAGATTACTTCTCAAAAGCAGAGGTCTGGCTACACCCAACTGAGATTTCTTTGTATTCCATCACTGTATCATTTGTTTACAAAATATCTGAAACATTGTTTCTGTGCCTCCAGAAGACAAAAGGTCTGTGACAAGTGGTGCTTGGGGAGAGGTGGGGGCAGAAGTCATCAGGAACCACAACTACACTGTACTCACAATAACTGAGACCAAACAGACACTAAACCAGAGATTTCCTGTTTGGGACAGATTTAGAAACCTCAGGTAGAAAAACAGTCTAAATATGCCAGATCAACAGAAAAACAGCTTCAATGGTAAAAAGTCTGAAAATGGCTGAGACCAACTGCTTATGGTAAAAGGAATGCACAAGGAAATGGGTCTCCAATGAGTTCCTGCAGCAATTCAATCGAACTGAAGTAGTCATAAAAAATATTTACTTTCAGTTTTTCTTCTGTCCCTTGTACCGCTGTACACATTCATTGATGCATATGAAGTCAGCAGGAAATTCTCCACCCATGGATGCCATATTGTTCTGGAACCTCTCTCAAGCTTAATAGCATGAAATGCAAAATCCATAGAAGTCTAAAGCCCTGACTGTCAGTGATCCTGCAACACGGGGGCCCTCTCTGGGCACTTGAGTTCAGCTGTTCACTCAGGTGACCAGTTTCCTGGAATTTCCTGGAAGGATGAGTCAGCCCCCTACCTCTCAAAAGAAAAAAAACAGCTCTTAAAACTGAAGGGGAGAAAAATAAAGGCTTGGATAGAGCTTAGTAGCCTATCTGCAAATCTTCTTTCATTGGGCGGTGAACTGTCTTTTACAAGAGCTGAAAGCAAGCTTTTCCCAAATGAAAGCATACTCTGTAGGAGTAGTGGAGAGAGAAGAACAGGGTGAAAAAGCATGTATTCAAACCTGACAAGTCTAATATACAAGAATGACATTACAAAGCAGCTGAGAAGTCTGTTTGCCAAGCCATCTCAGTTGCACACTATTGTCATTAGCATCCCAAACCTCAGTGGTTTTGGTCACCATATTTTATAACTGCTCACCCATTTTTAATGTAAAAACATAATCTACCTATTTTCTAATTTTATGTATTTCTCAAAGGGAAGTCTTTGTTTAGTAAGTTACGAAGCAGTATTGTCCTTACAGCTATGGATTCTATTCACGCCAAACAAAATCAGATTTGCTCATCAAGCTTGTCAGCACCAGTCACCCTCCCTGCCAAGTCAGGGCTGGTCACAATACACGCAGTCGGGAAAGGCACTGCTGTGTCAGTTGGCTGGCATTCTTTTGTCTGACCTGATTTATTATTGGCCCAAACATTTCTGAAGTAGTTTATGTCAACAAATGTTTGCCAGGATAAGTTTAAATACAGACTTACACTCTATCCCCCACTTCACTGCTCTTCAGACCTATACAGAAGAGGCACACACAATTCTACTTACTGCTTCTCCACCTAAAATATTAAGGCCTTTTAATAGCAGCAGACTCTCTCTCTACTACCCAATTTCCACCCGTCCCAAAAGAAGGGAAACCACTAATACAACTACTGTTTTGCTGTGGCTAGAAGTTTATTTAGAACAGAAGTTGGTCACACTAACGAAAGACAGGGTAGCAATCTAGATAAAACAACTGAGAAGTAACACATCCCTGCAAAATTCTTTGAGTCAGAATGCATGTGAGACTGTCAGAGCAGAAATTCTAGTTCACAACATGTAATAAAGTCCAGCTTTCCATTAGAAGCTTTTTACAATTAGAAAGATGTGATTAGTTGTGTCACGCATTCAAACAGTTTTCAAGAATGTTACACAGTGTGAACAACCCGCCACGCATACTCTACAGCCACACATTTATACACACAGACCAATCTCTTTAGACTGGGGAGAAATGTACACAAACTCACCTCACTTGTTAAAATCTTACTATAAACAAGGTAACTTGGATTTTTGCATAAATATTTTCTCCATCTACCTTCATGACCACACTATATCTTCACTATGATCAGCATCTACAGAGAACTCACTTAATGGATATTTCCAGTAGAATAAATTCAACTGATGAGAACCCCTAAATGCTCATTGTAGCCATGACCCTCACTAGGTCTAGTCCTCATTTTGAGAACTCCCTTTGTAAATCTGTTCTCCTGGGATCAGCTGAAGTGTGTGTACTTCACCTCCCCTTCTAATGAAATGCAGGAGTCTCAATTCCAGCTTTAAGCACTATTCCACATCTTCTCCATAAATCCTAACCTCTTTCAGGACAAACGGACCAGACAAAACAGTCTTGCAAGATGGTGGTGAGAACAAGCACATAAACTGGGAAGCAATTTCTTCAATATATGGATCCAGAACTTATTATTAAAGTTTCACCTTACAAACAGTCAGCTCCTCATCACTTTCAATCTTGGAAGGATTCAGAAGAAAGGGTAACCAACATTTCAAAATGCAAGACCAATATCTTGGCTAAGAGACCATTCACTCTTATTTACTAAAAACCTCATTTTGACCTTTAGGTAAATTATATCCTGGTCCTATTACATTATTTGGAAGGATTACATGATGGCACTAGTTATGCCACCTAGGGCAAGGGGAAAAAAACAACATTGGAATGAAGCTGATCCAAAGCAAAACAGATTTGATCAAAAATCACATTATTATCATCTTCATCTATGTCCATATTGCATACTAGGACACCGTCAGCACTCAGGTCTGAACCTGATCCAGACTATGAGACTTCCCATTGAGCATCATAGAGTAGGCAAAACAATCACACAACAATGAACAGTGTGGAAATCACCTAATTCCTACATCTGCAGTTTGGCAAACAGTCCCAGATTAAACCATCATTTTCTTTTAGCCCTTCTCTCTCTATCAGCCCCATTCTAACACGATTAACAGCCTGGCATATTTGTCTGATTTAACAGAGTTCACTACCAGATTCAAAAGACCACAAGAATTAATCAAACACACAGTGAAAACATGTTTTACATTGATTGTGGTTTGACCATAGCAAAGTTATCTATGGCCCTGCTGTCTGGTCTACTGTCAAAGCAGCCTTTTATTTAGGCAGTAAACATATGAATTAGACATGATTTTCATTGATTATATGGATACAAAATGAACAAAACTTTTTCCTTTAATGATGGCAGAGATAGATATTTGTTGGTGGTCACAGTTCAGGAGTGATGAGAAAGCAACAGTCTTAGCTATTATATTTCTTCCTTTACTTGGCTACATGCTGCAGATAGAAGGAAGGAAACATTTTAAATCACTGAAAAACTCACTCAGAGAATTTCTGGAAGAATTTATTCCTGCAAAATCTCTAGCAAGGCTGGAAGTTGCAAAATGGTCTGGTGAAGTCATCACCTTTCTACCCTGTGCACAATGCAGAATAAGAAGCTACCTACCTATCCTTCTGTCAAGAAACATTGTACTTGAAGCTTCCAAATTAGCAAGACAGCCAGTCCCAGCCTTTTTGTTCATCAGTGTCATGGCAACCCCTGTTGTCATGGCATCATTAAAAACACACCACACCAAGTTCATAGTCTTTAGCAACACGTGCTCCAACCAATGTTCAAACTACATTATACTGCAGCAAAAAAATTGCAATTTATGGAAAATTATCAGTTAAGCAATTATTTTGATGAGGAAAATCTAGGGATATGTGAAGTTTTATTAGGAATGAGGAAAAAGTAATAAAAATAGTAACCCAACCACCCATATTTGAAATAAAAGCATTAGAGTTTCGTAAGGGATTTTTTTGAGAAGAGCACTATACAGATCCAGTTCAGTGAGAATGCATTAAGACTTCCAGCAAACAGCTCACTGAATACAGTATTGAAAGCAGCACTGTTTGATTTCAGTTATTCCACACAAATAACGCTGTTGTAATACAAGAAAGCATTTAACATTTGGAAAGTCAATTGTCTATTTACTGTTAAACTACTAAACTTGCTCTTAAAGTCATGTTGCACAAATTTAGGTTAAAATAAAAAGCACCTGGTACTTACATATTTTTTTAATTTTAAGGGTAAAAGTTCTGTCTTTTTGAAATAAGCACTGTATATATACAAGCTTGCAATTTTTGCAGAAAAAATATTCCTGAATAGAACACAAAACTACCCCCCATTAGTTAATCCTTCCAGGTAAAGTTTTCTAGCATGATGACTTTTTGTTATGCATCACAAATGCCCAAACAACCCTTTCAGGTTTCTCATTTGCTGTCAGGGATTGGCCAAAATACAGCAATCTATTCATTTAGATTCAACCACTAACCACACTGATTAGCCTCTGATGTGACCTTGAGCTGTGGTGGTTTTTGTTTTTTACTAAACTGGTCTAACATTCCTACCCCATTTTAGTTACGAGCCAATTCCGTACTTGTGAAGTCAAGACTTTTTTAAGAAGTCCTTCTTGACTACATATATAGAGCAAACTGGGATTAAATTAATTTTCAGAAAGTAAAGTTACAAAAATAAAGATGTCTTAAAACAATCTTCCAAAAAGTCAATAAAATAGGTGTATATGCAAAATACATCAGAATAATCAAAATCTTATAATTCTGCCTACACTGAAAGCAGTTACATATTTTCCTTTTGCTGTTTTGCCAACTGATATCAGCAGAAAAGCTGTTACTTCACATTCACCTCACATTTAAATTCATAGATGAATTACCTATTTAAGTGGGGAAGCCTTTCAGAAAAGAAACCTACCACAATGCAGCTTTTAATGTATTTCAATATGCTGTACACTACATGCCTTTAACTTTTTTATTCTACTAGCCTTGAGATTCCAGTCAACTAACCCTGATGCGTTCAGCCATGCAGTTCAATCTTTAGAAGACCTGAATCTTTTATTAAACTAAAATTTAGAGACCACAACCCAGTAATGAAAATTGCTAATTTCCTTACCTGTTTCTGACAAATGAGAGTGAAAACACTACATGGTCATTTCAGTCACTGTTCATTTCCCTGAATCTTCCCAGAGATTAAGAATAAAGCTAGGCGAAGACAACACTTCAGCAGTCTCAGAACACATTTTAAGTTAGAACTGTAAATTGTCAAGTGGACATAAGGCTATATTCTTTAGTATGAATACATTCGCAATAAATCTGATCAGCCACAGTTTACAAAAAATCATATCCATTGGGAAAGGCAACAATACCATTAGTAGTGACTAGTTACTTATTTCTTATTCAAGAATTTTTCACTAAAACTTAGTCAAACAGTCACTAGAACAAACAGCTGCCAATGGAAGACACTGTTAAAATAAAATGAGAACTCTTATGCTCTAAGCAACTGTTTCTTGCATACTGGTTCAAGTTCTGAGAGTATATGAAGTAATATTCACTCAACATTAACAGCACAAATTTTCTGAAAAAAAGAACAAATCACAAAGTGAAAGAATCACCAGCAAGTTGACCATACCATATCAAACTGGCACACAGAAAGGGTAGTATGAAAGTTTTGGTTTATTCATTCTAAATAAAATGAATTTAACCTTTGGTAACCAACATTGAGAGATTATCAAACAATACTTAACCTTTAACTCATGTTAATTTTAGTCTAAAATGCTGTTTGTTCTACATGCCTGCTCCTTCCACTTTTAGCCTGAGTGAAGAAGTTATTTTACTGCTGCCTGCCCACCTAGTTTTGAAAAGACCACACAAAGCCAGGATTATGAGATAATATGGTGTTAAACAAGGGGTGTGTTACTACGTGCATTTATTTTAAAGGATCTTTTAAACACAATTATGGACTGCTATAGGATGTGATAGTAGTCCATTTCTGGTTTGTCGATTAAAAGAAAAAAGTTACACTTTATAATAAACTTAGATTTAAAGTGGTATTCAAATCACTAACGCAGCAGCTAGGAACATTAGCTGTCTAGAAAACTGGTGAACATAAAGGATTAAGGATTATTTGAAGTTCCTTCACTGAAGTCCTGCTGAAACAAACACCCAAGAGAGCAAAGCCTGACTGCAAACTCACACAGGTGACAGAGCCATGTGAATAGTCCAAAGGAAATACTTTTAAAATCTTCCCATTTACTAGACTCGGGAACAGTCAATCCACACTGCAATACAATGTTTTGGTATCAGTTAATTCACACCAAAACATTTTTGATTATTTTGTATAAAGAGAAAGCACATTAACACTATCATTAAGGCAGCAACTGATGTCATGCTGGCACTTGCACTTTCCAAAAGACAAGAGTAACTCACTATACATCTCATCATGAATTTTTAATAGAGTAGTATTTCTTCATAAACACCTTGCAACAGAAAGATGAAAAACACCACAGAATTCATTTGCTTTGTAGTTCTGGATTTACCCAGCTGTTTCTTCCTAGTACCACTGAAGTTGTCATTCCTTGTAGTCATTGCTAGATCAAAAATTAATATGCTCCAGACCTACTGCTTTCTTTCCAAATAAAGTTCTCAGCCACCTTCTCTAAAATCTTATGTCTGGACATCATCTGAAGCCAACTCAGCTAGAAGGAGTTCTCCATTGCTTGCTGAATTTGTTTGCTTGTCCTTAACACAAGGGCTTAAACGTGAATCCCAGAAAGCATTTAATCTGAGCACTCTGCAGTCTGAATTCTACTGTTACTTTCCCCTTCACCACTAGCAAAAGCTATTTATCACAGTCACTTTCTCAAAGCCCTTCACGAACTGTCTTCACTCAACTATCACAATTCATGTGTGCTGCTAAGCTTTCAGATAAACAATTTGCAGCTTACTCAAGACAGCACAAAGCACATAGAACTACCTCTCAAAAAAGCTGCCTCCTTCAACTGCTCTTCTGTTGGGAGTGGATAACCTACTTGTGAGCTGAGACCACAGCCCATTTAGACCACCAATCTTCACTGCTCTGCACCTCCACTTTAGTGATTCCAGTAAACACTTTTTTTCTCACTTGTTGTCAGCACTGGACAACTTCTGGACAGATCTTTTAGTTCTATAGCTGTGGTAGAACAAAATACCTTATATACCCTGCACACAATCAGTGAATGAAATTAAAAGTCCACAGGAGAAACAAACAAAAACCCCACAGAAAAGCATTCTGCTGAAGAATCCATTCATACCACTATCAATACTAAAACAGCAAGATGAATTTGTGAACACTGAAGTAGTCTTTAAGCTAATGCTTGAGGAAAACCATGTTCATAACTATTTCAGTAACATCTGATCTTAAAAATAGAGCTAAGAATGTAACTGTAGTCCAAAAGTAGAACATTAACTGAGATATTACATTCCCTCACAACACAGAGCCCTAAAACAATCACACCTGCATAAAGTGGAAAAATTTAAGTACAACACTTAGAGAAGAACTTGGAAATGCTAAGTACAAAATTAACATTTGACCCCTAGTCCTAAAGACGTCAAAGCCTCTTTTTGAAAAGGCATGAAGGTGCTTTAATTCCACCACACAAATATACTTCCTGCAACTTACTGATCTACAATCTGCAACTGAGGTTTCCAATTATTTTTTCATTTTTTAAAGCATCTTTGCTGAAACTTCCTCACTAGGTCTTTCCCATCTTGCAGATTTCTAAAAATGGAAAGGACTGAGATGTTACAAGAGTTAGAAGAACACCTGATTCCTTCCAAAATAAGAACCTTCCATTTTGTTTAGCAAGATCTACAATCCCACAGTCCTTTTGTGTGTCATACATAAGTAGCACTAACAGAACTTGTACCGACATCATGAACTGCTGCAATGGCCACCTGTAGGCCCCGAACCCAAATTATACACAGCAGAGAGAATCAACATATTTGAAAAAGGGAACATGTTATATTACTAAAATAGCTTAAATATCTGAAGCACTTCAGTCATGACAAAGAAAACAAGACAGAAGAGGTAAGTTTTGTTAACTTAAGATTAAAACTGGTTTATCAACTAAAAATACCTGTAATTGGCAAGTAAGAACTATTACATACTTTTAAAAAATTAGTCCAAGAAATTATTCAAGCAATAAAGGAGAAAAAAAATGGTGAAAAGGAAAAAAGCCTTTGTTCAGCTAAATCACAGCCTCTCCAAAAGTAAATTCCTCAAGTCCTAGCTTTTGCGGTTACACTGTTCTGTAACAAATGCCATTAAGATGAAAGTTTAACTCAAACAATTATTTTCTACAGCCTTACATGAGTCACCTCTGTCTTCCACAAAAACGGGCATTTTAAGCAGACAAAGGAGTAAGTCCCCCTAAAATCCCTATTTTCGTGAGAAAAGGGAAACAGCTACATATGAAAATTAAGGTCCAAGCTCTGTATCAAATCTCCTACCCTGCCATGCTGTTCTAACTCTAATCCATTACTAAGACATTAGCTCTAACAATCAAATCACTAAAACCGGCAGATTAGATGAACATTTGCTCAGAATTAAGAAACAAGTCAGCTTCAGTTCTGTAATCTAGCTACATAAATAAGAAGAAAAAACACTTCCAACAAAACTGGTGGAAAAGGAATGGTTTAGTCTATGAAACCTTCATGAAGTCAAGATCATTAAGATGACAATCACAACTGTTAACTCTAAGCTGTCAGGTATACAAAAATTATTTGCATTGATGTTCTTCTTTTATGTTGCAACTTCGATAAATTGGCGCATCAGCAAAATGAGAAAATTGATTATTTTTGTGAATCCGTTATAATATATTTTACCAAGAGTGGGAAATTAATTTATGGCAAGCATTTTTTGTTTTGTTTTCAAACACAAGAGCTCCTATATGTACATGGGACTTGCTGTTTAAAACACAAGACTTAGACTGGATATGGGTCAAATCTTATCCTTCAGATGTTACGACAGAGTTCTTTGAGAGATACAAGTTGTTTTTCAGTTCAAGTGTTCCTTTTCCTTAAGCTGCAAACTATATTAGAAGATTTTTTGTTGTTAAAAGGCCTAGCTTTACTTCCAAAACGAAAATACAACTATTCATCCTCTTCCTCACAAGTGACCTTTCATATTGCTGATCTTGTAATTTCAGTTTCATTAGTCTGGTTGCTGTGATGGAAAGGGAAGCTAATTCTAGTTAACACTCTAGCTAAGGCTTTAAGTGTTTTGAGCTCCTTTTATACATCAGAAAGGCAAAAAGAAGGAAGAATAAAGTTTTTCCTTGCATTACATTTTTTTTGCACTTAAAAGGCAACATAAAAATGAAAAATGCCTCTGTGCTCTTATAAATAGTTCAGAGTTTTCCTAAAGAAAGATATGCTAATTATTTAAGTCAACAAAAATATCTGACTGCACATAAGGGTTGATTTTACATTTTAAACACCCACAGGCCTTCAAGACACCCCCCTCCTGACTGCTGATCTTAGACACTATAGCAACAAGTGAACATTTGTTCTGAAGGAATGTGGAGTATGCAACTGGGGGAGGGGTAGTACTATCAGCCACAAACTTATCTCCTGGTCCACTAAGTTATTATTTAACTTCAGTCTTCCCTGAAACTGAAGAAACAGCATTTACTATCCAACATTAGCAACCAGCATTTAACAGGCAGCTTACATTTTGACTATGAAGAACACAGATTTGCTTGAACTCAGCTTCAAGAGGAGGCTGGTTTTTTCCTCTTGTTCAGAATAGTGGAAACAGAAGAATTGTTCCATGACTGCAGATGAATTAAGCAGTGCACTACCATTGCAAACTTGCAAAACAAAACAAAATACCTAGCTCCTCTGTCTCTGGTCTCAGCATCTGAAAGTTCAAGACTCCCTGACAAAAGCCTGCAGATAGCAGACTCAGAACACAGGAGGCTTGGGCAAAACAGACTGTGGGATGATCTGGAGTGAAATGAAAAGAAAGGTGGAAAGTTCACTCTCCCAGATTAAGTGCAACATTCCTGAGGGAAACCTATGGTTCATAGCTACACTTGCCTCCCATAAATTGACTGTAAAATACATTTTTCTAAACTGCTGTGGGTTTGCCTTTATCCAGACTGTAAATCACCCTTTCTTTGCGTAACTTCTCAGGTTTGAGGAATCTGGACTGGAACATGACTCAGGGCCAGGGATCTCAATGCTTTCTGTCCAAGAGAGGGACCACAAAGGTATGGCGTGAAAGTGAAGGAAGCATGGGAAAATTACCAGGAGCTCTCTGGCTTGTTGTGGTCCTACAGCTACACTAAGAGAAGCAGCCTAATTTTTACTCCTCTGAGAAAAAAGCCCATAAGAAGCTCTCACAAAAAATCACTAGCATTACCTTTTAGAACTAGCAATAATTTTACTTGTTAAAAAAACTTAAGGAAGTATTTACTTGGTTCTTATCCTTGTTTATATCCTTTACATCTTTTAGCTTGAAAGACGACTTTAGATTTGTGAAAGGACAATTTCAGTTTCAGATTGATAGAACTTATACTTAGCAGTGACTACTACTTGGAGATATGTGAAAGGGTGTACAAAGGATTTACCAGGTCAGAAAGACTGGAAGCAGATATGACTTTGCATGTAAGAAGCAGGTTTCAGAAAGGCAAGTTTAAAAGATGACTGTCAAATTCAAGTCACAAGCTCAGTGCTAAGGTGACCGGTCAATTTGACATCTACAAAGGGCATTCTCTGCTTGCTGCTCCCTCCACCACCACCCCACCTTTCATAAACCCCTGCCAAACTTAGCATTTATTAAAGGAGACAAAAGAATTGATACAGCTTTCAGCAGTGTATGTTGTGATGCCAAACTGGAGGGCCACACCAACTTTGCCTAGAGCCTCTCACAGCCCTGTTCCATTTTAACCTCCAGCCAGCCTCCAGCTCCTTTGCCAGCCACCTGCTCCCTCTTTGCTGCTACTCAGTACAACCTTACAGCCAGCTCATGGAAATGATCTAGCTAAAAATTAGTTCCTCTCTTCCTAGGACTAGTTTTCAGGCCCCCAAATTTTTCTGCCCCCAAAACTTGGCCTGCAATGCAGTCACCAGAGAACTACCACCAGTGTCAGGATGAAGCAGTGAGATCACAGCCGTGCATGCAAAAGTTTCTTCATAAACTGCTGTGGAAATAGACTATCGACATGTTTAAAACAAAGCTCCAAACATAACAAGCTTTACCATAAGAAAACAGCAGTTTTAGATGCATCTTGAAGATTTCAAACAGTTAGAACTGTATCAACAATTAAGCTGCTGATGGAGAGAGGAAAATAAAGGCAATTTCAGCAGGAGCATCATCAGAAGTTACTCCTTGCAGCTGCCCCAGCCTGGTTTAGTCCTGGCCTCCCTGCTACTGCAGCTCACAAGGACACTTCTGCTAACTCTGCCATGGAAACAGTAACATCCAAAGCAGCAAATATAGGTTGTCAGAATTCACCTTTTAACACCTAATTTGGTTCAGCAAGAGGATGAACACTCTTATTACAGGGAAATGCGTTTTGATCATGCAATTAGTTCCTTGTGGATCAAGTCTGAATAGAGCTACAAACTACAAAATATTATATTTTAATAATAAATCACAGAATTATTCTTCAGATATTGCAAGCATATTACACTTTGACAGATTCTGGAAGTGATAAACATTAAAATTTGATTTTAGACTATTTGTCAACATCTTTAAATATTTTTAATTCTGTATTATTAGTTGCTAGCCAGTTTGTTTTCCTTCTTTTTTTGTGCTACATGGAATAAGAGAAACAATGTGCTACATTTTACATGGACTCCTCTGCCTTTTTCTAGCAATTCTCAAAGGTCATTTAATAATTCACAAGCAGGTTGTTTACACATTTGATAATCGCTATGTTTTCACAGTTCCCAAAAGTTAGCTGCCCTGACAGCACTTTACTTTCCCTTCTTTCATGAAAGTTTTTTATTTATCACATAAAATACTACCCAGCAGAAAACCAGCACCATCTTCCACAAAAAGTCTGAGGAGATCAGTCCAACTGCCCTCAAAAAAACAAATATAAAAAACTCCCCCAAATGTTGCTTCCAGAAACTGTTGCAAAGAAAAGCAAACACTTTATCTGATCCTTTTTTAGGGCAGTTTGCCCACCTACCAAGCAGTCATAGCATGAGGTGTCATTAGACAGGTAAATACATCTAGTTTAAGGTGTATCAAAGACACCTTTCATTGAGAAACATCAAAATTGGAATAAAGAACAAACAGTAAAATTACACCTAGTATTAAAAATTATCATAAGTTCAAATCTGTAATCTTCACTGCAATAACTAATGAACTTCAGATTTCCCTAGCAAAACAGGACAAACTGATTTTCAAGAACACTGCCTCAGAAAAAGACATTAGTATTTTAGACTATAAGAAAATAAAGAAATAAAAAATGAAATGCTAAAAATACTACAGTGCCTTAATCATAACTAAAAATAGGGACAATATACATTATCAAGCCAGGAAGGGCTGAAGAGAAATCATTCACCTTTGAGCCTCAGGAACTATATTCAGTAAATGGCTTCTGGCTTTTAGTGTAGCATGCCATTAACACCAATCTCCATGGTGCTAAAAGAAGGTTTTGAAGTCACTAGAGATTACAAGTTCCTCGTTTTGAGGAAACTGTTTACCTTGAGACACCTTTAGAATTGTCCCACTGAGGTGAATATCTGACCCTTCAAAAATAACCTGATAGGTTTCAAGTTAGGTAGCATTCCTGATGCTTTTGAAAGTATTGGTGCTACTATAAAGAGAATGCAAACATTCCTGACCAGGCCATCCAGCTTCAGCAGTACCTTTGCTTCTCCTTCAGTTAAAAAAAAAAAAAAATCAAAAAGAACCAGCAAAAACAAACAAAGAAAAAAACTCCAAACCAAAAATCTATCAAACTCTAAAAATCAGACACATTTTGATCCTCAGAGAAATCTCTGATGAAAGATCATAGCTTCATCTTGCTACTCTGGTTTCCAAGATACCTGGAAAAAAGATATTCATTTTTAAATGAACCACAATTTACATTAGTTGGAGATAGGATGAAATTGAAGAAAAAAGTTTTTGCTCATTAAAAGGATGCAGAATTACCCACATGAAGGACACAATATCACACTTTGAAGATTACTTCAAAGTTTGTGATAAAGTAAGCAAAAATTCCAAAATATATTCTAAAGTACAGTCAAGAAGACTACATATTTAAATGTAATTACTCCTGCACTTTCAAACCACATGCAGATTTTACCCTTAGAGCTATTCATAATGAAACACAGTATTTCCCACAGTCTCAAGGGCAGACCTTACAGTATATACTATATTCCTTAAAAAAAAAAAAAGAAAAAAAAAAAGCAGCAGATGTCACAAAACTAGTAGCTAACTACTTTCAGAGTAGGGAAAACGGGAGAGCTTTCCTCCTCCCTAATGCAATACAAGCAAAAGCTACTATGTACTGTTAAAAGATTAAATACTTACTCCCAGTTCATAATTAGAAGATATTTTAGATATTTTACTGTGTCCTAAATATTCTTTTGTGTGGTCTTTTTAAACCTGAGAAAATTAATCTTATTTGAACAAAGACCACACAGTAGCATCATTTACTTAAAGCAACAGTAAAATTTATTATATGCAGTAAAAGCTTGGACTGTAGTCACCAACCTCATACATAAATACCTATTAAATAGATTCTCAACTTTGCATATCAGTGCAATAAGCAATGTTTTTTTAACTGGTAGTTTCTCTAATAGAAGTTTGTAAGAGTTAGGTCCCGCATGTTTGGAATAAGAACTAACCTCTTCAAGTTACAGGATTTATCTTAAATATACCTCAGACACTTCAAAATCTGTAATATTTTCAATACTGTGGTCAGGTTTTTAAGCCCTCAGCAGGTCTCTATGCGAAGCAAACAACTTCTCAGTTCCTAAAATTGCTTTTACCATAGGTAATTACTTCTCCTCTTGAGTGCCACTACTCTGAATACCACAAACTGACTTTAGACTCTATTCCCCCTGTGTGTCCTACCTTTCTAAAGAGTGGTGTAAGCTGAAGGCAGCAGTAAGGTTCTCACACTCTCAGCCAATAGCTGAAATTTTACTGCTGGAACTCAAAGCCCACAGAAAACTCACCAGCTTCCAAGCCATTATGCCTTAACAGTTTGTACTTGGGATGTATGTTATAACGGAAAAAAGCAAACCCGGGGCACATCAGGAAAACAATGCCATCAATAAAACTGAACAGTCAAATGAACAGTACTAAGAATAGCACAAATTATAGGCAATGATCTGAGTGTTCTAGTTATTATTTCAACATACACTCTCAGGTCTGGCCTTCCAGGCAGGGATCGGTAGGGAATTGTTTTCATTTTCTTCTAATCAGAAAAGAAAGAAGATTGATTTATTTTGAGACTTCTTAATAAATGCCAATTATCTCTAACTTCATAAAGTACAAATGCTACAACTGAAGACAACCTTTCAGTTCAAACACAAAAACAATGACAACAATTGTCCTTACTAGTACTAGCCACATGACAATCTTGCTCATCTGGAAATTTAGCTGAAGACTGGACCAAGAGACTGATGCACTAACTGCATCAGTTACACTAACCACCACCACAGTTTCAGCCTCTCACCAAGAAGAATTAAATACAAAATTTGTGAAACAGCACTGGATTCATTGACCTAGGTTCAAAAAATGCCCAGAGCTCTCCTCTAATGAAGGCAATGGTAAAGTATCTTAATCTTACGCCTCAGATTGGATCATTAATAACAGAACGTTACATCCAAGGAACAGCAAGAACTGAAGGGTATGGAACATACAGTATTTCACTCAACTCCAGAGACAACTGCGGCTCCCTCATGTACAAACAGCTGTCAAACTTTTAAACTCTACAGTTACATTCAGAGTGTTTTGTTTGCTGGTTTGGGGTGCGTTGGTAGGTTGGTTGTTGGTTTGGGTTTCCCTTTGTTGAAGGGTATCAAAAATTTATTTAGCATTATGACAATGAAACTATTTTAAGAAATTAAATCATGATAGACTAAGGAATGCAAAGAGAAGTAGCCTTGGAATATACAGAACATTTCATTTACCTAATACTCCCCTCAAGAGAATTCAACTTATTCTTCATGTGACAAATCGACTTGCATTGGTAGCACAACAAAACACAGTTCAAGTCTGTAATCCCAAGGCATTTATGTTCTAGTTTAGACACAAAGAGATGACATAACCCAAAATTTCTTATGTTTTTCATCCAAGATTGGATCATTGATAAGTGAACCACGGGTGAATAACTGCTGAGCTCTTCTGTGATAGTTCAGGTACCACAAGAAGGGAATACAAGCATCAGTCAGTGTGACACTGAAGGACACACCCTCGGCAATCAGCTGCCAACCACTGCAGACCCCAGCAGCACAACGGGGACAACTGGGACCCACATGGTCAGCATGAAGCTACTGTGCATCAGGAGTTTGGACATATCTGCCAGAGAGGCAATACAACAATTAATAGTTGATGCAGAAGCTGAGGGAACGGTGGTTACAAACTGGAAGACCTACAGCAGGCTCTAGGAATGCTCACCAAGCAAATATAAACACTCACTGATGCAACCCTTCCAAAAAGGAAGAAATTTATTCCCTATCCTCACAACTGACTCCATCTTGGAATAATTGATGTAACTAATTTCAAGATGGTAGTTAGCTGCAAGCATTACATACAAACCAGAATTTTATGTGCAAGAAGTCTGTTCAACCATCTTAGTAAGTTTTTGTTAGTTTTTGGACAGACAATTGTGAACATTTCCAAACATTAGAAAATGCAAACCAAACTATGTGGCTTCTAGGAGGTTTTCTCCAGCCAGTAGTAAGCAAGGCCAACATTACATTATAATATGGGGACAAAGGTCAAAAAGAACACTCACAACTATGGAAGTGAAACATCCTTCTCTTATAAATAAATCTTTTAAATGGACAACACTGTTCCACAAATTAATTCTACACCATATTATAAATTAAGATGACAACTCCTGTCTTCCATGTTAGTTTTTTTGGATCTTCTGAGTTCAAAATTTTAAACTGACAAGTAATTAACTACTGCTACATGGCAACGGGAACATTTCAGTGTTTTGATAGTCCTTTCCCACAGGATGCCCATTTCATTCTCAGTAGCCACCAGACACCCAACCTCATAAATAACTCTGCTCATGCTGTGTGCTCAGCAAAAACTATGAGGACACAAAGTGATCACTGATGTCAAATTATTGCTCTCTTAAGAATTGTTCACACACCTTTTAGCAGCAGTATTTCAGCTGTATGTACACTTATTTGAACACAGAGGTGACTGCAAATGTTCAGCACTCAGAACATTTTATACAAAACTGCTCTGGCTGTCATTTCAGCTATTAATCTCACACAACTTAGATAAAAGCCCTGCTCCTGACGACCAAAACTGGACTAATGATATTTTCCTGAAAGAAACAGGAACACAATAATGCACACCTCTCGCAAGCAAGAAAATTTGCAGTTTCCACCTGCTGGCAGAAAACGGTAAATACTTCTATTGCAAAGGAAGACAGCATAGTTATTTTCTACCTTAAAATGCAAACTATTAGTGCACGAGACTTTCAAAAACCACACCAGCCTAGAAAACTGAAACAGAACCAAAACAGTAATAGAATTGTTTGGAATTACAAAAAACATGCAAGTGGTTGAAAAACGAATCAGTTGATGGTCTCACAAATTTAAGCATCAGCCTAGACAGCCTGCTAAGAGCTTGTTTTCCCTTGTTATGATTATGAAACAGATTGCACTGTTCTGGTGAGGAAATGCAGAACCCAAACTAAAAACCATCACTTCCCGTAATCATCATGCTGGGGGTGGGGAGGGAAGAGGAAGGGAGGAGAAATGGTGAAGGTAAAGGGCAGGGGGAAACAACCACAGCAAACACTAGTTAAAACATACAAATAGAATTGCTAGAGTTTCAGAAAATCCAAGAATTAAGAACAAGTGACACACCTTCTGAAAGAAAGGCTTCCTTCAAATAGAGTAGCACATCTGCAAATTTTCTGACATCATTCACCAGTTGCATGATATATTCTGGATCCACAACAGGATTATCATAGCAGTCAGAGTTGGAGCTAATGCTGCTCAGAGAGCTGCTCTTGGTGCTGCGCCCCATTCCCCAGTTTCCTGAATTGGAGATGGTGAAGAAGTTGGAGGTAGACAGTCGGGCTAATCCCAAACCACGCTTGTTACTTCCACCGTTCTGTCGCAACATCCCAGCAGCCGCCGTGCTTGTAGAGCTCCTGCAGTCAACACTCACTGTCACTTGATGGCCATTGGACAAGCCAAAGGTGAAACCCTTAAAAATTGGGGAGGTGGAAGGAGGTGGAAGAGAAGGACAAATGCTAATTAGTATAGAAATATATGCGAAGTAATACTTTTGAACCGACAAGATCCAAAACTTCTTTCAGGATGATACTGCTTTACATAAAAATGCTAAACTGAGTAATTTAAAGGCTTTGACTATTTGAAGTTATTTAAATCTGTACAGCAGATAGATTGTTGCATAAAAAAGATCAATGGCGTGCCAAAATTATTTCAAAAGCCAATCATGATGCGTGCTTATTTCATGAGAAAAGTTTCTTCCGTGAATATTTAGAAATTGCATTCTCTGCATTAACCAAGACCTATTCTTTACCATGAAATGTTACTTCAACTGAATACAATCACAAAAAGACTTGATGTGATACAGACTATGATCAACATCCCCTCTTGCATGAACCACCAAGCTGTATTCAGCATCCTGTCTCTTAAGATACTACACAGGCTTGATCTGATAGGATGAATTTTCTTTGTGCAGTGTCCCAGGAAGAAACTATGGAATATCACAGGTTGTCTCAGAAAGGAAAACATCCTGAAAGAAGTTATGTGGGCTCTTCAGACTTTTTTCTATTAATATGAAAGGCAATCAAAAGAAAGACATAGAAAAATGAAGAGAATGAAAAAATATTTTAGTATCAAAGTTTATCTGCAAGTCTCAGTGCAGTTATCTCGAATGATGTTGCTTTGCTCTAAAAGTTCCACCATAAAAATGCACAAATTTGGGGGAGTATAAACTAAAAAACTATCTGCATTCCTTTCCTTTAGGAAAAAAAGCCAAACCAGAAAGCTACTGAAAATTTTGCCATGTCAGGTTAAGCGATTCATTTCAAAGCAAACTGCAGGTGGCAGAGTCAGGTACGCTTCCAGCAGCTCCCACAACGCCTGCTGTTGTTCTCTCAACACCAGGAGAAATTCTCAGTGTTTACACTATAGCGTAAACACCACAGGGGAAAAAAAACCAAAACCCCAATTGGAAAGCAACAGCTAAAAAGTTAATGTGGGTTGCAGACACATCTGCAGCAAACTTTCAAATTCAATTACTTTACCTAAAAATAAAAGTTATTATGAAGTAAAAAATACAGGTTGAAACGGGTTCTCCTGCATATGTTTGTATTTGGTTGGACCAACTGAAGTAGTAGCACCTTTACCACTTTGAACATTCCCACTATGAATTTCAATAGGCATTGCTCTAATGCGCCTCAATTATTCTTCCATTATTTCTGCTTTATTTCTGTTTGCAGTTTAAAAATATCAGAGGAAACGTGGTCAAAGCAGTTGTTTTTGTAATTAATGTGCAGGCCTTCCAGGGAGCGTGAGCTGGGGGAGGGGGAAGAAAACTTCAGAATTTAACACAAATTAACTGCTCTAATTTCTGTTTACTGCTTAAAGTCAGTACCTATAAGAACACTCATGACACTATACAAATAATGCAGATAATTAAGCAATTCCAAACACCTCAAGTGGATTGAAGTGAGGTTTACATTAAACATAGTGTTTAAGCGAGTTTCTTCTGTTCCCACATATAATTCTCATGGCTACAAAGCTACTTTGCAATTCTACCTTGCAATTAAGGCAAAACAAGCCACATAACCTTCTCTCCTCTTAACAAGTGTGATATCTATTTATATCGAGAAAGATTTTCATATTATTTAAAAGACATGCCTCTTTTAAGTCTGGCCAGCTTCAGAGTCAACTTTTTAAGTAGCATGATGTGTTAGACCTGTTCCAGTGACAAGTCCATGCTTTTAAAGCTGTGTTATTTTAGAAATGCTGCCTTTTTTTGTACAAGCACTACAATAATGCCACCACTTTGAAAATTATAAAAGTGATGACAAAGTGTTTCTAAGAGGGAAAAACCTGAGAAAACCAAACTGAACAGCTTAGCACAAGAGGCACCTTTTCCTCGTAAATATTAGCCCTTACGTCTGTTCCTCCTGTGTTACAAGGCAGATGGGGAAAGTTTCCCTTCCAGAACACATGCCTTTCATTACTGAGAAGTGTTTCATATTTCTTCAGGAGACTCTGGCTTTGAAAACGAAAAGCATCCACCAGCTTTGCTATAAACGCCTCCAGACTCCTTTGGCTCACAGCGAGCCATTGCCCGTCCCGACGGAAAAAAGATAAAAAAATAAAGCGCCAGATATTTCAAAAATTTGCTCTCCCAGCACAATTTCCCCAGTAGGGAGGGGAAGAAAGAGAAAAAAAAAAAAAAGAAAGAAAGAAAGAAAGGAAGGAAAAAAGGGGCCACGTCGCTGGCGGGGCGAGGGCAGGGCCGCTCCCGGTGCCCCGGGCGGGGGTCGGCGCTCCGCCCAGCCCCCGCCGCGCATTCCCGGCGCCCCGCGGCCGCCCCGGACCGCACGGCCCCCGGCGCGCACTCCCCACAGCGCCCCCGCGCAGCGGCAGGTACCGGCCAGGGGCCGCCAGAGGTGCGGGGCAGGGCGGAGGTGGGCGCGCAGGGGAGCGCCCGGCGCCGCTCCTGGGAACAGCCGGGCGGAGCGCTGGGGGTCGCTGGGGCGGCCAGACTCGCACCGGGAGGGGAACGCCGGGCCCCTCCAGCCGCCCCCGTTCCCCCGGCGGCTCACCGGCGACCTGCCCCACGCTCGCCCACGGCTCCTCCCGGCGGCGACAGGCGACGCCCCCCCTCCTCCCGCCGCGGCGCTTACCGGAGAGCGGCGGCCGAGCGCACGCAGCAGCCGGGCCGCCGCGGGCCCCTCGCGCGGCCGCCCCGCTGCCCATGGAGCGCCCTCCCCTCAGCGAGCCCCGCGCGCCGCCGCACCGCCGCCACCGCCCCCGGCCCCGCCCGCGCTCCGCCATTGGCCGGGGGACTGCGGGGGCGGGGCTCCCGGGGACACGCCCCCCGCGGGCTCCGCGAGCGCCGGTGCGCGGGCCTGGGTAGAACGGGCGCGCGGGACCGGTGAGCGGAGTGCGGCAGGTGCGGCACGCGCGCCGAGCCGAGCCCAGCCGAGCCCAGCTGAGCCGAGCCGAGCCGAGCCGAGCCCAGCCGAGCCCAGCCGAGCCCAGCTGAGCCGAGCCGAGCCGAGCCGAGCCCAGCCGAGCCGAGCCGAGCCGAGCCGAGCCCAGCCGAGCCCAGCCGAGCCCAGCCGAGCCGAGCCGAGCCCAGCCGAGCCCAGCCGAGCCGAGCCGAGCCGAGCCCAGCCCGCCGGCCTCAGTGTGCGCGCCGAGCGCGGGGCAGGAGGCGCACAGCAATCACTGCCGTACACACAGCAACCTGCAAAAGCGAGGAAATGTCCAAATTCGGGACGCGCGGTATTTAGCAAACAGGATTTGCTTTTAACCGATTTGGCCAACAAGGAACACAAACACCGTGGCAAAGCACAGAATGAATTTCTCATCCCCAGCCTCCCACGCTTTGTATTCCTGGGCCCAGTTTATCATTAATTGCACAGCTGCCAGTATTGTTCTGAGTGAGTAACGTGTGCGTGCACACACACAGACACTCACACACTTTCCACTATGCGGAGCCCACCTTTATTGCTGGATGAGCTCTGTTGGCTACCTAATAAAAATGAAAGCAGCAATGAAATTAATAGATAACGTCACATTATATCCCCAAGATGGGAGTGGATCCAGCTGCTCAGACATATTTTGGCATAATTTTGCTTCTGAATTTAGCTGCATGTGCAGATATATGCACCTTTTTCTGTTTAAAAGGAAAGAGAAGTTGGAAAGGCAGAAATTTACATCATCATACAGAAACTCAGATAGTTCCCAGCAACACCACGACCTTTAGACCTGAGTACAGACTCCTGTTACATCACATACAGTGATTGATGGCAGCAGTGGTTTTTCCATCTTCTAGAGGCAGGACTACAAATGCACACTTTATTTCTCCCAGTTAAGAGGCCATTTAAATTCAGCAGTCTTACATCCAGTGCCCAAGCTCTGGAATGGGACTTACTTTCAATAATGTATCAAAGCCCTCAGCATCTAATTCCTAGCCCAGTTCCTCAATGCTAGCAGTTTCAGGCTTTACATCTTCAATTTCCCCCATCCTTGCTTCAGCCTCCTTTCCCAGCCACTTCCATGCGGGATTTTGTGTTAGAGCACCAACCTTCTCCGTGGTTCATCCTTCCTCTCCATATTTGCCATTATTTATTCTACTGGAAGAATTTTACTCAATTCCTTTCAGAATTCACAAAGCCTGAAACTAAACAACTAAACTAAAACAAGTTGTGGCATTTCTTATCTCTGGTGTCAATGTTAAGCCCTGTTCAATAACTTTTCTTCACCTTGAAAAATTCTAAATAAAATGTGATGTAAATTTAGAAATCCAGTGTTTTAAATAAGTGTTATAAATTCTTCAAGTCTTCTAAGCATGGGAAAAAAAGTAAAAAAAACCCAATAATCTTCAAAAGGATTTTGATCAGTCAGGTAATTGATCCTGCAAATGTCAAAATCAGGCCAGAGTAAACAATTGTAAACTAATTTAATGTGAAAACAAGGAAGTATGGTAGGGAATGCAGGTTAAATAGTACAATCAACAATCACATCATCAGAAAAAGAAAGGTTTATTGTGGGAAAAGTCATTGAAACCATTAGATAAGTGTTCAATAGCAACAAAAAAGATAAACAAGAAATTCAATAGATAGAATACAAAGAAATGGATACTATTTGGTCAGCCAAACCTTTGTACAAAAGAAAAGCCTATAGCTGTAGCAGAGTCTCTTCGTTACAGACACTCTTTTTGAAAATATAAGTTACTTCTCTAGTCCTTTCACTGTTTCTGAAGTAGACATACACTTCATTATGCGCCAACCCTCTGTAGTCTTGTCTCTCTCATGTCAGCTAACCTGGGTCCATATAAGTGTTCAGCAAATTTATTGGTGAGTTGTTTGCAAAAAACACCAAACAAACAAACAAAAACACCCAAAAATAAACCAAAATGAAACAAACCCCCCCTAGGATTACATGTTTCTATGCTTTTGAAATACTTTTTTCAGTTACTTTTGATTTAAAACATAAAAGTGTTCTGCATTGTGGGAGGCCTAGCTTGAAACATCTTTTGAAAAAAAGATTTGAGCCCACACGCTGCATTATGGGAATGTTAAGTGAAGTTTTGGGTTTTCCTCAAAGTAAAACAGCAAACAATTGTCCTTTTGCATTTTCATTGTTCAGAGCTTTTTTCTCTCCCCATTTTCAGTTTGGCTGCCAAATTGAATACAGATTTTCTGCTCTCCCCCTGAATCAAATCTAGCACAAAACAGCTGCAACCATCTCTCACTGTACAAGGTTGATTACCTCCTAAACTGCCTTGGAAAATATTGCATGAAAGAGAAATGGAAGTAATAGATCTACCTTCAAGAAAATATGTCTTGCATAAAAGACCAGCTGTGCAACTTTTGCTGCAACAGATAAACTGGAAAGAGGATTAAGGCTCTGACAGCTGCTGGATGATGGTCACCCTTTGCTAGTCCACAGGGCAAATGCCCCTTGTTAGCCAAGTACTCTACAGCATCACTAATGCAGGCTTCAGGGCAGTAACAGAGGTGAGCAAGTGAAAGGTTGCTTAGAGTCTTTTTTTCTTTCCTGCACTTCATCCAACTATCATAGTTTACTCGGAACAAACTATTAGGTAAATTATTAGGCAAATAGTGAAGACTGGAGCAATAAGAGGCAATGTAGTCCCCAAGATGAGACACCAAAATTGAATTTGTTTTCACTGAAAATGCTAAATTTTCATTAGAGCAGCCACTGAATTTCCAACTCTGTAAGAACCACTTCTATGATTCTTTTAAAATGTTTTTTTTCCTGATAGAGCATGTGTATCCAGTGAAATAAAAGCTTTAGCATATCTCTGTTACAATAAAAAAGACAAACCAACAAAAACCCCAAATTCCAAATACCTGTTTCTTCCTTCTTTACTCTCACAAAAGTCCCTTTGAAACCCAAAGAAATACCTGCCTGATGAAAGCTGCTCTACATTGCAACCTCCAATCACTGTCTAGAGAAGAAACATTTCTAGATAACAGCATTAATGTAACTAGAATGGGGAAAGCAACTTCTGTTAAGAAATCAGTTTCAAAATACTGTCTCTATTCTATCTGTGTGCAGAAGTGCCAGATATTCTAGACTAGTTGGAAGACATAAATTATGAGCATATAACTTAATGCAAGCAATAAGCCTTCAGTACAAAGCTGGATATTTGCTGCTATTAACTAACTGCCACATCTGTGAGGGAAGCAACAGCAAGAAACCCAGCTCTGACCCCATGCTGAGCATCACTTTAAATAATTTTTAACTAATTTCTTAGAGAGGTAACTTGGTAGACGTTTCTACCTTCTGCTTCCATTCCAACAAGAATAATTCTGCTGTCAAGAAGTATTTCCATAAACCATTTCTTTTCAAGAATTTATATACAGAGCCCTGCAAAAGGCCAACATAATTGGTATTTCAGAAAACCATTTAAGACCCGGCTTCTGTTTAAGGAAATAATGTGACATTTTTAGTAATATAAAACCTGCCCACTGCTATATTTTAAGTGAACTGTTATTGGAGAACAGCTAGAACTCCTGAAAATTATTTATATAAAGTCTGAGACAACTCAGAAAATTGTTACCGCAGCCCTACTGCATCTACTGATGGTTTATAAAAGAATTTATTTTTTCTCTCACAAGATCTTTTTGGCTGTAATAAATACCACCCACCTACCTGAGAACCCATCAAGATATAAGATTCATGCACACTTCCTAGAACACCCTACATTTCAGTCAGTGCAGCAGATGCCCTTAGGGGAGCTGTGTGGGTGAAACTACAGCAGCCACTATGGACTGGTATGAACCTGCAGAGCCAACTGATAGAGAGCAGGAGCACCCCATCTCCTGCAGAAGTGCCACTCACACAGGGATCAGCCATCTCTCCCTTCTCAGTACTAGTCCTTAAGGCAGACCACAAAGATGAACAAGGGAAATGAAATTCATAGCTTTAGCATGTATTAAAAAATGAAATTTTTATTTAATGGCTCATTGTAATTCACCCCCAAGATAATCCTTCCATGCTTTTTAATGTGATGAATGAGGTTGCTTTTCTATGGGAGATATTCACTCCATCACCTCTCCCCTTGCTAATAGCCCTCTTCTCCACTAATCTCTCCTCTATTTCAGAATTATTATGTTTTTTCTCTCAGATGATCTAGCTGTTTTTTGGCTTAATGCAGAGCAGTTATTATCAGACCTGATGCCCCAAACTGTTGACTTTTTCTTTACAGTTATATCAACTGATCTAATTTAAAACTCATTCCCTGGTCTTCTGTCTTTTATATGGCATCCTGCTCTGCTCAGGAGCATCCTAAAGTGTTCCTCACAAATTATGCAAGGCCGGAAGCATGATGAGAGAAATGCAACTGGACACAGAACAGCTCCATTTGCTAATCCTGCAGGGAAAAGGATTGCCACTGGCACACGCAGCACCCTGTTTCCAAATTTTTAACAAGCAGTTTCTTAAGAAACTTCCACCTTAACTAGCAATTGCCAAGGAGAACAGTGGGTGGTGAGGAATGAAAGGAAAGACTGCATGAAGGAAACAACTTGCAGAACGTTCACAGCTTGCCAAACACGCTATTAACCAACAGTAATTACGGCACAGCGACCTGCTGCTGTGGGAGCCAGGAGGCCTGGAGCTACCACCCCGGCTCAGTTAGCCCCACCTGCCCTACCGGTACCAGCAGGATTGAAGGCAGAGAAAGCCCAACAATTAAGGGTTAGCAGAGAAACAGCCTGTTTCTACAGGGAACAGGAGGTTTGGCTGGGAACTCCTTGTAGGTGGTATCTTGCCAAAGGCTGTCAGCCGGGCGGCTCTTGGTCTGATGTGCTCTGGGCAGCAGGGCTGCAGCTGCCAGCTGGGAGAGGTGGTAAGCAAAGCTGTCAGTGCTGGATTTGCCTTGCAGGAGAAGGGGCTTGTGATGCAGCTTTTGTTGGCTTTGCGATTTGAATTAAGGGTTGGAAGTCGATGATAGGATACAGAGACAGTGTTGCCCAGTTTCTGGAAGCCCTCAGGACAACAGGCGTGCAGGGTGCTGCAGGGACTCCTGCTGTCACTGAGTTTCGTCTGCTCTGGAGCACACAAAAGTCCTTCTGCAAGTGCTGCCTATTGCTGCTCTCAGCCTCAAAGCAAAAATTCATTTGTATGCTCTTGACAATATTTAGTGCTTCAAGAATTTGATAAATCAGGTTAAAAAAAATTGTGGCTCGAAACTTTTCCTTCCCCCAAATTTGACTAATTATTAACACAACAGTAAGTCAATTCAAATGTAGCAAATAAACCCCATTAATCCTCAGTAGTTTCAGAACTATTTTTAATGTACATTCCCTTTTTCCTCTAACAATAGTTCTCTGCCAGGGAGAACAGTGTACTTCAGGTTGGGAGAGCACGTAAGGTCCTCAAGTAGCAATCAAATGCACTACATGTGATTAAGTGGTTTCTACTTCCAGATCTATGCTTTTGCCTCTTCCTTCCTTCTCCTGCCTCTGATGTTGTGTCATGATTGTTTAAATCTGGTCCTGACAAAATTATCTAGGTTAAAAGAACCCCTATGGTTAAAGGTCTTGCAGTTCACTCAGATAATTTTGTCTGTCTCAAAGGTGGCAAACCCAAGAGTACTCGTTTGTGATGGGGTAGGGAGCTGCAACCTCACAACCTGCTTAAGGGGAAGCTGGAATGGTTTTTCTCATTGTGGTTCAGGGTTTTCTGTGCTAGTCTTACGGACTCCACTTGGCTTCCATGTGCAGTTTTGTTTCCAGAGATCATATTTTTATGTTGGAGCCTAGACAAATAAAAGAGAGATTCGGCTAAAGATCAGCACTACTGATACCTTGGCTGTTATGCAGTTTGTACAGGAAGAAACTGTTTCAGGTTCAGTTTTTATGACAATATATATGTTTGAGATACAATGATGTGTGTTTGCTGTGAACAAGTGAACATTGTTTAATGAGTGTAGTTAAAGCATAAAGCTGACCAATATTGGCTGGAAAGGACAACTGAGCTAATCATGATGAAATTGAACTGTTGTGCCTGTGTGTTCTTATAAGTTTATCTGAACTGCAGCTAGAGTGGAGTGCTACGGTGAGGGAAAGGTGATGAACTGCATTCTCCTGTGGATAAGTAATTGCCACCATTTGGTACTTCAAGACTCAAAAGGACTGGGAAATAAAGGTTATTCTCATCACTACAGAGCAAGATATACTTTACCCTTTACTAAATCTCACAATGCAGCTCTATTCTAAAGTAGGGCTATGTGATTACTCTTCTTTCTAACCACGAAAGCAGCATCTGACCATAATATTAGCGAGGCTAGGAAGACATAATCCAGCTATAATGGCTGGATCTCAAGCTTTACTGAATTTCATATGCAGGTCACATTACCTGAGGAAGTATTTTTTTATACAAGGAGCTCATTCAGTAATTTTCATCCTGGACTTTGTAACCTGAATATATCGGTCAGGCTCTTTCTAACATCTTACCAAAATAAGTATTACAGTCTGCTTTGTGATACAGTAGTTTTAATCACCTGTATTAAGAGAGGTCTTTAAAATGACATTACACTTTATTGAATCCTGGTGTGTGTATAGATGCTAGAGGGTATAATATTGTTCAATGAAGTTGCTAAAGTGACTATGATGTCATAGGTTTTGAAAGTGCAATGCTATTGCCAGTGTCTTCTGTGTCAGTCAATGCAGGTCAGTGTCCTGGGGCAGTATTGTCATGAGAATTCTATGGCATGCCTCTAGACTAGCATCAGGAGAGGGCTCTATTCCTAGTCCTGCATAATAATTTGCTTAATTTGTGGGTGGTATTTGTCAGCTACAAAAATCTGGTTGCCTTCATCAATGACAATTATGAATACTTCTTGTTCATGAATATGAGTTTCAGGCAGAGCTTCTGGAGGAAGACTTTCTAACTGAGCTTTTCCACCCATCAGTATTTCCCTTTTTTCAAAATATTGGATCTTCACTCAAGTGATGTAATTACAAACAGAGGAAAGAAACATCTGCCATACAGTTGTGAGACTTGTCCATGTGAACAGATCTCATATAAATAAATAAAAATATAGAAAAGATACAGGCATGGGCCCTTTAAAAACAAGTTACTTTATGCCTCTGACATAACTCTGAGTTTGCTGATCCCTGAATTACTGTACAAAAACTTCGGTAAAAGTAGTGAACTCTATGCAGTTTCCGATGGAACAATTGTAGATGCCTGGTCCCAAGGGACAACTCCTGAGTGGCTCCCAGCCTTGGTGCAGCACCTGAATTCCTGAAGGGGATTTCCTGCTGACCTTAACTGCTCTTTGCCCAGGGCACAGGTTGTTCAGCTGTCCTATAAAGAGGCTCCTAAATCTTCCTGCTCACTATACAGGGAGTGTAGGTACCTAATGCAGAATTCCCTGCAGGCCATGGGCTGAGACACCAAGTGCTATAACCATCAGTCTCTCACTGGACTTGTCCCAAAAATTCCTAATCCAACACCAACAGTGGTCTGTCTGTTTTGTTTTATTTCCTGTTTTTGCTTTAAATAGCAATGATGAATCTGATTAGCTGCAAGGCAGCAGATGCTATGGCAATATAATATTTGAATAACAGATGTGAGAACAGACTCTGGCCTTTTTTTATACAACATGTTATTTAATATTATTTAACATTTTCTAGTGCAATGGAAGCCATGCTTTCTGCTCTTTCAGAAACTCTACTGGCTAATATGTACAAAATCAGGACCATTATTATTTAATGTATATATATACATATATATAAACCTGAGAAAATAACATTGTAGCTAAAAGAGCAGCATATCTTTTGAAATATGATACTAATCACAGAAGGATTAAAGTAATAGGACTGACCTATTTCTGTCATCTTGCCTAGGTAAAATAATCCAACATGATACTTACAGATATAGGCTAACAAAATGTATAAAGATCTGTTACTTTTGATTATGTATATGGCATAAAAATATAGAATACAATTCACTGCATTGAAAATCACAGTATTTTAATATTTTATTCTGAGAAAAGCCATAAATAGCTTGCACTTACTGATAGCTATTCAAAAGTTTATTTTTAGCAAATACTATTTACAAATCTATAGTTCTAATGAGAAATCCAAATTGTATAAAACTAGAAGACTGCAGTATCAAATAAAAATAAATAACCCTACTTGTTTGTGTCCAAGTTATGACTGTTCATTGGCATGTTAGCAGCATGGTACTGTGTTTGATAACGGCAAGAATGAGAAACCAAAGTTGGTAGGTTGGCAAGTCCAGTGAATGGAAAGGCTGCTGAGACTACCTGAGCTATGGCAGAATGCACTCTGACTGGAGACCCTCCTCAGCTTTCTCCTGAATAAACTGTCTTGGTAGGAACATGTGGGGATGCCCTGTGAGTTCCCACACTTGCCCCATGATTCACAAAGACAGGGTGCCACAGAAGATGGGATGCCTCTGTGAGGAGACTTAGCCTCGAGTCAGGGCAGGACAGCTGCAGGTGGGGTCCTTTTGCTTTGGCTGACACCACTGGCAGCTGCTCTGGGAAGAGCAGTCCCAGTAGGTAAAAGCCTACAGAGATAAAAATTCTGTTCTTCTAGAACCTGAGGACTTTACCAAAGGCAGGCCACAAACCCGGGCTGGCTCCTTCCTTGTCACCCTGCCCCTGCTCTGTGGAACAGCTTTGGAGATCATCCTCTTCAGACAGAGAGCCTCCAGTGCCAGATGCAGCCATGAAGCAGCATATAATCAACAAAGCCACACTGGCAATCTTCTTCAGCATATGAATGTGACTCCAGTGCTGCTGGAGCATTCGCCATCTAATTTCAGTAACTTCTCCCAACCAATAGAAAAATCCCTGAGACAGGCTTGGCTGCCAAACATTACAGGCTTTGAAGTCTGATGGCAGGTAAAAGCTGTATGTCAGTGACCTACTAAAACATCAAAAGGTATGTCAGAGAATGGTCTTGCAGGGCTCAAGCTGGAAAGCTAAAAGAAAATCTTCAGAGATAATATTATGGGACTTCAAAGGTAGGAAATATGCAGAAGTTCAACAAGACTGGTCAAAATCAGACACAGAAACAAAAATTTTCTCTGATGAGTAGAAGTTGGAAAGGAAATAAAAGGGAGAAATATGTAGTGCTTTTTATGGTCACATGGTACATGTACTGTACAAGCAACAGCTATCTTGTCTTCAAAGTGTATATATCACTGTGCTTAGAATACAGACATACACAGTTAATGCCTCAAAAGGAGACTGAAAACAGATATCCTCATTTTTCTTTTATACTCACATATCTAAAGGTACTGTAGAATAGGATCTCTTTTTTGGTAACATTATTTATCACAGTGTAGCAAGTATGTAACAATGAAAGACAGACATTCAAGATCAGGTGCTAACCTGACAGACTCCATGTGTGGGACTTAACATACTCAAAAGAAAAGGCATTAATGTAAGAAATATATTAAGCTATGGATTGATCTCAATACTATAAGGGATTTTTTATAATCTCTGGTGCTTTATCTCTCAAGAAGGATTTTTCAGTAGTAAAAACATGAGAATGTAGAATTTATGTAGAAGGAACTCTGGAACTAGAAATAGGTAAGGCTTCAAAATAAGAATGACCAGGCAGGGTAAGACCAAGAGTCCAGTAGAAACAGCATCCTACTTCTCATAAAAGCCATGAATGGATGCTTAAGAAAGATATGAAACACTGGACAGGAGTATTTTCCTGAGCTTCCAGCCATTTGCACTGAGAAACTTCCTGAGCCAAGCATGACTTCTGTATCTAGTAATTGTCAGTGAATTCCTCTCCCACAAACTTCTGTAATGCTGCCCTGAAACTTAATTTTTAGCAAACACATTCTGTAGCAAGGGATGTTCCCAACTTTACAAACAGACGCTGAAAATAATTACTCTTTTTTTTTTGTTTGCTAGTTTTGATATCTGAGAGTCAGATCTACTGTATTGAGATTCTGTCTGGGTTTCTGAATCTGGCTCCTGCCACAAAACCTGTGCTGTGAAGACAGACTCTATCAGAACAAGCTTCAGGAGCAGATCTTCCATCAATGCCACTGTGCAACAACTGAAATTAATTGGAAAAGAGAAGGAAATAGCAGTACCATACGATTTTGAACATCAAAATGACCACAGGAAGATGTGTTCAAAATGTGTTAGAGCACTCTTGTGTGTGCTTTTTGTGGTTTACCATGGTGCCAGAGTGCACAGGGCTGTAGTTAAAATTCCACTGATTTTTTCCCCTTTTTCTGAAGTTCTGTTTTCAATTTTCAGTATGCAGCAGCAATGTTACCAAATATGGGAGAATCTGTGACCACTCTGGACTGTATCTCTGCACTGGGAATGCATAACATAAATGCATTTCATTTTAAATTACTTTTTCCTTGTTATTCCAGTGGTAAAGCACTGATTTCCTGTAGCCTCCAACATGGACAGAGAAGCTTACAGGCAAATGATGAGGTAGAACAGATTTTTCCTGCTTTTCATCCATACAATTAAAAAAAAGAGAAAAGCTGTGAAAAGGAATGTTGTTGAATATATACGATACAGTAAGTGGGTTAAGCTGTTCAGATCACCTGCTTCACAAGCAACATAGGACTATTTTTTTTTTTTTACCCCTTCAGGAGAAAAATAAACAGTTCCTTTATCCCTAGGGTGGTAGCAAGCCCTAACAAGGAAAAGCAGGACACATTCCTTTCTTCCTTCCTTTATAGCCAATCACTGAATTGCTCCCAACACATTCCAGATCTGGTAGGATAGCTTAATTGTCTTCACCTGGAGGCCAATGCCTGAATTCCTGATAGTTAATATAGCACCTATGGAGTGAGGCACTGTGATTTCTTTCTGATGAAAGTGGGTTAAGCACCCAGCCCCATGGTTATAAGCAGTTTCATAGGTTCATTTGCATATGAAGATTCATGAGTTTCTTGGGTGTAACTGTGCCTATAAAAGTTTGAGTCTGTAAGTGTCATCAAACATAATTCCTCCCTAAAGACTTAGAACAGATATGAGAAAGATGAGGAACTGTTTATTGTAATAAGTTGTGGTTATGAGTGAAATCTTTAATTGCTTCCTTTCAATGAAAGGAAGGGAAGGGAAGAATGGAGAAGGGAATGTTGCTGGTTTGCTTTCACTGCTGGTGAAATAGGGAAATTTCCGTAACAATTCATGGTCAGGTGTGCAGTGTTATTCCACAAGGCAGCTGACATTTTGCAAAGCTACTCAGCCAATAATTCTTGTCACAAAATGTTGTCAACCAGTACTCTGGGTCATAATTTCTCATTTCCATAGTTACCATTCACACAGAATGTCACGAGGAATCTCAAGATTCAAATCAGTACTACTCAATCAGTAGTAAAACAACAAGTTCATACCTTTTTCCAAATGAGTAGCTAGATATTTATACTAGAAAAATAAAAATAGTTAAGTCCATGGACTCAAACCACAGTTTGCCATTGTAATACATCAGTTCTATTTCTACCATATTTCATGAAGTATTTTGTAATAAGCTTTAAAACCTCATTTAAAGCCTGATTCTGTTCCAAGTGAAGTGAAACATTAACATTAATTCTGGAATAGAACTGAAAACAGTACTTTAACTGACGACATTTTGACAGTTTGATGAAATATCAGGGAGTTTGACAAGACAGCATCTTATCACAATATTGCCTGGATAGAATAAATTTCAACAGACTGTAATAAAAGTCAGAATAAACCAGTGATAGCTCATCATTTATATGTCCACTGCAGAAATGAAAATAAAGTAAGCAAGACCAGAAGGCCTCTAAGGCTTGAAAATCATGATAAACAAAGTAATTTAAAATGTGCAATACCACAACTAGGATGATAAGCAGTAGAGTTATTAACAATTCTTTTTTCACCTGAGAGACAGAGGGGTCTTAATTATATACCGTGCTCCTACTAGAGTGAAGATAATGATATAATTTTATTCTTAAGATCAAAAGATAAATTTCTGTGATAAACAACAAAAAGCATCTGACAATGTTAATTCACTTTGATTTTATCTCACACATCACTCCAGATACATCAACTACTTAGTTATATAGGCATTCTTGGGAACTTCTTTTTTCTTCATGTAAAGAACCTTATCATACCACAGGAAAGGAATGGAATATCTGTTTCCCAGGTGTCTTGTACAAATATGCTCTTCCACTGCTCCCGTAACTACTGAAACATTACCCAAAGTAGACCAAGAGTGACTTAGACTGGTTTAACTACCATGACAGCAAAAGGAATATGTTCATTTAATACACCTTTGGTAAATCAATTAATAGCTCAATAGCTGGGCTACTAAAATAATTTCTGCACAGTGTGTTTTACAGATATTCCATAAAATCGAAGTTATGAAGGCAAAGAGAGCTTTGCTGTTTCACCAGCAAAATGCCTGTACTTAGTGCAGTCTCCCCAAACATATCCATGAGATTAGGGAATGAAGATCAGAGGTGTACATATAAAGAAAATACCCCACCTGTAGGATTTAAATTATCTTTAAATCTTTTATTATTATATTTATATTTAAATATGGACATTGCTGTCCATAAAGTGTGTATCAGAGTTTCCTTTAGCATTTGGGATTTCTCAGCGCTGTACCGGCAGCCGAGCCCCGGCCAAAGCTGACGCTGTGGCACCATCCTGTGGCACGCCTGGCACTTGCACGGCTCCTGCTGCTCTCCCAGCGCTGTCACCTGGGCAGCGACAGCGCTGGGGCACAGCACGCTCTGGAGATTTAGTTCCATGTCGCTCTCTCTGGCTAAGTATCACATTGGCAAAGCTTCACCTTGTTCTTGGGAAAATGGTCTGAAGGGAAGGGAGTTTTCCCTACTATTCTAAAATTGATCCAGATGTACTCCTCAGCCGATGGCTAGTATGATATAAACAAATAAAATACAGATCTGGGAGATAGATATTTGAAGAAGAAATACTGAGATAGGCTGAAATTATTAATTCCAAAATTCTGAAACAAAATAGAGTAAGACTGTGGGATTGGTTTGGTGGGAAATATTTCCAACAAAGTCAGGGTGGTATATAACTTGAGAACAGGCAATATAGTATCTCACTGTAAAAAGGAGGCAAAGGACAGAAATGATTCATGTCTGAAAAGTCCCTGAATTTGAATTGAGTTGTCTGCAATAATTTAAATCAACTAGAGGAGTGTTGAATAATCAGAGTAGACAAGATTATATTTGATTAGCTGGGCTTTCCTCAAAAGAACTGCCTTTTCTAGGCAAACACAATGTGTCACACAATGAAACTGAAGTGAACATTAATAAAATACATTATATGGTGCTACTCAGAAATTTATTAATAAAGTTGGGAAAGTTGATATTTTTATAAGGATTATAGTACAGGCAAAGAACTGGGTAAAAGTGGTCAGGTACTGAATGATTTTTAATGGTGAATCCAACGCAGTCATGAATGGCCTGTTACAAATGTTACCAGTGCTCTACTGACAAAAAAATTAGAAGATACCTTTAAAATAATGCAGAAAAAATGGTTGATTCCAAGAAACTGAGGCATAAAATGGAATGAAGTTCTACAAGACACACTATAACACCATGCTTCTGAAGAATAAAAATTATGTAGCTTTAAAGCAAACATTAGAGCACTTTAATCCGTATTTTTACATTTGCTCCACTTTTCTAATAGCTCACTTGCAACTTGTTATTTTACTGAAATGCAGCAAATTCAGAGCACAAATGAAAATACCCTCAAAATTCTGGCACTATTTTCACTGTGAAATTGCATTTTGTGTTCAAAAGGCAGATGATGAATCTAGAATTTTTGGAGGACCTTAAGGTCAGTTTGGATTATTGTGCAAAAAGTTTGGAAGATGAGTTAAATTTTTTGAACCAGTGAGGTACTGCTTATATGACCACAACTGAATCATATAAACTTGCAGTCGAAGACTTGCTACTATGAATGGGAGGTTCCAATATTCACCTCTAAAACTTCCAAGGAAAAACTTTAATGACTTTAAATTACATTTACAGACCTACCTCCTTTTGTCTTCCCTCCTGCTCCAGACTTTTGTTGCTCATTTTAACCTTCTCTTCTGAGATTCCAATTACTACTTTGCTTCCCTCCTTAACCCAGTGTAGAAGTCAGTGCTCTGCTTTCCCTGAAGTCCTACATAATTTAGGCATGTGATTTTTCCTCACAGATATTCTCTTCCCAGAGCAGAGAGAGCACTGGCTATGGCTGTGCTACACAAGTCTTATTTCCATTATGAAAAAAGCTTCATTTTTTTGTTACTGAGAAGACCTTGGAAAAAATAGAGACATATGTTTCTTAAAATGTGAAGGTCCCCCTGCAATTGGAACAATTTCTTTAAGCTGTGAGATGGCATGGAAGATGAGCCTGTTGGGCACCCATCTGAGAAACAGCAATTTCACTGGTGCCTGAAGTAAACTTTGCAAAATGTGCCTGTAAAAGCTACTCGGTACTTGCATATCTTGATCTCTTGCCTGCTTTTAGCCATTTTATTCACCCCCCTTCCTTGATAGACTGCAGGTCTTCTTGGACTGGAAGGTATTTCAACAATACCATCCAGACAGCACAGTTGCTCCGCTTCTCATTTACCCTGGTAGTCATGTGAGTCAAGCCCTACGATTTACAATTCCAGATTACAAAAGGAAATATAGCACAATCTTAAAAATTAGGGCACAGGTGTTTCTGAAGGTCAAATATTTGGCACAACTAAGTTTAGGAAAATAATTAGGAGGATTAAGTTTATATTTCTTTTTGCATAGTTATACACGACTATTAGAGGTTTGGTCCATGGAGTATCTGGTTACTTCTGCTGTCTATTTATGCTATTCCCACCAAGTTAGTGGGAAACAAACTAGCGTGTGAACATTCAGTACATTAACTAAGCTGTGCTAATAACAAGGAAACATGTCTTTACTTGTGGTAAAAAGTCACTCTCATTTCAGATAACAGGGCAATTGGCAGCTGAGTTTTGACTCGGAATGATGTAATTGGGATGATTATTTACCTAATATTTAAACTGTGTATCTTCTATTAATATGTTCTGCATTAAGATGGACTGTGTGGGTTCAGTCTTGCTGAGTTGGAGTGAAGAATCCTGCTCTACCTTATAAACTGTGCCTTAGCTGGCAGGCAGAGAGGATGAGCTTTCGGCTGTGGCTTAGGGTGTAGCTCTCTGGAGGAAGGAACAGAGAATTTTCTCACGTTGTTTAGAGACATGCAACTGTGTCCCTTAAGGCTGAAGACTAATATTTTTCTTCCTTCTGCTAGAATGAGATAAAACTTTGCTGTTTATGTTTTCCTATGAAAGTAAAAAATATTATTTTCTTCTGTATCAAAAAAGGAAGAAGTGCGTCTGTGAATATCTGTATTTATATATATATAGATATATATAAGATAGATATAGACATATATATATACATGCATATATATGTATATCCATATACCTACAGAAACTTCCACCATTTTTTTCTAAAACTTGTAAAACTGTGGCCTGTGTAGCATTAAGACAACTATCCTGATGGGTATCACATTTGTACAGTTATATCCATCAGATCCCCAAATAAATCCAGTTTAAAATTTTAAATTCCAGTGGGCATGAGTTAGACTAAAACTAACTCAGCAGTAAGATGTAATATTAATACATTAGTAGCAAAAATTATTATTAGCATATCTTATCAGCAATATGTAATATTGGTAAGTAGTAATATTAGTAATAGCATGTAGTAGTAACATCCTTTCTTTAAAAAAAAGTAGAACACGAGCAGCTTCTTTCTACATATGATCATGAAGAGAAGCTTCATATTTCTTTAAAACTTTACTATTTTCTTAAGATTCTTCAGGGGTCTGGTTTTTGCCTCTTCCTCTACTGTTATTGTTCCTATTCTTATTCAACAAAAGTCCACTTTCTCACATTTCTGAATTTTACTCCTTAAATTACACATTTTGCTACCTATTCTACAATATAATAGGAACACATCTCTTCCTGCTTGTTCCATGCAATTAAGAGATTCACTATGTTAATAGCTAACCTTGCTTCCCTGGCCCTCTTCATTCCTCTCATTCTATACCATCTGGATGATCCCAAAGGTATCCTGCAATCTTATTTTTTATGATTCTATGATGTTTAATCAACACTGGGAACTAAAGTATCACTTGATTTCCTCAATGAAATTTAAAGGTTCACCACTTCTGTACCTTCTGTATAGTTCCACTGCATTCTCTATTTCTTATCACTTGACAAGCATTCAGCTATTCACGACTCACACATTTCCTTGTTGCTTCCTACTCTGTTACCAGCACATTTTCTTTCTGTGATGTTTTGAGAGAGGAAGAAGGCAACTAGATCCAATCTCTTGGAAGATTTCTTGCATTCAAAGATTATGGATCTAAACCAACATCTCAATTAGGACAACTACTGGAAGCCAGTGCTTGCACTATTAAAACACCCTTATGTAGAAAATGTTGCTAAGTAAAGTATATGGATTCTCCATGTGTGGCTCCTGCAATAGTCCAGACTTAGGTTGCCCCAAAAGTGGTCTAACATTGCCCAAGGAACTTGAATTAAGGCTGTATCAGGATGCAGCCTTTATTTATATGGCTTCATATGTTTTTAATCACAGTATTGCTGTCTCATTCACTGAGTAGACAGCTATTTAATATTAATTTGTAATATTGAATTCATTTGTAATCAGTGTCTAGCAACAGGCCTAATGAATACCATGAAAATACGACGCTAAATCTAAAAGTATATTACAATGCTAGTTATTTTTAAAAACACTCTGTTTAAAGAAAGCTCCACTAAGCTGCAACTGCTTAGCAGCAAAGCACTTCTGCAAATACTTCTGCTTCTTAGTAGCACAGACTTCTGCAAATACCTTTCTGGCACACCTCATGATAAACATTCTGAAAACAAGGAAAAATGCAACCGTAGGCCAACTTTGAATGTGTTAGATAACTCACACTGAGTGGGAGAATCCTGAGACAGGGAGGAAAAGTCAACTTACTTGGACCATTTTGCCCCAGGGGTACAAGAACAGTCCCACAGTGTTTGGAAATCAGCTAGCAAAGGAACTAGAGGACTGGAAAAGACAAGAGCCAGAGGGAGTTATTCTTCAATATGTGGATGATATCCTGATTGCGGCTAAAACCAGAGTCGCCAATTCTGATGCCTTACAAAAGGCTGACCTGAAACAGAGGCTGGACAGAGTTAAGAGAATAAAAGAAGTATTTATTAAAACAAGGTACACTTTGGGCCATGCAAGAGTCTCTCAGAGACTACACCCAAAAATGGACACCCAGCACGTGTTTTTGGGACAGATATACCTTTGGTTCATCTGCATATCAGAAACCCATTGTCCAATTACAGTTTCGGGTCTTGAAGTCCCATCCCCAGCTTGTTCCCTTCTTCTCTTTGCTGCTGTCCATGGGTGTTTACATTTTTGGGCTTTTGGAAAAAACAGTATGCCCTTGAAACTCCAGCCCCGAGAGAAATTGTTTCGTCTAAATGACAGTAACAGAACACTAGATGACAATTTATGGAGTTTTAGAGCAGTCCTGATGTAAAAAAATAAGAAGTTAAAACCTAAGGCATCAGGGCAGCATCCTGCAATGATTCTGTGACAGAATTAAAGTAGTAGTTCAGATCATCTTACAGCTTTTATCTGCCTCAGCTGTAGAACTGTCATTCTTTCCATCATCTCCTGCCTCATATGCTGTGCTTAAAATTTTTGTATTATGTGACAGAGCAGGCCTGTGGGCAACAGCCTACTTACATATCCCATCAGAATCCAGCACAGCTTCATGCAAGAAGGCAACTGGGGTTGTTTAGTCTGGAGAAAGGAAGGCTGATAAGAGACCTTATTACTCTCTACAACTGCCTGAAAGGAGATTGTAGCAAAGTGTGTGTTGGTCTCTCCTCCCAAATAAAAAGTGACAGGATGAGAGCAAATAGCCTCAAATTTCACCAGGTGAGGTTAGATTGGATCTAACCAATCTTGGCTATCAAGCTTCAGAACAGGCTGCCCAGAGAAGGGGTTAAGTTACCATTTCTGCAGCTATACAAAAGATTATAAAATATATATGTATATATATACATACACTATGTATAAAAGATTATAATACATAGATGTGGACATGGTTTAATGGTGTACTTGGCAGTGCTGGGTTAATGACAGGACTTGATCTTAAAGGTCTTTTTCAAGCTAAATGGTTCTATGATTGTAAGAACTGAACTTGAACTCCCCGTCAAATAATTTTCCTACTATGTTCCCCCCATCTCCTCTACCAAAATTTGGTAGCTCAGGTGCCATAGGCTTCTGGTCCAGCCCACTCCATCTCACACCTCATTAGATTTAAGTTGCCTTCTTTCAGCTTTTTTCTTCTTCAGGCAATTAGCTCTAAATCCCTCCTTTCTGTTTTGCTCAGTAGCTCTAAATGTCACCCTCTGGTTTTGCAACACATACCCACTCTGCTTTTCTTGTCTAATCATTTGATTCCCTCCCAATACCAGAGTCATTGTCCAGCCCATGTAATCTCCTTGTCCAACTGGTCTCTAAGTCCTCCTTCCAGTGCCTTCCTAAACCAATATGGCTCAGATTCCTTTCCTAAATATCATCTTGCTAAGGCACTCCAGTTTCTGTACCCCTTCTTCACTGATTTCTTGTCAAGCCATTTCTTTCTCTTCCACTCAGTCTTGCCTCATCCTAATGCATTCCTTTCATTCCTAATGTGGTTTTATCTGTTTACATTCAGATTGGTAGGATAATTCTGAAAGTCAAAAACTGTTACCTATGCTTGGTCACCATTTCAAGCTGCATTTTGGCATAAAAAAATAGCAGGAAAAGCCTTGGAGACTACACAGTGCTTGATCAACAACAGACTGCTCAGTCTTTATGGAGAAAGGTTGCACAGATGTGGATAACATGACCTGTAAGGTTGGCCAATATGATCTGGCAGGAAACTCTAAAGCATGGTTGCTTTAGAGTGTGATGCAGGTTGCTTAGCTGCAGGAGCCACATGTGAGGGACAGGAACATAACGAATGATGGCATCTCCAGCCCTGCTGGTAGCCTAAAGCCACAAACTATTAGAAGGCATACAAATCTATTTCTGAAAAGCCAGTAATTTGTCAGTGTGAAGGAACAAATAAAAAACTTACTCAATAATGCTACATGAATATCATATGTGACCTGTTAATAGTATATAAAACCAGACCATTAGGCTCCTAGAATGTTCAGTGTCTCTGACATGGTTAATCAGAAGGGCTGCTATAATAATCACCAACTTGTGAAACAATGGGTGGAGACAAGACTTCAGTTTTAGAAATCCATTTCAAGTTGCGACACTGCTCTTTCATTGCCTACCTTTCTTCAGCAGGTGAGTGTGCAGCAAAATGGTAATTGAGTCTGAGTGTTACTAAATGCAAAGTATTGCATACAGAGAAGAAATTCTAATTCTAATTTAATTCTCAAAAAAAGATCTGAACTATACTCATACAAAAAAAATGATTAAGGAATACTGTGTTTACCAAGGACAGAACTTTACTGGGGACCACGCACTTCATACTAAATAGTTTGAAAGTTCCTGTAATGAGAGGAAGTAGGAGACAAGTTTCCAGGAATATGCCAATAGGGAGAAGAGTTCTGTGGAGCGTAAAACTGGACCCTCACTACTGATACTAAACAAATAGATCTGCACATAGAATGTATTAAAATCCTTGTTCTATTAGCATTCTTTCTACGTTACCAATGTTAAAAACACATTCTATTTGTTCAAAGAACACGTCATCATGGTATGTATTTGTGGTCATAGCTCCTGGAAAACAGAAAGATGGGTCTGCTGAAGTTATTATAGTTTAAACCTAATGTCTGATACCTTATGACTAAATACAAGAGGGGGATATGATTCTCCTTTTGAACAATTTTACCAATTTAAGCTCTATCACCTGAAATAAGAAGGAACTGTGACATAAACAGTGATGATGACACAGCTTTCCGTAAGTTATGTCTTTCATGTAAGTTAGTCTCTACCAAATTAAATTCTGTTGCAAACCATGGTGATAAAATACAGTGATCTAGAAGCCTGTTACATTCTTTTAATAGATTGAAAAAAATCATTTTTCCCATTGCTTCATTCTGGGAAATAATTTCACCGCGGTGGCATGACATCTTTTATTAAATAAATTTATATCTTAGCTGAGACAGAAAATTTATGCAAACTTGCAGTTTGCATCACTATAAATCAGCAAATACATTAATCAACAAAGACATAACCAGTTGAGAAGGACTATATTTAAGGGAATTATGAGACAATCTCAATAAAAGAATTAAAGCTCTACCTAGGAAACAGATACGAGTTGTAAACACATTTTAAATGCCCTTCTTTAAATTACTGAATTCAGGTATCAAATTTGACAGCTTGACTTTGCAGAGATCCATGATACTGTTCACGACAGCCTTTTCCATAAAATGTTCCTTAAAATTTTCTTTCAGTTTTCTCACTTTTTGGTGAAAAATTTTTTTAACCAAGCATTGTTCTAGGTATGATAAGAAGTTAACATCAATGACTTCTGGTCTTCTATTTATAATGTATCTAATAAAATGCAAAACAATACAATATTTGAGATAAGCTAGAAATAAATACTGAGCAGTGAAATACCTTGGCTTTCAGATCACTAAAAGCTATCAAGATCAAACTGAGCTCTGATCCACTTCAGAACAAGCTGAACAGGAACATCTAGTTTCAATTACCATTTTTCTACCCACTCACCTAGTCCTAACAAGGTAGGCAAGTGAAGCTCAAAATTGTAACTGAAACCGACTGTTCATAAATGCAGAGTATTGTATTTTGGAGGAAAATCTAATTCTGTATTTTACACAGATTAGCCAATTAAACTGACTCAAAAAAGGAATATCAGCATTCTAAACATCAATGTGAACAGCTCAGTTGAGACACCTTTCTGTAAATGTCAAAGTCAGAAGACAACAAAAAGAGCAAATAAAAACAGTAAGGAAAATAAAACTGACTGCTTAGTACAAATCAGGTGTTTTCTCTCATCTGCAATACTGGTGTGTTTTCTGGACCAGCAGAATATGAGTGATTATGCCTAGTGACATGGAAAATTAGAATGGGTGTCAAACACCATACTTTAGAACTAAATCAGTGTGTGTTTGAAATTAAGAGTAAAATCCACTAAAAAAGCAGATATGTGGAGTCTATACTGTCTCTAAGAGTATCTGATACTGTCCACATAGAGAAAGAAGACCAGATAATTTCTGAGTTTGGTATAATAACAGTAATTCCTGTGTATTTTCACATTTTCATTCAGACGTATAAATTTATGAGCTCTGCTTATAAAAAGCAGTCTGTTGTCTTGTATATCAAAAAGGCATGAGGTATCAAGTAGAGGCAAGAGTTGCTTATACAAAGGCTGGATCACAGTCACATCA
Organism: Eopsaltria australis; assembly: GCA_034509425.1. Classification (NCBI taxonomy): domain Eukaryota; kingdom Metazoa; phylum Chordata; class Aves; order Passeriformes; family Petroicidae; genus Eopsaltria; species Eopsaltria australis. Next base: position 1,558,903 of record JAVTVJ010000156.1, read on the forward strand.
AAAAACCCAAGTATATAAAGCAAAAACACAGACAGAAATCAAGGACTTGCACAAAGTAGGCTTGTGTGTAACAATTAAGCACCTGTGGGTTACAATGTCAGTTAATAAAGATTAGGAAAAGCACCCCTATAAGTGAGAAAGTGAAGCAATAATGGCACAGAAAGTCTGTGAGCATCAATATATTTAAAAGTCAATGCTCTGTACATCTTAGCATTTTTTTCTATACACCTCTTATCTTGTAGTCATGCTAGCCATGCTAGTCCCAAATTTTACTCACTGCTCAGAAAGACTACCTTCTCACATTAGCAGTTCTTGTAACACCCCGGTCATCTGAGGGGCATGCAGGGAGTGGGCAAGGAAAGGGCAAGAGAAAATAGGAGGAACAAAGAAATGGAAGCTTGTCTTCTCTGTGTTATGTAGATCAAAGAAAGTTTATGTCCATTTCAATTTCACCCTGTAGGTCCCACTCTGAAGATCAAACCTGCATTATAATCAACATATGGAGGTGGAGGCTTATGGGTTTTGAGTGCTTGATACCAGATCTACACTACACCTGCACTGGGGTTTGAAATTCTATGAAGTGACTAAACATATAATGATACCATTTGGCAGACATAAGTCATATTAATAAGGCTTAATAAGATTATTGAGAATAATCTGTATCATTATTCATACGCACACATTTGCACATATATGAATTGATACATGATACAATGTAGCTCAACTTTAGATGTAGAACTTCCTTCTGTGAAACATCAAGCAACAAACTTAGTACCCTGATGTAGCACTTCAGCAGAATGACAAAACCTTATCGCTTAATGCTGATGACTGCATTAACAGAAGAGTTCATTAATTTCCCTGCAAACTGTGCCAGATTCTACAACTAAGAGATGTATCTAGGAGATAACACAGATTTCAAAAAAGAGACCACATCAATCCCTGGAACTTTCCTTCTTGCTCCACTAGTTATTAAGTTTTCAATACCACAGCACTTTACTTACAATTTTAAAAGTGAACAGTCTTACTGAATTTATACAAACTTAAAAATTAAGCAAATGTAGATCTGCAGAATGGAGTCCAGCAGTACACATATCAAAACTTAACTAATATACATGATACAGTTTGCATCTTACAGCTTACCTCAGCTTACATAAATTAATCTCATTTTTCTGCCACCTTTCACAACATTTGTAAATTGCACTTCATGATATTTATATGTTACATTGGACCTACAATAAACAACATAATTTTTCATTTAATTATTAGATGACATGTTGTTCTCAGAATATAGCTGGGTGTTGTATGCCAAGTGCCAACAGCAAATAATACAGGTTCTTCCTGTTCTGGGAGAAACCAAATAGGAGCATCTTATTTGTTAACCTAGACTCTATTAAATAAAATGTATTCACGTAAGTATTAGTGGGACAAATATTCACTCCATAACAATTTCTTATATTTCTGACTGTGACTCCTTAAAACTCAAGCATCTAAAATCAAGAGTGTCTGAGGACATGAACTGAAAATCTGAACTGTTTAGTAATTTTATTACTGTTTATTATTATTAGAGATTTTTTTTTTTAAATTGGGAAATGGAAGATGCATCTGCTTAGGCAGGTACCATTGCTTAACACTTCAGACACAGGAGCCCAGCCCAACACTCCCTGTTATGAGGTCTCCTGATGTCCACTACAGGGATTAAAGACTTTAACAGTAAACATACATTTTTCTTCCTACAGGCTTCAGTCCTCCAGAATGTGCTTTCTCATTTAAATAGCTTGCTTGCCATGGATGTTCCTACTTACTTACTAAAAAGTTTGAACGATACCATGGACTGTATTAAAAGGATGGTTGTTAATTTGACCTTGCTTTATCAGAGAAACTACACACAGTACTGTTAATACAGATAACAGAACTCCTACTCCTTGTTTCTTCCAAGCTACCTTTCCACCTCTAGCTTTTACATTTGAGATACATTTGAATTAACGTTGCTCTTATTTGTTACCTTGGAAAACCCTCACAGTTGACTTGAACCAAGAATACCAAGAAAGCAATATGGCTTCAATGTATAAAGTATTGAAATGCAGCAGATCTCAAACTGACTGAGCTTTTGTCACAAAAACATTTGACCAGTGTGGGTGATTTTATCAAGGATGTGCTTAGCCATGAGTGCTGTTGGAAACTGATGAAATAATGGATCAATAAAAATCTCATGTTTTGAACTAAGCGCCCATTTGTCAATCATGCTCACAAAATTATTCCGAAAAAAAAGAAACTTTCAAGAGTTGAGGCAGCAGAAGACAAAGTGGAGGTCTGGATGCATGAGACAAGTTTCTCAGAAAATGTTAGGCATATGTGAAATTATTTAAAGAAAAGTTAGAAGAGAAATAAAATATGTACTAGGTCATGGTATTGGCTAGTGTCAGAGAGTGGGGTAAGGACACTGAGCAGACAAACAGCAGAGCACAAGTCATGCAGACATGCAAACAACAAAGGTCAGCACAGTCCAAACTGATGGACAGTTCATGGAAACAAAGTTAGGCTGTATTAGATGGCAACTTCTGTGAAGGGTACAACCAACCTAAGCTTAAAGAGGGGAGATGACTTGAAAAATGGGCAGTATCGTAACATTCTTGATCTCTGGGCTGATATTGAGATTAAAAGTATCTGCAAAACTGTACTACAAAGATTCGTAAATCTGAAAATTTGCAGAAATTTTCCTTTTTGAAATTATTTTAATATAAGAAGTTTATTTTGATACCAAGAGTACCTCCTTTGTAGGTTCTTAGTTACTCTCAAAGTAACTAAGATTCTATAACCAAGATATTTTCACAAACATTCATCTTATAAAATAACATGAATTTATTAATGCTGTGTGATTCTGCTATATATTTTCCTGAGGATGTGAAACACTTCAAACAGTGTACAATTCCTCCCATCTACACCAAAATTACCCATGTATGGCACATATTTTAAAGCAGGGAGATTATTGATGTGTCTAAAGTCATGGAACAAGTGCCAGAGAACTAGGTTTAACAGTCCTGACTCTAATGTTCTAAAAAGATGCTAGCAATTTGAGAGTTTGAGACTCCAGCATTTACACCAAAATATGAACTTGCTTTAAAATGCCTGATGATACCAAGGATAGGGAAAGGGAGCAAGGAAGAAGAGTACATGTGGTGACCCAGAATGAAGAACCAGGGGTTACCTCTCAAACTGCAGCTTTAGACCTGCTATTCCAGGCAGAAATACTTGGAAGAAATAGGAATACCTGATAAATGGACTGACCTATGTGTACACTCTTGTGCTACAGTAAAAAAAGCACAACATTCATATACACAGGTATTCAAGCACAGGTATTCAAATGTTTTTAAAAGCCTGTACAAAAACATTTTTCAAGACTAAAAACAGATACATTGATTCCACCTGCATTTTGATCTGCATTTAAGTTTGATCAGAGAAATTGCTTTGTCATTTCAGTGTTAACCATGGTATCAACACAGGCTTTCAATATATGAGTGACCAGTTCCCACAGAAAATACAGACACTTCATATACATTATCAGGTGTCTTTCTGAGGGATATGACCACAGGGGAAGATCCAGTGTAAATACAGTTATGCTGGCATGGGTGTTTTTGCTGGTAAAGCTCGACATGACAATCTGTAATTAACTCTGCTGGAAAAAAGCACCTGTGCGAGTATAACTGGTTTTTGTGGGACAAGGCTGGCAGGTATCTCCTGCTGTACCTGGCGTGGCTCTACCCTTTATAGGGATTATTTTCCTGTACTTACACAGGTGACAACTCATTCCACCCTCTCCCTGACAAGCAATCTTGGCAGCCTCTCTCATGGTACTAACAAAAAAAAAAAAAAGAAAGAAAAAGAAGGGAAAAAAAAGGAAAAAAAAAAAAGAGGGAAAAAGAGAAAAAAAAAAAAGAAAAAAGAATAAAAAGAAAAAAAATACTGTGGCAAAACCTATATCGAAGTTTCTCTCAAATTTTAAAGTGTTTTAAATTTTTTTTTTTTATTTTATTTTTATTCCGTCTTGTTGCCACATTTACAAGCCATTCCTAGCACACACCCAGGAATCACGCTGCACCCCTATAGAGAAAGCCCCGGGAGAGTGGATGAGCGGAGCCCGCAGGGCAGGAGGAGCTGCCTGCGGATATTGACCTGCGGGCGGCGGGGGAGGCCCGGCCTCGGCTGCTCGGCCCGACCTGCGGGCGAGGGCAGCGGGACAGGCCCGGCCCCGCCGGCGCGGGAGGAAACGCGCCTTCCCTTGCCTCCCTTGCCTCCCGCCTCCCGTCCCCTCCCCTTCGGCGCGGCGGGCCCGCCCGCTGACAGGCAGTGCCGGGGAGCAGCAATTACGGACCCGGCCTTGCTCAACCCGCTCCCGGTGCGGCCCGTCCTGCCGGCGGCGCGGGGCCGGGCGGCGCCGCCCCCTCCCGGCATCCCTCGCTCGGCTGCTCGGCTCGGCTGCGCTCGGTCGGCGGCTCCGCGCTGCTCTCGCCATGGCCGCCTACAGCAAGTTCCTGACCGCGCGGCACTCCGCCATCGCCGGGGCCGCCGCCGCCTGCGCGCTGCTCTGCCTGCTCAGCAAGCGGCGGGCGGCCGCGCAGCACGGGTGAGCGCGGGGCCGGGCCGGGCCGCGGGGCGGGAGGGGCCGGGCGAGCCGTGGGGCCGGCGCCGGGAGGCCGGAGCAGCGGGAGCTGTGCTCGCCCTCACGGCCCGGGGCCCGGCGGAGGGGCAGCCGCGGCGCTGTGCCACACACAGGGCGCTGCCACCGCCGCCCTCTGCCCGGGACGCGGCTCCTGGGTACAGGGGTCAGGCTGCTTCCCTCACGCCTTCCCCGGCGAGAGGTCGGTGCTCCTCTTGGGAGCATCCAACCACTGCCGTCCTGCTGCCCAAATTATATTGGCTTTTTCTATTTTCCGGACTTGGAACAAGTCTTAACACTTGACTTCTAGGGATGGCCGTGTCTGCTAGGCAGTTAATGGACTCAGCTGTTGTTTGAATGCTGCCGTGTGACAATAAGATACACGGGCAGCAGTTTCAAAGGGGCCAGATCTGGTGATGTTCCCTGTGAGGTTGCCTTACAGGTGTATGGTGCTTGGGTGTGTATTCGTTAATACCGCACAAAGCACTGGTGCCACAAAGTGTGGCAGATGAGGAATATATGGCAGACTCAGTCCTTTCACGGTTTTACTGCATTTGTGATTGTAGGTTGTTGGCCATATGCTTAAGACCTGGTATGTTGTGATATTACAGCTGGGTATCTTGTAGGCTCTACAAAATTATACTGAAATGGGCTTACTCAATAGGCTTAAGTAATAACATACCTGAGATTAAGCAACGATCCAGTTTTATTTTACCTAATTCCATTCATACACAATATCTGTAAGAGTTTCATGAAGTTAGGTAACTATCACATAACATGACAGACATTGATATGGGGCCAACAAGTCATGTATTTGCTACTTTACATTGTTTTTTGCATGAGGGTTAAAACAAGATCCCGAGCTATGGCTGTGAGTTACCCTTCTACCAAACTCTTAGGGAGGGATGATTTTTTTTCAAATATCTCTGCCTAATTTAGTGAAATATCACTTTAAAAAAGCAGAAAAGCTGTATGGAAGGGCACAAAATTGATGACCTCTTATTTTCACACCTAATGTAGTGCTATTTGTAAGAAATACTGGGCCGTGCAGATGTTCTAGGAGCACCTATGTGTTAAGTCAGAACAAGAGTATTCTTTTAAAGTGAATCTCAGTTGTCCACACGTACTTGCTCTGCCTTCACTGAGGAATGGTCTTGGGGCACACAAACCAGGTTACATTCAGATTGGAGAACATCTTCAAACACAGATGCAGATCCAGTGTAGTTTTGAAGTGCACGTTCCCACTGGTAGTAGCATTCATTTGATAGAAGCAGGCTCGAACTTGTCCAGAATAATCTCCCTATGCCTGAAATAGATATTATGTGGGTCCTGGGTTTTCCCCATTAAACTATTTTGCTTTCATGTCTTCTGATGTTGATCTGCAGGACTTGACAATGGCAATGCATGCATTAGCTTGAGGGTCAGTGTATGGAAAGTGTCAGCCTAAATGCTGAAGACTGGAATGTGTCTTTCCTGTGTGGATCTTCAGTTTTGCTAGGTATAGTGTTAAAAATCTGAGGAAAGGGGAGATAACTTATGAATTACATTCCAGCTAATTCAGCAGATGAATGGACTTCTGAGAGCCTGACCTGATTTGTGCCTTTTCCTCTCTATGTACCACAGTCTTTCTGATACCTTGTTCTTTACTTCTGTAATCCCTCTAAATCATTTTGCATTCTTGAATTTATTAGAAATGCAGTTGCTGAAGTAAGTACCATGCTTGCAAACTTGATTTTTTTCTTGTGTGTATACATTGTTTTACACTTTTGAGTCCTTCCACAGCTTAGGTCTTTTGTACTGCTGGTACTGTATTGTGGCCGTGGATTCCAAACTCTAACATCCAACATTCGGTTGTTTCAATAATAGCTGTGCTGCTGCTTGTGTGCTATTTTGAGGATGGTTTTTGCCCACTGGTCTTCGTTCTTTTCTCCATGTTTCCCTGTGAGGCAAACCTTGCCAGGAGCCTTACAGAATGCTACCTATCAAGACTAGGCAGTAGGTAAGCTACGTTGCCTATATCACCAGCCTAGACAAAAGCATCTGGTTATTACCATTGCTTCATCCTCCTTTAGTCTCATTAGTTCATGTATCATTCATTTCTTCATGCTTTGTTGCTGATGCAAATTATACCATACTTTTGAAAAAGGTTGTCATCATGCCAGATCTTTACATTTTCAGCATTCTTGTGCCAGTATATGATGCTGACTTATAGTAACGAGTGCACAGCCTTTGAAATCTGCAGGGCCTAGTGTATCCTTTAATGTCTGTGTTGTATATCTCTGACTCTTTGGGAAGAGGAAGAAGTTGGGAGGGCATGGCTGTCCTAAATTTTTGTACTTACTCCTAGGGAGAAGAGTTTCACTTGGCAGTCTAGATAGTCTGGAAGAGGACTGGTAGCGTATCTGCTGCTTGAGGTTAACTGACTAAATTACATGAGGTGATTTAGTTTTGTGTGTGTGAATTCCTTTGTTAACCTTGGTGTATAATGCCTGAAAATGTTGTGTCATATTAGTGTGAGGTGAATTTCAACTTATTGAATTCTGTGAAGGTGAAATTCTAGTTTTGAGCTTTGTAAGGGCACAGGTAAATGTTGCAGACGTGAATATAAACAGCAAAACTGTGCTTAACATTCAGGTGAATCACTGAAGTGTTCTAGTGCAACTGTAAACTTACCTGCAAAACTTCTTCCTTCCTCACATAGTTTCAGAATACACACTTATTCATTCTTTGTGTTCAAAATAGCATTTCATCTTTTCCTATTTTTTCATGTGTTTCTGGAGTAACTGTCATTTTTCTGTTTCAGATTTTGTGTCCTTTTTTAAATTTTACTGGAATGTCAGCAATAGGTCTGCTTCTGGTTGAACTTGGAAAGTAAAATAACATACAAATTGAGAAAAAGAAAGAAAATCTTGTTTTAGGAAGTCAGATGGGTTTGAATATGTAACAAGAAAGCTTTGTGACAGGCTCTTCGTGCTGTATGTGTTCTTTTTTATATAGAATAACCAGATATAGGCATGATAGCAGGAAGGAGAGGTAGCAACTTTTACCTGTTTTTCTGCTGTCAAACACTAGGGGCAAGGTTCAGTACAACTCCTATCAAGTAGTAATGTATGAATAGTTAAGCTGTATGTGTTATGCCAACCTGCCTTAGTAGGTCAAAGATCACTTAATTAGTACTGCCTGGATTAGTCACAGATGTTGTTCTGTAAGAGGTGTTGCACTGCTCTTTGATTTTACGGAACTGAGAGGTGGTGCAATTTACAATGCATTTTAACCACAATTTTCTGAAATCTTCCAAAGTAGAGTGATGTAGAACTGTTTGCTTATAGTAACTTGTTAGTTTTCCATCTTAATTCCTTAGAGTAAAGCACGGAGAAAAATATATTGGTTCTTTTTCCAAGTTGCTCTCAAAAAGTCTGTTTCCTTTGTGTCCTCTTGGGAGGGTGGAAGGTGTTATATCTAAATGCAGTTATGACTTCAGTTGTAATATGTGGGTTTTTTAGAATGATGAGAAGTTCTTTGAGAAACTACATTATCCTGAGTATATAAAGCAGTAAAAAAGTCTGTTTATTCTTTTTCCCTAATCCTGCCTCAAACAAGAAGCAACAGAATATTTGCTTAAGATTTGATTGCTTCAGAATTAAAACCTTAAGGGGTGTTACATAAAGGAGCTGGATTTTTTCATTATCCCTCCAATAAAAATTTTTCCTGAGTATCCATGTAGTTTAAAATAAAGTACTTGCACAAGTAGAGAAGGAGCTTGGCGTACTTTCAAAAAGAAGGTATTCTGCTGGAAGGAGGGACTGAAAGAAGTAACAGAAGGTAGTTAGGGTAAAGAGTTGGAAACTGCAAGATTAGGGAAAGGGAATAAACAGTTCAGAGAAATAGGAAGGCCTTTGGAGTGTATGGGAAGGAGACAAAATAAAATACTTAAGAATCTGCTCCTAAACACACTGGTCTTTCCTATCACCTAGCTGCGTTTGTTAGAATCTAAGAAGATGCGATGACGTGGACACAATTTTATATAAACTGAACTTCTGAAACCCGTGTGATTGCATCCCTCCTGTGAGGAAAAAAATTAATAAAGCAAGAATAGTGCATGCTTGAGGCCTTGGAGGTTAGAAAAGACTAAAGTGAGGGGGAAGGCTCATTGAGTGGAGAGAGGTCAAGTTGTAGACAGTGTATTTTGAATAGTTTTGCACAGTTCATCTTGAGTGACACTCAACTTATGCTCCTGCCTGTCACTGTGCTCCTCTGCCATTGTCTGCTGACAGAGTGGCAGCACATGTCACTCACTCAGTAGATGTCATTGCTTATGTCCTCAGCTGCACAGTCTGTGAATGTGCAATCAGGCTGTGACTGACAGAAGTGCAATCAGACAGTGATTGACAGGTGCAATCAGAGGTGACAGACACATGTCCAAACGTTTGGAGGCACTTTCAAACATAACACAGGAGTTTAAATATAGCAAGTGGTAGATGTAGCTTGAAACAGATGGTGCGTCTTTATGCCATTTGTGTATCTTTAGGATGTTCTTCTCTCTTGTTAGTTTGTGTAATTTCTGTAGATACTGAGGGTGTTTGGGTGGGCTTTGCCAGTGTACTTCAAATGGTGGGACCTGTTCTGGTTGAGTCATGGCTGTTTGACAGGAAGGGTGAAATCATATTGCTGCAGATTAATAGACTTCTTTCATATATGTAAAAGCCTTAAAGGGAACCTGTGTTACTTGGAGGAAAGGTGACTGGTGTCAAAAGCAAAAACAACTTTATGCTAACTACATTGAAGTAAGTTTATCCAGGATGTGAATGTGACTGTCCAGTCTACTGCTTGCAGTAAGTGCACTAGCATCGAGGGGATAAAAAAAGACTAAATATACAGATACAATTACTAGAAAATACATCGAAAATCCAGTCTTGTAGAAAAACCTGCCTGGGGCTCAGGAAACTTGTCTTCAGCTGGAGGGTATGGAGACAGGAGAAACCAAATGACTCAGCCCTAATCCTACCATTTAGACTGCCTTTGTTTAGGGCCTGGCTAGCTAATTAGTGGGTTCTCTCTCAATTAAGTTGCATAAAATGCTTGCTGTCTAAAGCAAGATCTAGTGTAAGTGTGTGTAACAGTGTAAAACTTTTTTTTTTCTTCCATTTTTTTGGAAACTAGCTAGAAATCTTTTTCCACTGTTATCCTTGAGGGAGATCTGCAGCCACAGTTGAGGCCCAAGCACAGCTTAAGACAAAATTAATAGTGCTGAGGTTTTTCTTATATGTAAGCTATAATATTGAGATGCATTCTTCTACTGAAACTTAGAATTTCCTCTCCAATCGTTCTGCTTTGTTATCTTCTTCTGAAAGGTTTGTAGAGACTCTTTGAGCTTTAGCAATGCAGAGCTCCTGTTTGCAGTAACACAGCTCTCTGTGACCTTCTCAGAGTCCTCTTCTTGCTTGCCTGAATACATTCCCCTCACATTATTTTTGGTTATGCTGCAACTAGCCGCCAATCTAGAGCCAAGAAAGTTGTGTTCTTGGTTTCTGTGTGTGCTCAGAGTGTACTGTGTAAATGGGCATGCTTTTGGACTGTGCCCAGGCTTCTGAGTAAGGTTGCTGCCCTTGACCTGGAATAACTGCTATTGCTCTCTACCCCTCTCTGTGGGGTATGCACTATGAAACTCTGCCTGCCAGTGAGCTGCAACAGACTTTTCTCACTATAGCTGCTGTTTCTCCACACCATTGCATTGCATCTTTAGTAATTTGAATTTTATTCTCTTTAAAATGTCTCAGTAGTATATTGGCTCCAAAACTAACCTGAAAACTGCACAAATAATCATGAACTATTGTAAATTTGTTTATTTTGTGTGATTTTTTTGAAGCTGTGGAGACTGCACAGTACCATTCCAACATGTAAATTCTATGGGATACAAAGGTTGCCTAGAGGTAACAACTCTTTGAAATGCTACACTTAATACTAAACCAGATATTCTTTCTTTGCACTGTGTTGAGCAGAAGCAAGTCATCCTAACTCTACAGAAGGAAGGTAGCATGACCTGAAATTTGTAGGGTTTTTTCAGTTAAGGACAGTATAACATTTTAAAGCCCTTACTTCCTCGTCATGTGTCATTAAACAAGTCTTGCTTATCGCTCTCTTCATCTGCAAATCCCTGTTATGCTTAGCTCAGTGCAGTTTGCTTCCTCTGAACTTTGTTCTGCATGGACGAAGGTATTTCTAAAGACAGTAATCCTTTAACTTTTTCCTGTTTGCTAGTAAATACCACAAATCTAGTATGCCTGAGACCTTTCAGTAAGAAGACTCAGGCCTCTTGAAGGCTTTTCACAGTTTGACAAATCACTTCCTTCTTCAGTAGTGTTGAGAATGATTCTGTTTGAGTAACCAGTATTGTTGCATGTTTCTTTAGAGAGAATAGCCTCGCTGGTATGTAAATAGAGTCAAAAGAGTGAGTGCTCTGACCAATACTTATTTGGAGACTGGAGTTGCATGTTTTCTCCCTTCCCACTGTGCTACGCTACTGCCCTTGGAGTTGAATCAGCTGTCAAATGCCTGTACAGAGTCCTGGAACTATTAGTTTCTTTAAAACATCTTACTGGTTTGGGCTGATCATGTTTCTCAGTGTAGGAGAAGGGTGTTTTGTTGTATTGCCTTCTGTGTACTGGGTAATTACTTGCCTATTTACTTCTCTTCAGAGTTGCTATTCAGTTAGCATGTATGAATGACAAGTTTGGTGTAGTTGTGCCATCCCAGGTACTGCTTTCACCTTTCTCTCCTTTTTATATCTATGTTTGCTGCAAAAGCCCTGTGCAGTTAAATAATGGGTAGCAGGCTACATCTGAGATGCTGCTTTTCCTGAAACTTCCTCAGATCACGTGTGTTCCATTATACCTCCAGACTCTTCGTGTTCTTAAAAAAATTTTACACATTGAATCCAGACTGCTTTGCTGAGAGCTTTGTGCAGTTAAATCTTGAAAATATATGGTGACAAATTCCACTGTTTTTGATTCACTATTAGAAATGTTTTACTACTGTTTTTTTTTCTTGTTTTTTGTCTATATATTGTCTGGATAGCCCTTTTCAAAAACCTTTTCATCGCCATCCCCCTTTGTGAGGGCACAAAGGAACAATGGCCCCTATACCAGGGGAGTAATTTGGAGTGGAGAACTTGGCCAGCATGTAGCACTCACCTTCCTCCACCATTAAGGCTTGTGCTGCTCCAGCATGAAGCAAATGAGAGGTCTCCGATAATGGAGAGCTTGAATCTATTCCAAGTGTTAGAACTCTCTGCTGTAACCAGATAGTCTTGCTGTATTCTTGCTGACTAATTGAGGATGTTATTTAGTCTTTAAATTCATTGAGAATGCAGCCACCGTTCTCACAAAAAAGTTCTACAGTAGTACAGTGGAGTCTGGAGTAGTGCCAATAGGTGTTGGACTGAAAAGGTTTTATTTCAGGCAGAACTATGGCACAGTCTTCATTTGCAAATGAAATGAGAGCTAGGTAGGCTCTCATTTAATTTTTTTTTCTTCTAGAATTCATGTTTAAGATTGTTTCCATTCTTTTTGAAGTATGTCTTGTTTTAAGCTTGCACAAATTTTTTAGAAAAAAGAGAACAAAACCCTGTTAAAGCTCTTTTTTCATTAGATTTTAAATTTACAAATGCTTAATTTTTATCTTAAACTTTCTAAATATAAATGCTAATTAAGTGTGAGTTCATAATTAAATGTAAGATCTTGATTTCCTAACAGTCCTTCTTTCTCTTTAATGCATAATCAGTTTCAGTTCAGTCAGTAATTTCAGCTGCTCAATTTCTCTCACGAGCTACTGTAGGAAAAATGTATCAATAAGTAAATCAAAGATATTCAACTAACTGCCAGAATAATTCTGGGCCTTATCTTCCTAATAGATTACTCCATTAATAGATTCATGTCTGATCTTTATAAAGCTGAAATAGTTGTGTATTATGAGTGTTGTGAGTTCAAACATTGGCAGGACTTGAAGCAGTAAAGCTATAGGAATTATTACAGCATGTCTGGAAGAGCAGCATGCTTTCATCTTACATTATGGCAAGTCATGAATCATCTAGAGAACTAACCACATAGTTTGATAGCTACTTATTCATGCTTAAGAATACTACTTCCATCCTACTGCCAAACCAAACATGATTGGACTGATCCATATTCAAGTTTTAAAAATATAGGTCAACCTTTTCTACTTCGAGAAATTACAAGACATATTGAGAAGTTTCGTGTAGCAGAAATACATTGCTCTTGCATCACCAGGATGTTGTCTTCAACTAGATTGTTTCTTAGACTTTACACCCTGTTACCATTTCCACAGATGTACTTCCATCACAGCCTGATTAAATGTTATATCTCTTCTGAACTTTTATTATTTTCTCCCAGTCTGGCCCCTGCTGCCCTTAATGTTCTTTGTTTTGTCTTTTGCACAAGTAGTCTTATAAGATTTTTATCTTCTCTCAGACTTCAGTCTCTGTTGACTTTAATTAAGTTCTTGCTAAACTGGCAGATCTCCCTTCTTGCTTTCGTAGTCTCCTCCTTCCCTTCTTTTCTCATATTCCTCTGCTACCTTGCCTCTTCCTTTCATAGTAATTGTTATTTCTTTTCATTGGTCAGTGACATTCACAGGCTTTTCTAATCATCATAAATTAAAATAGGCATAGTTTCATTCTAGATGTTTTCTTTGCAGATCTTTAAAACACAAATGTGAACTGGTGCTGTTGCAGTAGTTGCGGGATAGCTGGTTGTGTGCCAGTCTGCTCCTGGTTTGGTGTTGTAGGCTGAAGGAGCAGTGCCTTTCATAGTTTCTGCTTCCTTGTAATGTCCTGGGTTCTGCCTTGAAAGTGTATGTATGCTGTAGTTTTAAAGCAGCCTGCTCTCAGTGTTTTAATATCATGGTTAAGAAAGTTGCAGTTTAATATGGTTGGGGACTGCTTTTAAACAACATGAACTCTCCCAGCAGCTTCATGTACTTGTCTGATGCTTAAGTGTTTCAAAAGGAAGAAAGACAAACTGTAACTGTCTTACTTACCAGCTTTTCTTTCTTAAAAGTAGAGGCAAAAGAATAGCATTGTGCTTTTGAATGTTTGTTTAGCACCAGTTGATAAATATTTTTCTACTAACTGTTCTGGTAAATGCAGGGGAAGGAAAATAGATTAAAAACTAACTCCCCTTTTAATGGGCATCTTTGCAGGAACTAGATTTTACAGGAGCTGGCATTCGTTCCCCTGCAGCACATGTTTATGAACAAATAATCTCTCTGTGTAGTGAAATGTGTTATTTTGAAGTCAAATACAATGCAAAACAAATCTGGTTGGCTTATGTAGATAGTGTGAAACATCAAAGTTGGGTTGCTTGGATTGCTGAATCTGCATTCTTGTGGTTTTTATTTGTGGTCAGTGGAACCATGTAGCCATGCTTGTAAAGTATGTGTGAGAAACAGAAAAACACTTGGAGTTCGTGATACTGAGCCAAGGTAAAGCAGTACTTGGAGATCAAAGAGTGAGACTTGGTTTTCCTACGTGAACTGGTTGCTGGAATGAGTAGAGTTTCACTGGAAGGATATATGCTGTATAAAAGCAGCACATAGGTTTGACATAGAATGCAGCCCTGCTGAAGGCACTGTATTGCTTTGAAAGAAATAGGTAGGAATATAATCCCAAGATTTCCTCTCTGTCTTTTGTGTGTAGAAATCAAGACAAAGAAAAGCGTGTTAATAACAAATACTTTCTTCTTTTCTCTGCAGTAAAAGAAGTGGAAAGCAAGCATTGCAGAATGAGGTAATTCTTTTTTCATGTGAAATATTTTTTAAAACTTTTAAATAAAACTGATTTTTTAAGAGTTCTAAGTCCTATCACTGTAGTTCAATCTTGGCTGCGCTGCAAATATAGTTTGAATGATACTTTCAGACTTGTATTGGTGAAACAAATGGAAGAATCAGGTTAATCACCAGAGGCTGAAGTTTGACTCCATGATGATGGATGCTTGATGTGCACAATTACCTTTTTTTATCTTCTAGTGCCCTAGGAATTTGTAAGGACTAGTGTTGCAAGTTTTTCTGTATGCATAGAAACAAACAGCTGTGTGTAGATTTGGTATAACTTGTATTCATTTTTTATTCAAAAGAAAAATGTATGGAACAAGATGTTGAGTCTGACAGTTTCTAAATTAGAAACTCCTTCAAACATCTGGTGTGAGGTTTGGCATTTCTCTGATCTTTTGTGTGTCTGTTAATTCATTTATTTGAAAGGCATATATTAAATCCCTTTAAGCTAAGTTTTTTTGTTTTATATTCAAATAAAATATGACAGACCAAAAGGCAGAGTCTGTGATTCTGGTGTTACAATGGTATGAATAGATTCCATGTACTTTCATCTTTGCTGAAAACTTAACAAAAGGCTTCTACTGGACAAACAGAAAGGTGTATGCAAGCATCATGTTAGCAGCTAACCACACCTTGACTGTATTATCTACCATAAACACTTACCCTTTGCATAGCTATACCTATTTGTAAAAACCTTAGCTTTCTCTTATTCCTACCCATCTTGCATACAGTTATGCTGAATGGGAAAAAAACTAACGGGCAAGAAGATACTGGAATGAATATAAGTGCAACACAGAAGTACAGAAATGGGGAAGGGCTGAATAGAGGGGAAGAATAGGTTCAGCTCATATGTTTAGTCATTTGAAAATGGAGTCATCAGACATTGTGTTAGTAATTTCTGTTACAAAAAAGCAATAATGTATGTAAGACCATGCTTCATTAGAACTGGACAGTAGTCTTAGTTGTTTGGATTGCTTGGATTTTTGTGTAAATAATTTTTGATCAAAGTGTTGTAATCATCTACTGCATAGCATCCTATTTAGCTAGAATTTTTATTCATAGTTTGTGTTCACATAGATTTTTAAAAAGGATGGGACCATTGTTGACTTCATACTAGGAAAAACAGGTGTAGGCTTCTACACAGAGAATTCAGAGTGGATCTTTTATCTTTCAGGTTTCCTGTCTATCTTGTAATATTGATATAGGCATTGATTGCACAGTTCACATGAACCATGGGTGGCAAAGGTAGCAGGATTATGTTGATTAAACAGGACTTGTTCAAAGTACACGTGTGCCCTTTTGGTCTGTTTTCAAGACTTAATTCTTCTGTTATGTCCTTACATGAAAGAAAAGAAACCTGGACCATTCGCTTTTAAAAAGTGGTCAGGTTAGTTAGGACAGAAGATACAGGGTTATATGGAGTGAACAAATGCAACTAACCCAAATAAAAACCATTTGGGCACATGAGGGTTTTTAAGATATAGCTAAGTAGGAGTGTGTTGCACCATTTTGTAGAAGTAAAGGAATAAAAAATTCAGGTTTCACTTGAAGGAAGTTTGGGCTGTACAGTCAAAGAGTTTAAACCATTGATTGTCTAGACAAATGATGGAGGGCATCTTTAAAAGTACTGGCTGATGGTGTCTTTTAGAGATAAGCAATTTAAGAGATGTTTGCATTACAGCTTGCACTTGAACGTGCTGTGGTCCGCATTGTTTGTGTATCATCTTTAACAAAGAATTGAATTAAAAAGTATTCCTATTGCAGTTTGTTTTGATAGGTCCCAATTCTTTCTTTAACTTGTCTGAACAAGTTTTAAGTTGGAGGGAAATATTGCTAATTCTGCAGAAGGAAGGTAGCTGTAAATTACTTGGGTAGGGAAAATACCACATCAAAAGTTCACTAATACAAAAAAATTCTCACTTTTCTGGTTTTGTTCTGTGTGCAGCAGAAAGAGGGAAAGAAGGAGCGAGCAATGGTGGACAGAGTGTTTATTGCACGAATATGTCGAATCCTGAAAATAATGGTCCCTAGAACACTTTGCAAAGAGGTAAGCATTGCCTGCAGTAATAAATAAATAAATAAATAAATAAAGCTGGAGTCAAGTCTCTTTTGAAATTATATCATAATTTAGATAACTGCATATACATTACTTGAATAGGACTGACTTGTGCAATATATTTTAAAATAGCAACATATTAATATAGAAGTCTACATTATGCTCAGTTGTTATATCACTGAAGGTTTTGGTTTCAATTATAAGATAAGCCATTTACTGTCAGCTGCTAACTACTGTTGTAGCATAACTTTTAGAAGGGCATTTGGGTTTGTCTTGTACAAGGCAGTACACTTCTGTGTGCAAATGCTTCATATCTTTAAATAGAATGCAGTTCGTTCATCACTTTGATTTAGTAACTTGTATATAGGCCAACCTGTATTAGAAAATGAATTTGTCAAAAAGTCTCTCAGCATCGTTTCAGTGAAGCTATGCAGTGTAGAAATCAGTGCCTCTGTCTTCCTCATGCTTTCTAGGACATAAAAAAAAATCCAAAGCATTAGTTGAGCTCAGAACTTAAGCTATGAACTGTAAGAACTTCAACATACATCAAGCACAAGAGCTGTGAATTTCAATGTACAGAGTGTAGTCCAAGCATGGCAACCAGCTTAGCCTGCATGAACAGGGACCTTCAGCAGCCCAGCTACAGAAAGGAGGCGCACAGAAGGTAGAAGCATGGATGGAAATGCCTGTGAGAGTACTCACAGAGCTGGCTTTTATCAGCTTCAAAAGGTCATAGCTATTAGAAGAGGTTACTGATAATCCCAAAAAATCCCAAACCTTGTTCCCATATTTGAAAACATGTTTACTGGAAGCTACAGGCTGGTCAGCCTCACCATATTCCTGGCAAGACTGTGAGCAAGACTTCCTGTAAGCTGACTTTTGGCCACACAAGGGACCAAAAAGTGATTGCAAGCAGTCTGGGTTTACCAATGGCAGATCATGCCTTACTAACCTGATTGCTTTCAGCGATGAGAGAACTGGCTGGGTGGATAAGGGAAGAACAGAGGATGTAGAATACTTTGGTATCAGGTCTCCCCTAATACCCTGATAGCCAAACTGATTTGGCTGGATGAGTGGACAGTGAAGTGGATAGAAAACTGTCTGCACTGTTGGCCTGACTGGTCACTGGGTACTAGTGGCCCTGTTTTGAGTGGGGAGTTGAAGCAGATGATATTCAGAGGTCTCTTGCAACCTTGTGGCAGAAACGTGTCTCAGAATAGCAGTAACTTCCTGCAATCATCCATCTTATAGTGTGTGTCCAATATATGTATCAACCAAATACAGCTTTTTAAAAGGCAAACTTTCACCATAAAAATGTAGTCAGTACTTTATGAAAAGTATGGTATGCTAATGTGTTTCCAGCAAAGTAGGCAAACATTACATTAACTAGGGCAGCAGGGTAATACATTTCTGTTAGGTACAGTTGGATGACTTACTGGAAAAAAATGGTGAATTTTAGCCATTATTTAACTGTTGCACTTTTATGGTTGTCCTAGACAGGTTATTTGCTGCTTATTGCTGTGATGCTGGTGGTCCGCACTTACTGTGATATTTGGATGATCCAGAATGGAACAGTCATTGAAAGGTACCTATACATTTGTTGTTTTTAAACATTCTCTCATGTGTTTAACAGGGAAAGTTGTTTATCAAAAGACATATTCAGACATTTTATAGCTTGATTGTTTAAAACTGTTGGAAAACTGGTGTAGTAGCAGTTTGGGGGGGACCACTATATTTTGGTAAATATAAATGAAAAATGTTATTTATTGAATTATTTTTGTTCATCAGTAAAATTATTTTATTAAATTAATATTTTTAAACTATTTATTAAATATTTATTTGGTAACATTTTGTACACTGAAGACTCTAAATCTTGTTGATCTGAATGTCCAAGAAGTATGTTGTCTAATAGTATATATACTATTCTGAAGTATAGTGATTTTTTTGTCTTAGACTTAGACGTGTGTGGGTATTAGGACTTTTATTTCTTCCCACTGAGCTGTTTGCTCTTTATGTTGATAAAAACAATGCTTTCAGTTTTAATATGTTAGAAAGTGGGTTTTAGACCTCTGATTATTCTTGCTGGTCTTGTGTTGCTAAGTGAAGCAAGTCAGAATGTGCCTAGAACTGTGAATTCAAAATGATACTGTGTTTGAGGAGAGACATTTAGTGCTTTGTAGAATGGAAGGACTGCTTTGTTTCTCTTGTGAGAATCTGTGAAAGCAGAGAAGAGAAAGAACTGGTGCTCTGTGACCATGAATTTCTGAGCTGTTACAGAGTAGGCAGGAGATAACTGCTTTGTCTGACACTTGTCACTTAGCTTACACAAGGATGTCAGACTGGATCCTACAGCTCATGCTACAGGTTTCTGTGATGATTTTGTTTCTCTGTGTGGTCCTCTGAGAGTTTATCTACTTAAGACATGCAAGTTTATACTTTGTTGTTTCTCTTGTAACTGACTCTTAGCTGGTGGTCATTTACAGTGCTATCATTGGCCGCAGCAGAAAAGATTTCAAGAAATACTTGTTCAACTTCATTGCTGCCATGCCTGCTGTAAGTGCTCTTCTTGTGCTGACCTTTTAGTAGAGCATATTTTAAATGTAAATTAAGAATTTGAGGAAAGGATCTCAAAGGAGTGTCTTAAAACCTATGGAAATTAGTTGTTTTACATACAGGTCTGTATGAAAACACATTTAATTTTCTGCCTCCTGTGTGTGGGAGACTTTATCATCATAGTTCCTTATTGGTTGCAACTATTTTTTTAACATATATGGGTAGGTTTTCAGGTTAGTTTTGTTGATGACAATTTTGACTATAGGTTTGGGATTCTTTGGCACCATTGAAGATGAAGATTTTTTTGTTTTTTTAGACTTTAACTTTTGTATTTCTTACATTTTTCATGGATTTGTTATGCTTTCTTCCATGCTTTAACTTCCCTTCAGCTTGTTGACATCTCTGATCTGCACCAGACAGAAATAATTGTTGCTACCTGGTTTGCAATAAATTTTAAAACTCGCTGACAGATTTAAGGCAGTGATTGTTTTCTGGAGTTTATCAGAAGAGCTGAAAATATGTAATATGAACTTATTTTATCTTAAGTGGTGGGATCCACTGGGAACTGGAGACAGAAACCTAAGCAGTAGTCCTGTAGATACTGTCTGATTGGTCTGAGGTGTGTTTATAGCATAATTGACTTTAGGGGAGAATTGATCTGTTTTAAAGTGTTTACACAATTTATGCTGCAAACTGATCTAAGTATATTTGATCTTGTTAGTTATATATTATTGTCTCTTATTTAGATCTCATTAGTGAATAACTTCCTGAAGTATGGTCTAAATGAACTGAAACTCTGCTTCCGAGTAAGACTTACCAGATACCTCTATGAGGAATATCTTAAGTAAGTAACACCTTGTCTACAGTTTTTAAAAGTTGATTCAAGTCATTTTAAGTACATTGTAAGAAGGTTGCAATTAACTTACAGTTGAGGATGAATGGCTTATCCAGGTTGTATATGCCATAGATACAAAGACGGTAAAGTTGGCTCAATTGGGGAAAAAATGCACTGTAATGCTTCCATGGTGGGGTCGGATTCCAAAGTACTTCAGTTGCCTTCATATGGTGAAGGCTGAATTGGATGCATGAGTTGGAGTAGCTCCTTCTGTCCTTCTACACTGAATTTTGATTGTCAGATGTGCTGTAGCAGAGCGTGTGAGGGTTTTCTAAGTTCAATAGCAGCATGAGCCTGAGATTTGGCTAAGACATCCTGGAGCCTAAATGCCTGAATAATCCTGCAGCATTTAATGTGGATTTAGTCAGGCAAAAGCACAAGGAATGTTGATTCCATACAGTACTTTAATGTTTGCACTACTTTGCATCTCAGTTGTATGAAGCAAGGGCTTTCCAGTTATTTCAGATCCCACGTAATGATTTTTTTTTCTGCCACTTAGCTATTGTTTTGTTTCAGAACTTATACATACTACAAAATGGGAAATCTGGATAACAGAATAGCTAATCCAGATCAACTCCTTACACAGGACGTGGAAAAATTCTGTAACAGTGTAGTGGACCTATACTCAAACCTTAGCAAGGTAAGTCTTTTAATAGAGAACTTGGAGTAGTAGCTGTAGACATTTAGGATGGGGGTGTCAGCTCACGACAATTATGTGCATTTGTATATGGATTGCTTGGAGTGTGTTACAAAAAAAGTTGTTCATGATGCTTTATTGTTTCACACTCTTTGTGGCTTTCATGACCAAAGCACTGTTGAGAGTTGTTATAATTTATATTAAATTTTCTTTTAAAGAATGTACGACATTCTTTTGCAGATGAACAGTGATGACTTTGCTCTCTCAGGGAGATAGTTTTCAGAAGAAAAGCAATGGCTAGCTCTTAGTCACACACAAATATTATTTTGTGTGGGGAAGTGAATAAGCTTTTCTGTATTTCTGGTGTGAATTTTAAGGTGATTGGGTAGTGAATGATAATACCATTGACTGAATTTTTTTGATGCTATGTGTTTAATACAAGCTGAGTATAAGTACAAGTTACTTTGTTCAAAAACTTCTGACTACAAAACCCGTAGTTCAACTGATTTAGCTTGGCATGGGAGGTTATAGAATTTTGGAATGCTCCTCCTATCAGGTATGTAGCCCAATATATGGCATTACCTTTTCATTCAGTATTTCTCATAATTACTTCAGTTAAATTATTATGGGTTCTAGTCCACCTTTGATTAGTGTCATTACAGACCTAAAATAGCAAAATACTCTTTTTATATGGTATGTATTTATCTGAGGATCATCATGTTTTTATGTTCAATTCTTGAGTGAATGCTTTCAGGAAAAAGTCATGAGGCTGAGATTCCTTTTGTCTTAGCATTTAGTCTGTATAATAGTCTAGCCAGTATTTTAGTACAGAGCTGTAACTGTTCTTGGGGTGGTACATGGCTTCTGAACTTTTTATATTAATTTTGTATTTGTGTTCTAAGGCTTTTTTGCTGTGCTTCTCTTAACAGCCCTTCTTGGATATAGTTTTGTACATCTTCAAGCTAACAAGTGCAATAGGAGCACAGGTAAATTGAGTGGGTTTTTTAGAACTATAAGCACATTTTCCCTTCTTTGGTTATAGCCCTGTACCTGTTTGGAGTCTGAGGAAGACTCTAGGTGGTAGTTGTGGATTCATACGTTATTTGAAGGGCTATACTGGAAATATGCATTTGCACTTAATGTTTTGTGTGCTTTAGCGCCCTCTATTTTGAGGCAAGCAAACTAAAAACCAGTATTTTCAGGCATGTGATCAACAATCTGAAGAACCAAGAAAGTTTTTTATTTTCTTCTAGTACTTATTTGGAAATCCCACTTAGTATAACACCCTTTTGACTGCTTATGTCTTGCATTAATTCCATTTAAGGGTGAAAATAAGTTTTCTGTTTCTGTGCAGTCTCTATAAGGTGGAACCATTTCTTGTGCTGAGCTGTAAGACTCGATAAGCTGAATAATTGCAGAAGTAATTCTTCAGCTTAGTGGAATAATGCATTGTCAAAAACGTTCAGGAATTGAAAAGATGTAGCTGTGGGTCACATGGTGCAAATTTTGTTGAGACAGACTTGCAATAAGGTTTAACTCAACCTTGGTAACTTTATCAGTCCCAGATATCTTTGTGGTGTTCTCCGTAGTAGTTATTATGTGCAGTTTATGCCAAATTCAGTTAATGCCATTCCACACTTCAGTGGCATTTAATCATCTGTCCTTTGTCTATGGAAGCTTAGGATCCAAGACTGCTTGAGAGAACCAGGAAATATGTATAGATAAAAGCAGACAATGGGATTGAAATATTGACTGCTGTGTGACAGTTCAGCAAATGTAAAGAAAAAGAAATAGGCAGAAAGGAGGGAGAAGAAATGAGAGGGTACCAGTAAATCATTAATGAAATAAGCTAGGACAGTAGGGAACAGGTCACACTGAGTAGTGATAAAAACCTGAATAGAAGGCTGGGATGGGAAGGGCATCTGGGGACAGAGAATTAGTAAAATTAGTAAAGTATTACCCACAACACAAAAGAAGGAGACATGATGGGAATTGCAAATGTAATTGAATTGGCAACATAGGCACGTAGGAGGTGAGAATTAAAGGATTCATGCTTTCTGGGCATTTTGAATATAGATACTGTAATTTGGAACCACCTAAGCTTTTATTCTTTTTTGATATTCACAGGGTCCAGCTAGCATGATGGCATACTTGATTATTTCAGGGTTTTTCCTTACACGTTTAAGGAGACCAATTGGCAAGATGACCATTATAGAGCAGAAGTATGAAGGGGAGTACAGATATGTCAACTCACGGCTCATTACCAACAGGTATGCACTTGCTTGGATGCTAAGAGAGAAGTGACATTACTGTTCTGAAAAAGTACAAACCCTTATTTCATAAGGGTACTGAAAGTGCTATATTCCTGTATTTTATGACTGACTTTGTTCAAAGACTGTCTTTAACAAAATGAAGTTGCATTATTTTTGTTGGTTTCTTTCTAGTGAGGAAATTGCTTTTTATAATGGAAACTTGAGAGAAAAACAGACTATTCACAAGACTTTCCGTAAGCTGGTAAGTCTTTTTTATCTCTTAAAGCATTTTAAGTGAAATTTAATTCTATCATGATGATTCTTGACATGTGTTCATATAAATTGACTTACAGCAGCTTGGTGTTTTTGCTGCTACATTCATTAGATTAAAAAATCAGCTGGTAGGCCATAAGCAGAATAGAAGTTTCTGATAGAAGGGCCTTTCTCTTGCTACTTACCTCCTTGTCACCCACCACAATTATTGTTCTCACTGTTTAGTTTCATGTGTGGGTTGTTTTGATCTTGAGTGTAAGTCTTTGCCAGCAGGGACTCTTGTGCAGTGCTTGCCATACTTAGAGACATGTTAAGGTATCTGAGGTACTGAAAAATTACTGTTTGGAACAAAATGTCTAATGAAAGATAGTAAAACAGGTACTGGTAGAGTTTGAACTTCTTTCTTCTGTAACTTACCAGGTGGAACACTTGCATAATTTCATCCTGTTCCGGTTCTCTATGGGTTTCATTGATACGATCATTGCCAAATGTAAGTGTGTGTCAAGTGCTGATGGATCTCTATAAGTAACAAAACAAACTTTTAATGTAAGAAGTGTCTTTTTTCTTACTGTTTCAATGAATGTGTAGCTTAATATTTGTTCTTAAACTGCAGACCTTGCCACTGTGGTTGGTTACCTGGTTGTTAGTCGTCCATTTTTGAACCTCTCTGATCCTCGTCATCAGAATAGCACTCATGCAGAACTTTTGGAGGTAAATAGACCAGAATTAAAACAACCTGTAGATTTTAAATTTTGTTAGCCCATGTAAAGAAACTTTCTTCTACTCTAGGATTACTACCAAAGTGGAAGAATGCTACTGAGAATGTCTCAAGCTTTGGGCAGAATAGTGCTAGCAGGCCGTGAAATGACAAGATTGGCTGGGTAAGCTTAATAGTAAGAATCTTTCTCATCTCAATTTAAGAAACTGATTGTAGAATTAAAATAAGCTTATGTGCTTTGTTCCTTGCAGCATTCTAAAAATTCAGCAATTAAAAACATATTATACTGAAAACACTTATCTGAAGATGTGCTAATTATGTCCACTAGAAATTTCACATCTAGAGAGTACTAGAACGCAGTTTGAATGTTTAGTTGAAGCCTAATCAAATGCTCTTAAATCAATTTTGTATTGATTATTTACCTAAGTTTTTTTTTTACATTGTGAGAAGTAAAATTTGGCTATTACAGAAAAAGGAAAAGGAGCTTATAAATATGGTGCATGCTAGACAATGTAGCACAACTCTAAAATGTAAACATTCTGCTTCTATGCTGGGTTGAATAACTATCATTTTAGCAGTTTGACAGAATGCTCATTCCAGCCTCTGTGCATTTTTTTTCTTTTTTTAAGTTTCACAGCTCGGATCACGGAGTTAATGCAGGTTCTGAAGGACTTGAACAGTGGCAAATATCAGCGTACTATGATATCACAAGAAAAAGGTAGTTGTGATGTGATATAATATGCAACATATTTATCTCTATGTAGCATTCCAGTCACTAATACTTTTTTATTTCTTTAAGATGGAGAGAAAAAGCAACCTTTGTCTTTGATACCTGGATCTGGAGAAATTATCAACAGTGATAACCTTATCAAGTATGTTTGTGAAGTTTCCACAAGTTCAGTAGTTCAGAATTTTTAGTGTAGACTTTTTAAAGTCTTTCTCTCGATGACCATTAATAGATGTTTGAATACCCATTATTACAATTTGCAGTTCCTGTTGTACTTCAGTTTATTTACTGGTAATTCCACCTTCCACCCACTCAGCATTTCTGTTCTGTAAGCCAGTCCTTATCCTCTTGTATTAGCAGAAGACATAACCTGCTCTCTGGATTTGGGCTTTTCGGTAACATTCCTACTGTCCTTTAGAATATAACTTCTCAGACCATCTTGTTTCCTCTTAGAAATATGTTAGTTATGGATTTTATTTCATTATATAATTCAGCGTAAAAATCAGGGGCAAGTCTGTATTAATTTTCAAAGTACTTGCTTGTAATTCTGCTTGTTCAGAGATTTCATTGATGTACTTGTGATCAATTCCTTCATTCTTTGCAGTCTGAGGAATGTAGCATTGCCACAGTATTACTACTTAAAGGTATAAAATACAGCCAGTTAAGAGATCAAATTATCTCAGTCTGGACAATGTGGAAAGCAAATAGGGAAGTAGAGGGGAAAGAGAGGAAGGAAGGGGGAAAAGAGATGATACAGCTATTTATATTAATTTTAAAAAAGGCAAGGGGCAGGTGAGCAGAGAAGTCATTCCTTTTGTGTTGTAGAAATAATGAGATACGCTTCACTCCTAGGTTTAAAATTGCATGCATCCTAAATATAGGTTTATACCCACAAGATGTTTTGGAGACCAAAGGCTTAGAAGGATTCAAAAAACAAATACAGGGGATAAAACCAAACCTGTAGATGTAGTTGTTTAAAAGCTAGGGTACCTTTTTGGTTCAAGAACTTCTGTAGCTGTTAATAGTTGGAAACTGGGAGAGTGAATGAAGTACTGCTGAAGTGTTTCCCTGTGCCTTAAATCTCTCAAGTAAACATGCAGTATTAGCTTCTTTTAGGCAACTGTTGTTTTTTCTTTTTTAACTTTGCAATACATACAGGTTTGATCATGTTCCATTGGTGACACCTAATGGAGATGTTTTGATTCAAGACCTTAATTTTGAGGTAAGTTTTTTAGTATCATAGAAAACAATAATAATATAAAATTTTTAAGGGAAGATGATAGCTTCAAAGGTCATCCTATTTAAAAGAAAAATGCAAACATATCACCATGTTAGTTTAAAATAAAAGGCAATAAGCTATTTTCCCCAAAAAAGTTCTTATTGTTAGAAGTGTATTTTCTTTCAGCTGCAGTTGCTGCTAAATCAGTTGGAGGAAAAAAACCTAATTTTTGCTGGAAATTGCTCATTGTAATGTCAGCAAGTTGTATACAAGCATATGATGATACCAGATTGTCTCATTGTAGAGGCTTTCAGCAATACTTCCTCAGTACCATTTCATGTGTTGGCTTTGCGATTTTAGGTTCGATCTGGTGCAAATGTACTGATCTGTGGGCCAAATGGGTGTGGGAAGAGCTCCCTGTTCCGTGTTCTTGGTGAGGTAAGGGAACTTTATAAAACAAACAGGGGAGAGTGCAAAGCACGGTTGTAATTGGACTTTTTTGTCAAGTTTTAATCTTTTTCCTTTTGCAGTTGTGGCCTTTGTTTGGTGGGCGTTTAACAAAACCTGTAAGAGGAAAGTTGTTCTATGTTCCTCAGGTGAGACCAAGTACTTTACTCGAAAATGTTCTCTTTCTTTGTACTTTGACCATGTTTAGAAATATTTGACATATCTTATTGGTTCTAACTGTATCTCAGAGACCGTACATGACTCTTGGAACACTCAGAGATCAAGTTATATATCCGGATACTTTGGAAGATCAGAAAAAGAAAGGTATTTCTGACCAGGTAATGATAATTAGTTCATTAACCCTTTGTCTTGCTGAGGATGAGTAATGCTTCCAGTTCAGAAATACTGAAACTGCTATGAAAATCACTGCATTTAACAGGACTTCAGTATTTGCCAGGATTGATAATGTTATGGTATAATCCTTTATAGCTTTTTTCAACCACTTATTTTTTAAGTTTATGTAAGCTTTATTTGTCATTCCTGTTTCCATAATAGGTGCTGAAGGAGTACTTGGATAATGTCCAGCTGGGTCAAATCCTGGAGCGTGAAGGAGGCTGGGATAGTGTTCAGGACTGGATGGATGTACTCAGCGGGGGAGAGAAACAGAGAATGGCAGTATGTTTCAAAAGCATAAATGCTTAACAAATGCAGAACATAAGTAAAAAATAAAACCTGAACTGTAAGCTATTTTTGTTTATTAAATATTAGCATTTGATTTAGAAGAAGCCCCCAAAATGTGAAATGCCTAAATACTGAGAAAACAACTGAAAATATTGGGGTTTTTACTCCAAATTTAAAAAGAAATCCTGGCTTTTAAACATCCTTTCACCATGTCTTATGCTTTCTTTGTATAAACACAATTTCTAAAATAATTGTCTTGAATAAAAAAAGTATAAGATAATAAACAACTTTTGGATTTTCAGGTTTCAGTGGGTACCAACTTAATTACCTTTCCATAGTAGATTTTTGGATGCTAATTCTTAGTTTAATTTCTAAAACTGCATCATTGCTGGTAGTTCTGTTTCCACAGTATCCTTTTTTTTTTTGGCTTGCATTCCAGATGGCAAGGCTGTTCTATCATAAGCCCCAGTTTGCAATTCTGGATGAGTGCACCAGTGCTGTTAGTGTGGATGTAGAGGGCTACATTTACAGCCACTGCCGAAAGGTGAGCTCTTTGTTTCTGGAATTACCTCTCTGTACCTTAACAAGAAACATAAAATGGTACAAGGTTCACTTTTCCTTATGCCTATTGCTTACTAAAAATTAAAAAAAAAATTTGAAAAAAGCTTAGAGGGACATACAACTTTATGCACCCTAGAATTCAGTAGTAATTTTGTCGTCCTAGGATAATTTAGATGTACATGTAGCCTCTGTGATACACAGAGAGCTCTTACTAACTGCTAAGTAACCTTACCTTTCTAGATAGAGTCTTAGAATGTCAAGTTAGGACCAAATAATCTAAAATTGTAGAATGTTTTCTTTTCAAAAAGCTTCTTTTGGCCAGGGTAACAGTAGTGAATGACTAGAAGTTAAGATTTCCATCTATTTTGAGATATGAAAAGTCAAGCACTCTAGGAAAATATGATACTAAATATAGCTTTGTGTTTCCTTTTCCTGTTAAACTCACCATTTCAGATTCTCTCTAGTGCCATGTGAAATCAATAAGATTCAATTACTTGCCCTAGTTTGGGAAAGAATGGTTTTGAAATGACATTAGTTATTGAGTAGCAGTGCTCCAGAATGATAATGAAGCAAAGCTGTGCATCCACTGAAATATGTGCTTGAAACTAAAGGAGCCCTCTGTAGTAGTGAATGGACATTAGGTGAGGACTCTGCAGGAGAAGGAGCATTATTTCATGAACTGATTTTACCACACTGGTATCAATACTCTGACAAATTTTAAAGTCTATTTTCCATATACTTGTTATTCTGTTAACTTGAATATTCATTTGTGCTTGCCAAGTGGCTAATGGATATTATGGAAAAATAGAATTCCTGGTTATGCTATCCTTGCAGAAAGAAAAAAATGTTACCTTGCTTTTATCATCAGAGTAATTTTGTTCTTGCTGCTACTGTTGGGGATGAATAGTTGACTGAGTTGAAAGGAAACAAAGGAAGGTTATTCACTATAAATTGCCACTCCAAGTTTATAACTCATTACAGCTTTTGTGGGTTTGGGATTTTTTTTGTTGTTAAAATTCCTTTATTCACCAGCTTGGTTGTTTTACCTGCCTCTTGCTTGCCCCTTTTACTCAGTTCATTCTATGTCTTACAGATCTTTAGGAGCAAAAGAGTGGTGAAATCAATTAAAAGTGATAAATCCCTCCTGATTGTTTTTTCCCCCCCTGCAAAATCTTGTAATAAAAGCTGTATATGTATAGTGTTAATAATAGTCTGGAAGTTTGTGGTTATGAATTTAAGATCTTCACCTGATATAATACTGAAAAATAAATAACACCTAACCCACAAGAAGAAATTAACTGTTTTGTGGGTATTTTCATCATACAGGTTGGCATCACTCTCTTCACTGTTTCCCACAGGAAGTCACTCTGGAAACATCATGATGTATGTAGTCTTTGCTTTATTAAGAATATTCATGGGTTTTGTTGTCTGAATGTATGAAAATTATTTTGTGGTTCAAGGTGTTGTCATTTTATGTCCTAATAGGTCATGTTCTGTTTGGATTTTTTAAAGGTTTTACTTTCCATAATCCCATTTTACTCTTTGAAATATTCTTATGCTTTT
The DNA here is from genome assembly GCA_034509425.1 of Eopsaltria australis. Classification (NCBI taxonomy): domain Eukaryota; kingdom Metazoa; phylum Chordata; class Aves; order Passeriformes; family Petroicidae; genus Eopsaltria; species Eopsaltria australis. The sequence goes on from JAVTVJ010000156.1 coordinate 1,587,985, forward strand.
AGTTATGAAGGAATGCTATCCAAAAATTTTATGTGCATCTATAAAATATGAGAGGCTTGCTAGATGCTTAAGTCTTCTTTCTTAGACTCAAAAAAATCCTTGAACTAGAATTAGTAAACAGCATGGAGTGTTTTGCTTTCATTATATCTAATACATTTATGCTGTAAAAAAAGTCTCTAATATGTGGACTTTTTTATTGCAAACTAAAATTTTACTGTTCCTTTTATGCAGACAGATTGTACATGTGGGTAAAAATACTAAATTAATACACAGGGATGAATCTATTCTCTAAGTATATTGTCACAAAACCCAAGAGAACAATGTAAAGTCTAGATGTGGCTGTTAGCAGACTGATGTATGATATGCAAAAATACAATTTAACATTTTTACACAGGCAGTTGGATTTAATGAAATGTGAGGTGGGAGCAGCTTACCCTCTGAGTTTAAGATTTTGCTAAACCTTCTTAAATTATTTTTAAAGATTTTTAAAACTACTTCAAAATAGAATGTATTTAGGTGTTTATAGACCTGGTAGTTTTTAGGTGGTTAATAACACATGTTGGTTTTTTTTTTCAGTTCTACTTGCATATGGATGGCAGAGGAAACTATGAATTCAAGAAAATAACTGAAGACACAGTTGAATTTGGATCTTAAAGTCATGAACTGAGCTGCTAGAGACTGATGATTACAGGAAGTGTGTAGAATGTCAGACAATGTACCATAAAATTACTCAGCTTGTTAAGCATTTACTATTATGTAGGATATTGCTAATTGTGTATATGTTGGTTTAATTATTGATATGTACTAAGAATGTCCTTATTCTTGTGGTTTAAAAACCTGCCTAAATTAAATTGGGCTTAAATTAGTGTAACCTGATTCATCCTGGGATGCAAACCATTTGAAATCGGCTGATTTGACTTTTGTAGACCTTCTTTCCCTTCAGTGAAAAGCCCTGTTAAAATTAGGGTTGCTACCTCTCTTGTTCCTGCAAAGCAGTCTTGGATTTTTGCTCTGTTCTATGCATGTTTCAGAGAGATCTCACATGGTGCAGGACATTGTCCCATCTTCAGATCTGTGCCCTGTTAAATGAAAGAGCCTTTTCCTTGTCCAAGCCTTGTGATGTAGCCAATGTGCCCTTGCTGAAAAAGGATGAACTGAAACTAAAAGACAAAACTAATTCCTTCTAGTGTTGAAAAAAAAATTAAGGTTGTTCTTTGCTGGGATTTGGATCCTCTTTAACATCTGTCTGTCCATGCAGTTGTCTCTGCAGCTCAGCTCCCATTCCAATTTAGCAAAAAAACTTCATCCATCCTCCAGCCCAGCTGTCCTTTTTCTGTCAGAGAAATATTGTGGTAATAAAGAGTAGAGAGGAGGTTGAGGGAGGAAAGGACTGACCCACCAAAAAAAAAAAAGGAGGGAAAGAGAAGTGATGATCCTTGTATCAAACAAGCTTGTGAATGTTTTTAGCTCTGAAGAAATGAATGACTCCCAGAAGAAGAAACAGAGAAAAGAATGTGGGTCCAGTCATTCCTCAAATCAGTAGAGGTTATAATGGGCTCAAAGATGTTAATCTGGGAAACAGCAGACTGTTGTCCTGTGTGCAGTCCTGTAATACAGCAATTACTTTTTCCAAGTTCTTGCTTTTCTCCCTCTTCAAAAAACTCTGATTATCTTACAGTTTTAGCTGCCCTTCAGGTCTGAATTAGAAAGCAAGTGATAATGGTACTCTCTGGCCTTCTAGGCTGTGAAGCCTCAAACAATACTTTCATTCTTTGTGTTTATTCTCTTATTGTCATGATGTTTCTTGATACCCGATAGAAATTATTTACCAGAGATTCTCTGTGTTTTGTAAGGATATCCGGTCCTTGCTGGTTTTCTTGTTCCAGCTTCCAAATCCTCTCAAAAAGAACCAAACTCCTACAATAGTTTGCTGTAATTGTCTTTTCCATACAAATTATTACTGTGGTTGTCGTTTGACAAACATAAATACAGCAAGGTGTTTTTTGTGATCAGGGAATAGGAAGGTATAATTCAAACTGAATTGCTGTTTAGGCTTTAAAACAAAAAAATTACAATACCTGTTGTACAGTGAAGGTCTAGTAGTCTTTTAGTGTTCCATGTAAGATATAATATAGGAATGCACTACATGAAGGCATGCATAAAATATGCAGTACATCTGTACTTTGTGCATCTTTTATCAAGGGTTTAAGATTTTAAAAAGCCCCTACTTTTTATAAAATGAATATGTACTTGGATGCACTGCTATTTGTTAATTTTTACCCAGTTTAATTAGTCATTTTCTTTCATGTTGAAATTGCTACCTGTTAATGTTTTTCTTTTTATCATAGTTCTTGCCCCTACCTGTCAGTATTCTTTCAAAGTACTCAAATGCAAACAGCTATCCTGGTACAAGAATCTAGTGACCACAGCAGAATCAGAGTATAATGCATCAATGAAAACCATAAAAGCTTTTCTCTGAAGTATAGCATATTGAAGAGAATAAGGTACCAGAATAATTTTTGTGCTTGTTTTACAGGAAGGCAAATAGATGCCTGATTTCACTAATGTCTTGTTTCTGTTCATTCAGATTCTCACATCAGCCATAACGTAGCAGGTGGCAGCATGCTGTGTGTGAGGTCGTAGTCTTTTTCAAATTGTAACCATGGAAATAGGGATGCCGGATAGGTTGTTGTGTGGGGAGGCTTTTTGGTTTGGGGTTTATTTTGAGAAAGTTTTCAGCACAAGTGCAACTTCTTCTCTTGGAAGGGATGTTTTAGTAGCCTTTTAGAGAGACAAAAAAATTAATCTCTAAACTGACAAAGTTGCTATGATCTCTGTGATTAGGGCAGTCTTTTGCAGTGAAGTAGTGAACTTGGGATACTTTAATGTATTTTTAATGCTAACAAGCAAAACCATACACAGCACACTTACATTGCCCCCAGCAGCCAATCCCAACTGTACTTTACAATTTTGCTGATTGTAACACAATTTTGTGTAATCTTGTATTTATTTTTAAAACTAACTACAAGCAAACAAAAAATCCATCTCCAAAACCAAGGAGGAATAGGTTTGCCTTTAGGTGCCATGAAGTTTGTTGAAACTGAGGATGCTGGTATCTCCTTAGGGCCAGGACTTGGTGTTTCTAAATATACTGGAAGGAAAGAAAAATAATCTTCTGTGCGTGATTGTAGGGGAGGCTTATAAAGAAAATATTAAAAAGAATGATATTTTAGAATTATATTCTTAAAAGGCCTTATATTAAAGTGTTTGAGATAGACTTGATCTAATGAGAGATTGCAAAAAAAATCTAATGAAAATGATCAAAGTCTCAGTTCTGTTGCAGAATTGCACTGTGATACTGTATTTTAGTTATGTTTCTTTCAATAGCACAAGTTGGAAGTTCATGAAATGGAATTCTGAACTATCTTAGTAGACAACATACTGATGAATACTTTTCAGTCTCAAATTGTTGGTGCTTTGAAGATGGTACTGGAAATAGTCAGATGGTTGCATTTCAACAGTGGTGGGAAACATTCCTGTGTGTAAATAATGTAAAGTGTTTTGGAGGGGGAAATGGCGCTATGTAAATGTAAGACATTAAGTGCCTCTGAAATAATAATAATAATAAATCTAAAGATAAAATGTATCTAGGCTTTTTGTGTCTTACTGATGTGATTAGGAGTTCTGTAATAGTACAGTGAATGCATATGCAACAAACGCCGAGTTGCTCAATGAGTCGATTGTCTTGTGTTCAGCTTTGAAAATCTGCAGTGCTGTCTGAAGTTGGCCCTGCAGTCAGCCAGCTGATGCCATCCGGTTTAGGCTTAACCAAGTACGTGAGCTCAGTACTTGAAGACACGTACTTGGAGCAATGGGATTACAGGTGCACTAATCTGCTTTAAGCCTGCACTGAGATTGGCTCGGTTGGCTGTAGTGTGGTGCTAATAATGTACAGGCCATTGACCTGAGAGCTGGACTCAGTGATCCTTGGGGGTCCCTTCCAGCTCAGAATATTCTGTGATCCTGATCTCTCTCCTTTGTCTGCTGGCCACTTCTTTTCCCTTTGTTGATTTTAGAAGGGCCCGAATAAGATTAACACAATATGAGTGTAACTCTTTTGAGTGCTCCTTAATCTTTATACTTTGAGGATAATAAGTTAATATTTTGCCACCTTTATTGTATTTTTAATTTTTAATTCTTTTCCTTTGTTGTGGTAGTCATACCAGCTATCAGGATACTTGAAACACAGTAGCGTAAAAGTGCAGCCAAGATATGCTTGAATTAAATGATTTTTAAGTGATCAGCCTTTTCTAATGCTAACTAGTATAGATTTGTCCCCTTCTTAACTGAGATTAGTTGTGCAACAAGTGTATTGTATAGCATTCTTAAAGGGTAGCGCTCACTTTGTAGGAAAATATCTCAACCAAGAATGCAGTCTTGGATATCAGTGTTGTTCAGTTAGGTTGATGAGTTAGAGAGGAGGAAAGAAAGGAACTTTTGTGTTGTGGATGGGATGTTTAATGCTTAAATTTATTTTTTAGATGCATTAAGTCAAGCTAGAAGTTGAAAATCCATTATTAAAATTTAAATTTAACTGTTGTTGGTACTGTGAGATGTCAATAGAAACATCCATGGTAATGATCGTCTGAAATGCCACTGCAAAAAATAGTCGGGTGAAAAGGTTGTCTAGGTTTTGTAGAGAAAATAAACCACAACTTTTATCTGTCAAGAAAATCAACAGTGTGCAAGTTCAAATTTCTGCTCACAAAATTGCTGTTTAAAGCAGTTGTTTCTATGTATAATCTATTTGCTTCTTTATTAGGTGTTCATAGCCAGATAGTTTTTGCCAGTCCCTTTCCTGAGCATGGAAAGAGGTTTTTGGTTTTACTAATCAGGATTGTGCAGCTGTGTCAGGAAGAGGCAGGTTGGTTGGTTTTCCCTTCACATGCTGTGGCTCTTGCCAGTGGTCTGGTTTCTAATGATGATGCCTGAAACTTCAGTGGGAAGTTTAGGGTGACTGTACATTACAGGTTCCTATAATATGTTTGTTTATATATTCTCATGAAACACATCTTCTCACGTGCACTCAGAGGATGAAACTGGTTTTATTCAACCCAAACCATTCCATCATTCATCTTGTAACAAAAATAAAGCCAAGTTAGATTATTATGAAATAATAATCTTTCATGTTAAAAACCTTAGGAAAAAAATGTTATCTTCAAAGTCAAAACCTTCTTTGAACTTCTACATACTTTTCTTTCCTAGCATTCAAAAGCAGTCAGGTGACAAGCAGCCTGTAACTTCACAGACAGAAGCTGTTTTAAGGGAGTAATTTGGGAAAATACAGTACATTCAGGGATTAAACATGAATAATATGCCTAAGCAAATTCCATGGGGATTGACTTGGAAAACTGAAGAAAATTTGCCAGTAATCCTGCAGTGAACAGTGCAAGAATAATCATCCAGCTGGCATTTTAAAATGGGAGAGAAGGGAAACTTGGACACTCCAGTTATGTGGAATATATCTTTCACAAACTAGGCTTAATCACAATCTTTCTTACACTGCTTAGAAACCTCTCTCTTAGTGACCTTTGGCAAGTCTGAACACAAATACTTCTGCTGGTGAAAGGAGCACATTTGTTGTAGGGCCCAGCACTGTTCCCTGCTCCGCTTGTCCACAAACCAACATCCTTTATTCCCTGCCCATCCCTCATTGTGGGAAACAAGGCATCTCCACATGATGCTGAACCAAAATAGAACAGAACTGGAAAAATGAGGTCAATTCTGTCTAGACAAAAAAAATTGCTGAGACTGGTTTAATTGGGTAGAAATAGGGAAGTCCACCTACATGACTAAGCAAATTTTCTCCATTAAAATGAATTAAGAATTTGGCACAAATCAAAGCTAATTTTTTAACCTTGATTATTGAAAGTTTGGGGGATGCTGCTCTGAAAGGCACACTCCATGTGTGCAATTGAAGAGACATTCTATGTAACCAAATATACCCTTAATCTCTTTATCTTGAGTGATTTAGTGCAAGTAGGTCTTAAAAGACAATTGTGAATCATGACAAGTTGAAAAGTGCTCCCCAAAATAAGCTAACATTTATTTACTTAATTGCAGCATTTTACTGCAGGAATGTGTTGGCACAAAAAGCAGCTGATGCAACAGATTTGGTAACACCCTGAAAGATGAAGTGTCTATAGAGGAGTTAATAAACTGATGTATTGGGGAAAAAATAATGGTTAAAAAGCAAGGCATGTGTGCTGGAGGCTTCTTAGAACTTGGATGCAATATTATATATTGCAACAAGACTTCTCTGAAAAGCCAGGAGCCATTTGGAAAAACTTTTTGGAGCATAGTAGGGAACCAAGGGCTAAGGTCAGATCTATTCCGCCCACCAATGGTTAACTAGGTTAAGGAGAAAACCTTTCAATTTTTTTCAGTTATTGGAAGAGTTGTGTTTACAATAGTTCTGTGCAGAGAGTTTTAGAAAGGCTGCTTGAGTTTGGATGTGCACATTTTCTTCATGCCTAGGGTTTCACCTCTGTAAGCTTCCCCTCAGGCCCTGGAGCGTCATGCTGGTGGTATGGAAGTGGGGACATGTCTGACAGACAGTAGTAGTTCTGCATGCACCATGTATTTTATTGTCTCTGAGTTTGGTGTGTAGGGACCTGCTTGAGACACAGGTACAGAAGAGCAGCCTCACAGCTGGGGCCTGTTTTGACTTCTTGTACCTATCACTGGCTGTGGAGTGGAAAGTCATTTTTTTCAAAAGGTGTTTTTGGCATTGCTTTTCCAAGGCAGGCTCAGCACATACAGCCCAAAATAGCCCTAGTTTCCAACACAGCTGCCCTCCAGCTATTCCTACCCCTGCCTTTCTTTTCCTTGCCACTGGATAGCATGTTACCACAGTTCCAAACATAGCTTGTACTTCAGCATAATTCACAGGGCTTCTACAGCTCAATTTATAACGTGCAGCAGTAGTAAAACATTTTCCAGTACTTCTGGAAGACTTCAGTTCTTTCTCTGAGGTTCTTAGTCCATTCCTCTAAGAATTAAAAGGGCAGTAAGAGGACTGTTTTCTGTTTGAAGGATACTGAGGAAAGAAAGGGTGGTAAGAAGCTTAACTGTCAGCATGAGAAACTAATTCTGAGCTACTCCTGAGTTTCTGAGACTAAAGAAGTTTGTCAGGAGAAGGGAGCATGGTTTTGTGCAGGCTCCAACACCAACATGCAGACAATAGGTAAGTACTGATGGCTTATTAACTGGGGCCTTGTTTCCAGCAGTGCTTGAATATTGGACAATATTGGACAAGGGTGTGCTACAACCCAAGGTTCCTGGAGCAGCTGTCAGAGGGAAGCACTGAAGAGGACATAGGAGGTGTTCAGAAGCAGAGAGCTGCTCCTACCCTTAATTACCAGATCTTTTTGAGCTGTTCAGACTCTCTGTTCCTTTTCATTATTAGAAAAGAGAGGATCTAATAAATTTGTGCCCTTTTCCTCCAAATTTTGGTGAAACCTGGATTCCAACTGGATCTCAGTGTGTTAGTAATTTAGGAACATTTGGATTGCTAATGTGCTGATTATGCCTATTTTTACCACTTGGTGTCACCTTTTCTAGGCACACGAAGCGTAAAAACCAGACTCAGATTGCAGAATTCCTGTTGAGGAGGTGGCTCTCCTCAGTGCAAGCTGTACGTGCAGGGTCCCTGCACTGGGAGGGGAGGGGAGGAACGGGTGTGGTGCCCACAGTCCCACCGGAGGGACTCCTGCAGCACTGACAGACACGGGTGTGGTGGCTCCCCTGGTGCTTTCTGGAAGCAAGTGATTGTACTAAGAATCAAGTGGAAAATTGGGAAATCAGATTGGGTAGTATCTCTGTGGAGATGTACATATTTGGGGTGAATGGATGGTAAAGCAGGAAGGCAACAGAGGGAAAACATCTTGTGTTAATCAAGGATGCACTCTTTAAAATAAAGAAAACCCTGGAATAATGAGTGCTTCTTATTGGAATAAGTTTGAAAATCTCACTTGTCAATCTAGCTCTTCTATTACACTAGCTTTTTAATTGAGTTGTATAATTACTGAATAACTAATTAAAAAATTACCATGTGATCTCATTGGGAAAATATTTCTCTGTTCAAAGGAAGGTGGGTTTTAATTAAAGCTCTTTTAATGATTTTTTTAAATTTAACAATGTCAGTACTTTGCACTTCAATATTTCTTGAAGGAGTAAGAAAAGTTGAAAATAAAAGTAGAAGAAAATGCATTAGGGAGTATAAATGAGATCTGGAACTGTAAAGATTCTTTAAGTTCATATTAATGACTTCACTGCTATTTTAAACAAGGTGCTAAAAAAATTACACTTAAATGTAATTAGGTGCAATAAGGTACTCAGAGCAGTGCTAGTGAATGTTCTGGAAGCTGTTGTCTCAATAAGTGACCAAGGGAAGCTGTAGAGGGTAAAAATAATGCTTCCATGCTATTAATATGTTTTTGATTGTGATTAAGGAATATGGATTTATTCAGGTTCTAGATTTTGATTAAAATGAGATCCTGCCTAGCTGTCTGAAGAAATAAGGCACTGGGTTCATCTCGCATGAAGAATAAGTAATGGGAATGAGTAGGGGATAGAGGAGAGGAAGGGAAATATCAACAAAGGAGCCAGGGGAAGTCAGGAGCAGAAGTATTTCAAGCTTCTTACAGGAGCCAGTCACTGAAATATGTCACTAATAGGGTGCAGATTTTGACAAGATGAGAAACAGGCACAACATCTACAACTGGACATCAGAGCCAGGGCCTGGCTGTGAAACCCTGGAGGCAGTCAACGTAGCTGCACGGTTATAACCAGGTACTGGCAGGTTTTACTGGAAGAAACCATCCCTGAGGGAAATCTTGCTCTGAATTTGGCTAATTCAGCTACAGTTAGAGGCTGAGGAGTTATAGGGAAAGATGTTCTTTACAGGTCCTTTGGGGGGTCCTTTTCTGCAAGAGGCTCTGTGGGTTGAATGAGAGCCTGTGCCAGAAGCAGAAGGATCTCACTGGTGGGAAGATTTCTCGTATGTTGTAAGGAAGAGATCTGCAGCACATCTTCATGCCCTGAGCTTTGCTAAAAGTTCTGCTGTAGAGCACTGGAGGACACACACCATCAAATAAGGGAAGGGCAGCTCTCTGTGGCAGTTTGTGTTTGTAAGGGACTGACTGGGCGTAGTCTGTGAGGGACCATTTGCCACGGTGAGTAACACCGCACCTAAGGCTTGTGGAAAGATTTTCAGCCGACCAGTTCCTGCTTCTGTCCTGTCCAGCAGGTTGTTCTTTTCCTGTCATTCTCAAACATGAACACCAGAACAAACATAGGCTATAGAAAGCATGGTTAGTTTTATGTGGATAAATTCTGTGTAATTAGAAGATTATTCATTTGACTCTTGGGTCTGATAATGTCTATTACATGGTTCTGAAACTGTGTGGCAATCACTACTAACCTGTGAAATAATCAGCTTTAAAAAACTGAACTGAGAGGGTAATCTATCACAGCTGTTTATTCTCACTTCATGCAGAAACTCTTTGTCCTGAGTTGCCACATAACTAGTGATCCAAGTTAAGCTCATAATCATGTTCTTATCATTACATGCCTCTCAGTAGCAGCCTTCTCACACTGGAAAGCTGAGTCTGCTAGAAATAGCTAAGCTGTTTGTAGCAGTATCCATCATACAGTTATTAAGTCCTCTAGAGTTGTTCATTTTAGGTAATGGCAGTAATTTTATTGTCTATATTGCTCTTAGGGCTGACAGAAAAGTAGCAGAACAGTATCAGCCCTTTATTCACTTATGTGAAGAAGAATGTGGTTTTAAAGCATGCTTGTTACAGTGTGCAGTGTTACACATTCACTTGTACAAGGAGAGGATACCAACACTGTGTGAGGGAACTGTGCAAATGTATTTATCCACCTGGAATAGTTGGATACTTTTTTCAGATGACAGGGATAAAAGTGGAACAGGGGAATAGGAAGCATCAGTAGGAACATGCTTGCTTACAGAAACCTGCTTAGAAGAAGAGCCAGGGACTTTAGGTGCATAGGAAAAGCCTTCCCTTTCTCATATCCATTCCCTGTGTGTCTGGCTCCATCTTAAATCCACACAGTGCTGAAGTGGCCACATGCGTGGGCCTAGTCTTTCTTCCTAGCGACAACACCTTCATTGGTGTAACAACTTCTGCCCAACCCAATACTCTGAAAAAATCTCTGCATAAAACATTTTGTGTGGGTTCTGCCCGAGGGATAGAACATACAGAAGTCTGCAATTATAAAGCTCCTTTCTCAACTGTCTCCAAGAATAGAAAAAACCCCTCTTCAAAATAGGATCTGTGAACCCCGTGACTCTGATTACTCAGCATTGTTGGATGATAACAGACTGCAGCTAGGAAACAGAAGTGCTTCAGGATTCCAGAACTCGTGTAGTCAGGGGTCTCTCTTTTGCCATTTAAGGCACTTGTTTGCATTTCTATGGGTGTCTTTTCTCCCCTCCTTCCCTCCCCTGATACTCAGAACAAACCAAGAATCTCTTTAAGTAATGAAGTATGATTTATAGCATCATTCTGTGTAGTTTATGACAAGCAACTGCATGGTCTAATTTAATAAATGCTATGCTGTAATTACAGGCTTTCCTTTTCCTATTGGCTCTTCCCTTTTGTGAGTCTGGCACTGAATGAAACTGAGGAAGCAGAGTGCCTCAGGGAAGGGAAGCAATGATGACAACTTTGGAATGTTTTTAAATTTACTCCCACAAGCTCTCATGTTTTTGATTGCTGTTGTAAAATTCCTTCTCCATACAAGGCTTATGCATCAGCAGAAAATGCATTAAGCATTTATTGCTCAATATGAAGTAAACAGGGTGTTGGGGGGGGAGGGGGGGGAATTCTGGTGGTTTTCTTCCCTCTGTAAAAAGAGGAATTACAGAACAAAGAAAACCCCCCATAAACCCCACTCACACATTCCCAGGAGTCTTAACTCACACACAGATGGTATCTATAGCACAGCAGGGATGAAAAATATAAAATACAATTCTGTACAAATTGTTAGATTGGGATATTAATATTGTAAGTTATTCCTTGTCAGGAATACAACAGGTATCTTCTTTTAAGGCATGTATAAAATGCTGAGATCCACAGCCAGTTAGTTCCAACTACAAGATGACTTTTTTCTATTCTCTTGATTTCATGTGTGTGTGTGTTTCGTGTATGCTGATCACCATCATTAGCAGTTCCCATCTCTGGGGAAGGCCCCAAAATGCCTTGAATGAACATCAGTGCCACAAGCACAAGTACAGGCAGCAGTGCAGGAATGGAAGGAGAAGCTGTGAGTGCAAGCCCTGACTAATTGCTCATGTAAGTGGACGGTGAAAATGTGACTCTGGACTCTTCAAAACCTCCAGTTTGTGAACTGTGGCTTCACCAAGTTTTAACCTTACAGATGCCCTGGTAGTCTACACACTGGTTAGATTGTGGCAGCTTGCCTACACTGCTGTCACAAAATCAGTTTCCCAAATGTATATTTAATTTATTTCTGGAATGAATACTGTACATTGTTTTGAAAAGGAACAGAAAGACTTATGTTTCCAGTCACCTTTATTTCACTAGAAAAGTATAAATTACCATCATAAATACAGATAACACCAGTATAAAAATTAGATTCTCATTTATAAAATAAATACTAAAAGTCAAAGCAACAGGTATCTCCAAATCCCATCACCAAGATGATTTGAATCTACACCACAGAAACCATTCATCAGCTGTTTAATTAAAAATGTTCAAAAGGCAGTAAATACTGCTACCTATTCAGTGCTTGCTGAAGTAAGTTACTACTGACTCAAAGCCTGCAGAGTATTTGTTCTAACACTTACTTGGAACTATCAGACTTCCCTGTCTGTATAACTCTAAGTGTAGTGTAATTGGATATACTTTCCAGATAAATAGCAAGTACCTGCTTCAATAGTGTTTCTTTTAAGTTGCCAGTGCAGTAGTTTCAGTTTGTTTACCTTTGTCTACATCCAAAGGTAAACAGACCAAGTTAATTTTATCCAAGAAGTGCAGAAATAATAGTAGCAATTTTGTCTGAACTAACAGATCTGAACTAACAGATCATTTCACCAGTTAATATTGTTAAAAGACAGATAAATACAGGGTTTGTTTCATAGAAACAGAAAAATGTTCCTTTTAGTTAGGAAAAGGACACCTATTTTTTTTTCAAAAGTAGTGTTTTTTCCCCTCACAAGTACCGTAAATCTTCTGGCTCAATAAGGCCATGCTGATCAAGTCAAAAGTACCTTTAGTTCAGAATCCTGTTTCAGACAGGACAATAAAAGGGGCTTGGGAACAGTTTAGGAGCAGTCTCTCTGCAAAGAGACTTGGACAATTTAGAGACGGGCAATCACCCACATTAGGAAGTTCTACAAGGGAAAGTGCTGGGTTTGGCACCTGGGATGGGGCAGCCCTGGATGTACAGACAGACTGGGGAATGAGAGGCTGGAGAGCAGTGCCACAGAAAGGGACCTGGGGGTCCTGGTCAATGGCACATTTAACATGAGCCAGCAGTGCCCTGGCAGCCAGGAGGGACATCCCTGTCCTGGGAGCATCAGGGACAGCATCGCCAGCTGGGCAAGGGAGGGGATTGTCCTGCTCTGCTCTGGGCTGGGGCAGCCTCACCTCAAGTGCTGGTGCCACAACATAAAAAAAGACACTGAGCTGTTAGAGGATCCAAAGGAGGGCCACAAAGATGGTGAAAGGTCTGGAAGGGAAGCTGTATGAGGAGTGAAGTCACTTGGTCTGTTCAGCCTGGAGAAGAGGAGACTGAGGGGAGATATTGTAGTGTTCAATATCCTCCCCAAAGGAAGTAGAGGGGCAGGTATCAATCTCTTCACTCTCGTGACCAGTGACAGAACTCAAAAAAACCAGCACGAAACTTAGTCAGGGGAGGTTTCAGTTGAGTATCAGGAAAGAAGGTTTTCACCCAGGGGGTGGTTGGGCACTGGAACAGCTCCCCAGGGCAGTGGGCACAGCACCAGCCTGGCAGAGCTCAAGAAGCATCTGGGCAGTGCTCTCAGGCACAGGGTGTGACTCTTGGGGATGGTGCTGTGCAGGGCCAGGAGATGGACTCGATGATCCTGATGGGTCCTTTCCAACTCAGCATATTCTATAATTCTATGATTGTAACAGAATACCAGAATGCTCTTCCGGCCTCTGGCCATTAATGACACAGGGCTTCCTGATATCTGGATTTTTCATCTGTACTGTCTAGTGGATTTTTTAACCCACGTAAAATTTGGGCTTCAGAATTCCTGTTTCAGAGAGCCTAAAAGGCTCCACCCAATTACCCACTTCAGGTTTTTTTGTTGTTGAAGTTTTTTCTGCTTTGGTACTGCCACTAGTGTCTGCAATACTTTTTCCTTAGACACCATTAAGCAGCTCCTTTTCTCTCACAGCTCTTGCTTCCTTTGCTTTCTTGCGTTTACACAGAACCACTGGAAGGACAATGGCAAGAGTGATAACTGCAACTGCTATCACTGCAAGGATGATAAAGACTTCTGTTCCATATTCTGTAGGGGGAGAAAAATTCCAAGATTCAGCTATCAGAACTCACAATGCCACAAACTCTTAGCACTCATTCCACTGAATGAAAAACTGCTTTCTGCATTTTACAGTCTCACAGAAGTGGAGTCACTATTCAGTGTGAACTGAATACATTTTAACATGAATTTGTTGAACTGAGGTAGAACTTTATTTCACTTGGTCCACTCTAAGTTTTAATCTAGTTCAGTTAGTGTGCTAAAGTACCAAGCTAATACCATAAGAATAAGCCAAATGATTCCCCCTGCCTGTACATTATGTCTGTCCAAGTGAAAACCTATTCTAGCTTATAAGCTAGGAAACACCAAGAGGTGAGTTTTCTATTTAAATTGTAATGAAATTGTAATTTATTACTTTTATGGTAAATTTTCTGGACAAGAAAGCTAATTTGAGTTCATTTGCCATTTTAGAAGAGTTTTTCTAGAGTGCAAATATTCTTACCCGTGGAGAAGAAAGATACAGTACAAAAACATGATATTATTTAATATTGATGACTTTATATTGAAGAAAATGTTATCCAAATGGCTAATCTGAAATGGCTGGCTGATTCACCTACACTTGCTGTCTTATTTACCAGTAAAGAAGTCAATCTGCCAACCTCTGACCTTGTGACAGGAAATAAAGTCTTACTCTCATCACCCGCTTTTGGCAAAACTAAAGGTCAGCTCATACAACAGGTAAATGGATATGCAGGTTTCCAGCACTTCTATGTTTTAGCCCTAATCCTTCAAGCACTTACTATGGCACCTGCTATTGGAAGGATCTGAGGAAAACAATTAGAAAGAAAAATGAAGCTGAAGGCTAGTGATGAGATCTGGAACCTTAGACAGCAGTCATCGACCCAGACAATTTAACCAAAACAGTCGGGCAAAACCCTAAAACCAGCTTCAACTAACTAAAGACGGTGGTCTCTGAGTTTTCCCCATGAGTTTCCACGTTCCAACTGTTCATTCTAACTTACACAGTAAATAGTTTATTTCATAGCAGGCACCACAATTTAAAGAGGTGGGGTTTTTGTTAGAATGTTAAAGGCTGAGTGACAAACATGGACTGATACTCACGATCTAAGATATTCCCTCCTGCACTGGTACAGAGCACGGTGCTCTCTTGGCCAACACGGTTTTCTCTGCGGGAGGGAATGACTGCCTGCACATAGAAGCAATAGTTCTTTCCGCTGTCAACGCTTACTTCAAACTTATTGCTTTTCGTTGTTACATCTTTCTGTAAAGGAAAAAAGTATTTCAGGTGTGAGCTCTTAAGGCAGCACAGAAATTGTGTAGCTATACAGAATTGTGTAGCTATACAGAATATAACAATTATTACAGAATAAAAACTAGAGTTAGACCTTACCTTTCCAGAACTTTGATCTTTCCAGTAATAGAGTTTGTATTCCAGGTTATGCTGGAAAATATCTTGAATACTTTGAAAGCTTCCATTAGGAAATATATATGGTGTAAGTGGATCTTTGAACACAACATTCAGTTTGGAACCTTTTTGTGAAAAATCCTTTATCTCTGGTTTTCCAATAACAGCTAAACAAAGATTTTTAGAATTAAAAAACTGACATAATCTTTTATATACAACATGCTCTTTTTTGTTCCTCCCTCCATTATCTTCTCTCCTCAAAACTATTGTAAGTTTACAAAGCCAAAGTAATACAGTGAAGGCCTAGATTGTAAACAAATACCTTCACCTAGTACATAAAAATAACTACATGGTCTACTCAATGCAGTGAGAAACAAATGGTAACTAAAATCTTACACCCTCCTCTACAACAGGGAAAGCTTTATGCATGAATATCTTCTCTGATATCAGCATGACTACTGCAAGAATCTATAGAAAAAACCTTTAAGCTCAATCTAAACCTTCTTTATATCGACAGAAGTAATCATGAAAAGGAATTTATAGTAAGCAATCCTACTTACTCTGACTATAAGGTGTAAATTTTTCAGAGACTGCAAAGGGCGGCTCTTCAAAGTTATCCATCTCTGCGGGCTTTACAGACAGTATGTGTGCTGTATAGGACTCATTCACTTTCCTGAGTGCGTCAGTAACATCACACTCTGTTTCTGATGTCATGATGCATTTTCTCTTTATGTCAGATGCCCATCTGAAAAGACCAAGAAAGAAATGTCAACACTTTCAAACCAGACAGTTATATGTTTAGATACGTTGAAAAACATTTTTCCCTTCATACTGTAGATATTTCCCTCATCCAGTAGAACAGTCTTACAGGTATTAGGCTAAGAAGGAGAAGAGAAAACCTCAAAAGCCACTATGCTGCACAGCTCTATCTCACATCTCAAAGCAGAATCAAGTGAATCAAGTATGAGTGACATTAATTACAGAAGTATGCTATAGGACACATATATGAATAAAAAATTCAATCTCTTACATGAATAGAAACCTTAACTCATTCCGATTTTGTATTTTTCTGCAGTTGCAGAATGTATTTAAAAAAATATAAGATGCATAAATCACTTTGAAGGTGTCATCTTTGATGCATTTGAAAACTATGGCCTTACGAAACATCAGTTGTTATAGGAAGCTCTATTGACACTGATCGTTTAATGTGGCAGCAATGTCTCTATATAGATGTCATTTGGTTTGGCATCTATGCATATGCCCTGAGAACCAGACAGTAGTAGCAAATTTCAGTGCAGAGTTACAATTAAAAAAACATTGACAAAAAGCATGACCCAAGCACTTCTCTTGATTTTTAAATGATAGAAAGCTGGTCCCTTTACTTGTGAAATAGCAACGAGACTATGAAATAAGTGTTAATTTCTCATTTTATTTCCCCACAAGAACGAATGAAAAAACAAATTAGATATTACTCCTTCAATTCTTTTCCCTCTTTTTGCTGGCGAATTAAGGAGAACAAAAAATATAAGATCTCAGCTGGAAGAGCGAGCGCTGAGTGTTTGAATATTAACAAATAGGTTTTCCTCAAAGTAGATCAAGTTTCATTTTTCAGAGTCACCTGAACTCCCTTCTCACTTCATCAGATTTCTTTTGTCACAGACACTTAGGGACAGTGCCACAAGAGATGCACTGTAAAGGGACAGAGGTTTGATCTTTGTGATGAAACAAATGTACTCTGTAAATGTATGTACACAAGAAAACAAACTTTTAATCACACTTCCTCCAGAACAGCAACTTCAGTCAAAAGAGGTGCCTCTGCTGCAGAACTACATCTGATCCTATACAGAATCTTGGGGAAATAGATTTCAATTTTTTTGCAAGCAAAATGTCTAGAAAGAAACTCCAGATTCAAAAATGTAATAGAATTTGTTCTGCTAAGCATGTGCTTTTAAGTCCATTAATCTAATCACTCTCTTAAAGAATGAAAGAGCACATTAAGCCTGGCATTTCACCTGCTAGTCGTGAGAGAACACTCATTTTTATGCCACTTTTAGAGGCAGTACCACTTTTTCATTAATGTGTAGGAAATTTGATGATGCATTTTGCCTTGAGGACATGTTTAATAATGCTCTATGTATTAAAATGGGAGCTAAACCAGCTAAAACCAGATTTGTTACTGAACTTCATGGAAGGTTTTGTGCATTTCTGAAGGAGGCATTAGACACTTCACACAAGCTGGCTATGTTTCATGCCCAAAATATTTTACAGCTTACATAAAACTTGATGACAGAGGAAGTCCTGACAGAGGTAGACGAACAAAGGTAATTTTTGGTATTACCCAGCAAGACAAAATTATTAATTACTGTGATTCAGTGATTAGAATAAAATGCAGACTCCTTTATTAGACGCCTCCTAATACTGAAGACGCAAGTCCAGACACCTTGAAAGACATTAAAAGGTGAAATTCTGTCTATACGTGGTATGTCAGGTTGAGTATCAAGTCCTTCAAAGTATCCTGGCTGGGTCTCTTGAGCAGCACTGAATCCCAGAGCTGAAATACTGATCTAAAGCTTGTCTCTTCATTTCTGAAGTGGGAAAAAACAGAAGTCTAAGCCTGGTATTTTTATAGTTGGACATTAAGAAGTATTAACAGCTGGGCTAGCAATTTTCCTAAATCCTAACGTCTGGGCACTTTTCCTGTTACATTCACTCTCAGAAATATTCAAACACGGTCTCTTTTCATTTTCTTCAATTGCCTTTAATGAAGATATCTACTTACCCATGTATTTCTACAGTATAGTAGTAGCCTGATGGTTTTGGTTGCCATTGTAGTATAGTTTTAAAATTGATTGAAGACCAAGTTATATTGACTGCTTTTGGTAGATCTTCATAGCCTTTAAATACAGAAAAGAAAAGAGTGCCATCAGTCATATTATATATAATTCCTGTTTCCCTGCAGTCACTGTTCAGTTAAATGAAGCAGTTGCTGTTAATTGCAACTTGGAAACGTTTTCTTGGGGGAAGTCCTGCCCTTATGAAAGGACTGCTCATCTTACTAAAGGAATGTGTTCTGGAAGAAGTGAAAAATGAAAAGAAAATTATTTTCTATCTTGTAACTCCGAACTTGATGAGTTAATTTGGAGTTCTATTTAACACTTCCTTTTTGACCCAAGACCTCTGCAGAATATACAAAAGTTTGAACATACACATGAGAATGTTCAAGCACTGAACAAATGTGGCATAGTTAAAAATCATCCCTAGCTGTATCTGCTGCAGAAAGCGTTAGCTCCTGGATTTCCATTTGCCTATTTTGGAAAGATAAAGCCTTTTTAAAAATCAGTGCTTACCCTACACACCTACAATATCTGAGAGGGGCCAGTCTCGTGTCCCCCTCAAGCAGATGGGAAGCCAGCCACAGCTGCTTCGGGGACGGAGCCGGAGGGGAAACCCCCTCACCGTTTACCTTCTCTACCTCTTCGACAAGCTCGGAGCCGGGAACAAGAGGAGATCTTGCGACTTCGCTGCAGCTGCCGACCCCCGAGGCCACCCCCGCTCCCCGGCACGGCCGCGGCCGGTGAGGAGCCCGCGGCATCATCAGCAGCAGCCGCAGCAGCAGCAGCAGCAGCAGCAGCAGCGGCAGCAGCAGCAGCGGCAGCAGCAGCAGCAGCAGCAGCGGCAGCAGCGGCAGCAGCGGCAGCAGCAGCAGCGGCAGCAGCAGCAGCGGCAGCAGCAGCAGCAGCCCTCGGCGGCCCGCAGCGCTGCTGAGGCAGGGTCGGCCCGGAGCCGGCACCCGCCGCGGCCCGAGCGCCAATGTCGCTGTCCCCTTCCCACCAGCGCGGGGCGGCTCTCCTCGGGCTCCCTCAGGGACACCCCGTCCTGGGGCTCCGAGGGATCGATCCCCGGCACCGATCCCTCCCAGCCTCCCCGTCCCGCGGGCCGTCACTCACCGGCGGCGGCCAGGCGCCAGAGCAGCGCGCTGAGCAGCAGCGCCTGTGACGGGGCGGTGCGCGGCATCCTGGGCGCGGTATCCTGGGCGCGGTGAGGGAGCTGCGCCGGGCGGCCGCCGCCGGGATTTATGGACAGGGAGCGCAGAGGCGGGACTGAGCCTCGCCCCGGGGCCGCCCAACGGGGGCGAGGGGACAGAGCACGGCGGAAGCGCTGCGGCACCGCCGGGTTGAGCAAGCACGGCGGGGATCTTCGAGGAAAGGGAGAGGAGGGGCGCTGAGGGACGTGGGTGTCCCGCGGGCCTCAGCCCCGCCACCGCGGCCCCCGGCGCGGGCCCAGCTGGACGTGAGGACACACCTGGACATGCCCGTAACCCCCTCCTGGTTGGTGTCATCAGGCACTTGTACCGCCCCTCACTTCTCCTCGTGGAATCCTGGTGAAACTGGACACCACTGGATAACCACTGGATAACCAGCTTCATCCGCTGCAAACCTTTAGCTGGCTGTGGAGGGACACCCCAGCTCGGAAGTGACCGCTCTGTGGGGCAGCTGGTCATGCAGAAGTGATGTTGGGTTAATGGACTTTGATCCCGTTCATTCTGAAGGGCTAATCCTTGCCTCAGCACACGGGACATTGGACACAGCATCTCAGCTGGATCACATCCCTGTTCCCTCACTCCGTGCGTAGTGAACCCTGTCAAGGCTCACCGGTCACACTAGACAGAAAGTATAAGTTGTTCAGGGATTAATAGCTCACCTCTCCTATAAACCAGGGGCTGTCAACCCTTCTCCTGCAAGGTCACATTTGAAGGATATGCCATTTTCACAGGAACAGGGAATGTGTTTCTGACAGAAGGTTTTCGGAATCTGAGCCTTTGCCTGGGCTGTGCGTGGCTGTCACGGTGTCCCCTAGGGCCTTTCCCCAGGCGGGGGCTGTGGCTCTGTGTAACACTCAAGCTCTAGAGGGAGCTGCGTTCGCAGGAGCTCCGGTCTCCTCAGGAAGGTGGGAAACAGACCATGCAGTAGAACCTGTGTCATAATTCAGGGGGACATACGCATTTACAGTCTTAAACTGACTCTTCTTTTCTTTTCTTTTCTTTTTTTTTTCTTTTTTATGCTGATTTGGTACAGTATACGTTGAAAATGTAGGTAAGAGAAGAAGACTAATGGGGAAATTGCATATTTCATTACCTTTAATTTTCATGATTGACACGTACTTGTCTGCAAGCAATCGGTTCTCTCTCATAATTGTAAATAAATGCATATGGAACAAACTACAACATCCATTCAGCCAGAGTCTGCATCACAATTCATATAGTATGTTCTAAGGCGCACCTAAACCCTTGATTTTCAAGTTACTGGTATACCTTCATTAAAATCCAGCCATAAACCTTCTCATTTTCCTGCTTTGTTTTTGATCAAGTTTCAGTACTATTTGTATGTAGCTTTATGCCAACATTGCATCATCCAAAAATGTTGCCTGCTTTTAATTTGGTGTATAATACAGATCTTGTGTGTCTAGCTTTTTAAGATGGTGACCTTATAAGATCACCGTTGATTTTCAAAGGACTTCAAAAAGAGAAACAGCACTCGTATGTTTAAAGAAAGAGATGCTTACATACAACTTTAAAATCACCTTTAGGCTTTAATTCCATTTAATTTCTTGTAGTTCAGTCACATAAGATGGAAAGTGGGTCAGTGTTGGTTTCCAGGTTTTATGCAGGCAATCTTGGGATCCCCTTCTCCTGCCCATTCCTCCTCACATCTCTTCTGTCGAGAGCTCCCACACTTGAGACAGGTGAGGAACCATCCAGACCATGTCCAGACTAACCTGTGTGACCAGTGCTACCTTATTCCAGTTTCCAGCCAGGTATTTCAGTGTTCACCAACACTAGGCTTTTAGATGTCCTTCTCCTTGCTGCAGCATGAGAGAAGGAGACCACCAGTTTGCCAGAGTAAACTGTTAAAGCCAGCTTACCTACCAGCTGAGGGGAACTGTGTGGTTAGAGGAAGTAGGATAATGTTACCAAACTAACCATTCTAAGGGAACGAAGTTGAGGGGAAAATTTGAAAGACAGGAGGAAAAGACAGAATGCAAAGGGGCAGGGTAGCTAGATCAGGTGGCAGGGCAAGGGCGTGATGGCAAAGGGAGAAGCACTGAAGTGAGGAGCTGCTGCTGCCACCTCTGCTCTTTCTCTTCTTTGGCCAAGAGGAGATTTGACCACAGAATGAGAACTGCTCAGCACTGTCTGGCTCCAGGCATCAACCAGCATGGGAGAGGAGAAGAACCTCACACAGCCTGACACGGGCTGATGCTTCTGAAGTCTGCTCAGCAGCCAGTGACTTAACTGTGACATTCTGGTCACATTTTCTGCCCACTTTAATGGTATTTCAACAGCTCATTTAACACAGAAAAAGTGTGCCTTATTTCAAACATATATTGCTACATGCAGGTGAGCCTTCTGCTGATGTAGAGCTCTGACAGTTTGTCTAGAAACTTGGGATTTGGCTCCCATAGTGGAAATGCCAAAATGTAGGCATCGTCTCTGAACATGTCTCTAACCCATTTACTCATCCTATGCTCATTTTACTGTCAGCTGAGAAAAAATTAATTCCTAAGGTGAAGTACATATTTTCCTAGTATAGGCATCTAAAGCAAGTCAAATAAATCTGTCTCACTGTTGAAATAAATGGAACATTTCTATTGATGGAGACCAGAATCTTGCTGTCACTTTTTAGAATGTGTGGGAGACATGCAAGAGCACAAGCCTGGCTGCACAATTTAGTTTAGATGACCTCTTCCACTCTGGGACGTCTTCAATCTGGTGAACTGGGTTGTTTCTCATTTGGAAAGTTTGCCAAAATGCAAGCAGATTCTACAGATTTTCTTTCATTGATATATATGCTGTGGAACCAATCGATTGATTATGGGAAAAGTGAGGAGAAAAGCAAAACAAAATCTGTGAAACTCCATTTTTTTAATAAGAGATGCATGCATTTATGCTTACTGTGTGACCTGCCAAGTCTCTAAACAGGTTTCCTTAGAGAGGGCTACAAATAATTCTTTGCTTAGCAAAGCAATTGCCACATCATGTTTTCTGTACTGTCATATATAATTGTTGAAGTGGAATGCCTCAGGTGACATCAATGACAGATTGGTTTCTTTACGTTGATGGTTTTGCAAGACTGTAAGTAAAATTTTGTAATCGTTATTAATGTTTTGAAATTTTGTGGTGCGATAAAATATTAATCACTCACTCACTTTTATGTGCTAACATAGAAGTCAGCAATATCATCATACCCAATAGTGTAAAATTTACTTGTGTGAGCAGGATTTGCAATCACTGAGAACTTTTTCCACAATGAAATTGCTCCTGATATATATCTTGAATTTAAATCTTTGTTTGTCTTAGTGACCCATATGATTGGGTAAATAATGTAATTACGCAACTAATTATATTTCACTAGAAACCCTGGGAGTTTAGGTAATAACCTGTGACTCGGTACCTGCTGCCATAAATATCTTAGCATTTCTCTTTTGGAGCTGCTTTATCAAATACTGTGTTATAAATGCATAGACAAACTCACAAATACCACTGAGAAATGGTATTTGTAATTAAGAGGACTTGTATAATGTTGTAAAGTCAGTTACTAAGTTCCCTTTTTGATGCCCAGAAAATTATTATAGCCTCCCTTTGGTGAGCAAAGTTATTAAACCAGTGTAATGGAGTGAAGAATCAGCTTTTACACCTAAAAGTAGCTGTGTTTATTCCTGAAATCTCCGTACCAGTGAAAGTCCCAGTATTGTGAATTCCTTGTGAATCCTTGATTTTCTTATTGTATAAACTATCATAAATTATTCTGTGATTCTAAAGCTACCTTGTGATTTTATAAAATCACATGTAGCTTAACAGAAAATAGTAACATTTCACTGGGATAGAACTAGTTAAAAATGTAAATCCAGTTCCAACATTAATGGATCTTGCTTTCACTTGTTGAAAAAAAGTAATGAATAAACGAAATTGATAGAAAAATTGAAATTAGAAAAAGAGATTTTTTGCAGGGGAATCACAGGTACAACATGAAATTCTTGTTGATAGTAGAAATCCTGAAGTGAATATTTGTGTGTTTTTCTGATAGTCTGCTTTCAAAATTTGTGTTGCTACCACATTTGTCATACACCCATCTCCTCACTTATCATATGGATGCGTTAAAAAGAGACACTAGCACAGGAACAAATCTTGTGGGAGTTTTTGGGTCTGGATGGGCTCTAGGATCCTGTGTGGAAACGATGCCTGCTTGGGAGGCAGGACAAGCATCCCAGGGAGGGAGGCTTTGAACCTTTCCCACTCTGAAAATTCTTGTCAACATTGCTTTGGTGTTATCTTCAAGTTCCTATTTCTTACTCACAGAATGATGCTTGATGTGTTTATTATCCTTTTCAAAATCTTGTTTTGCAGCACTATTTCATGGAAAAAAACCTGATTTGCATGCATTTTATTTCTGTGATCTTCAGTGATGCCTGGGGTAGATAAGATCGTGTAAATGAAAATTAAAGCATGCTTTGGTTGTTTTGGTGCACGGAAGACATCAGAAAGCGAGGGGCTGCAGCAATAGCACAGCTGTGCTGTGAGGGGTGCCAGGGTGCTGCCCTGGTGCTGGGAACAGCTGTGTTTGTTTACTAGTGACGCTCTCCTGCTACAGCACAAGCAGTTACAAAAGGAGTAATAAATGTCACTGGAGCACAACAGAAACTATGGGGATAGAGATACTAAATCGTGCAGGTTCCTTCAGTGCCCGGAGGCTTTAGTTTAGCCAAACCAAAGTTACAAGGTTGAATCTGTTGTTTAATACCATGATGCTGTCTGTCTTCCCTTTATTCCAGGTGTTCCATCACATCTGTGAGGTACCCTCTTGGGGTGTTTAGCTCACCCTGTTATATCTTAATGACATAAATTAATCTTGCAGTTCCTATGCGTCTCCCTTATAAGATTTATTTTTCCCAAGCGTTGTTAGACACAAGTGTAACTACCAGACCTTATTTGTTTAGGTTTTCTTCTCATGCCTGAGTTTGTGAGGAAGAGACCAAACTGGAAAAAACCCCAAAAAGCAACGTAAATATTAAGCAACAATAAAACTTGTTTAAAAGGAGGCAAGTATATTAAGAGTAGCCTCCTTTTTTTTCATATTGAATCCAGTCTCAGCTCATGACTCTTTAAATTTCAGGACTGAAATAAATCCATTTTACTAGATGGTTACTTATAACTGTTAGTAAGACTTACTTCCTTTTCTCACAGATTGTTAAAAAATACTGACTTATTAGTATTAGATGTGCCAAATATAACTTCTCAGTGAAGGTAGTGCTAGCCAAATTCACTGTTCCTTAAAAATATTTGGCATGAGCACGCCTTGAAGGTTAGGCAATTACATGGGTAAAATAAACAAAGCTTCAATTTGAACAAATATGGTCCCTAGGCTGTCATTAAACATATTCTTAGGAGCTGTGAGAGAGGAAAAGGTAAACAGCACTCCATTTGACTTTGCTATTGTAATGTTTAATCTTTGTGTGAAATGGCTTTCTCTTTTGGAGAAATTTGATACAACAAAAACCCCATTCTGTGCTAACCAGCAAAATTAAACTGAATCTCTTTAATATCCTGCACTTCTGTTCTTTGACATTACATTACTTTGTTGATGCTGCCTTTTTTGCTGATGTGGGAGTGAGTAGATTAAAGATAATTGAAAAATGGATCAGATTAGCTATTGGAGAATAATTCTGGATTTGATAATCACACATAATCGGCCTGCTATGCCAGTAGAACAGTATCCAAATGCTACATGAATTATCCATTTAACTTGACATAATTGCTCACAGCTTACTGAATAATTAAATATCAGTGCAAAGTGATATTTAAAAAAAAAATGACACAAGAATGTAAACAAGACATAATACCTACTGAAATTAGTATAATTGTGTCCCCAGTGTCAGACTTGAAATTTTATTTTTAAGGAACAAAGCAAACATTAAAATACATAAAAGGCTAATCCAGCATGATTTGAGCTGAGTTCATCATCATGACAAGAAAGAGTGAATTTTACTTCACTGTAGAATGTGAAGTATTTTACTGTGAGATAAAGAGGGGTTTGATTCTCACTGTTCTTTGATGCCAGTTAGTATTGACAAAATACTGGCAGAGATCATATCACTCACTAGATAGTTTGTGCTGCTTTGGGTTACTTGTCGACTCAAATTTTAGAAGTCAGTGTAAACAACTTAAATTTTTAGCCTTGGTTAAAAAATACCTGCAAAGGGAGGGATATCACTGCTGCTGATCAGTTTCTTATCTATCGAGTAAAAAGGGAAAGAAACATCTTAGATCTGATTTAAGGACAAGGTCTGAAGGAGTTTTCTCAAGTATCTCTACACTGTTCTTTACAGCCATACTCATTCTCTGTCTGTATGCAAGAACAATTTTAACTCAGCCAGTTTAAGGGCAAGATGATTTCAGCATAAACTGGTGCTAACTAAGGCATGGCATTCCTGTGTGTGGAGCAATCCTCCCGTAGCAGCCAGCACATTCTTTCACTGTATCAGGGGGCTCACAGAGTGCACATGTAGTGACTGTGTGAATTGGTTTAGGAGTTAGTAAAGAAGGGCTGAGGAGAAATGTTCAGTAACCAGCATTTAGCTAGAAAAGCTGTGTGGTTTGTAGCAAAGGGCTGGATGTTGAACCCTGAAAGTCTCAAGAATTTTAAAACAACTGTGTCATTGTATTTTGTATTTTAACATGCTAGGAGTCAAGTTAGGGTCTCTTGTAAAGCCTGAATGCTGGCATTCCAAATGGTTGCCTTTGAACATGCAGCTGTTTGATTAGCGGTGCTTGGAGCTTTGTGAGTGCAACTGAAAAGAATGTAAAGTACACAGAGGAAATATGTTCTTACACTGAGTGTTTTCCTTAGAACAAAGAAAAACTACAAATTAATAACATTGATCAGAATGTGTACTTTCACTTATTTTATTAACAGCTAGGTTGTCTAGGATTTTAAGTTTGAAAAACTGATTTTATTTTCATCCAGTTATCTTGTTCTTTCCCCATGATATTTAACTTCAAAATAACATCAGACCAGTTTTTGTTTCCTGGTATCTGTGTCCATTATCTAAAGCACCCTGACTCCTGCTGATACCCACAGGAACATCTTGGACTATGTATCTCTTCCCCCCACATCCTGATTTGGTTCCTTCGGATTTAAATGGTGTGGTTGGTATTTGATTGGTACAGCAGTTGTTAGAATAGAAGGAAAAATACCTTTCAAATAAAGAGTAAGTACTCCTTGGCAATCTAAGACATCTAGAAAGTCAAAGCCGTCCTCCTGTAAGATTCCAGTTACAAACTTAGGTTCCTCAGTGCTTTGGTGAAGCAGTATAAGGAGTATATCTGCTGGTGACAGGTACCCAGGTTAGTGCAAACTCTGCAGTGCTATTGCTTTTCCAAATGCTGCATACTTTAGCACTTTAAAAGGTTTTATAAACTCAAAGCTAACTTGCATTTAGACTTGCAAATCAGAACTATACACTTTTAAAATAGGATAATGTAGACTAAGACATAAGAAAAATCAAAGTTCTTACTAAATTAAAATTCTCTACGCATTCTTTCCTACAAAACACAGTCCTGTCCTCTAGGTTTGTGCTTTTCCTTGCAGTCTTTGGTGAGTTGCAGTAAACTTGAAGAGTTCATTTAGCTCCCTAGAAAAAAATTCTTTTTAAAATCGGTTGGGGAATTGGCTTTATATTCATTTCCTGATCTTCTCAGCAGTCTTCCATTCTCTGCTTTTACTGCAGGCTCCTCCTTGCTGTGCCTCTCATTCATTCTTTTTCTTCTTTTCTTTTTAGCAGAACACAATGTACAAGACACAAACAGGACTGCTGGACTTGTATGTCTCCTTTTCTAGCTTCTCAGGGAGCCAATAACACTAATGTTCAAGAAGAATGCAAAGCAAGGACAGTCTTCCCCTGTTAATCCGTGCAATTGTTTTCACTTTTTCTTCTGGCAAAGGGACGCAAGAAAGGAGAAGTAAATAGAGCAAAGTTGAGTCTGAAAATAAAGCAGCAGCACATTTACGTTTGCTCAGGTGTATAGATGCAGTGCAGCGTGCCTTGTGCTGAATCACATACCTGCATGTCCAGAAGTTAATCTTGTTGGACGTAGTTCCCATTTTCTAGTGCAAGTCCTAAATGCAGGGGGAAAATTGACTGTACAACCTGCACAGTTTCTGCATAGAAGATGTCTTTGTGCTGATAAAGGTCAGGGTGTGCACTGGGTATCAATTCAACAGCAACTCGCTGTGCTATCAGCACATTAGTTTTTGAAAGGTATAGAAAAGTTTGGAAAGATTTCGCTAGATATAGGTAGCTTTGCCCTTCTTTGTGAATAATCGTAGCATCTGTGCTGATCTTTTCCTTTATCAACTACAATGTTGTGCAATATTGCAAGACACTGAAGGCAGATAACAATGTACTGATTAACTAGCTATTTTCCTGCCCTTTTTTTTTCATGATCAGCCCTGATAAAATTTTCTGAAATGCTTTAGAAAAAAGGAGTCTATATTATCATCTAGATTACCCAATTCAAATCTTAAATATTACATTTTTTTTGTTAATAACTTTGTTGGAGCTTTAAGATCTTCAGAGTATTTCAATTAAACATGTAACCTGGCTAGGCAAACAAAATCTTGAACTGCATTTTTCAAATGTTTCACAGGATCCTTTCCTCCCTCCCTCTCTCCTCTTATTCTGAGAAGCAGGCTTGACATAGGCACCTCTTGACAAACAGCAGAGGCTTGAGCTGAGATTGTATCACCTTGGAATTTTAAAATCTCAGGAGGAATTTGAACTCGAGGTGTTACCTTTTCAAACATGCTGTACTGCCAGGCATTCAATGGGGGAGGTGGAATTCCAGTGAGAGAGGCCAGAATCGGCTGAATTTCAGCTTCCAAATTCTTAATATAGTATTTAAACTCTTGCTGTACAATGCTGCTTAAATCTGGACTTTGCTATCTTGTCTTGAATCCAAAGCTATGTCCCAGAATCTGAAAGATTGTGTCCAATCCTTCTGTTTCTCTGGCTTCAATATTTCTGAACACTTTATAGATTCTTGTCCAAACCTGAAACTCGATCAAAGTTCAGTGTTTATTCTTTGTTACTTGTTTGAAAAGACCGACAGACTGTTGTGTGGTGGTGTGCAAAATACATAACTAACAGTTTTGATTCGTAACAAAGTTTCTGCATCCAGCATGCACTGAGAATTTTCTTTCATTGATTGGGCTAATTCCTAAGCCTTCTTACAATAAAGATTTCTGGGAAATCTTTCCCATTTTCTGGAAAAGAAAGGAGGGAGCACTAAGAACTCAAACTGAGACACTTTCAGAATATAAATATGGCCTGCTTTGAATTGTCCATGAATTGACTAATGCATTGCTCTGTGATTCACTTGAACCAGGAATCTAAGAAACTAAAAATACTAGACTCACAAAGGCTTTTATGTGCTACTTGAAAGGAGGAATGGGGTCAGACACTTTTTTGGACTAGGCCTCGATGACACAGGAGAAATTTAAAGTTGAAAGAAACTAGCAGAAGTATGCAGGGAAACATATTTTCTTGCTGCCAGGAAAGAAACAGGCAAGTTTTGTTCTGCCAATTTGGATATTTGGCCAGCAATCAGCAGTGTCTACTCCCATTTGAGAAAGGCAGGCAGGGGACCAGCTCTTATTGGAGTCTTTTGCTACCTCCTGCTTCACTGTCTCCTGTAACTTACATTCATAACTTGATCTAATTTGATTCTGAAAGAAAACTCTGTTTTTAAGAAGGAAAATTGCAGCTAAAAATGCTCTTAAGTTAAGCTGTGTCTACAATAGCTCTAAATTTTGATATAGATCATATATTTGATATAGATATTTTGATCACTTGCCAAATACAGCATGTTTTCCACATGTTTCCATGTTGCCCAGCAACTAATTCCCCTATTAGTTGTGGGTTTTAATTGCCTTCATCCCACTGGGTTCTCCATCTCCTTTCAGGTTTGTTCCACCAACCCTCTCAATTCTCTCTCTGCCAGTAGCAAAGGGCAAGTAACAGAGACTGTTAAGTGCAGTGGAGATATTGTTAACATTAGGTTATTTTTGTATCCTTAACTTTATCCTTCAGAAGAGTATTCCTAGGTGAAATGTTTTATAAGCACTTGCTCTCAGAGACAGGGATAATTAATATAAGAAAAAAAAAGCCAAATATGTATTTATTACATGTTTTTAACTTGTTTTTTTCCTGTGTAGCTTACTCGTGCCAGATAAGTGAACTGACCTGTAACAGCAATTATGGCTGTTAAATAAGAAATCCTTTGACCAAGAAAATGACACAGATTTAACCGTACTACAAAAAATTCCATCATAAATCCAACTTCACAGTCAAAATATTTGTGTGTTCAGAGGCTTCATTTTCTCTTAATGACATTTTTAATTGCAAAAAATATATTTGAACTGGATATACCCAGAGACCCAACTCCAGCTTTTTAAGTATTTTTGTCATTAGCCTTGGAATTATTCTGCACTATATAATGGCCTTTTTTGGTTTGTTTTCTTTCAAGTGTCTTTGATTTGAAGATGAGTGACCCAACCCTTTACTGGTTTTGCTTCAACAATGCTTCCAGAAGAAAGACAGCAAATAAAAGTCAGTTGCTTGTGTCTTACTTCAGGTTCAGAGATTTTCCTTTACACAGCTGCCTGTATGCTAAAGTGTTTGCTACTGAGGCAGATCAAAAACTACCTTCCATTACTAAAGAAGCATTAATTCTCTCTAGATCTGAGACAAGTTGTCAAAAGATTTTCCAGTTACAACCTAGATTTATAATTGGATGGTATGTAGCTCATAACAAGTCTGAACCTGTAGAACCTGGAACTTTTAGATCACCTGGTTCTAATTAATTTGCATTTATTTGTAACCTTTGTGTAGTTGTGCAACTCTATTAAAAGGACATATATTCTAATCTTGTTTACACTGTCTGTATAGTAGTTTAAGCTTTATGGATTTAATTTGATGATATGAAGGAGAGGAAAATCAGATTTAAAGTGTATGAGATTTAGAACTGTAAGACCTGCATGTATCAGCAATAGTATCTGCCTCATGCACAGGCTTAAAACAGACATACGTGGGTTTTGTTTCCTTCCCAAGACCAGTACGTCTGTGTCAAGGGATCATCAGATAATGTTATCCTCTGACAGCCAGCTCAGTGGAAATCACATCAGTATTACTCTAAATTTGCCAGCAAAACTTTTCTGCTTATATCCACAGTTGAAATATTAGACCATGGTAATTTCCAGATAGAAAATAGCTGTACTCCCAACTGCTGACCCTTGCGGGGTGGCAGGGTGTGACCACACAGCACAGTTTCTGTCTTGCAGACTCTCTAAGCCTCATGTTGTCTTGTGTGTCTCTGTGATAGCATAAAAATACACAAACCTGCCTGTGCATTTTCATGTTTCCTACCACCAATAAGGATGCACTGCTACAAATGAGAAGGAAGGAAACTTTCATTCTCATTTAATATGGGCTTAATTATGAATGTGTATTTTCTCTGGGCTAGAACCCGACCCAAGGACCAGCTCTTTTCCGTTTCCCAAGTGGGTACCTACATTAACATAGATTGCACTGAGGTATTGCTAAGTACCACTTTCAGCTTGACAGAGGAGCTTTGTGCAAAACATCCATTTCACATGTTCTGCTATTGATACTCTGAAATTCTACAGCACATATTTTAATGTATTTGAAGAACCAAATTATCTTGCTTTATTCTGCTCAGACTCTAGCCAACACCAGTAATCAGCACCAGAACTGTGTAATAGGGTTATGTTTCAAAATCCTGACATTTATTTGCTTTGCATGTGGTGTCTATTTGAGGCCAAGTGAACTTTTCCTTTTTGTGCCTTTTTGGAGCTGCAGTGTTGCTTGATATACTTCCTCATGTGTAGTAGCAGGTGAAAAGTACATGAGAGACAGAGAAAGTTTTTCTGAAGAAGAGGAATTGACATCAGCAAAAGAGAAGTTTGGAAATTGTAGCTTTTCAGCACATTAAGACTCTTTGTCATGCCTTAATGCAGTGCTGGATCCTAATTTAACCTGATTTATGCTAAATGCCTGTTACATGCTCTCTCAGAAACTGTAGTGCACATGCAAACTGCCTATTGCTAAGTTTTGAATACCAAATTTACAATTTTGATTCTGTGGTGTCATCACATGCTTTTTGATGTATAAATGGCTCTTCAAGCAGTGAGGCACAGAAGAAATGGGTCTTGTTTTATTAGTGCCTGTGAAAATCAGTAAAAAAGCGTATCTAGCTGAACTGTTTTATTTTTTGCTTTTGTATGAGGAGGAATAGAAGCAGGCCATGAAGTCATAGGAATTATTTTATATTTGTTGTATTGGTGGCAGTCATTTATTTGCAGCGTGATTTTATTCCTTCCTTATTTTTACTTCTGTTTCCAACTAGTAATCCTTGTTCTCTTTTCTTAAAAAGGCGGTTTTTAAAAGACAAAAATGGGCGACTCCCCATGAATAGCATCTTGATTTATATGGGTATTTCCAGACATAAAAATAAACTGATACAATTCAAAGGCATGAATTCCCAGGATTATATCCAAAAGTGACATTATCCACATGTGTGATCAATATTATTTAGTTGAAGACTTCCAAGACCAAACTAGTCATTCTCTTTATAGTAGCACTGTGAATACACAACTGAGAGCTTCCCCTGCCTTGCTTGAATTCTGATTTGATAAAAACAAAAAGAATGCTTCTACTGATATGGTTCATGTGATTGTATTTATCTCACTGCTTTTGGTCTTGCACTCCCCTCCAGACTTCCAGACTTGTGCTCAATTAACAATGTTTGTTACTAGCACAGGGCCTAAAAACCTGGAAGCTGAGCTCATGACTGACTAGGTCTGTACCCATAGTACAAGGGATATAGGGAAACCAGAAGTTCTTTTGCTAAGAATTCTTGATTTTGAGACAAATTTTGTTTTTAAATCACTGAGCTAAGTCTACTAATTTATGAGCTTGAAAATCTTTATGTAATATGACTTGCAAAGCTCAACCCATTAATTCAGCTATTATTATAGCATACAGTTTTGAAGAGCAAACTCCAAAAAAGAGACAAAAAAATTACAGAAGAGATAATAGCATTGCTGGGAATTTTAACTAAGGCATGTGACCCCCTTATTAAAAAAAACCACGAAAACTGAGAAATGTGCAAGTAATTTCAGAATATAATCCACTCAAATAATTAATTCTTACATGTTTTTAATGTGATATGAAAACAGCAGGGACACTTCTTGCAATTTTTGAAAAGCCTTTAGAGGAAGCAAGACTTGTGTTAAAATGAGCATAATGTTTTCCCTTGTTGAGCACTTGACCTTGTAGGTTTTCTAGGAATCTTAAGGCATGATATACAAACTGCAGAAGCCATGAAGGGAGCATCATGTGTGCAAATGGAATGGTGGATCTGGCCCTGCTGTTGCTGACTGCTCTTTCTCAGCATTCCTACTGCTGTGACATACTGTAGGACTGCATGTCAGTGGTAAATTTTCTTAGCTCCAAATCTGCACTGCATTTAACATTTTTCTTTGTTTGTTTGTTTGGGATTTTTTTTAAAAGAATCCCTATCCTATAATATGCACTAGCACTGTCCTCATCCTCAATTTACAGTTAAAAGGTTAGGGCTCAGTCATGTCAGTACAAGTTTTCTTGCTTCACTGAGTAAAATGACACAAATTTGAATTCAATGGTAACGTCAATAATTTCACAATACTAGGAAATAGCTTCGACCAATACTGCAGTAATAGGGCTTTTGATGACTTCTAATAAATCTAAATGTTTTCTAGGGTAATTTGCTTCCTGAGTGACATTTGTAGTTCCAGTCTTAGTGTGTTGATAAAACTGAAAACAAAAATTTTCATCACTCTAACAGCCAATTGACCCATGTGACTAAAGTAGGGTGAAACCCAAGGAATTCCTGATCACCTGAGATAAAATACTAAAGCAGTATGACTAAAGAATGACATTGTGTCTCACTACTGCAGTAAGACAAATAGGCCAATAGGAAATGTTTCATCTTAGTAAGATAGAGAAATTGTATTTACTTAATGTAATGCTGATTGGGATTCATAACTCCAGTGAGGGACTTCTGGGTGTGTACTGCTATAATAAATACATACATTCCACTGAAGAGATTAAAGCTCTTGGCACTAATAAAGAAAGTGATCAAGGTAGCATTAATTGCTTAATGACGTGTGTCTGCTGCATCTGTTCAGAGGTACTACCTTGCCCTTCAGTAAAACTTGCAACAGACACTTCTTAGATAAGCATGGGTGGGTACACAGAGCGAGTCTCTCTCCAGGCTTGCCTCATGACTCGCACAAGGACACGTCCCAAAACGAAGTATGGGACTCAGGAACTTCTTTTCCAGTGAAGTAATAATAATGTACTCCAGACAGACTAGGGCTTGTCAAATCCAAGTACCCTAGCTTCCCTCACCTGAGGGAACAGAATGAGTAATAAGGGCAGTAAGTTTCAGATCCTCAAAAAGACTCTGCCACTGGTGGTGTGGTGACAGTTGCTTGATAAAATGCAGCTAAGTCACACCCTCAACACAGGCCTCTATGTAAACTGTACAGTCTAGCCCAAAATGCCTGGCTGCAGTTTGCTAACTTAAGTACCTTTTAGATTTTAGATTTCCTGGTGGTTTGTTTGTCATGCAGCTCTCTCAGCAAGTCTCTGCCTCTCTTTCTTCAGAATTATGTGTTTTGTTGCTTGCTTTGGCACTGATCTCCATAGTCAGTGGTATGATTTTCTCTGTATTGGTTTGTTTGGGTTTTTTTCTTGTACGGATTGCAATTGCTATAGCTCGTCATGTGTGTACCCTTCCTCAGAATGATTATTGCACTGGGATGGGGGTGGGAGCAGGTGATATGGCCGTACTGTGACTTTAAAAGCCTATTTTTAATTGGATTTCTTGTACATAGTCTATAGTATTGGTAACTCAGGTTAACAACAGTAGATACTATTCAGTCACCCTCATGGTGGTATGTAAACACAAGCAGTCACACCTGCTTATACACCAAATAATCATGGAGATTTTGTGGTCCTCAGCCTTTCATAGTCAAGGGAGAGCAAATATGAAGATGAGACATGCAGCAAGTAAAAAAAGTAGGCCTTAAGTATATCACCACTCCTTGGAATACCTGAGAAAGCCTCATAAAGATAGATGGAGTTACAGAGAAAAACAATGGATCAGATGACTGCTGAAACACTGGAATTACAACTGAGGCTGGTCAAAAGGAATTAATTGGAACTTGTCCTGAAAGAGACTTCCTGGCAGCAATTCTAAACTTAACTAGACTAATTGTGACAAGAAAGGACTTAATGTAATCCTGCTGTTGATTTGATTCCTAATGCTGCCTTTGTCTGCAGTACCTCATGAATTACCTTTTGTCTTCAAGTATCTTCCCTATTCTTCAGCATACCCTAACAATGATCATAGCCACCAAAGTTTACTAATGGTAACACTTTAAAAGCATATTCGAAGTCTAGTAAGTGAGATTTTGTTCTAATGCCACTTTCCCCTTGTTCTGTAATATCATTTTAATTCTATGTATTCTTTCCCTAAAAGCTTTGACAAGAAGGCAGCAGTAAGTATACTTGCAATGACTATAAGCTTATGATGAATATGCTGTTATATAATGCTAGTATGCTAGGATATATATCAAAGAAAACTTGGAACACAGAGCTGTGGGAATTTGAGTCCATTGCAGATACCAAACCATGTAATCTTTAATAAAATGCTTAATTATTTGAGGAACATTTGGTTTGGATTTGTGTTGTTTTTGTTGGGGTTTTTTTCCTCAGTATAGGACTGTTCTAAAGTGTGACTAATAGTTACTTAATTCCTTTGAGAATCAGCCTAAGAGCACTGATAGTCACCTTATGCTCATCAGTTCTTGTACTCAGATTTGGTTTTAACCTGAATAGCTTTTTTTAAGCTTGTCTTTGTTTTGTCTCTGCGCACATGGCACAGGGATCATAGTTTGGGAGTTTCCATGTGTTACTTTTAAACAAGGTAAGCTCTCTGAGGTGTTTCTGTAAGCTGGGATCTCTGATCCCCTGATCAAACTATTAGCTCCTCTTAGACTTGTGGAACCTTCAGCTCTCCTGTCACTGATAGGGGTGATGACTTGCACAAAGCCACTAATAATTCTCTGTTGGAAATAATTCTTCTCATACATCACAGCGTCACATACATCTCATCCAGACTGGAACAGTCTGAGAGCCTCAGAGTCTGCTTGCCATTCTGGGATTAGTGAATATCCTAGGGCTTTTTCATCCTACAGTTTGTTTCCAATAAGGCCATCTTTTATGTCCAAAGACTGGGCATTTGGTAGTGCAGGGTTAATTTAATGTCTGTTGGTGTTTATGTTTGTTTGTTTATTTTTGCTGATGGGGTTTTTAAAATTTGTTCTGTCTACTCTAAAACCTTACAAAAGCTTAAGGTAGGACTTAATGACCAGTACTTGTCAATTTACCATTTTATGTAGACATAGTGAAACTATTGACCTTTAAAAAAAAGTGAGGTATATTAGATTGCTTTGTGACAACATTTTTTTTTTAGCTTGCTTACTATACATTACCTAAACTCAGAAGAACATTTCTGGAGTTAAAGGCCAGTGTTTCTGATAAGGTAACTACAACATAGAGAACATAAAACTCTGTGACCCCTTTCAATCTTGTTTGAGTATCTTTAATAGCTGTTGAAATATGGTGGCTACTTTGAATGAAAAATGAAGAATGAATGTGTGTTTAAAATGAAGTGGATCAGGATGGATATGCATAACAATACTGAATGTATCTCAGTCATGAGGCTAAGAGAATATTCACGTGGCTTGCCTTCATACTTTTAACTTTAAATATTGAAAACAGGACTTTTAGTTTCACCTCAGCTCCTTTCCAGTTAGTGGAGACAGAACACACTTGCGCTCTGAATGGCGCTCCCGAGTAGCCCAACTTAATTTTAAGGGTCATTCAGGATGATGAAAGAGAGTAGCCTCATAATTTAGGCTAACATTCAACGCTAATTAATCTAAACACACACATCTGTTCAATCCACTGGTTGGTACTGTAATATTGACTTTGTAATGTAAGGCAGGGCAGACCAGGTGTGAGTTATGATTGCTATTCTTTGTGTGCAAATTCAAAACCTTGGCTGGACCTGTAAGGCATGCCATATAGAAAAGAGTGTGATAAGAATTCTGAAGTTTGGTCTTTCAATGTCAAAATTCAAATACATATGTCTTTATGAAATAGCTGAATTGTATCTACAGCCAAGAACTTATTCAGGTAAGATATAAAAAGATACTATCACTACATCGCTAGAGTTACGTTTGTCTTAGAGAAGTATTTATTGTTACTTTCCTAGTTATTCTGGAGAATGTCCAGGAGACCTGGAGAGCAGACAGAACATAACATGAAAGCATTTGAAACTAAAATGGACTAGTTCTTTAGTCTTAGAATTTGCAGTTTGCAATCTGCCGCCCCTGTGAAAATTACATCACTTCAGAAATGAGAGAAAGGAAACAACCGCAAGAAGTTTCAGGAAGTTTGCACGAAAAACAGCCCTTGCTTTGCTTGTGATGACGTGACACTGTGAGTGTAGCCCTTTTGCAGGGAAATTGGTTTAACTCTGAAGTTTTTCATTTCAGGCAGTGAGGAACACATGCCAGAAGATTGCTTTACTAATGCTGTCAACTGATTGTAGTTACTGCTGTGAAAAGCACTGTGGAAATACGTATGGAAATTGTTTGACAAGCAGCTTAGGTAGACTTGCTGCAAGATGCAGTCTGCTATAAGGGCACTTGTTATACACAGAATACTCTACTGTAACTGGTGAGTGCTATGCTGTAACTGGTATGCTTCATTGCCTAATGATAAGGAGAGACACTAGACAAATTTTCACGGATTCCTCAGTGTTAGAATATAATAAAAAAGAGGGGCAGTACTAAAAAGCGAAGTGAAATAGAAATAAGGCTGTGGATATGGCTACATGTGCTAAGTGGACTGGGGTTAAGCATGGCAGGTCACATGCAGCTACTGTCTAATGAGCACAGTGGGTTCAGAGTAGAGGAAACAAAACCAGGGGATTTAGCAACTGCCCAAAAATCTCCTCAACTACTGAACCTGTGACCCTGCAACTTACACTGGCCAATGTTATTTTAGTGACTTAATGTGGCAAAGAGAGAAAGCTGTTCAAATATTTAAACTAAAAATATCAAGTTATCTTTTTTTAACTCTACTGATAGGAGGAGGAAGGCTTAGTATGCCTGTAATACTAATCAATTTTTCGTCTATTTAAAAAATCTGAGGCCTTGAAAGTTCTTTTCTAAACAAACAGGTGCAGCAACATTATGATTTTTCCAACTGAAAGTAGTAATATTGGTGAAGGAATATGCTAGTCCTCAGATTCCTTTGTTTAGAATTAGAAAATAGATTCTTACGTGAAGTGAAAATGGTGTAACTGCATACCTTATGCAAAGGCAATGATGATGCTGCCTGTGAGCACTGAGAGTGCTTCCTCTGGGATTAGCTTTCCAGAACCAAACTGAAGAGAATGATTTGCTTTCCTGTAGTGGTCACTCCTGAAAATGAAGTCATAGGGATGGCCAGATCAGTGAAATCACATCTCCAAACACAAGAACTGTCAGTTTGACACATGGGAAATGGGGAAAATTGCACAATTTCCTCAGAAATATGCAAACTTGTCTTCATTTAAATAACGATGTTTTACTTTCAGTATTCTGATATATAAAAGTAAAGTGTGCAAAAATATTTCGAGATTTTGAAATTTCAAATTTTTTCGGAAAAAATTTCCCCAATTTCAAAACATCACCAGAGTAAAAAAATTACATAAAATCTAAATTCATAGATGGCTATTTTCCCATATCATCATCATCTTGATCCTCAGATGAAATAAATTCATGGTAGTTCCCTTGTATTCTGCAGTTATACAACTTCATATGCGCTGAAAATTTAATTCAATATTTTAAATTTAAAATGTCTCAAGAATTTTAAAGTTTGTCTGTAGTTATGTAGTTCTTTGAAGTTCTTGTTATGCAAACATTGTTATTAAAACATTGGCCATTATTTCTCTTTAGACCTTCCAGCTGTCTCAAACACTTGCAATTACTACTGCTAATACATAAGATTATGTATTAACATAATGCATAAAAAAAGCATACACGGAAAAATGCTAAAAAATTTTAAAATCAAAACACTGAGAATTTTAGTAAAAGAGATAGGTCTATTTACGTATGAATGAACAGATGGATATTAAATGGAGCAGTAGAAAACTACTTGTGTTAAGCACTTCACACCTTCCACTACTTTGATCTGTTCTGTAAATGTTCCAGATTAAGGGATGTGTGATGTACAAACACTGTGCAGTGAGTATTTTGTTTAGTCAATAGTTTGGGTCAAAGCCCAGTCTGACATGACATAAAAATTCTGTGCAGAAAGATTTTATGATATTTTCTTTAGTGGATAGTTTGGGCAGAAATCCAAACTGGGTCAGTAAAAAGCCAACGCCAGCCAAGCTTGGTTTTGGTTTTCCCCGTTTTTCTGTAATTTGTGTTGAGGCTATCAGCTCTATGTGAAGCTTACAAAGGCTCTTCTGGGCTGCAAGAATTCCCCTGGCTCGGGCTCTCAGAGATTTTTGGAAACTAGAACCAAATGCTGAAAACAAAAGATCACTAAACCCAATTGCCCTGTTCTGTTTTCTGTCCCCGGGTCTTTCACCGGGCTGAGCAGCTGCTGACATGTGGCACGTGAGGACAGGAGGCTTCTGAAAGGGAGCAGGACAGTCTGGTGAGGGGTTTTGAGGAAGCACAAGAGGGACCCCAGGGCCTGTGCTGTGCCTCCTATTCTCATGCAGGAGTTGTATGACCCCTCTCTGAGCTGCTTGCGCTGTATGTTGCATGCAGAGCCATTTTGAACACAATCCCAAGCTTTAGTGCAGCTGGAAGTGATCCTTGCTTCCCTTGG
The DNA here is from genome assembly GCA_034509425.1 of Eopsaltria australis. Lineage (NCBI taxonomy): Eukaryota > Metazoa > Chordata > Aves > Passeriformes > Petroicidae > Eopsaltria > Eopsaltria australis. The sequence continues at coordinate 1,627,050 of JAVTVJ010000156.1, forward strand.
TGTCTCACATGCTGTTAGTGGTGAAGGAGCCAGAGGAGGAAATGCAGTGGAGCTGAGCTGGACATGGGGCACAAGAGGTCAAGTGCTACGGGGGCCAGACAGGGTGGGGGATGGTCCTCTGCTGAGGTCTGGAGAGGAGGAAGAGGATGAGGAAGATGCTGGGAGGCAGCAAGGTAGAGATGGGAATCCCTATTCAGTCACAAGACCACAGCCACCTCTGCAGTTACATGGTTCATTGTGAGTCTAGGGCAACATCCGAACCTCCAGCCTGGAGAAGCTCTGTCAATCTGTGTCACTCCTGTGCCAACCCTTAGCAAGCCCCAAAGACCTCATTTACTGCACCAAGACTGTTCAGACTTGGCTAACCCCTCACTGATTCATTCTTGGAATCGTCTTTTCTGCCACTGCAAAGCTGAATGAAATGCCTTTCCCCGCTGAGGCCATAAGAGTAATTTTGACCTGGCTTTTTTCTAAAGTTTTTAACTTGTCTAATATGCTGTGGTTCTTTAGTTTCTATAACATCTCTGTTACAAGTACACCAAGAAGCAAGGTTAGAGTTAACTCACACACCTCTAGCTGTTTGCTGGATTTGTCTTGCTGGAAAGAACTTAGAGTGTAAACCATTATCATCTACAAGGGCATTCTTGTTGCACACAGTAAACAGATTCATAAGAGGTGCTTTCATTTGCAGATGTTAGAATCAGATCAATCCTACAGTGAAACTGCAACTCCAGAATGACTTCAGCCAAGGAAATTTAGTTTTGCCACAGCCCTATTTCCTTACATGTTTTGACATAAGCATTTGGTGTAACAAGTCTGACAGATAAACTGCTAGAAAACTGATAATATAAAGTAGTAATTTTCTACTAGCTTAGCTCCTAGAGTTGTCTCAGCATAGATCAGAGCATGGTAGCACCATACATTTAAAACATTTTGGTACTGCACTAGAAGCACAATTAATGCTAGTGATTGCAAGAGAAATAATTGTAGTCCTTCCTTCCAGCCAAAGAGTAAAAGGAAAAAGAACAAAGCATTATTGTAATACCTTCAGTCTCTTTCCTGGCTAGACAGATGAACTGATTTGAGTCATAGAATCAGAAAAATTATGATCTCTTCCAATTCTTTTACTTTCTCTAATTACTCAATTGTCCCAATTGTTTTTAGTCACTATCCAGTGTCACTTTTAGAAACCATGAGCAATAAATGGAGAGTTTAACTGTTTCTTTTTAGTGAAATAACAAAAAAAAATTAGTATAATAACAGGATAGTTTTAGAATAGAAAAATATGCCCTTCTTAGTTCGATAATAAATTATTTCTACCTGTTTACTTGTTGATGTGAAGAACAAGAAACAACTGCTGCTAACCTTAAAGAAACTGCCTGCAGAAGAGGTGACTCTTCTAAGTCTACAGATGTACTTATGATGCCAGATAATGCTTGAAAATTAAAGCTAGACAATCTAGAGATCAGTAAGAAGATGCAATTTTTCAACAGTCACTGCAAAGCAGAACATTAGATGTAAATATTATTATAGATTTTGTAATGCTTGAGATTACTCACAATGGCAAAATTTCTTTATGAGTCAGATGCTATTACTCAGACACTTCCCTAAACTGCAAGTTTAAAAGCTCTAGGACTGGTCTGGGCTGCCTCCTTTGCAGAAATGGCTTTAGTGACACCTCTCATGTCAGTTAATCTCAGATAAATGAAAAAAAATTCTGGTCGTGCATCTTTGCATCTTCTCTATGTATCTAATGAAACCTGTGTCATTTGGGGAAATGTTCCATCTACAATTACCAAAGCTTCACAGTTTTTGGGCAAAAAGTTTTGTAGAAAGGGAAATTGTAAAAACAACTTGTGTGGTTGAAAGCTTCATGATAAATACTGAGATCTTGGAAATGTAATTTAGTAGTTAGTCTATTTTAATCAGGAAGAGTGAGTGTGAAAGGCTTAGTCCTGAGCTAATACAGCTCAACAAGTTAGGGAATTAGAGTTGTAATGCCCTGTGGCATCCCAGCTGTCTGCTGTGGTAAAGCCCATAAAGCTATAGGCTTTATTAGTACCTCATTTTCCTCATTGTTTACTGTCACTCTTATCTAAATGGCAGTCATTTGTTCAACCTTGGGCATAGAATCCCACCAACCAAGAGGAAGGACAAATCATAGGAAATCTTTTCTTTGCGCCATCCTTAAGAGAGAGCTTAAGGCCTGATTATGCTTTGCTGCCTTCTTTCTGCTCGTTTTTCCCCTATACTTTGGGAAATGCCCCAGTGTGTGTTTCTGTGACTGCTCATAGGTGGGTACAGTTTGTTCCTTTTGCATAACTGCTTCTGTAGAACTCTCCTTGACCTCTGATGGGTTCAGTTTTCCCATACAGATGAGCTCACATCAGTTCCTTTTTCAAGGGATTATACAGTCCAGCTGCATTTGAAGTTGTTTGCTGTATCAGGTTCCTGTACTGATGACTGATGTGTGTATTGACATAGGAAATGCCACTCCTCTTGGCATGATCAAGTTTCTTGTCCTTGGCCACATTAAATCTTTGTGTAACTCCACTGTTGAAAATCTCTGGGTGAATGTATCAGAACGTGTCCTGTTCACAAGGAACTCTTTCAATGGTTTAATTTCTGCTGAAATTACTTATTCTGGCTTTAATTGTTATTTGTGCTAGTATATCTCTGCTAAGCTCAAGTGTGCTTCATTAGAGTAAGCAGAAATAGAGCTAATTAATTTTTTCTTCCTCTAGCCTGTGCAGTGACAAAGTGGAAAAAAAGAGAAAAGAACCAATAACAAAACCCCCAACTATCAATTTTCGTACTCCTGTGATCAAATTGGCAGTCCAAGGGCAACAAGGCTCAGAGCTGACATGGTGTTAGGAGGAGACCAAACCTGGGTGTTAGCACTCTGGCTGATGAAGTCTTCTCTTACTGATGACAAAGGCTTTTAAACTGAAATGCAGTTTGTTTCACTTTTCTTCAAAAGTGATCAAGATTTAAGAGAAGGCCATAGTAAAGGAGCCAAAGTTGCTTCACGGTAAAAATGGAATCAGATAAACACATGCTGATTTCAAATTTTTATAAAATTCATTTACGTCCTTCTAATTAAATAAATTAGTTCACATCTTGTGCTATTAAAAAGAATATAAGCTGAAAACTCTCTTATCCTTGGATATTAATTCATGGAGAAGATTTTTGACACTGCTTTCCTGTAATACACCTCTTCAATGATCAGTATGTAGAGACATTTCCTTTTCATTCTGCTGTGAGCTTGTCTTTTAGTGCCAGAATTTCCATTTCTCATTTCCTTCTTTTATCATTGCATCACAGAATGAATGGTGAGAGGCTGACTGCACAAAAAAAGGTCTGGAATTTATTATTAATACTAAAAACAATTTCTTCATGTTTTTGAGTTTAGTAATGCAACGGAATTATCTTGAATATTGCAGCAGCTCAGAATTCCTGGTATAATGGTTCATTAAGGAAAGGACAAGATGGCTGTTCTTCAGGTGATTGACAAATCCATTTACTTTGGCTGCTACAGTCTGCAGTCTTACCTTTTCAGCAAACCACAGAATGTCCTCATGGGTATAGAAAATAGGAAGATAAAATATTGAGCTGTGCCAGTCAGAAATGTGAGGAGAACCTGGGGCCTTTCCATGCCACATATGCCTTTTCCTTTAAGATAGGTGGTACAGCATTAGAATAGTGTATCATTAGATATATAAATAACAAATCAGAAAAATGTAAATCTGTAATAGTAGAAAACACTGTTCTGCTGTGTTTTGCTCCTGGACACTGCATTATCTGCCAACTATTGTTGGGCTTTTTGGTCACAGGACTAGTCTAGAACTTGTCTGTAAAACCACTGTAGATATCTGGTCTGCAGGACCAACTGAACAGGTCTGCTCCTACCTCACATTACTAAAGCTGCCTTCTACCCATCACAGGTCAGACTGGCACTGGAGCTGCTCCCTGCAGCAGGCGAATCCCCCTCTCACAGGAGTCTCCTGGTCTATAGGGTTTCTCACTTGCTGTCTCCCTCTCGCTGCCCCAGGCTGCACCCCAGCAGCTTTTCCACTCTGAGCAGGTCCAGTTGCAGTCAGGATGAAGTGCTCCCCTTTCCCAGGCAAACAGGCAGCTGTTCTTCATCTGGCCACATTCCTGTTTAACAGAATGCTCAATATGCCTCTCCTTAGGTGAACCCAGGGTTCAAATGTTACTGCCCTGGAAGCACTGTAGTTAATGAGCATGGTCAGCAGATATCCCAGTGTTAAGGGGAAAAATATGATTTTGCATGCACCTGTTTCTAGGCATGACAAAAATGGGAATAATGGAGCTTTCTTTGCAAAAACATTATGGGATGAAGAGGGGGTTTGGACCTATACAACTATCTTCCAAAATATGGCATTACCATATACTAGTGTGGCAACACCCCTGAACAGAACAGTGGGGAGCAATGACTAACATCTCTGCCTATAAAAAAAGGGACTGGAAATCAGTCAACCTGAAAGGTTAGAAACTGCTGATTTTTCTTATACAAGCTTCCATAAAATAACATTATATCAGAGGCCTTATTGGGAAACCTGGATATTTCATTGTATCTGGGGAAATGAGTGAGCAGCTGAAAAGAAAAGCACATCTGAACAAACAGAGGATTGCACAGCTGGATCCTCTAACACAAGGACCCAAACTGCAGCTTTAAGTTACGTGCTTCTTCTGTGAAGTTCAGCTTTGATGCTGGTGTGAAGTGACTGATCAAAAGTAGAACTTGTATAGGGGCTTTAATTTAGGTCAACAGCAAGGAAATAAATAAATTCAAGAGATGTTAAGGCTGACCCCACTGGGTCATTTAGGCTCACTGGCATTCTCATACTCAGTGACTTTCTGTCTCAGATGTTATGATAACATTCTCATTATCTTGTTTACTGAAACAAATGGAATCGTCGGTGAAGATACAGTTTTCTTTTCTAATTTAGCATTTAAAATGTCAGTATTAAAATGCTTTAAAGCCAACACTAGAGGACAAGAAGTGTCATGGCAACATAAAAAGCATGCTGGCAATGGCAAAGTGTTGAACTGTTTAAACTGTCACAGACATGTTTTTTTTTTTTCACATCAAGGTGCTGTCATATGAAGGGTAATGCCCTGCTTTTCAAATTCCCAGTCAGGACTGTCTCACCCAGAGGGTGTGTCTGCTAGCTCTTTTCTGGAAATGGTAGCTGGGTGCAACTGCATTGAAAACTGATCCTGAGAGCTGCGTGGTCCACAGACATTCCGTGTTCCCCATTGTCTGGCTGCCAGTACCCCTGAACAACTCCAGTGAACATCATAAGTAGCAACTTTTGCTGACAGTGGAACCAGGGTAGAAAAATGTACTGGTGTTTCTTTTTTTGATAAAAGTTTGCTAGGCTTGTTCTTAGCAGGAGCATTGAAGGTAACTGAAAAATAGGTATGAGATCTTTGGATTGCAGTGTTAAATTTGAAAGGACTTGAAGTAGAAGTTTTCCTGGTAGTTAGACTTAGTCCCAGTACAATCAGGTCATTCTACATTCAGGTCAATCTATAAGCAGCTTTGTGAAGTGAAGATTCCTGTTAAGAGAGAAAGGGAGCAGGTTAAAAAAGAGGGGGAGTAATCAAAGACTGTAGCAGGGGGAAGAGAGAGGTGGCTCATGAATGCTTAGGAGGAGGGATGAAATTCTATTAAGAGGGGAAATTCTCAAAAAGGGAGACAGAAAAGGAGAAGAAACACTGAATGGAAAGGACAAGAGAGACTGGAGGGCAGCAGGAATGATCCTAGAACCCAGAGACTAGAAGGGAGAAGATGAACGGGAATCCAGCTGAGCAGCCCTAAAAACCAAAAGGACAAGAGCATTCAGAGTGTAAATATGAAAAAATTTTAAGCATTGAAGGGGATTTGTGAACTCTGGCATATTTCTGTGCTCCACATAAGCTATACCCAAGTCAAAAAAACAAGGCCAGCATTGTCCTGCATCTCATGTTCCTATGTATTGCTGTAGAATGTGTCTCCTTCCTCCACACTGTCTCATCTACACAGCTCGTTACAGCTGAGGCATCTTTTTACAGCTGGTGTGAAGGCACCATGCTGAGGTGTTGGTGTTCACTGGGATAATTTGGCATTTTGGAAAAAAAAGGAGAAATTATATAGAGAGGGATAGTGTATGAAATATGTATGTATATGGTATAGATAAAGACATTTTTAGCTCTCCACCAGTTATTTACAATGAGATCTTACCATGATCTTTCAATATTTCACACTGTAGACTGGATGAAGCAGCTCTTCAGAAGAACTGAAAAATATACTTATATAGAGGAATAATTTAGTATCCTAAAGCAACACGACTGGTGTAGAATACATTAGGAGGTACAGGCTTTGTGAAAGTAGTTGTTTTTACACTCTGCATTGTATCCATAGTTACTAATACATACAGCTAATATCTGTAAGCCATGTATTTGTGCTTCTTTGAGTAGGGGTTGTTCCCCCAGTTTGAAGGGTATTTTTAATTGGATTATGCAGACTCTGGCTATAATATGAAGCAGAAATTGGAATGAAGATTTCATAGAATCATAGAATATGCTGAGTTGGAAGGGACCCATTATAAGAATTGAGTCCAACTCCTGGCCATGCGCAGGATTCTCCAAGAGTCACACCATGTGCCTGAGAACATTGTCCAAGCACTTACTGACCTCTGTCAGGCTGGTGCTGTGACCACTGCCCTGAGGAGCTGTTCCAGTGCTCAGCCATGTGTGGGGTGAAGAGCCTTTTCCTGATACCAACCTCAACCTCCCCTGACACAGCTTCAGTCCATTGCCTTGGGTTCTGCCAGTGGCCAAGAGAGTGAAGAGATCAGTGTCTGCCTCTCTTCTTCCCCTCACGAGGATGTTGAAGACCACAATGCTGTCTCCCCTCAGTCTCCTCTTCTCTGGGCTGAACCTATGACTCTGTTTATTCTCTTAAATCTTTATTATTCTCATTAAGTGAAAAGATAAAGACTCAAGAATCTCTCATAATAAACCAAATTAAGCCATGTCACTGGAGACTACTGATAGCTGGTTTTGTAGTTTATGTGTTTAAAACCCTACAGCACTTAATCCCTGCAAGCCTTTTCCTCATTGTACATCTGCAGGTTTTGGATTACTTAACCTTTTATTGCATACAAATCATGCCAAACCATCTCAGAAAAATATGCTGAAGACCAAGCCAGGGCACTACCTTATAAGGCATTTCATAGCAGTTCCAACATGTGTCACAGAACACAGCTGTGAGCACAGAGTGCTTTCCGCTCATCATCATAGTACGTGAGTCAAATCTGCAATGCCATGGGAGAGGAGCTACTTCTTAAAATGTGCATGAAATTAAAAGGGATTTGAGAGAAACTGTCCTCTAAAAATGGAGCTATTTCTTTGTCACTGTGAAGATCATTTAACTAGTTTCATTTGTAGCAAAACCAAAAACCGTACACCTCCCCCTCCAGTGCATTATATGTATGGCAATCAAATAGGTTAAGTTTTTTAAAAGGCACAAATAACTTATGCCCTTAAGGTGTCTGTAACTGAGGTGCTTGATTCAGCCATTAGTGTGGGGTCAGCTGCACAATTCGGACCTCAGTTAGTACATCCCCAAAATATGTGAAGAATTTGGGACTGGAATTTAAGTTTCAGCCCCTTTCAAATTTACCATTTCTCAGAAAAGTGAGGAAGGAGTCATGTACTACAGGGTGAAAAGAATTCTTTGGGATTGGAAGCCTCTGAAGTTAACAATAGTCTTTTCCCAGTTATTTCTTCAATGAGTTTTGAACCAGACCATTTCATAGTCTTTTGACATTATTTATGGCTTTCTGGTAAAAACACAACATAACAGAAATGTGATACCACTGGCAACATGCTGAGAGTAATGCAGTAAGCACAGGGTTAGGTGAGGCTCCTTTCTGAATGGTTTTAAGAACCATTCCCAGCAGAAACCATGGGAATCTGATATGAAAACTGGAGTGCTTTCTGCAGAACAATAATTATTAACAGATTTTTGCAATACAGAATATGTGTGGTGAGTTCCAAAAGAAGACAGACTTGGCAAAGAGCTGAAACTTTAACTAGTAATTGTTACCATCTCCTTCCTACCATTGCCTCCCACACCAACCGCTAAAAGCTAAATTTCTTTGTGGGAGCTCGGGGATTTTTTTTTTTTTTGGAAACTACTTGATATACTTGCATTTTTGTAAGTTTTAACAAGTGCTATTTGAACCAGTCATGTGTTCCAGATGTTGCTAATTCCTTGAGGAAGATCTCCCTCTGAAAGCGGCTGATAAATTTTGTTGTTTTTTTTAAAAAAAAAGTAGGAATTAGACTATTTATAGCTCTAGTGACTAAGCATATAGATGGCAATACTCATATGTGAGAGGAATCTCGTGGTGTGAGACCATCTGGTGCTCTATGAAGGAGGCCAAAGGCAGTTTCCAGTACACATCTGTAGGCCATCAGGTCATGCATTTCCCTTCCAGAAAGAAGAGCTGCTTTCCTAAGAACTGCATGAGGCTTCATTTCAGAAATGAATGTTATGTTATGTTATGTTATTAGATTGCTATCCACATAGGATGTTTTGTCTATCTGGCAGCACAGAGTTTAAAAATGGGGCTTACTTCTTCAAAAAAAGGTTTAGAACTGAGTGAATTTGTATATGCTCTTAAAATGTAGTGCAAATTAATATTAGAGGTATATTCCTTGCATCTATTGCATAAAGTCAATAGATGTTGCAGCTCTTGATGTAAGTCTGTTAGAGATAACCTATTAGAGATTAATACAGTCTAAAAAATTGATTATTTTGGTTTCATAACACTAGAGGAAGACATGGAATGTGAGGTTTCCATTCCTTTCCCTTCATCTAACTAGGTTTTCATTGCTTTAGCTTTTTACTTTTAGTTGGATCTGCTAGATCTTATTTTGAAAGGCCAAGTGGAACAAATTACGTAAGAAATAATGTATTTTCCAACTCTGAATGCAGGACTTATAAACAAGCAGTAGTAGGAATGGTCATCAAATTTCTATCAGATAAGTTTTCACTAGTAAACTGTGATTTGTTTAAATGTGTAATTGGCAAAGAAAAGAAAAAATTTTAAAGGGCTTCCGATACCATGCAGTGCCTTATTAGACAGCCTTGTCTGCTTCCTTTCTAACTCATTCAGCTTGCTGCTGTGGAGCCTTGGCTTTCAAAACTTCACATCTGGGGAATATCTGCAGTCTGTTTCAGGATTGGAGATTGCTAAACTACCAAAAATGTCTTACTGGTTTTAGTTCCCAAGCATGAACTTCCTCCTTCAGGTGTGGAGAAGGATCTCCTGGTCCCTGGGACTCAACTTCTCAGCTGATCATGCTTTCATAGGGGTGAAAAACCATAGCTAATCCTGCACTCTCATTTGCTCCATCATAAAATTGGCATGCACTCCCCAGTATTTCTTCTGGGTATTCTGTTTTTCTTTGATTCTTTTAGGTGTACAATAGAAATGTCAGAAACATTCATCAAGTGGCAATGCTTACGCCCTCTCAAAAATTGGGGGGGAAGAAAGTTACCTTTCCACTTAATTTCTTTTTTTCTTGTTTTTGAATTCTAGATAGTGTTGGTGGAGATCAAAATCTACTTACAAAAAAGTAAAACCTGTGGGAAAAAGTTGCACCTTTATTTTACTCCTTTTAAACAGTACTATTTAAACTACTGGACAGGTTTTATAGCAAAATTGCTGTATTTTTATGCTGTGAAACCGATTAGAACAACAAGTTGGAGTTTGTATTTTAGCATGGGTATAATTCTGTGTCTCAAGGGGGGAAGAAAGAAAGGGCAAAAATCAGTTTGCTTTCAGGTACTTCCTTTGAAGGGTTGAAATTTATTACTTTATGGAATATGATTTGCAACGAAAATGTTACAATCTTTTCCCCTAAGCCCTTTGGAAACTCTAAGCAGCTCTATCAGATAGACAGCCATCTTAGATGAAGTTAACACCTCCTGTATGTGTATTTCTGTTGCACAGATATTTTATACAAACCTGTATTTCTTTCCTTCTTATCACATGAAATGGAGGAGAAGATGTTATGACTCTAATAATCATCATCTGCAAGCAATATGCTGAAGGAAAAGGATGCCAGGGTTGCATTCCAGTGCTGTTTCTGGCCTGTGAGCACTATTCCAATCAAAATACTGTCAGAGAACCCAGTTCTATTATGTATGTATTCATTGGAATAAGGAATAAGTTCCCATTGTGCCATTGAACTCCACAGTCTATTCAAAACTTTTTAGTAATAAATTAAAAAGCAGTAGAATGCTGAGAAATACCAGAAATTAAGTAACTCTTACCTGTGACAAAGAAATTACATGCATGTCTTGAAAGAGTTATGTACAGGTTTTTCTCAGTGAGTTTACACTCAGTGCATTACACACACATAGTAAAAGGAGGAATTAATTATGTCAGCCACTGAGTAGCAACTAAAATCCCACAGGAGTAAGAACACCATTCAGGAGCACCCATCTACAGAGTAAACTCTAGAATGCTCTATGATTTGCTTTGTATCTTGCCAAGTGCATCTATACAGGTCTTCTCTACACTGTGGTGAACTCTCTGCTTTTGCATTGCAAGAAAATCACCTGATGGTTTCATGTTCATTGAAACCATCCCAAAAATTTCCTTTGTTGCTTAATAGAACAGGAGAGTCCAGTGAAAATCTTACCTGACCTAAAGAGGGCTTATCTTAATTCTTGATGAAATGCAGTTTAATAGGCTTTACCTCACCTGTTTTGTCTGCTCATGCCTGACTTGACATTTAGGAAAGCTGATGTGGAGATGCCTCGTAAGTTTGTGCATTCTGCAAAAGTTCTGCTCCATCCATGAAATCTTTGTTAGAGACCATCAAGGTATATCAATTGTCTGTAAATCAGTTTCTAAAATATTACTGGGACTGTCTAAACAGACTGAGCCTGTCAGGGCCTAGAACATGCAGCAAGTAGCTCTGAATTCTGGCACCAGTGTCATCTGTTTGCCAGTGTCATCATGGTTATACAATACCATGGGTTCCTGGGCCCCTCTAGTGTTTCATCCATCCAGGATGTTGAGTAAACATTAGCTCTGGATGCTGCATTTACTACCAAAGACAAAAGAACAAACAGACCCTCTGATCATATTCCCAGAAGGACTCCAGTGTTTTGTTGGGCTGCCTTCCACATAGCCATTCAAATGGTGAAAAGCCCAAAGAACATATTGTTTCTTTTTAGGTGCTTTCAATTCCCTGTCCACTGTGTTGGGGATTTTCATCCCCAGGAAACCTCAGAATAAAGGGAGCAAATCAACCATCTGCTGAACAGCTTGTGCAAAACACAAGGTTCTCTGACCTTGGACAAAATCTGTCTTGATTCCGGACAGTCTCACACAGTCACAGAGGGTTTGCAGGAGTGATCTGCTTCCCAAGACATTTCCCCTGGGCTTTGGTACTACACTGCACTCCAAGGCTTTTTATTCCCCCCTCAGGTTCCTTTGGGCTACACACATCTCTCGCTGTCTCAGCAGGATACTGGCTAATAATCAACAAGTGAGTGTCAGAAGGACAGTATTTTTCCATTGAATGTTCCAGGACTCTTCAGGAGCCAGGCCCATGCAGCCCAGACTTAGGTCTATACTACTGGGTATCACAGTTGCTTAGTCACAGTTAATACCTTACCTGTCTTCCTGTGCATAGGCTAGAAATGTACATCATCACAGAGGCAGCCAGCATACATAAACAGACCTGACAAACAGCATTATCTGGTGGGTCTTCCCTAGGCTCTGAAATACAGAATGAGATGCCACATGAAGAGGCAGCCTCTGATTTTGTCATCTCCTGATAACAAGACAAGAAAAGACCTCTATTTTCATCCATGTTCCTCTTGAAACTGGTAAGTCTTCCTGTTGCCTGACAACATTTAGGATAACTTAAGCCAAACTGTGCCAAAAAAGGTTAACATTTGGGTTTGCACCCTACAAGATGATGTGCTCTCCCAGCTCTCAGTTGGTAGCCCAGTACCATTTTCAAGTACTTTTTTATCAGATATTTTGACTTTTGCAGCTGAAATACAAATCACTAGTGGTACTAAGTTCTATCTCAAAGATACATCAAAAGTTGTTTTAATTTGCCTTACACCGTATCACTTTTGCAATATGCCTCAGTTTTCAGTCTCCATATACATACAGAACTCTGAACTACGAGGCTGCTGCTCAGGGCTGGATTTCTTCACCAGCACTAGGTTTTCTTACCTGGGCCAATGTTATTTGGATAGGCTGCATAGGGATATCTGCAGTGCTTCACCACCCTGCACCTCATAGTCACTGTGTGGCATTTCCAGTAACAGAGAAATCCATCTGGATGGCATTCCTTTGCAAGTTACTGAACTCAAAACTTTTTGCAGTGACTTCTGGGTTGGCTTTACTTCATTTTTAAGAGGACTTCCATATTTCCTGTAACATCTCCCAGTGCACAGCAGGTACTCAGGTCTTGTGGGTTCACAGAAAAGAGAAAAAAATTGCTCCCTAGAATTGCTGCTTCCATAAGTGCAGTGTTAGGCAAGACATTGCTATAATTGCTAACAGGACCAATTTTCCTGTATTTTCTGTTGGATATTTTACTGCCCATTCTGGAATCATGTGTTCTCACAGCTGTGTTGTTCATGTTTTCCATTGCAGCCAGGTAACCCAACCCAAGCAATGTTCATCACAGCTCCAGCAGAAAACTTTTCTGCCCTTATTGCTAGTCAGATCACAAAGAATGAAGTGATTCAGCTGACTGCATGAAAAAAATAAATAATCTTCTTAAGCACAAATGGCCTTTAGCCAATCTCGGGTCTAATACAAAGGGAACAAGCCTCAGTGCCTGACCCTATATCCAGCACCTCTAGCACTGCTACTGCTATAGGGGAAGGTGCCATCCCTGAGGACTGGGACCTTAGCCAGCACTTGGCAGTGTCTGTGTGCTGCTCCTGTCACATCAGCCTCTCCACTCTATCACATTTGGAGAGGTCCCCTATGCCCTGCTGAAATCTCACAGTTACAGTGCCCTGGTTACTTAACTTTTCATGTGTGAAGGAAATATTTTGAAATCTCAGGTGTTAATACATTTAATAGTGGACATAACTGTATAAACTTTGCTTGTTAAAGACAGGTCTCCCATATATACAATAAGGCAAACAAGCAATAAAAGCTGTCTAGTAATGAAAAAATGATGATAGATGGCTGAAGTGACATGTGTAACTGCAGTCTATTGTAACAGTTCCAAAAATCAAGAACAGGTTCCTTCTTTTCCAAAATAGAGTTGTCTTTGAGTATAAACTTTTAATTAAACAACTGATTGCATCATATTGAGCATAAAAATGGATTTTTAGTCAAAAGAAAATTTCTATTTTACTCACATGGTTATCAGTCTTATTAATATTTACATATATACACATAATTTAATATGTAAATATCCAAACTATTCTTTTAAAAACAGGCTTTAGTAAGTGTGCATTTATTTTAAGTGGTTTCATTAATTCATTTGTTACTTCTGTTGGTTTCTCTCACATTAATTTTAAATGTGTGTAGGTGAGCACATGTTTAGAACAGTGCACCAAATATGGGTTCACACAGAGCCATTGAACACAGTTGGCATTTCTTGTTTCCAACAAATAGTTTTCAATTTTCCCAGGACATTCTACCTCCTCCTTGCAGAGTGGTTTGGCCACGATTTCTAATTATGTGAGTCAGATGTTCTTCCTTTTCCATAGCCTCCCACTTTTGTATCAATCTTTTCCAGATTCATGAAGCAGAGAAATATAAAGCATTTGAGAACTGAGTGATGTAATGAAAGATTCTAAATTTTAAAAAACAGTAGTCTTTCAATCTCGGAGAATAAACTGACTAGTTTGTGAATTGAAAGTGTAAAACTACCAAAAAGCAAACAGATATTTTCTGATACAAAGAGATTTTTGTTCTGTAAATAAGAATTTTAATTTAATAACTTTCCAGTCATCTTCTTGGCATAGATTTTTAAGCCACAGATGAGACATTTAATTATTTTTTTCTATTCCCTAGCACACAGAATTCCAGTTTAAAAAAAAAAGTAACTCTAATGAGTCCCTTGCATCAAATAGGCAGAGTTGAGGGGCCAGCAGTGAAGCCAGATGAATGTTTCTTTTCCCACACTGGTGGAAGCAAAAGCTTAATTACAGAAAAATTATGATGGCAGAATGTATTTCCCCTAATATTCCCCTAATGCAGTAAGTGTTTGGATAAAAGAAATCTGAACAAAGCAATTTGATCCCTTCTTCTGCTGGCTATAGGGCAAGTACCTCATCTTGTTAGTTTCTTAGAAATCCATCTAGTCTGGCCACAATTAGGTAGATCAAATCAGTGCCAGGAATGTAATGATTTATTGCAGATTTATTGCAAAAAGAAACCAGATAAGTAATTAGGGGAAAGTGCGCTGGCAGAAATTTTTGTAAAAGGAGGAGTTTGGCATCCAGTGACATTTTGTTTTCAATTTCTTAAAATATGCCATCCAAGCAGGGACTTGGACAGAGGTAAGTGGTACTGCAGAAAAAAATAGTCTGGCTTCTGACCTGTTATGCCTGTCCCTGTTCTAATGAGGAACTCTGGAACTCTTCATTCAGAAACTCAAAAAGCAACAGCGAGCAGTGGAGAGCATGACACTGCCTCAGGGAGCCCCATCATCAGGCTAATGACAGACATCTGTCTCAAATTAAATAAACATGCTGGAAATGAATGAAGACAGATGTTTTTTAAAGTCAAATATATGGCTGAAATCTTTCCAAACTCATAGGAACTTTGCTCTTAATGTGTGATTCCTGTGTACTCAGAACTGTGCCAGAGGCCTCCCACTCCAACAGTCCATTCCAAGACCCTACAGGAAGACATTAAATACTGAATTTCTTATTCTTCCAGAGTATTTGGAAATAACAAATTTCAAAACAAAATCTATTGAAAGTTGTGAAGTATTTATACAGAAAGATCTCTTTATTTGGGAACATGTATGAAACAGCTCTCTATCCCTGTTTTGGTATGTAGCCTACCTTTCCTCTGCCAAAGGAAATACAAGTCCCAAGTCCAAGTGAGCTGGGAGCCTGATGTGCCCTAGGTACCTGTGTTGCTTAAGACAGGTTTGGTAACATCTTCTGGTAAGGCACTTGTGTGTGAAAGATTAAATCATGAAATAGCATGGCACCCTGGCTGGCAGCTGACACTGCTGCAAGGCATCAGGAGATGTGCACTGGCAGGCTTGGGCTGAGCAGGCATAGCTGAGCTTGTGTTCAGGGAGTCTGGATGCAAAGTTTAATTATGAAGACACGCTCATGTTTAAACCACTATATAAGCAAAGCTGTCAAAGTGTAGTCTGAATATGTGGGTAAATGTTGATACCTAACAGATGTCACTTCAGGCGAAGTCAACATAATTCCCACCAGAAAAACCTGTGCAAAAAGCTCACAAAAACAGATTCATGCCTTCAAAGTCATCAAGACTAGACCTTCTCAAAGCAAATCTCCAAGCTGAGAGTTCACTGTATCTATGACATTTTCATTGGCAAAAATGTACTGGACGATTGTGATTATCACAATACTGCATAAATACAGACATTCTGTAAGTATTCAGGCTCCAGAATGTCTAGCATGTAGATAGTCTCAAGCATTACCTGAAATAATGCTCAGAAATGAACAGAGAGAATAAACGCCATGCATTCTTTACGGTGTGCATCATCAGGCAAACAGACACATATCTTACACCATCACTACTAAACCACATTGTTTAAAAATTTAGTAGCTTAGGAAAGAGTACTTGAAATATGACAATCTCAATTTTAAGAGATGACTGTGCTAAACTAATCCATATTAGTATTGTGTTAGTTGTACTATCTCATACCATAGTTGCATATGCTACAAAAAGGATTTAACAACCTAAACCAGAGACTTATGACTTCTGACCATCATCTAAACCAAAGGCAAATTCTTTGAGAAATACTGTGCTTATGTTATTTCAATCTCAAGTAAAAGCAAATATGACTGTCAGAAATGCTTTGGGAACAATAACCACTTTTCACAAAGTGATCATCATGGTTTTGAAATCTAGGTAGGTTCCAAGAGTTTAAAGATTAATATCTACTCTGCACTTAAGATCACCACCAAGTTTCAAGCTTTTAGCTGTCACTGCCTCTGAACCCAATCTAATTATCTTCAAGAAGTTCAGCACTCTAGTAATTATTGATAATATTCCATAAAGGACTTCCTCCCTGTGGTAGTGTATAGAAGGAAATGATGAGATGTACGGGTATTTAGTATTCTTTCCCTACTACCAGACCACTAACAAGGAACAGGTGTTTATATTTGTTCTTAGATTTCAAGGTATTTTGGAGAAAGCAAACCAAAGTAATTATACTGACAACACTATCTTTTTTTCATCTGAAAAACACTATAAAAGGAAGGTAGAGGTCTAGGTGGTACTGCCTTTCATTCTCAGACAAACTGGGTCATGGAGACCTAAGTGCCTTGGAAAAAGACACCTGCAAACTATCTGTCAACTCTGCTGACAGCTACGATGCTTTTGTTTATAGGTACAAACATATCTTTATATTGCTGTAAGGATAAGTCAAATCTGTTTCCATATTAGCTCAGCTCAAAAGTAGCTGTGAGAGCCATGATCTTTTCTCACAGTTTTGTAAAATGTCCCATAAAATAGAAATACTATTTGATTGACTGTAGCGACACACCAAAGAAAGTGGCATAAAGTCATGTGCATAATAAGCAAAACTTCTGGGTCAGTGGAGAAAAGCCCTTGGCAAAGGGATTGAAATCCACAAATACGTGTTGATGGGGAGATTAGACAAAGTTCCTCTCAGTAAGATAATGGCTAAAAGTTACATGACTTCAAAAAAGAAAAGTGCGTTCTCTTATTGCCACAGCTGAATATATCCCAGATTTAGCTAGTTTCATATTCTAATAATTGAGATTTCACTGCATTTTTTGATAAATGTTAGAAAAATTAGGTTTGTCTTTTTATAAACACATTCCAGTGTGTTTAGAGGTTATGTACTAGATAGTATGCGATCCACAGCTTCCACATCTCACTATGTTTCTGGACATCTTTAGTCATGGAACTGTTTAACCAACTAAAGAAATAAGACCACTGGAAGATCACTGATTGTACAAATTCTTTTTGTTACACTAAGATCTGTTTCTGAGGTAAACATGATGTTCTAGTGTCCAAAAACAACTGCTGTGGTTATGTCAATATTCATTTGTGAATCGGCATGAATGGATTTTTAAAACCCCAACTTTCACTTTACTGTGCTTTATCAACTTTGATAGGAATTTAGAGTTCACAAGGAATGAAGAACTAAGATATGGTAAGTTTTTAGTAAGGTAGGTAGAGGGCAGCTTCTCCCTTTTGATTTAATTTTTATTTTTCTTCATAAAGTTTTATTTTTCATGACACAAAATTAACTAAACTCTAAAATATATCTCTAATGTAGTTTGGTTGTTCAATCCTTTAAGTGTAAGATATTATATGCAGATTATGGGACATATGAATTGTAACACTCAGAAATATCACATTTTGTATCATGTATAGAGCAGTGTGTGTATGTATTTATACATATATACAAACATATGTTTGCCACATACATATGTGTATGTGTAAATATGCATGCACTACATAAGGGAAAAAGCTCAATTAGGAATTACAGCTCTTCTTTCTAAAGAAGGATTACTGCTCAGTGCTGAGGAATGTAACAGTCCTATTCATAGCAATTTCTGACACAGCGTTTAGTATAACCATACACAGACACAACAAGCGAAAGAACTGGAAAATATTTGTCTAGTTATTAAGTGCTAATAAAGCTGATAATGAGCACAACTGCCACAGACATTATGCAACATGGAGTAGTAAGGTCTGTTTATAAAGGATGTGGTTTGAAAGAGATAGAGTAGAATTTTTTTTAAGGGATAGCATTACTCAGCAAGTTTCATATGTTGGAGTCAACTCTTTCATTTCTCTAGGGATTTTAAAGGCTAAATTTTAGCTTGTCATAGGGAGTATATAATTCATGTTTGTTTTTTAAATTAGGGAAAGGACATCTTCTGGAGGAAAAAAAATGCCATAATAGTAATAAAAGCAACAATAATGATGCCATGAACTATTTCAGTTCTGTAGTTTAAAATAATTTAGAAATGTAATTTCTCCCATGGCAGATGAGATATTAAAGGCAATCCTTCGGCTAAGTAGATGGAAAAGGGGAAAAGGAAATAATGACAAGCTGTTCAAACAACTTTGCGACAAAGAAAAAATGTATCATCAGGCTGCAGTCTCCCGCCTTTGTCTGTGGTGCACTGAAGACAGTTTTTGGCCCCTCAGACTTGTTGTTGCCACTTGCCACAAATCACTGTAGACAGCAGCCCATGTTTTGCCAAGTGTTTGCAGGGAGGTTCATGGGACAGCGCATGTTACCGCTTGCTCTGCGTGAGTTCTTGCTTTCTCCTTCCTCTTTATCACTGTGCGGGCACAGAACCAAGGTCTGGGCATTTCGACACTCCGCAGCCTCTCGGCTGTTCTGTGTTCTCACCGCCCCGGCCGCCCCGCCTGAGCCTGTCCTGTGCCGGCCACCGGCGCTGCCGGGCCCCGGGGCTGGGGCAGCCCCGAGCTGCAGAGCCGCTGCCGGCCGCTGCCTTCTCTGTAGCCCTGCCAGGGACTCGCTGCCATTCTGGCCCATCCTGGGGGCCCTCCTCAGCCGAAGCCCCGCACCTCCGTGCCTGCCCCACATCTGAAGTGGTGCCATGAGCTGCGCCTCCTCATTATGCTCAAGGTTCATTCCCATGTTCCTCCCTTGCCCCAGGTCTCACTCCTTCGTCCCTGCCTTGTCCCTGGCGCCCTGCCCTGCCATCTGCCTTCTTACCACACCTGCTTCAAGCCACCCTCCCAGCCCCTAAGCTTTACCCCACATGTTTACTGTGCTTCCAAAGCAGCACGGGGCCGGTGCTGCCCTGCCTGTCCAACCAGCCCTGTCAGCCCCAAAGCTCTGTCCTGCTCCCCCTGGCACCGCACGCTCCCAGTGCTGCAGGTTCCGTGTCTCCTGGCTCCTGTCCACAAACCGTGAGCTCAGTCCCACTGTCCTGTGCCATGACTGCTCGGTGGCACACAAAACTGAACACAGATACTGTCCAAATGTCACTAATTTGTGAAGTTATTCTCAAATAACTTCAATATTCTCTTAAGATGAACACTGAGTTTATGCTTTACTGAGTGTAGAAATCTATCTGTAAATCTGTCCAGCATGAAATGAGATGCAGGACAAGATTTCAAGTATGACAATGCTCAGATGGTTCCTGGGATGGCAGGTCTCTGCACTGGCCTGGTGTGACTCACTCTCTGTATCTTCTGTAGCTGACTTCACATGATTAAGTGTTTTCCGTATTTTACTTTTTATGTCCTGATCTTCTTAGACTGAGTCCATGGAGAATTTTGGTTATTGTTATTCCTAAACTACAAAAACTCTTAAGCTACAAGAGATTTATCTTTCTTTCTCCTTACCATTATGGCATTAAGTAAATTTGACATATTTTTCCTAATTGTCTTTCCCTTTCTTTCCTGTCTGCTTAAGTAAATGAAAGTGTGAAGAATGAAGTCCTTTCTAGTTTCAGATTTGACATCCTAACCAAGAGTTCTCAAATACTATCTAAGCACATATGTTTTTGATCATCAGAAGAAAACAAAAACATCTTTATTTCTGGCCATAGGATTTCTGACATATATAAAAAAAACAAATAGTTTGTACTCTCATCTTGTTTTGACATGTCCCTATGTTACTTTAAATTACTTATTTAAAATGAGGATTGACAAATTAATTATTAGGGCCTGAAGTGCTGTTCCTGTGGTGTCTGGATCCTTCTTAATAAATAGCCAGTTAGACTCTTAGAACTCAAATGCAAATCCACATCTCCTTCAAACTGTGAGACTCAGTTGGCAGAGGAGAGTTTCAGTTAAGTTTCAGACTATACAGACTTTGAGAGAGAGTAAATAATACATTTTTATTTTACCAAAAGATACATGGAGTGAAAATTTCCATTTTGTTTTAGTTTCATTAATGCATTGAGAACATTTTCATATTAACAGAAGTATTTGTGAATGTTTAACTCTTAAAATGCTTTGGCTACAGACTTATTAAAACGATGTAGATCCATATCAACTCACCCAGTAATGCAATAATCAGAATGGAGAACACCGTCACTGAAATGTATTTTCATCAAGTGAAACATTGACATTTTCATAGAGTTCTGAAAAAAATAAGAACCAGAATGCCAAAATACTGCATTTTGACATCATCAGAAAAAATTCCCCACATTGCAATATTCATGATTCTGAAACATTAATATCCATTTGCTTACATTTCAGATTGATTCAGTATGAAACAGTGTTTCCTTCAATGTCTTCAGAGAGCTGGAGTTTGAGGAGTTTTCATGTCCCCATTTTCTGCATTGTCTAGTAAAACATTTCAGTAAAAAAAGTCATTAAAATTCAGCACATGAAGATTTCAAAGGGCCTCATCTTTTGCAAGTTTCATCAGTTGCATCCTGCCAAAAACAGCACTGACTCTGACGCCAGGGATGAATCTGCAGCATCTGCAGTGAACTGAGTGCCATCAGGACTGTTTATAAACATGTGTTATTAGTTTGGAAAGACATTTTTGTCTTTGCGGGATAAATGCAACTTCTCAGAAGCCAGCATTACTTACATATGGTTCCTCAAGGCTTGCTTCTCATACTGTGTTCAGATAGCAATGTTCTGCAAATGGCAAAGCAGAAGATGGTTGTGATCATCCTTAGTGGGTGTCTGAAAAGAGGGCATATCTTCTGTTAGCACCACCTTCCCTATCTGGGACATCTTCTGTGTCTGGTTAAGTCAGTCAAGTCAATGGTTTGATATTGCTATGACTTTTTCATGGCTCCATATTTAATGTGATATAAACATTTTGTATTTACTGCTAATAATCATTCATCAAATTGTTATTTTTGGCAGTCATGATCTCCCCAGAGGAATAAACACTTGCGTTAAATTGGAAAAGGCTGGACTCTGTATAGTATAAGTGAAGGAGAGTTAATGACATCTCGTTTCCAGTTCTATGCGTTTACTTTATTTAAGACATCATCAGGGAAGATTGTTTGGAGCAGCTGCTTCCTAAAGTTTACACTTTAGAGATGATTGTTAAGTAAATATTTTGTAATGTGAAGATACTGCATAGCTCCTTCCTGCATTGTTTACAGACTTTCAGTCCCATTGACTTCAGACATTTTTACATTGTTTTCTACATCAGTCAACAGCTAACTGACAGAGGGAGTAAAATAATTACTGACAATTCTGGGAATGGAATAGCACTGTAACAGCAAATAGTAGAATGGGAAAGAAAAAGATTAGTAGCTTAATTCTAGGGAACATGAATAATCCACAGGATAATGACAGAACAACATTTTGACTACCAAAGAGATATCCTGCAAAAGTCCAAAACCTTGATCAGATCACCTTGGTCAACACTAAGAGGATGTCTGGCATCCTCTTAAAGTCTTAGAGCAGAACAATTAGCATAGCAAATGCATTTTGTACAGTTTGAGAAATGTATGCTCAGTTAGATTACCCAAAGTTACTAGGTTTTGGACCAGATGCTACGTTTTCAAAGCACAATGGCTTGGAGGACGTGGAGCACAATGAATCTTTCTGTTCCCTTTCAGAGAGGTGAAGACAGGTCCTGGAATATATTCTGGGGCCTCTTCTCTGTCTCATAAGGACCCTTGCAGCAGGGCAAACATTCGTCTTCTGCTGTGCCCCATCAATGCATGGATGAGCACACTGTTTAGTCTAGATTGGTGCTGGCTGCCTTTTCTGGTAAGGTGGCTGCTTGACTGAAATGGGGAAAAGCCATGATGTAACCCACTACTATTTGGTATTTCAAGGGAAGATAAATAAGTTCTAATTGTTGGGTAAGCACAGTGTTATTTATTGCTTTACAGTATTACAGCTTAACTGTTCTACACATATTAATGAAAAAATACAGGGAATACAGACATAATATGACTTTTGAGCCTGTAGGAGCCTGAGGGCAGTCTATGTCTGCTAGGAAGCAGTGACACAATTCTGCTAACTGCATGCACTGCTGTGCATATGTGAGATGGACAGAGGAATAATCTTTTTGCAGTCATTTTGCATTCTGTTGTCTTGCTGACCTGCAGTGGTGCCTCTCAGTAACAGGCCTGCCTAGGGTTCAGCTGGAAACGTAAGGATACGCACAAGGTTTATTTTTAATACTTTACTAAGTATATTTGTCCACTTCATCTCTTATTATAACTGGCTTCAGTCAATTGTAATTCTTGTAGAAATTCCAGCCTGGCAGTTCCAGAGACATTTCCTTTCTTTCCAATAGGCTGTAACTAGAGGGCTGCTCCAGTCTGAACCACCTGAACTCTGCAAGCCCCATTTGATGGAGCTGTGAATCACAGTGAGTCAGTCTCTATCACTCATTTTTCCTTTATCTACTTCTCATTTGTTTTCTCTTTTTCAACGTTGGTGTAATGGGCTAAAAAAAAATTAAATAATCCACAAAAGGAGTATATTAGAGACAAAAAAGGAATGTGTTATAGATTCTATTTTCTCTCCTCCTTATTTGCTTCCTTTCAGAAGAATGAAACCAAGTAATGACTCTGCCCATCTCTCATTGTGCCCGGGCCACTCATTTCTATGAATCAAAGCATAGATGGACAGTTTTGCATTGTCTGCTCATCTGTCCATTGTCTGCTCATACATCCACCCCTCCTTACTGCTCTTACAGCTATTCGCATGCATGCTGAAGGTTCACAATATTGTGACCTAGCAGTTCACATTTAAGTTTAGACAGCTATACAAGGCACATATGACCATGTAGCCGGCTGGTAACCAACTGGTTCATCATGTTTGCTTTCAGGAATGCTCTGCAACTCTAAATGTCTGGTCACCTGTATCCTCACAGTGCCATTTCTTTCAGGTTAAATGTACAGTCCCAGCATACTTGTAAATAGGCCTATATATCCCTGGAAAAGATGCTGGCAAGTGGGTGGGCCTGAGTCAAAATAAACTTAGGCATCAGTTATTAGGTTTAATATAGTTTTTAACAATCAGGCTCTGATATTATTTTGTCATCACTTTTTAAACACAGACAATACAGGTAATTATCTCCTCAGTGTTACTAACTGTATGCAGTATAGAGACAGTTACAAGCTGATGTGTGCTGCTAACTAGTGAATACACCAATCGGATTTACAAAAGCACAGAGCAAGAAATGTCTGTGTTTTTAGCAGCAGCAAGTTGATTATAGAAATGTATCTATCTTTTGCATCCATTTCATGTGCAAGAGCACTTCAATATGTCTGTTTAGCAGTGTGAAGTGTCTGTTAAGAAACTGTCCATTCAGTATTTGTTTGCAGACTCTAATCATTGGAAAATAACAGTAACACATACTTCTGATCAGCCATGTCACAGCTGAACAGACAAATTGGGTTTAGACCTGGTCATCAGTGAAGGGGGAACAGGTTTAAAAAGACGTATTAGTTGAAAAAGACAACATAAAAGAAATTAGTCAGTGTCATTTCATAAACAGAAGAAGCTGAATGAGTCATAGAACTCATTATTCAATTAGTTGCATTTTAGGAGGAAAATGTATACACAGTAACTACTGTAACAGAGGGTGAGTATCTCTGCAGCTGTTACCATGTGGTCTGCACTCTGAGAACATCAAAGCCTGGATGGCATCAGTAACTGACAGTATAGCTAATCCAAAGTCCCTGAATAAATATGCACAAACCACAGTAAACAGGGACACGGACAAAGGTGTTTCCATCCCTGGAGAGGTCCAGGCATGAAGTGTGACAGCTACAGAATTAATCTGTTGACACATCAGGAAGGGCAGCAAATATTAGCAGCCAGCATACTTTCTTCTACATCTCCCTTTCTCCTTTATCACAATGAGAAATGACAGATGAGAGTCACACTGAATACCTGCTTTTGGTTTTGTCCCCAAACCTTACTGTTCTGTTGTGTAATGTTTCCCAGTCCTTCTGAATGTTTCTTAATAGACAGACAGGATTTAGTCCATTTCTATATTTTGAAATTGAAATAATGACTAGGAGTGAGACTCATGAGATTTCTGAATTCATTCTATCTATAATAAATCATTCTTACTTGTAAGTAAGAACAAAGAAAAAATGGTAAGAGATTGTCTGAGAAACTTTGCTGTCTACACTTCTAATGTTTGTTTTCTCCCTGATGACTCAAGCACTTACTATCATTGTCCTGAGGCATATCTCTCCTCTCTCTCCCTCTTTAACTTTTCTGTTGCCAGAGCTTTTGCTTTTCACCATGGAACTTTTGAGACATCGGTTGTTTTGTTTTCTCTGTCTCACCAAATTTTCTGTACTACACCTAGCACTCTTTGCCACATGATATGTAGAGGTGGAATCTAAAGAAAAATGAACAACTACATGAAAAATAGAACCCTTTAGCTGCTATTTAAAAGCTACTTCACTGATCACTAGTAGGCAGGAAGTGAAATTTACACATGGGGATTTCTAAATTATAAAAACTTGCAATAAACATGACTATGAGCAATGAGGAACTTCCTTCCAGTAACCAAAATTACAGATACTTCCGAAAATCGGAAGTGCTGTGGAGTACTAAAATACCGGCATTGGGTTCTCATGGAAAAGCCTGAAAAGCAAGTTGCAACGCAAAAGATGTGACTAGTGGCTTGATTTACAAACATATCCACGGAAGATTTTTTAAATAAGGTATAAAGGAACAGAATGCCATGTTTGGAAATCAAGGATCTGTACACTTTCAGTTTTAATCGAAGGTTTTAGGGCATTCCACAGCAGCACAAATCAAACACAGAATGAACTTGTTAATATGGATAAGAAAGGTAACAGCTGTTTCCAAAAGATCTAATCAGATGCCATTTAACAGGCTACATCCATGGCATACATTGTTATATGATGGCTGAAACACTATTTACTTTGGCCCCAGTATTTCTTTCATAACCCTCTTAGAAGAAGAGATAAGTAATGTAGACCACACATGCTAAAATTCTATGGGTTATGCCTTTTTCTCTTTTTAAAGTATCAGATATACATTGAATATATACTTCTCTGGGACCCGTGAGACTGGAAATTGCATTATTCTATGAAAATTATTGTGTTTATTGCTGATTTTCAAAATAATTCAAGGAAATCTGGCTGCAGCTGTGACTCTTGATGATGTGGGTGTTGAAACTTCTTTGTAGATATCTGGTTCCTGAGGGAAACATATCACAGTTTAATGTTTTTATTAAGATTACATTATCAAAAATAAAAATACTTTGGTTTTGGTGACTACTATCCCAGTAAAAAATGTAATGTTTGAATTTTTTAAAATATATCAGGTGGAAATAGGAAAATTGAGGTACACTGACCACTAGTTTTAAAATTTCAACAGTCTTGTTACATGAGTAGTATCAAAGTTACAACTTATCTGCAATATATGTGTTTTTCTCTTTACACTGAGTATGGTGCACATCAGACCACAATCAGATTAATACAATAAACAGTGCCAGTTGTGGCAAAGCCAGCATGCTTTTATACATAGATTGGAGGATGCTTTAGGAGAGTAGATGAACACAGCTGCTGCCAGTTTACCAAGCAAGAGGCAGGACTGAGGCATGGAGGGCTGAAAATACTTGCTGGACAGCAGAAAGTCAGGCACAGAAGAAGGGGGAACTATCTAAAGGACATATCCCTACATTTAACCTTATGCAAATTTTTCCTGCAAGAATGAGCAAAACAATTACTACAAATGAGTAAATATATGGGGCCTACTGCGAGTGCAGGTTTCTGGGATGTCCTGGTGTGCTTTCAAATACTCCATTTCGAGCCATGCCAGCCAGACCACTGTGACCCATTGGTTTCTATAGCTTCAAAGAGAAGCCAGAAACAGAACAGAATCACCTTTTGCCTCTAACACTCTTAGAACAGTTACTTACCCAAAACAATCCATTTCTAAATAGTTTTTCATACGTGTTACTTCTTTTCTGAGCCAAGTGTTGACAGAAAGCTGGATTACTTCGAATTGACTTTAAACAGGGAAATTGAAGTGTAAAGTTCACAGGTCAACGAGGTGAAGAGCAGCAACATCTATGAATAAGAGTTTGCATGATTAGCCCATAGATGTTTGTTTTGCCTTATTCCTTTACTGTTACACAGGAAGGGCCATGGGAATTCCCAGATGCATCCACATCCTTTGGGTTATACACTTTCCTAGCTAGTGTTATCAGCAACATTATGTTGTGCAAATATGTTACGTGGACAGGAAATTGTTATACTGTCATTGCTCATGCCTGTCTGACAGCTTCAGATTTTAGCTGCTAGAAAGATGGTCAACATCCTTTTTTCAAAATATCTTCCCATTATTAAACACGCAATGGTTGCTGCAAAATGTTGCTTCCTCAAATGGCTGCTCAAAGAAGATATTTTTACCTTCCATTGAGTGTTTTTGTATCATACATTGCCTGACAGTTTACTCCACTGTAATGATATAACAGTTACTGGGACAAACGTAGATCATTGGGAACAGGTAGTAGAATGCTATCTCTTTTTTACTGCATGAATGCTATCGAAGTACAGTAGCTATCCCATGACTTTACCCATAATGTGACAGACTAGGAATAGTGTTGTTCTATGGTTTAATCACAACAGATGAGCAACAGTGCATGTGCAAAGATTAAAATTAATCAAAACTGCAACAATATCTAGACATTTATGTACATTTTGCTTTACACAGGTCTCAGTGTAAGACTGCATCTCATTTTACCTAACACCACAAAAACATTTTACACAATAAGGTTGCTTATAACAAGCACTCTGAACAGAGTGATGAGTTGTTATTGCGGAAGCAGAATTGTTTCTTGAAAAGAAGTCTCAGAAGAATGCAGTTCTTTAATCTTAGTCAATCTTAGAAAGTTAACTTTAGTGACAATGCTACAAAATTAGTTAATATTGATCTTCCTGCTATTATAGGAAAACCGTTTCTTCTTTCACTTTAAATGATTGATGGAAACATTGACACAAGTGATTACATTTTATATGAAACTATATATTGGTACTGGAAGTACCAGCAGGCAAATGGATGAAAGCAGAGTAGGGCTGGCCAGTGACATAGAGCTGTGTGCTTCTGATTTTAGAATCCAGCTGCTCTACCTAGCTGAACTTCATGCATGTGTACAGGATAAAATCTTATAAGAAAGTTTGATATATAACATGTAACAATATTCTCTAATACTGGGAAAAATCTAAATATCATGGAAAAGATTTTAGATTTCAGGATTCCTCTCTCTGAAAAAGCTGTTTATAGAATTAAATTCCAGGAATTCATAGTAGAATAGGAGTTATTACTCTAGCTATTTCACATTTAATTAGGCTTTGCGGAACTGGACCACAGTTCTTAGCAAATATTTCAACTATTGGATTCTTACCCTATAAATAGGTTTGCTTATAAGAATGACTGCAGAAGTTCAATGAGTTAGAGCTACTCATCTGAGAGAGTGCTGATTCAATGTAACTTTAATGAAGATGAATAAACTGTTTACGTAAGTCATGCCATCTCATACCCTGTAACACCACCAGTGACTGCTGGTTCTATGACTGCATTCCACTCACTGTTGATTTTCTTCTCATGACTAACTCAGATGAAGCATAAATTGGGCAGGTAATTCATGAGAAGTCTGAAAAACAATGAAGGTAAACCAAAGGTAGTATAAAGAGTAGGTCTGATAAATAACAGACATCTGTGGGCCATTATCTGACTCAACGTGACTGGCCACATATAGATTTTGTAAATGTGCTGCTCAAATATAAGTGTTTGGAGAGCAGATTGATGATTCTTTGACAAGGGAGCCTACTGGCACTGAGCAAATAGATATTCACCTTTCCTCCTCCAGGCTGAGCAAAGCAGGGTGTTTGGTATTCCCTTTTCAAGTCTTTTTAATGTGCATTGCAGTGGAACTTTAGATCCTGTCCAATTGTATAAAATTTATGCAGAAATATATTATTGCCCATGAAGACCCTCTTCATGGAACTCCTGACTAAAATAATGATTATTCTCAGGTATATTAATTGCAGTAATAGGCCACACTGTGCAGTAAATACAATGAAATCTACAAATGGACTACTAACTTCAGTAGATCCTGTGCTGACTGCCTGTGCTGTTGAGAGCATTACATTTGAATAAACTAGAGAGCATTACATTTGAATAAACTAGATGGCCTGATACCTTCTCTATATAAAACCTCTGTTACTTTTCAGAAGAAAAAGCAGAATAATATATGCTGCTGCCCAAGCCTCACTAGGTATTAGCAGGCTTTGTTTTAAAAAGACAACAAATACAGAGAGAATTGTACACCTCCTACACCTGCTACACCTCCTTTCAATAAACATCTAGACACAAGAAATCAATGAAATTAGGCTGACGTTTCCACTAGAGGAACCATTGAAAAGCAGTGCTTGGAAAGCCCAGAGCTAAAAGCAGCACCGAAATTGCACTAAAGCCTCTTAGCAGCCGCTGTAGCAGAGCCATGCGCTGTACCTGGATGTGCCCTCTGGAGCTCATAACGCGCTGCTGTGGCGGAGCGCAGGCTGACAGAGCTGCCCGAGAGTGACATCCAGTGGGGGACACGCCGGGGCAGCCGCTCCTTCTGCTGTGCCGGAGCTTTGAAAGGGTTACAGTCGAAGCTGTCTCTGGATTCAACACGATGATTTTTCACTGGCAAACACTCAGTAGCTGATTCCATTAACATAAATTGTCCTTACAAGAACTGAACTATCAGGGAAGCATCTCGTGCAGGCAGAAAATACTTCCCTCTAGTACTTGTAATGATTCTGCTGCTTATCTTCATGTTGATAATAAACCACATTCCCCTGGTCTCCACCCGACTGTTGAAAACATCTCATTGTTTTCATTCAGAACTAGACCTGACTCTGTAGGTCACAGATAAATCTGCAGATTCCATGTGGTCCAGCTTGATCCCTTTTGCAACCCCGTTCAATTCAGGTTTATCCTAGATCATTCCATTCTCTTTGCTGCTCTCAAGAATGTCTTCCATCCTTCCTTCTATTTACATAATTTACAGAACAAGCCATCCTTCCCCAGCCTTCCAAATCCACAGCTTTCCCTTTTCAATTGCTGTGAAACTCAAGCAATTCCCTTCCCTGGCTTTTGAGGGGATGTTGTGAAGAGCAGTGTTGTCTGTTCTCAGTATGGAGACACTCGGATGTCCTGGCCTGTCTGCTCTTTGGACCAGAGAGGGACATTAACAGTCCTGAAGCACAGAAGGAGTTCCAGTTCAAGCTCTTTCATCCTATGCTACTCATGCCATTTACCGCTCAGAGCCCTGAGTACATCGTAATTCTGATTTCCCACAAAGCTCTAGCCTTGTCTGGCTTGGGAGGTAATGTACCATGTGATCCTGAAACATTGATCCTCTTGCTCTTTTCTAAAACCTTGAAATGAGTCACCTCTAAAGTTTATTGTCAAGTTCAACTCAGCAAACACTTTCCTAGGGTCAGGCTGTGCTCTAGCTTGTGTATTGACGGGAATGAAAGGGCTCTTTGTGCAGATCTCTGCATGCTTGTGTGGCAAGTGGAACAAATTAACTTTGTGGTATTATACTCCTTCCTTGAATGATTCATATGTTTGGTAAATCACAGGAAAGATGGTGATTTTCAGTAGTAAGATATGCACACTCCATTCCTCTAGACCGCTGGCTAATCTACTCAATAATCATATAATCATTATCCTGAAATAAAAATAAAGCTTCTCAATGCATTGGAAATATCCAGAAGAATTTAGTTAATTAATTTAGTTATAAATTTGTTAAATTCAAGTGAGAAGGTTGAGAAGTGAAACACCTCAAAAATCATCAAATTACTAGAAAAATTATTGCTTATTTTATCTTTTGTGCATTTTCATTATTATAACCAGAGTATTTAAACAGTCCAGCTGTAAATATATGATCAGGTGGGGTTTGCTAGATGAGCAAACAGAAAAGCTAACATGGAGTGTCATAAAGAAACTAACTCAAGTAGTCAGAAGGATTGGATTCTTTGGATACCTAGGGCAGACGTCTGCCAGTGGATCCAGTGGAGCAGTGATGGTACTGGCAGGCTGGTCAGAAACCTGGCAGCGTGCTTTGGGTTGTTAGCCAGGCCTGAGTCTGTCAGGGCACTCTCAGCTCAACACTGAGAATATTTGCTGACAGCAGAGGAAAGGTGATACTCTACTTGTGAAAGGGAGTGGTGGCAGACCCAGATTCTTTTGATCATTCCCCACAGTCTTAATCTTTTAGGTACCTTCAGGACTTGCTCTATGGCTTGTTTATGCCCACACAGCTTTCATGATCTACCCTCTTCTTCCCTGGCCAGTTTTATGCCTCCCTATCTAGCCTTCCATATCTCTCAGGTTCCTAGTTTTTTCATTCTTGACCTCCTTTTTTTCAGCCATTTCCTCCTGTCAGTCTCATTCACATCCAGCCCCACCCTTTCCTTGAATCCTGCATGCTGTCCCTTGCATGCCAGTCCTCCCCCCACCTCCTCTCTCTGGCTGCCATTCCCCTCCTGTCCTAGACTTCCATTTTACTTCTGTTTTTGGTGTCTTTGCTGAGCCAGCCCTGGCTTTCAGTCTGTTACTGTGGCTCAACACAGGCCCACTGTCTACAGCATTAGGTTAAATGCTTTCATGACACTGACCTTTTTGTATCCCTAATCCTTCTCAGAGAGCTGCTAGATTCTGCTGTCCTTATCAACCAAGGTATTCCTTATCAACTCCAGGAACCTATTTAGCAGCAATATCCGTTTCTCCTTTTTCTTTCATCTCAGGACCAGTCTTTGTCCATTGTGCCTGCTCTCCCTCAGGACAATCACTGATGTGAAGGCAGAACAGTGAAAGTACATGGCAAGCCAGAAGCACATTTCAGGGTTGCCCAGAGTGTCTCAGCCAGGCCCTGGGTACACCATGCAGGCACAGTCTACAGATCCTTTAGCTATGAAGCTCATCAAGTTGACTGAGCATACACTGTGATTTATCAAAGTGGTTTGGGTAATTATGAATGAAGTTTCTCAAATATGAGAAAAAGCTAGAAGCATTTCTTTCTCCTTGTCCATTAAAAATCTCTGATCCAAATAACGTGTAAGAATTGCTTTACTACTATCCAAGAGGGACACTATATTGTCTGCTTCTTTAATTTAATTCTTAAAAGTGACTGAATAATATGAATATAATATGAATAATAATATCCAAAAATCTTCAGCACCTGTCATGAGAAATTTCAGACTGAATGGTTCAAGTGAGATGAGGTCATAAACACCAGGTCTTAGAATGCAAACCTGACTAGCAGCTTGAACATAATAGGAGACATTATGTTCAGTTTCTGGGTGTTACAGTTCAGGATATTCCAAGAAGCATAGCTACCTACAGAGAACAGTGCCTGCTTGCTAAGCTATTGTACATAAGCAAGTTCATTTGAGAGTGATGGAAATTATGCTCAGCTGCACCTTCTCTAATTAGGCAGAAAATGTTCGCTTTTAAGTTGAGTTTCTCAGTTGCTGTGTCCTGTTATTAAAGTAATTGGTCTGTGTTCCTTGTCTGACCCAGAAGGGGATATAGATAGGGATAGTCATCTCACTTAACCAGTCTAGCAAGGAACTGTCATGTTTTCATTTAGCACCTTCCTCTCCCAGTCCACATTCCTGCTCCAGTTTTAACCAGTTAAGTTTCTTGGTAAGAAAGTTGAGCCCTAAGTGCAGGCAGCACCAGGATTCATTCTCAGTAAATAAACACTACACTCATAAGAAATAATAAGAACTTTGTGATTAAAGCTTGGAGTCAGGAAGCTTGGAGAGGCTTGGGGTCAGGAAGCTTGATTTCATGTTTGATTTTTTCTGTATCTTCCATGTGACTTCGTGAAAAACAAAGAGTTGAAAAATGCCCATGAATTTACACTGCTGCTCATCTCTGTTGCTGATGCTGATAAACATGTCTGAAGATGGTTAATATGCAAAATATCCTTTAAAAACTACAAGTAGTCTCGGAAGTGTAAAGGTTCATCCCCCTTGTTGTGGTTCCCCCACTGCAACACACCAAGCATGTTGAATGGCTAATGTCTTAAAACACAAATAAATCACTGTGAGTTCCTGGGTACTCCAAGGTCGTAAATATTTTCTTTTCCTTCACAAGAAACATTACATACATGAGACATCAGTGCAGACTTATGAGTGAATGCGGATCTTTACCATACTAATATTCCATGGAAGTGGCTGTAGTTAGGTACAAGATTGAAATGAAGATATTTATATCATAAAGTTGGCGTCTTGTCCATGTAGACCAGGGGAACGAGACCAAAGGCTCCAACAAGGGCTTCTCACCAGAGAGGGCACAAGCCAGTGGACACCTCTCTGGCCAAGTCATTAGTGCTCACATAAAAGAACCATTTCTCTAGCCTGATACTCTTTTTCCAGAATTCATTTTCATCTCATGTCTATTTCAACACTACAAAATGTCACTTCTAAAACTCCCTGCTCCTTACTGAGTGCTCAAATGATTCAGCTGCAGAACCAGGCTCTATCCTGTGAAAGTGGTAAGACAGAAAATTAAAAATTGATCTTTTGGGCAATTTGTGGCAGAATTGGACAAATACCAAGCAAGAGTTTTTGGTATTACACTTCGGATGTGGATGTTTAAATCCATTATCCAATCTGAGCCTTGCTTCCTGATATTTTCTTCAGCTGTAGCATGGAGATCCTCATTTGTGAATACTGGCTCACCATGGTGTGAGGCTCTGTGCACCCATCCCAAATGCTGAGCCGGAGCTCAAAACTGGGAGCCGAGCCCCACCTAGTGACACACGATAAAAGTACTCAGCTGCTGCTAAGGAGAAAAAATGTTTTATTTTATCATGTTTGAAATTCAGAAAAAAAACCCAACTTAGTACAACTAAAATATTTCATTTATTTTTTTAAAAAAATTCTACTCGTGAGTTATTTTCTAGCATTTCTAAGATAATTGCTCCTAGGCTAAATGAAGAAATACAAAAATTATGTTTGATATTGCTTAGTAAAATCAGGCCCCTACTGCTGATTCCAGTGTTTTTTACATGAACTTCAGTTACCTGGATTCTGGAGTTTATTAAAAAATATTTGTCCCACTTGCTGTTTCCCTCTATTCACAATAACAATGGAACACAAAACTTAAGGACGATCCTTCAAAAAGTGCCAGATCAGCAGCAAAATATTAGCATGTGATGACAGCAAGTAATCTGATTCTAATATAGGCCTTCATCACTGGCATTGTTCTTTAAGATGATTTTTCTTAATCAGATAATGATTCTGACTCAGAATAGTCTTTGTGTCTAGGTTAAAGGTTATTAACAATTTTGGTTATTTTTCTTGATATAAAAAACAAACAACTTTGAACTTCTCTTATTTAAAAAAGGTTACATTTTCTGTGAAATTTCACATTTGTATTTCAAGGGAAAATGGGTTTTCCCACATATTTTTACAGTGCAACAGCACAAAGTGAAGGAAAAACTATTTTCTCTATTTAGGTTTTATAAGCACAAAACGACGCTTTCAGTTTTAGAACTTTATTCTGATTTTCACCCAAATTCTGAAAACCCCCAACAACTGATGGATAATGAGCATTAAAAGACAGAATGCTGATAAAGACAAGAACTATGAGCTGGCTTGAAACTAAAAGGCTTAAAAAATCCTTTGTAGGACAGAGATTTTAGAAATCTTTCCTGCTGTGTTTCTTCACAGCCACTTCATGGAAGGGTGGGGGGCCGGGGTTGGGTGTGTAGATTTAAACCAGAATTGTACGAAGTTCTGTTAAAACAGTTAAAATGTCAGTTTCAGAAACATTGTATGACTTACTCTTTTGGAAAAATGTAGTTATTTCCAGTCAGCTTAGAAGGACTCTGAAGTGCTCTGGGGCAGAGATTCATTCCTTTTTAGAAAAGCCCAGTTTCTGATATTACCTATTTTCTTCCATGTATGCTAGTTTGTCACCAAGGTTTCATGCTGGATTTTCTCCAGAAAACTGGATTATGTTTGGTTTGTTTTGCTTTTTTTTCATTAGAGAAGACTAGCCTAGTTCTCTGTCTCCTATATAAGATGGACCAATTCTTAAACAGTTTTTCAAAACAGCTTCCATTTAATTCAATTTTATTGCAGTTGCAGATGTCGTGTTACTTCTTAAAGAGGGCATTTATTTGTTTCATTGACTCTCAGGAGGAGGAACGAAACCATACTTGTAATATCCTTTCAATTTGTAATTTTCTCTAGATTATTGAGCTGAATTTAGTGAATATAGAAATAAAAAGGCAACAGGAACAGCACAGAGAAAACACATTATTGAAAGTGGCTAATAATTCCTCCATTCCTTGGTCATCTGAGTTACAAGGATTGACCTAATTCAGTGTTATTCCTGTTACTGCAGGTTATTCCTGTGCATGCAAAATGCATATGGACATAGATGAGAGGTATGTACAGCCTAACACAGCGTGTCAGCATGATGTAACTGTACGAACAACAACCAAACAGAAGCTGAAAAGGATCTCTGTCTGTCCGTGTATTGATAATGCAGCCAGAACAGCCAAATGGGTATCAGCGTCAGGGGCTTTAGAGGACAGAACAGCACCCATTTTGTGCTGGCAGTAACAAATCTTCAGCTATTTCCAGAAATAAGTTAATGAAGGCTGAAATACAAACCTCCCACCCTGGCCGGGGGCCCTGTCCAAACTGCGGCTGTGGAGGAGCTGCCGGAAGCTCCGAGCGCCTCTCCCGGGAGCCGGGTGCGGGAGCGGAGCGCTCCGGGCCAGCGATGCCGCTCCGGGCCGAGCCCGGCCGAGCCCGGCCGCAGCAGCGGGCGGAGCTGCCGGCGGTGCCACCGCCCGGCCGGGGCGCCCCGCCCGGCCCGGCCCCGCGGCGCTGGAGCCGAGCCCCGGGCAGCGTCGCCCCGCCGAGCCCGCGGAGCTCGGCCCGGCCCGGCCCCGAGCGGCCATGGAGCGGCGCGGGGGCCCGCGGCAGGTGAGCCCGGGCCGGAGCCTGCCCGCGACACGGCGGGGACGGGCGGAGACAGAGCGGGGCGGGCGGGGGGCAGCGCAGCGCACCTCGCTACGGCACAGAGCTGCCAGGTGCTCGGCACTGACAGCGCCAAGTTACGCGCTTGCTTAAAACTCCGCTGTTTGGAACTCGATTTAACTTCGCAGGAAGTTTGTTCTATTGTTTTCTTGAACTTTTTTCTATTTAGGACTCTGGAGATTTTGTTACTGAACTACCAGAATGGAGACCAGCCGTTTACAGAAAGTGCACAGACACTCTCTGGCTGCTCCTCTTCTGCCTTTTCTGGGCTGGCTTGGTAAGCACGCGTTTGTTTGTTTGTTTGTTTGTTTGTTTCCTGAAAGGACAAATCAGACCCAAAGTTACTGTGGTTCTGCATTGTGTTACACTAAATCTAAACTGAGGTTGTCACGGGCACAGGTCCCCAGGATTGATTGCCCAGGGACAGGTCTTACCTTTGTGGTGGTGCAGTGCTTTATTGTGGTGTCTGTCACACTGCTAAGTTCTACCCATGTGCTTTAGATACCGTGTGCACACAGGGCTGGGTTATTTAGAATTTTCTTTTTGTAAATCAGTCCAAGGCTCTGACTGGGCTCTTTATTCTACTTGTTCATTGTAGCCTTGGTATCATGCAACGTGTGTCCATCTGATGCTATATTAAGTCTCTATCTGTCCTGTGCTTAGAATAGCATGCAAGCTTTTGGGAGCAGCCTTTGTCTTTCTCAGGTGTGAATGGGTTTTTTTATGATATGCCTCAGTCTACTCAGGACTCTCGTAAATACACTTTTTGGTTCAATGCATGGTAACTTTTTAAATGGAAGCTAATGCAGAATATTACCTACACATTTTGAATGCTGCATAAATGGATGTTGAACTTTGTGAGCAGAATAGGGTTTTTTACCTGCTTCTAATGCTTAGTGCTTTGATCAGGGGAGGGAATGCAAAAAATTAAACCTGTCAAATGGTAAGAATTTAGGGTTTTTGTTTGGTTTCTCTCACTGTTTTTATTGCACGGTTTCTGTGAAATAGCTTATTGCATACATGTATTTGTTTTCTTGTACTTGATCTTATTTTCAAAATATTTAAGAAATTATAACGGCACTAATTTGTTCACATAGTGAAAAATAATTGAAATCACATTAATAGCTCTGTGGAAATGGATATCACAGCCATGTTTAGATACACCCTCGCAGCTATTGCTCTGTTACTTAACAATATTTATGGCTTGTATCCAGCATTCACCCATATCCATTCCAAGCAGCAGTGGTTAATGTAGGACTGAGAAGTCTGGCTGCTGCCAGCAGCTGGCACATAGCCATGGAGTGATTTTCCTTGGTGTGTGTGAAATGTGGCTTGCACCCTGTGGGACAGAGGAGAAGCTTGGGTCACTGAGTTCTTCAGTAGCTGCAGTGATGGGGAGATAAGCCTTTGGGTAAAGTAGTACTCAGGACTTCACCAGTTTCACAGAAGAAATGCTGCTTCTTGGCACTTGCAGAGGTTCTTTCCAAGGATTGTTTTGGCCCTCAACAAGGTACAGCAGGGTTTAAGCTGCATTCCTAGACAAGGTATTTTATTTTGGCTAAGGATTGCTGCTCCTTGGCCAGCAGAGGTACTTAGCTGCCTCTGGGGTTTACAGGGAGATGATCTACTGGAACTTTGATCTGACAGCAGAACAACTAAAAGGTCAGGGCAGTGTCACCTAAGTGCACAGTGTGGCTTTTTCCAGCTTTTCCATATGTGTTAAAGAGTGCTCCTTCCTGAAATTTCAGGTAATCTCCATTTTAATTATATTTTGTGTTTAAAAATACCTCTGATTAAATGCACTAGCAGCTTTAAAGGCCCATCATGGCAGCAGGTATATTGCCCAAGTGTGTCTTGAAGGTCACCCTGTAAAATGAGATGCAGTGAGCACATGGAACATCATCATTTGAGTGATCTTGTCTAGTGACACACATGAACATCACTAGGGACAGTGTTTAGAACCTTAGTAATGCTTTCCTCTTACTTTAATCAGGACCTCTATCTTTCTTCTCCTGTGTTATTCTGCTTAATTTATATACTTTCAACAATAGATGAAGAAGAGCTCTAAGGAAGCTATAGGGCTAAACTTGTCCATATGACTTGTTCTGGCCTTGTGCAACAGGGTGAATTTTAGATTTAACTGATTGCAACCACAAAACAAAAGTGTATGATTTAAAAGGAGTATTTATTGAATGGGAAGGAAAAGCTGTAGCAGCATGCTTTCATATTTTAACAGATGTTTATGAGTGGCTATGCTGTGGTGGCTGGTGCTGCAGAAAGACTTGTGCTTGGATATGACAGCTTTGGGAACATATGTGGTCGAAAGAACACTCCTGTAGAAGGGGCAAATCTTTCTGGATTGGACATGACTAATAAAAAGTAAGTACAGCAGGTAATGGCTAAATAAATCAAATGTTTGAGAACTTAATAAAATACACGTTTTCTAGTTGTCAGTCATACACATCTGTCCATCTATACGTTGTTGTATTGAAAGGCAAAAAAGGTGGTAATGGTGCAAAAGAGTGAGTGAAATTGGAAAGTTAAGATAGAATTTGAAAATGTGCTGCATTGTTATGCTTTATGCAGCTGCCTTCTTAAAGAGGATCTTAAAAGGGACTTCAGCCAAACAGGCAGTCATCTATATGGCTAATCTTTGTACTTAAGGAAGTTGCATGTTGAAGTTCCCAGTCATTCCACTGACTCCTTTGGAAAAACTCCGTTTGCTTTGTAGCACTTTTAAAAGATGGAAAGAAGGTTCAGAATTTAAACTTATAGAAAAGCAAGAAAGCTTGTTTTTTGAGAAGAGGCTCTCTTTTCTTTCTAGGTATGTGTTCTTTCTGAATTCATGCAGCCTGGAAATTCAAAGCCTCAACATCAGTTCACTTTCCCTGTGTGTGTCAAGTTGTCCACAAGAGCAACTCAACTCTTTGGAAGATCTCCAGAGTTTCGCAAGGAATAATGGTGTGCCACAGGGAATATGAGTACCTTAGTGCATCTGTAAAACAGCTGAACAGCTTCCACTTTGTTTTTCCTAGGGAGTCATATCTTACCATTAATTTCCTAAACAGTTCATGGTAACAGAAAATAAAATGTCTTGTTTCTGCTATATTTCAAACCCACAGTTTCTAGAAATGTTACAGCTCTCTTATGCAAATTGGAAAGTTGTTGATTAATTCCTGCACAGTGCTGGGATTATGTAGCAGAAAACTTCTGAGAATGAACTAGTGAAGTTTGGTGGGGGTGCCAGTAGGTGACCAGAGTTCATATGCTGTCCAATTGATTCCTTTGAATTTAATTAAAACCATAATTAATTCCAGGAAGACACAGTGATTGTATCCCTCTAGACACCAGATCCCAACATTTGCTGTTCCATTTTGTTGTAGTTTAACCCCAGCTGGCAACTAAGTACCACACAGCTACTCACTTCCCAGCAAAACCAGGACATTTTATTTGATTCTGGTGCTCAAGATGAAAATGCTGTCAGAAGTAGCTGTTTTGTCAAAGAGTCTCCAGTTTATTCATGTCCAACATGCAAATAAAATAGTATGTAGCCTAAGCCTTATTTCACGGGGTATGTGTAAACTTCAGATCATATGAATATTAATGGATATTTTTGTTGGAGGTCAGTATCCCATTCTTCTTTTGTTTTGATGTTTTATTTGTCAGGGATTGCTATTTAAATTGACAATATTTGTTTTCCTTTAATTTTGGGGTAGTTTGGCATCATTTGGTATGTGCAGAAAGCTGTAAACATCTGTGAGATTATATAAGTATTTTCAGTCTAACTAAACATAATTGCATCAAATTCCAGCTAAACCTGCTTGCATGTTTATGTTGAGGCAGAGAGAAGTCTTGCATTTTGAATGGCTTGGATGTGTCCAGCCTTTCTATCCATAAGCACTGTATAATGGAGCAGAGTGTTATTAGCAGGCATCCTGGTTTAGGGCAGATTTGGAACTGAGAGCATGAGATGAGAATGGCCTGCTAAGGGATCAACCAGAAGTGCAAACAAAACTTGGTTGTTAATGTGTTTTTCTC
The DNA here is from genome assembly GCA_034509425.1 of Eopsaltria australis. Lineage (NCBI taxonomy): Eukaryota > Metazoa > Chordata > Aves > Passeriformes > Petroicidae > Eopsaltria > Eopsaltria australis. The sequence continues at coordinate 1,666,330 of JAVTVJ010000156.1, forward strand.
TCAAATTTTTACTAATCTTAAGTTACTTTTTTCTTTTCCCCCCCCTTTTTAGGTTCTTTTCTTTGCATTTACAACCTGAATGTTTCCAGTTACACACTAAATCCAAAGGCAGCTCAGCTGTGTCCCACACTGCCAGTTCCACCAAGGTAAGAATGACTGGGTACTTCACAACCTCCTTGAGTCCAAACAGCTTCTCATGGATTGTTACTTCCTCACATTTTGTATTTGGCTTGATTCTTTACAGTCAGGATGGTTTTGCTGTGTTTATTTTTTTTGTCCATGTATCCTTGCAAGTTCTTTTATGTGCCTGTGAACATGCCAGTGTCCTGTCCCACAGAATAAACAAGGACTGCATTCCCTCCATTCCTCTACCCTTTAGAGAGTTTTCCTCTCCAAATTAGGAAAAAGCACTCCATATGAGGAACAACTTACCTCCTGCACAGACTTTTGTTCCCTCTCTCAATGCCAATGATGTGATCTTCGGCCTTGCTTCTTATCCTGAGCCCAGAAATTTCCATCAGAATAATTTTATAGCCAGATGGCTTGGAGTACAGATCTGTGGATGTTGCCGTCTTTATAATCTGGTGTTTGTGAGTCAAAATTCTTAATCCTGTGATTTTAAGTTCCACTGTGTCATGAAAATACAGCCGAGAATTGGAATCTCTGTGTTTGCAGAGCTAATTCATCTGCTCTGAACAGGAGAAAATGGAAGAACAAAGTGAAAAGAAGAGAGCAGGAGACACATAAAAACATCACATACAGTGGATCAAAGGACAGCGTGCAAATTGATGAAAAAATACAGCATGTTTCACTTACATCCTCAACTTTCTAGGTTTTTTTCTGTTTGTCAATGAACTCAGCAAAGTTATTCATCTTGCACAGTAATATTTCATAGTAGAAGTAAAGCTAGTTAGAGAAATTTTTAACGGTTGATGACAGTTTTCTCCTTTTCAGGTAGGAATATGCCATGGACTGTTGTAGTGCAGCACTGCCAAAGTGGGACAATAAATAAATGCAAGAAGCTTGGCTGGGAGTGCCAAATAATTTTGTATAAATATTTGGTGCGATTAATTGTACTTCGCAAACATTGTTTTGGTGTGGCTTTTAGACTGCTTAAATATCATAAAAACAATGCAAAGTGCTTGTGATCTAGAATTATCTGCAGCAGCACAGATTACAGCTTTGTTAGCATGAACTTTGTTTTTACATAAAGACACGGGAGCTAAGCAGGTGAAGCCAGACTAGAATGGGAATCGGAGCTATGTGCTGATGGTGATGGTTAATGAGAGAGTTGTTAATTTCTTTCCCAGGCTGGTCTTTAATGGATCTGTTCTGGTATAGTGATACAGGCATGACACTATTAGCAGTTTATTTTGCAGATGATACATAAAACTACTGTTTATAACAGAATGCTCTCTGTGGAGAATGGCAGGATGGATCTCTGTGGATTTTAAACTGTTTGTCCAGTAATTAATATTTTTTACCACTTTTGTTTTTAACCTTTCAGTAAGTCCTTTCCACTATTCAATCGATGTGTTCCACAAAATCCTGAATGCTATTCCAAGTATGCATCTGTCTTAATAAGTATGGTTAACGAAATGGATGTTTTTCACCGAATTCTGAGTGGAATACTGGCAGGAAGAGACACCGTGATAGGACTGAGTGTCCTTGCACTAGGTAAGGTTATAAGTAAAAAGTGAATAATTATATTCAATTAAAAGGTTAAAATGTTTCTTATAAGTCTATATATTTAATTCAAAAGTGGACTTCTTTCATATTTTCTGGGCAGAGTTATTTTTAAGAAAGAGTGATCAGGTTTTATCAGGAGGCATTTAATAGACTGGTAAAATGCAGATCTCAAAATTATCAGATTCTGTGTTCCAGTACATGGTTATATACCTCATTTTGGGGAACTGTAAGAAATTGTGGAAGAAAAAAATGACATCAACATGAATGCTTGAACTTAACTCTTACATAAAATGTTATTGAAAAGCTAATAATTCCCATGGTGAAATATATCAGCTATAAGTTCCTTATTATTTAAGTTAGAGGTAACTATCTGCTTTAAAAAGGTTGCCAGCTTTACTAAATGCTGTGGCTTTTGAGATTACTGTTTAAAAATAAAAACCAGAATAGATACCTTGTAGCTAGCATTTCATCTACAAGAACCTTACATTTATTTTTGAAATAAAAAGGGGTTGAATTAAATGAGTTGTAGCACTCAAACTTACTTTATATATTTTTCAGCCTTCTCTTTGATACTGGTATTAGCCTTCAGATTCATTCAGACCCTCCTCATCCATACTCTGATTGCACTGGTTATATTTGGGTTGTTGTGTAAGTATATTTACTGTTTCACTGAACTGAAGGATTAGCAGCTGAACAAACAGCTCTCCTTTTTTTCCATGGCCATCCTCAGTAACCTTCAGCTTACCACAGTCATTTCCAAGCTGAGGCCTGCTTGCCTTTTGGTGCCAAGGTCTGGCTGCACTGCTCCAGCTGCTGAGTGTTAGGATGTTTATTGTTTTTTAGATGCCTAGAAACAACATTTCTTTTGGCAGATGAATGCAGTTATGAAAATGCTACTGTTTCAAAGAATGCTTAGTGAACTCTTGCACTGCCTGCTTTAGGAAGGGAGAACCATAGGAATGTGTCTGGCTACAGCTTGTCATTCCATGAAAGCTTTGTATCTCCACAATGAAATTACATGCCTGAGCCTTAGGATAACTGCGAGAAACCCAAATGTTCTGCTGCGGTTTTACCTCAGACTGACAGGCCACTCTGGGCAGTTTCTCTGTGACCACTGACCCTGTGCCTCACTTTGCTGGGGCGTTCCCGAGCCGAGTGTGGGTTAGTGGGGAGGGTGGGAGGCTGGGGAGGGAGGCCAGGCAGGCATCAGCCTGGCAGCAGCAGCCTGCCCTGCCTGCCCTCATGCTGCTCTGCTCTGCTCAGTTCTCTCAGGTGTTCTCTGGTGGCTCCACTACGACTACAGGAATGATCCCAGCACTGAATTGGAAACAGAAAAGGAAAATGTTAAGTTCCTACTTGGATATGCCATCTTCTCAACAATAGTAACTGTAAGTAGCATTTTGCCCTGAGCAATGGCAGAGGCTGTAACTTGAAAACTTGAACTACAGTGCTTCTGCAACAGTAAAAATAATTTCTAGTTCTTTTCAAATTGGAAAATGAGAATAAATTCTAAGATCTTCTTACATTCATTTAAATATAATCATAAAACCATAGAATGGTTTGGGTTGGAAGGGACCTTAAAGATCATTAGTTCCAACTAGATTTTTAGGCCCTCATCAAAACTACAAAAATAATTTTATGTCTTCATTGTGAAACTTGTTTGCCAGCCTTGCCACACGTCAAACCTGTACAAACAGCATTAGTGTTGTTGGTGTAAAAATTCAAGAGTTGTGTTCCATCCCTGTTTTGTTCTGCATCAGCTCACTGGAGAATCATGTTGAATAAACACAGGGGCACTGGCTGAGTATGAACATGAGATCTGTGGATTCATTCCTGTCACCAGGAGAAAAGGGTGGCAGCTCTTTTAGACAATGGAAGGGGCAGTGAGACGCAGGCAGCAGTGCCTAGACCTCAAGTTGTGGGGTTAAATTCTGTTTTTCTCTCCTTGACCTTGTTTTACAACAGAAAATCTGAGTGTAGCTTGCAACTTCTTAAGTGAATTTTTCACTCTGATGTTGCAACATTAAAGGAGCCATTGCTCAATTTGAGAGTACAGTCAATTTGTACTTCATGAGACATTTGTCAAAGCAATTGTCCTGTTGTCTTAGAGATGAGTAAGATCCCTATGGAATTTGCCAGATATGAACAGTCTGACAGTTTACAGTGACAAATATAAATGTCTTACAGATCAGTTTTTTTTTTATATATATCCTCTGTAAGCTATGACCTTTTTATATTTGCTGATACAAAAGATGTAAGAAAAAAGTTTCTTTGAATGCAGTCCAACTGACTGAATCCAGTACAACTGAATGTTGTTTGCAGAACTGTGGCAACATCCACTGCTGCAGGTTGTGCTTCTCTTCAGAGCTGGTGGCTTCTTTCTAGAGCAGGCAAGAAAACTAGTGAAGCAACTGCCACTGGTTGTATTTATTGTTTTAAAGATTCCTACCTCCCTTTTAATTGCTGTTCATGGTTCCTTGTCACTCACAAAGAACTGGGGATATTGTGGAGTTTTTAACTCAGGGTTTTGTTATTGGTGGGTTGGGTTTTTTCCTTTGGGAGACAATAATTTATTTAAATAAGTTTTCATTTTATGTCTGCTTTGCTCCCATACATACATAGCTCTCAAACTAGTTTGGTTGTGGACTGCAGGAAAGGACTGGTACTCCTACCATTGGGAAAGTGAACAGTGAAAAGCTGACCTGAGTAGAAAGAAATTTTAAGTTTATGACATGCAGGGTATGTGAAAGCAATGTGTAGTGTGTAATGTACATTTATGTTTGCTATAAAGCAAAACAGACCTTTTTCAGTAGATGAATTAAAGTCTTATGAATCCTATTTTGTTTAAAAAACCAGCAGCAACTATTGCAGGAAACCAGATTTTAATCCATGGGCTCTTAAAGAACATAGGCAGTGTCTAGGGAGCATTTTCTAATGTGTATTAAGATTGTATAAATTGCTTTGCTGTCATGTCTTTGTGAAATTTGCATCCTCTGATCCCACATTTGACAACTCTGATAATTTTCTTGAAGTAAAACCCCAACAATTTATTTTTTTTTTCATGTAACAGGTTGTTCTGCTCTCCCTTATATTTGTACTAAGGAAGAGGCTTCAGTTCGCTGTGCATCTCTTTCGAATTGTTGGTAAAATCAGTGGCAGAATTCCTTTCCTCCTGTTCCAACCACTTTGGACCTTTCTGATTCTCATTGTGTTCTGGGTATTTTGGGTTGCTGTACTACTTAGCCTAGGAACTGCAGGTAAGTATATGCTTTTCATGTTTTTTCCTATGTTCTCTTTTTAAATGTGGGACATGTTGGTGTATAAAATGTGGGCTAGCATTGTTACATAGCTGAGTTACTTGTTCTTTTTTTTATTTTATTTCTTTTCATTTCCCACTTGGAGTCTTCTACATTGGCCTTTTGCTTCCATATATGGCCTTGAGTTTTGTTCTTTCTCATTTATTTGTTAATAGATGGTGGTAGGTACAGTATATGTTTGGTGTACTTAAATGAAGAAAGTAACAGGAAGGAGGAGACAGCTTTTAGTGCAATTGTTACAAAGTGAGGATGTCTGTCTCCTCTGACTATAAATAATGTTGAATTGTCACAGAGGCGGAACATTGCTTCAGAGCAGTAGTTCAGTGACAATTGCTATCATTTGGACTAGTGCAACAGTATTTGGATTATCCAGTGGTTCTTGCAGTTGCAGAGGAGGTGCTCTGTGGAAAGAGTCAAGCACTATGAAGGATCTCACAGAACAGATTTTTAGTATGGAAATGGTATTACTGAGGGATATACCACTGTAAGATCTGCCAGTGATTGAACCAGGGTAATTTGGATGCTGTCCCTTGGCCCAACCCCGTCCATATGAAAGAGAGGTTGTCTTCCTGTGGAACATCACCCAAAGAAGTGAAGCTAAACTCTATGTAGCTCTGGGGATAACTCCTCATGTCTGTGAAAAGCATGAGGATTTGGGGGCTGGTATTTTTTTTCATTTTCAGTTTCTAGGGCCACTGTTAGGAGCCAGTTGTTATCCTTTGGGTCAAAGCTGGTGTAGAATTGATGTGGATGGAGACCATTGTTTATGGGTTTTATCTATTCACAAACTTGGCAGTGATTTCTGTGTGGAAAAATGAATGCAGCCTAATTCTTCAAATGATTGTGTGAAGCTGTCTGAGTCCATGCTGGCACTGCAAATCACACCCATTGCTTAGGCTAGACTGGGATCTGTTTCCCTCCAGCTTTCATTGGAGAGTCATGTAGATTTGCAAATCTCTGCTTCTGCTGCCTTGAGTAACTCATGTCTGTTGGGAATGGCTGCTTGAAACAGCTGATAAACCTGCTTCTGCAGCAAAATGGTCAGACCAAGCATGGCCAAATGTCTGACCTGCAGTCTCTTTGTGAAGTGTTCCTCCTCACTAAATAGTCAATCAGTGCCCTTTGCTTTAGATCTCATGGATATTCCTTCTCCACACTCCTTTGAGTTAGATTTTCCCAATACAGAAGCAACATTGTGTGCAGGACACAGTTCTGTGTTGTGAGTTTTTCTGCAAAGTCTTTATACCATTTTTGTACGGATCAGCCAGGCAGCAGTAATTTTGAAACTGGCCCTGTGGGATACCTTATCCCTGCTTCAGACCAGGCTTTATAGAAAGGAATATCTCCTGAGCTATCAGCCAGCTGTTCATCTCATGCACCTGCTTGGATCAGATACAATTTAAGATAAACATTAACTGTAGTAAATTTAGTAACAGAACAATAAAATTAATTGTAACACACAGATTTTCTAAATATATAATTAATAATAACTATGAGAGCAAATATTACATCCTTGATGTTAAATTAAGCTGACTTGATCTTAATATGCACACATAAGAATGTAAAGCTTGCCCTTGTTATAACTTAATTTAGAAAATGCCAGCTGAGTCTGTTGTATTCAAAAGATTTTGGAAATGCAGCAGTCATTAGAAAAGTAGAAACATTTTAGCTCATGTGACAGAAAAGGCTTGATTATAAGAGCAGGATGGGAACCCATTTGGTTATTTTCTGGATGCTTTTACAGACTTCGCAGGAAAATAGTGACTTGCACATTATATCCAAAAGCAAATTCCACGTATATTCTCAGGGGAGTAAAACCCAACGAAAACTGCTTTTGGGAGGCTTTTTATGCTTTTTCCATCTTGTGCCATTTTCCTTCATTGATTATATTCTGTTTCCTGCTAGGCATTTTCATTCCACTTTTTTCCTCTTTCCTCTGCCTTCTTGGAAAGTAGGATTCAAACAGTTTATGACCTGCTGTTACATCCATAGTGCAGCACACAGTTCCTGACTCAAAGATATTTTATGTTTTGTCTTCTCCCTAGCTTAATAGGAATGCTGATGTTTCCAGCAAGTGATGCAAACAGTACAGTACAGAGGGCAGCATAAGCTTGCTGCACAGCAGATGATAAAGTTTCAGCTTTAAAAGAATTTTCTCGGACTTAGCATTAGAAGGGAAGGTAATTTCCAGGTACTTGACTGTCAATATTTTACTTATATGAGCAACCTAGTAAAACATAGGTTTTCATGGAGACATTGTGGCAAGATATTTTTAGTGCAGATGTCAGTCCCTATAAGATCTTCCTGTTAGAAGCCTATTAATGTTTAGAAGAGTACGTGTGCATTTGATAAATAACTCAGATCACTTCTCAGTTAAAACCTAAACATGAGTGCGGATGGGGAAACGCCGCTCTGTATTCAGTTGTGTCTCAGGGTAAGTTGGGTGCTGGGTCTCTCCCCGGCTGTGTTGATGGTGGCAGTTTTGAGGAGCTGTTGGGCACTCGCTGTCGGACACTGTCTGTCTGTGTGTTGCTGCTGGACACTGTCTGTCGCTGTCGGACACTGTCTGTCTGTGTGTCGCTACCGGACACTCTCTCTATGTGTCACTGTCGGACACTGTGTCTGTCTGTTGCTGTCGGACACTCTGTCTGTCTGTCGCTGCCGGACACTGTCTGTCTATCGCTGCCGGACACTGTCTGTCTATCGCTGTCGCTGCCGGACACTGTCTGTCTGTCGCTGTCGGACACTCTGTCTGTCTGTCTGTCTGTCTGTCGGGCCGGCCCGAGCCCGGGGAGCTCCGCAGCAGCGCCGCGCCCGCCAGGGGGCGCCGCAGCCCGCGGGGAGCGCCTGAGGCCCGGGATGGGAACCTCCTCCCAGGAAACTCGGGAAACAAAGGCCGCTTCAGCCTCTCAGTGCTCCGGGAAGGAGTAATGGAGTGTTTGATCCAGCCCTCAGGCTGAGGAGAGCTCTACGGGTGACAGTGTTCGGGGAAGGAGTAAAGGATTGCTTTATCCGGCCCTCAGGCTGAGTAGAGCTGTATGGGTGACAGGGCCGTGTCAGCACCATTGCTGTTTGGATTTCCAGTCCCTTGTCTACCTCAGATGTGTTTTGTAATTGAAAACTTGGACGATGAACAGTGAACGAGATTTGGTATTGAGAATATTCTGTTAGGTTGTATTTCAAATTTTCAACCCAGATATGAGTCCTCTGAAATGCTGGCTGTTAAAGCAGCTCACCGTCAGAGAGCTTGGGGATTGCTCTGCTGTTCTAGGGTGACGTACTCATATCCTGTAATGACAAATGCATACAGTTGTGTGCATTTAATAATGCACTGACAGGACACCTTTGTATTATTTATTAGTTTTCTACATTTGTCCTGTAAGTGGAAGATGTTTATTTTGAGTTTTGGAAACTTTTTGCACCACTTGAGAGTACTTCTCTGAAGATCTCCAAAGATACGCTTTCTCTTACAGAGCAATTTGTTTACTTCACTGACAAGTAGTTGCCTATCTGGGATTCAGCTTGTAAAATACAGGTGGTGATTTTCTTGGGTTTGACACTTTGACGTTTTCTTCTCACAAATATATTTTCTGGAGCTGTGCAGGCTGCATTTTAAATGCAAATATACCAAGAAAGCTGAAAAAATGAAATGTTTACAAAGACAGTAGTCTTTTGTCTAATACAGAGAAATGGGTAAATGAAATTGGCTTGCTGCTGTGCTGCACCTGTTCTTAACATTTCCCTTGAATCTGCACTAGTTATATAATATTTATGGTGTCTCTGCATCTTAACAGTTCTGGAGCACTTGATCCTCGCTTCAGCTGTGGTGCACCTGATCATTATGTGACCATGCAGGCACCTTATTTACATCTCCTCCAAAAGTTAGTATTACTCTGAGAAAAAAAAAAACAAACACCTGACTTCTTGGGAGCTATAGAAAGCTATAGCCTGCACTTGAAAGGTACTTATGCACATGACTAATTTGAAACACATGGATAATCCTATTAAAATCAGTGGGACTACTTATGCATTTTAGGGTAGGCACCTGCTTAAGTACCTTGGTAATTCAGAATCTGTAAGAGCAGCAGACACTGAGTGAATTCCAGACCCAGAAAACTAGGAGAAATGCCAAGACTTCATGAGACTTTAGGTAGCACAAGCAGTGGCACCAGTTAGAACCATTAGCTGGCTAGGAATGGAATTCAGCCGTTCTTTGGAAAAGCTGATATGTCTTAGGGTTATTGAGTTTTATTGTTTGCTAATTTGTGGGTATTTCACTGCAGAACTGAAGTGGCCATGTGGCACAGCAGAGCATGTCTTTCAACTTTCCAACTTGCAGGAGCTGTGAGGTCCACATGGTGTATATACTGTGGATTTAGGATGAGAAGGTGATGTGATTTTTTTGGGTAATGAAGGTGCATCCTACAGGCAAGTGAGCAGCATAAAGCTGTGCAGCAGCAAAAAGTGCAATAGAAGTATATTTCCTGTAGCGGCCTTTCAATTAGAGTCAGATAGCTTAGCTCTAAATACCTTTACGTGAAAAACCAGTAAATCAGATAACACAATAAATTCTGTTGCAGGAAGCAGCAAGATTCAGTGTATGATTCCAGAACCTTTCCTCACTTAGCAGTGGGAGGGACACAACATATTTTCATGTTAACAGGAACTGATAAACAGGCTCTCAGTATTTTCTTGTCAGTGGCTCTTTGTTTTTGATAAGGAAATTGCTGGACTAGACTTCCCAGGAATTTTTTGTCTCTTACAACAGCCTGTTGCTGCAGGCATCAGCAAAACCTCTCGGCAGCCCAGCAGCTGTCGAGTGAGCACATCTGACCTAAGTCTGGCAGTCCCAAAATGTAGCTGAAGGTACTGCATACACCCAGCACTCACTGGTGCCTCATCGTGCTGCTGTGCTGGCTGCCAGAGTAGCACTGGGCTGTGAGTCCCACCAAGGAACTCTCCTGGGTTCTGCTGCAAACACTTGTGCCTGTTCACATTGTTAACATCACTTCTTTTGAAGTATTGGCAGCACATCAACACTTGTACTGATCAAAGGCTTCCAGATTTGGTGATTCAGCTGTAGGGACTTCAGTTCTTTACTGGCTTGTTAATATTATCACTAAGAGTGTATGGTACACTGGAAAGATTCATGATTGTGTAGTTGGAGAAAAATATTCTGTTGACAGATTAAACTGTATTTCAGGGCTTTGTTGAAAAAGTTTAGTTTGTATGAACAGATAGATCATAGTACAGTGGTGAGGAAAATGGCATATACTTTTCTTGATGGATTATCTAGGATAGCTTTAAAGTTCATTTGAGCTTCTGATATAGAAGAGTAGCATTGTGTGTAGTTCTGTTGACAAAATCATGCATGTCTGATAGGCCCAGAAGACAGGGAATCAGACACAGATGTTTACATTGGTAAACAGATTTTTATGAAGTGAAACAACGAGTTTGCTATACCTGACCAGCAAAGTGATCAAAGGTGAACTCACAGGTGGCTCTGCCTGATTTCTCTGCAGCTGAGCACAGCACTGTGCACATGTACAAGTATAAGGCTGTCCAGGAAAGACAAAGCCATTACTGTTGTTACTGCAGGTGGTTATTTCAGTAGGCTGGTAAAAAGCAAACAGAATTAGCTTGCCATATGTACATTTATCAGTCTTCATGACAACACTACAGAAACGAAGCCTGAAAAGGCCTATTTTGAAAAAATAAATGTTCAAGTGGATTGTATGGTGGAAAATATCCTTAATGCTGCTACCAAATGGCATAATGTCTTTGCATGAAAATGGAGAGGTAGGACACCTTGGATCTCATTGACATATGGTTTGCTTAAGTTCTCTCAGTAAGGGCTGTAGGCTATGGATAATGAGTGTATTTGGCTAGCTGTGTGTGCTGCAGGAAAAGGCAGTCTAGAGCCTCTGGAAGAAATATGGGAAATGAAAAACCTCTTGAATTCAGCATTATATAGTGCCTCTCTTGTTCTAATTACTTAAGTAAATGATTATATCCTCAAAATCTGCCCTTAAAAACCCCTTACTTTTGCAAACTTAAAACCAGGGAGGTACAGGACGGGGAGGAATGATGGAGAGTTTGTGAGAAGAGATCTGAGTAGCAGCTTTTTCAAACCACCAAATATCTTGCACTTCACAGACTTCAAATTCATTTGAATATTTTGGAAGCACAGCCGTATTTCTATGAATGACCAACTGTACAGCACTGGAAAGAGCTTGCCTGTTCAGCCAATATTGCCAACCTCTCGGAAAAGAAAATATGTAGAACATATGTCTATATTTATGTAACAATGTAGCATTTTTTAATCCTTCAAAGCACTTTAAAATAATGTTGCAGTGCTACTATGGGGTAGATGAATGTTACAGACAAATAGACAATTTACAGACAAATAGACCGTAGTTCTGAAAACTTGAAAAAAGCTTGTCTAAACCTGATGGTATTGCTGAAACAAATCTTTACTGTTTCTGCTTTTAGTTATTCTTGAGTAAGAAGCTGTGGCTTTAGAAAAACAGGCCAGAAAGGAACCATTTCCTAGATAGCTTTGTATATATGGTCATTTTGAACTTGAAGGTGGTGTGTTGTGTAGGAGACCACGGAGTCATAGAATCATTTAGCTTGGAAAAAACCTTTAAGATCATCAAGTCCAGCTGTTAGCCTAGCACTGCCAAGTCCATCAAATGAATACATGAAGGATTAAAGCTTAAGTTATATTGCTGTTCTAGCAGTAATAGCCAATTCTGTCTCACTTTGTTACTTCTTTCATGAAGTTGGAATAAGAAACTACTCACCTCCAGAGATTGTTTTACTTGGTGAACATGTTTCTCTTCAAGGTTAATAGACTTAAGGCTTGGTAAAATAAAAAAATAACATGTTAGGAACCTTGTGACCTTTTACTAGGACCAAATGGTCCTAATGCCGTTATCGCCTAACTAGCCTTCAGAGTCAAGTGCCACAAATAGGATTGCACAGAGAAAAGTCTGATTGTTGAGGAATCAGAATTGCCCCCTCCTTTTGTGAAAAGCCATCTATGAATACAGAATAAATTCTTTGTTTGTAACAGAAGTGGAAGGAATGGTTTGTGCTTGAATAACTTGTCCATGTTCCTGGATACGGTAGTAGCATTGGAGCATGTACTACCATACAGATGTTTGCTTTTTTCCCCCTCAGAGAGCCTACATTTATTTGCCTGTATTTTGCACAAAGATTGCAAAGTATAGAGAACAGAAAACTATGGTTCTGATTAGTAATAGCAATTAAAATATTTGTTTTGTTTTGTTGCAACAGGATGTTATATATCCTTAATATTTTTCTGCAGTCTTTCTCTTCAGCTTCTTACAAAAAAAACCCCTGAAGCATTTTATAACTATACATTTATTTCAATTTTGAATAACAAAAATTAAGATTTCATTTACTTCTGAACTATGTATATTCTGTCTTCTCAGAAATCTTTACTAATATGTTGCTTTCCTCTTTCCTTTATTGGTAGCTGTGTCTCGATCCCAATTTAAACACAATCTTTTGCTTTTTGTGAGATTTTATTTTTCAAAATCCGATTTGAATTACAAAATGTTTTTTCTCTTTGTTAGAATGGACAGAATTAAATAGCATTGATTTTAAATTTCTTGTAACTTTACTGAAGAGAAGTTAAGAGAACATGCACAGAAGCATTTCCATGTACTTCTTTGTCCCTGTCCCCCCTTCCCCTTTCCCCCCTTGTCTGGCATGTTATAATAATGCAATGGTGTAATCCCAACTTCAGGTACTGCACAGTCCACTTCGGGAGGACAAGTAGAATACAGAGCTCTGTCTGGAATTTGCTACATGGCATGGTATCATTTTGTGGGCCTTATCTGGACTAGTGAATTCATTCTTGCCTGTCAGCAGATGGTGATTGCTGGGGCAGTGGTTACTTGTTATTTCAACAGGTGAGTGCAGAATTGCCCCTTGATAGTTTTGGGGATTTTCTAGCATTTACTTTCAATCTTTTTCTAGGAAAAATAGTCTTAATTAGACTGCAATTTATGTCAATATCTGGAATCCAATTTACTGTAAAATAATGTTGCTTGTTGCGAGATCTCAAGTAAGATTTTACAATATGCATGATATTACTGTGGGTAACCCCTACTGCTGGAGATGCTGGGCCAAACTGGGCCTTGATATGAGCCATTAGAGCTCTGTTGACTCTGGGAGAATCACCATTCCAAAGGCATAGGCTGCATTGCACCCTTTTCCAGGAGACTGCATTAACTCCAAATGAGAAGCAATATATTGTTCCTTGGTAATTGCTCGTATTCATGGGCAGTTTGACCTCTTTGTAAGTGTTCATCCCTGCTCTGGGTTTCCATTTGTTCTGCCTGCATATCTGCTGGTCTAATACTTTCATTTCATTCTGTGCAGGTATTTTCAGTTAACTAGAAGCGCTTTAAGGCTGTAGAGTATTTAGACATGTGTGAACAAACTTCCTTTGTTTTTATATACCCTGGAATGTAAATGTGGAGGAAATGAGGAAAAGTAAAATAAAATTAAATTGGGTTTATGCACTCATTGCAGGGGAAGATTTAAATCTCACAATATGTTGTTGAATTTTTTCACAATGAAGAGAGCATTTTCCTGATAACATTTTCCCTCGTAAGTATTTTATGAGCTCTCTCATCTTCAGTACTCTGTTCTATGCCCAGTGATGAGATTTTCTGATCTGTGTAAAACTCTGGCATTTTAAGGCATTTTTTCATTTTGTATAGAGGAATATCATGATAACCTCCATTTGTTGAAAAATTAACCCTTGAGGAAGGTGATGTGAGGTTGAGGTGGGGAGCCTGGCCAGAGAGAGCCTGGGGCCCTTTGAGCACTGCTGGCAGCTGCCCAGGGCCGTGTGGCTTGGGCAGCTGGGAAGGATGGCTTTGGCCTTCTCTGAAGCTTAGGAAGCAGGGTTCTGTGGATGGTCTCCAGAACGTGTCCTTGGATGTTTCAGTCACTGATCAAGAGGCTGCTGCTGGAAGGTCTCCAATGGTGTGTTCCCCAGTGCCCAGCAGAGACACCAGCACAGGCTCTGCTTGCAGGACTGCCTCCATAAGGTTTTCCTGCAGGAGCTGACTGAGCCATGCTGCTCCAGCCAAAGTAGCGAGGCTGCAATATCTAGGAACAGCCAGTACCCATCCCTGGTTTAAGCAATGTTTTATCATCCCACCCAAAAAGCCAAGGCAGGACAAGGTTTAACATGTGTATCAGGAGCCTGTCCCTGACAAGATTAACTACACAACCAACGGCTGTGCCACTGGTGCTTAGATAAGAGCAAATAAAACCTAAAATGTTGCTTTTTTAAAGGTTGAAATATTTTTGAAAGGGCGACATAACCCTTCTATTTTACATGCCATAAAAAGACCTGAAAAGGGAGGAACTCTCATTTCTGATGTCATCTCCCTCTTTCCTAATGAAGCTCTGGAACTCACATGGCTGTGCTGCTGTGGATAGTGAGCTGCTCTTCTCTTGTAAGCACATTGATGTACCTCAGCTTTAGCAGCTGAATGCTGAGGCACTAAAGGTTCATTTAAATTGGCTTGGGAAAGCACAGGAAAGTAAAGTAGTTCTGCTGAGTTCCTGGGCTGTGTGCTGCAGTACATTTTGGTGCAATACACCACATAAATCCCCAAGGCAAAAGCACTGTCCGTATCTTGTTCATGCAGAGCAGGGAAGCACCTGTAGAAACTGCTGTTATGACATTCACTGCTCTGCTAGGGGCTTCCGCTCTCCAGCTATTTTTTGCTGCTGCAGGAACTGGCTGCCAAGTACAGAAGGTTCCTGCTCCCAATTGTATTGGTATCATTTTGTACAATACCACTGAGCTCTCCTCTTGCTTGCCAGGTGACCTGTACTGTGTTGAGAGAGCTGTGTTGCAAGGGTAAATGCAACTTTTCTGTGGTAATCCTTTGTCCTGGCCTTTATGCTGTCAGCACAGATCCACAGAGATGCAGGGCAGTGCAGGAATGGGGAGAGGGTGGTTAGCTGCAGGAGCAACCACACCAGCAAGGGCAAGGGTTATCTCGAGCTGTTCCAGTGATTCTGAGCTTGTCTGCTGTGTGTTTTTAATGTATTCCCTGGGGCAGCATCATAAAGGCATGTCACAAGAGTTTGTTTATGGGATCTTACAGACAGGCTTGCTTCTTGTCCTGTAAGTGCTCCGAGGAAATGGCACGGCCTTCCCATGCGGAAATCTCCTTCCACAGCACACTCAGCAATGCGCTGCACGGCCAGCAGCCACAGCTGAACTGCAAATGGGGTGGACAGGGGGTCATTTTACCTGGATTAGCTTTACAGGTTACGAACATTTGGCCTGTAATAGCATGACTGAAAATGGATTTTGTCTTCTTTTATTTTAGATGAAACATGAATACATGAAAAATTTCATTAATTTAATAAAAATAAATAGAAATTTTTGCTTAATGATTACATTTTACAACTTGAGAAAAGGACTCAGTCTTTTAAAAAACCTTCTTTCTTACAACTGCTGTTTTACATGAAGGTTTATTCTCACCTTGATGTGCTTAGGTGTCATTTACGTATTTACCTTTGCAGGGAGATGAACCTTTCCCCCTCTCTGACAGTACAGGAAGGTCATATGGTAATTCAATCCATGTCACAGGCATCACTGTCCTGTCCATGTCTGAGCTTCTTTAGTAGCTCCAGTGCACATATGTCACTGCACAGATTTGAAATTAAGGATTGGCGTTATCTACCTGATTAAGGTGTTCAGTACCACAATTTCCAAGAGAAGTGAAATACATATCTCTCCCAGAAAGTCAAAAATGAAGGTTTATGGATGTGCATCAAAGTCATTGAGAGATTAACTAGCTAGAAAAAGCTTTTAAAAGCTTCCTCTTCAAATATATCTGCAATATTTATGGACATCCTTTGCCCTGCTTACGTACTTGACCTAAAAGAGCCATCAGCATGTATGTAGTCAGATCTGTTCCATGTGGCTTTGAGATCAGGTAAAAGGGCAGTTGGAAGTACAGTCTGTATGGTCTCTGTTAGTCTCATATTATCTGCTTTATTACAAATCTTGTTATTTATTGTGTTTGCTTAAAAATTTAGATTCATATTTACTTGAGGAATAGAAGATTCATTCCTTAACATTTCTAAAGTATTTTATACTAAAGTTATTTTTAGACAGTCTTTGAAATTGATGAGGCAGGACTGAAGAAAACTGTAAGCATGATTCTTAAAAGGACAGGATTTTAAAGAAATTAAGAAATACCCTTTTCCCCCATTCAAGTGTCTATGTCTGTTGGGTGTGTCAAGATTACATTTTTTTCTTCTCACAAAAAATGTTTTTAAAATGAAAGCCAGGATGCATGTGTGATCATTTGATTCAAGGAACTTGTTAAAAAAGATATTGAGTGTCACAGATCTCACAAGTAAATGAAGGCAATTGACGGTATGGAAGAAATAAAATTATTAAAAGATGTGGTATTGAATACAGGTCCACAGGATTTTGGAATAGTAGCATTGTATGTAAATCATAGTAGCATTGTGTATAAGCAATAACATAAAACAGAAGTACCAAAGAGGTAAAGCAAGCTGTAGTTCTATTCAGTCTTATCACAGAATTAGCTTATCACCAATCAGGCAGATTCCCAGTTTTCCCTGATACCCCGTGCACATGCAGTGGAGTTCACGTGCGCAGGATCCAGGGCATAATGATTGTGTGCTTGTGCTAAAGTCACTTCAGGATTGCAGCCATATAATGTACAAAGGTGGGTGATACTTCAGCCTTGAGAGCAATGAGAGTAGGTGGATGATTGAGCCAATCTTGAGCTTGTTTACAGTCATAACCATCACCCATTGCTCTGTTTGGCCTCCTTCCTGTTTCCTACTCTGAACCAGAATTACAAGGAAAATCTGTTATTTTTCTCATCTTTTTGGAGGCAAAGCAAAATCCTTGGTAGACCCTGTTCTTGTGGTAATTCCTTTGCTAGGAAAAGGTGTGGAAAAACATCCAAATGTGTAAAAATTTATCTAAACTAAGCTTTAAATTTTTACATTCCTGCTCATTATTTAGTCATGTCAAAAATATCAAAACCCTTCTTCATTTTTCTCTTCAGTAACAAGTACATGATTAACACAGGAATAAACTTTCTCCTTTCTGTGTTTCTTATCACTAGTTAAACTTTAACTTGCAGAAACTTAATAATTTATATTCTGAGATCAAACTGATACTGTCATATGTACGGTAGTGTATGGGGGAGAAAGAAACAGTGGCTCAATATGAATAGAATAATTCATCTGCACTGTGATGCATGTGGTTCTAACACAGAAACCTGATGACTCTAAAAAACCCCCAAACTGCCTTATTCAGTATAAAATTCCACTATCCCCCAAGCTGTTCCCCTGGTTTTAAGACAGAAATAATAAATGTAACAACTTTTCAAATTTGTGGAGTATTTCAAATAATGTGGAATATTCACATATTTAATACAACTTCTCTACTGCAAAGCTGTTTGTGTTTTAAATGAACTGCAGTGATACCTTCAGGATTCTTGCACCACTGTAACCCCTCTCTTGAATATAGTGTGTATGATTTAAATCCTTCCTGAAGTGATGATTTCATAAAATATATTTTTAGAGCTTCTTAGCCCAAACCAGTCACTCTGTTATTGGTGCCTTTTTATTTTTTATTTTCTTGTGCAAACTACTGATTTTTCAAGATAACAGAGGTTTTGAAGAAATCAATTCTGAAAACAGGGCTTCTCATTTGTGACATTAAGTCTGATCTTTATGTAGCTACTTAGTCAAACTGCTGCTGGTTCTGTTACCTAACTAAATTTTTCAGGGTTGGACCAGTTGCTTAAGAGTTACTTTATGGAAGGTCTAATTATGACTATTGATCAGTATGGTGTTTTTCTATCCTATGAAACATTTTTAAAAGTACTTAGAGTGTTAATCTGGTTGATTTTTTTTTTTACAGCATTTGACAAGGGATGAGGGAGTGTCTTTTAAGTTGATTTCCTGAGGTTTATATAAATTCTTGAGAGCTGTGTCATACTACTGTCTGCAAATGACTGACATTAAACTGACCTTTATAAAGGAAGCAAAAAAAAAACCCTTGTATTTAGGCCATTTTTTTTTCTTTGCTTTTTGATTTTGGCAGAGACATTATTTCTCCAAAACAATACAGGTTAGTGTGCACTAGAACTACAAGTTTTTTAGTTCAGATTATAAATCTAAACATATAGTACGATATTCCTTTTTTGCTGTATTGCATTTTAAAAGAAAGCCTGTTCTGTGAAAGAAAAAACCAAAACATTAATAATTTTAACAAAATTTAAAACCAGATTTGGCCAAATTGCAACTATGAAAGTAGATAGAAGCTCTCAATTTTACATGTGAGAACTCATGATTTTATTTTCTAGTTTTAATTTTACCACCAAAGAAGAAATAGTGGGTTCATTCCCTCAGACTAAAATCTTGCAGAACCAAGAGTCAAATAAAAGATTGCAGAGAATAAGAGAAGTGACAGAAACTGGAGAAAGATGTTCAAGGGGTATTCTCAGATATTGTTCACTTACTATGCCTATTTTCCACTGTAGATTTTTCCTAGGAATTTTTCTGTTCCAGAAAAAAGTAATTGCTTAAGAATTAAACTAATCCAGAAGTTATAAATTTGGCTGCTTTTCTTTGAACTAAGATGAACATTCAGATGAAGTCAGTAGAAAAACTCGAGTAGTTCAAGTAGGAAAGGAGATAACAGCTTAATTCTTAAAATTTCCAAATACTGAAAAGAAACAATGCTGCTCTTCTTAAATAAGTTTCTAAACCATTTAAAAATTGTTTGTTTTTCTTTCTAGAAATAAAAATAATCCACCACCTCACCCAATCCTGTCTTCCATATCAGTTCTTTTTTGCTACCATCTAGGAACTGCTGTAAAAGGCTCATTTCTAATCACAATACTGAGAATACCAATGATTGTTCTCTTGTACCTTTACAATATCCTAAAGCAAAAGGTAGGTATATACTTCTGTAACACTGTAATAAAAGTAATATAAAGATGAGACTGTGGGGAAAAAAGTGAAGAATATATTTCTTGCTTAAAAATAGATGATATTGCTATTACTATCAATTATTCATAGATGGATTTTATATTTTATCATGTTTTCTTCATTAGGAAAGCTTCTTTTCTCTCAACTCAGATATCAATGCTTCCTTTTTATTCTCAACTCAGGCATTTTTAAAAGCAGAAACTACCAGTATCAAACCAACCTCTATTTAGTGTTTATAAAGGTTTTTATGAAGGATAAAGAGAAAAAATGGCAGACTGCTGTGTTAAAAATTTTGCATCACAAATATTTAAGAAGCAAAAATAAGAATACTATTGTTAGATTTAAGATCTGTTCTAGGAGATACTTCATCTGCCTTGTAATATACTTTTATAGAAAGAATATATGAAACAAGAACTGTTCCTGAGACTTGTGTAGTATCCAAGACACATCTTTTAAGATACATAAACCATGGAGCTGGGCTGTTTTGAATGGGTTTTGCTTTCTTCTTACCTTTCATGCATCTCCACATCTATTGTCTTCTGCTGGAAGCATACCACTGTAGGTAATTCTGGCACTTTTGCAAGGAGGGAGGGCTGTTACGAATGCACAGCTCTGATTTTAGGAGAAGATTTAAGAAAAGGTTTTAAATGTAGATCTTTTCCTCTAGGGTTTACATTGGCCTTGAAGCATGTTATGTATAATTATGAAAGGGTATTTACACTGATCATACCTATGAGGTGTGTGTTGGATATAGGTTATGAATGCTTAAATAAAAACCCCTTGAAAAAAAACACTTGGAAGGTGTGGTCTGGATTTCTGTTGTTTTCATATGAAAGTTTTGGTTATAAAACTTGGTGAGTTGTGTTAACTAAGATTGTATAAAGACAGTAGGTGGGATGACAGAATATTTTCTGCCTTTAGAGAAAGCAGGGAAAGTTGGCTTTCTTGTTACATGGTTTTGTAATCTGAGTAAGTGTAGATTTATTAGCAAAAAAAGATTATTCATGTCTGCAGCACTGTGCTGCAGACTCCTTTTGGTCCAGTTCCCAAGCATTTAGTGACATGACCCACAGCCGTAACTGCTGCCAAAGAGACTGGAAAGTGCTCTGGCCAGCTCATGTCCCCAGTCCTTGGTAGGATACCCCCAAGAGTAACCTTGCTGCTTCACACGGCAGAAAGGACAGGCTGTGGTCCCTTTCACTGAGGGTCAGATTACTGGGACTAAAGGATGGAGAAGTGATGCTGCATTCTTGTAGAGCTCACCCATTCCCCACCCTTGCAAAAAATGTTGCTGTTCTCTATGAACAGAGAAGTCAGTCTGCAAACTTGCAGGTTTACAGATGTTTTCTACACAACAGTCTTCAAGCAGAATCAGAGAAGAGATTGTAGTGGAACTCCTTTGCTCTAGGTTTTAACAAACAATATTTACTGAGATAATACAGTTTTAGTAAAATCATCTCTCCAGCAATACATAGCAAGAGTAAAGTATTCTCTGTCAGGAGTCTACATGTACAGTTGTCATTTTGAAGGAGTTATTCCTGTAATATTTGCATGAACTTTTTTGGAAAAAGTTGGGAGGTTTGTGGTTTCTGCTTGAACAATGGTAGTTGTTGGGACCTGAGTTTTCTATAGTGACTGGAAGATCTCTGCTTTCCAAAACAAGATAAAAACATTCTGACCTCTGTAAAAATAAGATTAAAAAGACCAAGTATCCCTGAACTGAATTTCCTTTTGTTGAGAAAAACAGCCACTTAAATTTGGAAGGCTACCATGGATGCCATGATGTCTTTTTCTTGTCATGCATCATCTCTGTGATGAACTATTCTGAGCTTTTGATGTGATGGGGGTGTGGAAACAAACATTAAGGTTTACGGCTCAGTTTGTCCTATGAAATTAATACTGCTCAATGGTCTATGAATTGCCTATTCTAATATAAGATTTTTCTTCCTGTCCTGAAAAAAATGAATGTATGCTCTGAGTCAAAGCACATGTATGTTCATGTAAGCCTTTCTACCCATTCTTTTATTTTTGTTCATTAGGATACCAGTCATTTCAGAAAGGTTTTTCATAATCAAGTTAAAAATCTGTCCCTGTACTCCCTGATCACTATGAAGTTCTATAGGATTACTGACTTGCCTGCCTCTTTTGCTCCCCGGGCAGCTGTTAGTTCACAAAGCTGCTTGCAGCACTTATTTTCTTTTCCCAGAAAGAATCTTCCATCCACAGGAAGAAAGAAGGAAAATGCATAGCTCTTCAGTCATTAATATTGAAGGGTCTGAGTTAAAAACATTTCCTAAAATCCTAATAGAAATATCTGCTGCCTAAGTGAAAATTTTATTAGAAGGGTCAGTCACATATAAAGGAGGGTTTTTTTTAGAATGTTGGTTTTGTTTGAGGCTAATTATGTGTCCAGTAACCGATCTTTTCATTTTATTGCAGAAGAATGCGAAGTGCCTGTTCAACTGCTGTTTCTGCTGGGTTTGCTGCCAGAAAAGTTGCTTAAGATACTTTAACCAGGTATGCGCTGTCATCTCTGTCCCTCGGCCTAGTCTGGATACCACAGTTGGTGCCTGACCCTTAGCATGGCTAAAAAGCCACAGCCAGTGCATGCAGGCCAAGGTTTCCTGCTGGCCACCTAAACTAAACAAACAAAAAAGCCTCCAAGTGTAGATGAAACCTAAGAAACAGGGAATGGACAAATATGCAAGGTGCTAGATTTTAGAAAACTTGTTAATACAGCTCAAGATAGTCAGCCCTTTCAGTGGGCCACTTGCTATTTCTGTAGGTAAGAAGACTTAACGTTTTGTTGAGTTGTGCCAGTCAGACTCCTGAAACACAGAGAGTCCAGGTAGGAGGAAGCAATGAAGAATTAGGAAACTCCTGGAGATGTGACATTAAACTAGTTACAGTGTTTTCCACTTGAAAGTCCTGAATAAAGAAACTTGAATTCCTGGCTAATTGCCATAACAGTGGATCTGGGAGTATGATCCATGGTGTTAGGAGTCTTGTTTAAAAGGTGTTTTAATTGGAAATGGATGATTTCTGACATACAGCAGTTTTACAGATACTTGACACCTCTTTTTTCCTTCATGATTCTTTTCTCCAAACGTGTCCCAGATTTTGATACAGAACTGTAAATAGTTAGTTTTTGTCTTTGCCACTGCCTTGTTTTTATCTCCAGGGACTGTGATATACTTAACGTGAAAGGGAATCATATGTTCACATTGATTTCTCTCTCTCTGACTGCTGAGTTATTTGTTCTCATTGCTGAGGGTAGTAGTGAAGAAAACAAGACAATTCTGATAAAGCGTCTGACTTCTCCTGTCAAGTAGATGCATAAATTAGGTTTAACCTTGGACAGTTATGAAGAGAAAGTTTTTAGTTTAGGTCTCCCTATATTAAAACTTGTGAAGTGAAATCTCTGAATTTTCCAGGCATGCGTTCTTTAGGTAGGGCTTCTAGTCAGTGACTTGGTGAGGATTAGCAGAGTTCATTTTGCCTCCAGGATTTCCATTTGTAGTCACCCTTTCCGCTTGGCTTGGCTTCCTGCCTTTCAAAGAGATATCCAACATCTTAGTGTTTACTTTCTCCAGCTGTTGTATGCTATGTATTTGTTAAAAGAATTAATTACTGTAATGTTCTTCCTTTTGTTTCAGAAGGCTGTATTGTTCCTTTAAAAGATTTCCTGTTTCCTAATCTATTGTTGGCAAATTTCTGTTATTTATATGAGTTGTAGTTTTAAATCTAATGATCATAATACAGTGTTTTCTTTTGTTTTTTAATATCTTTTTAGCAAAGGTGATAGTAGTCCACATATTTCAAATCGAGGGCAATTTGGGCAACAGGTAGAAAAGAAAAAAGCAAGGACAGGCTGCAAGATTTTAATAGAACTTTCATCTGTATGGAGTTTAAACATTGGTCTTGGGTTATTGCATCTCGTAGACTCATTGATGAATGTAATTACTTTTCCCCCTATAGCTAATCTGTTCAAACCTATTTCTTAAAAAAATATATTTTGACTACAGTTGAAAATCTTAGTCTTTGATTCTGTAAAATACGTGGCCAAATGTAAAAGAGAAAAAAGAACCAAGGAAAGAAGTCTGCAGTCTTACTCAGCTTTGGCATATTTCTTGATTAACAGAAGTACTGAACTCTTAAGAGCTCTTACTGAGATTGGTGGAAGCTGCTGGGAACAACCTAGAAGTTTCCCACAGATGTTGAACATGGACTTGAGAATAGGACTTGGGAGGGAGGGGTTAAAAAATTGCTTTTACCTCTGTTTCTAACGTTTTCAAAGTATTCTTTAAGTTCAGATTTTGATTTTTTTGTAACCTAAAATGTGGAACAGCTGTTGTAAAAGTTGGTTCAAAGATCACTGTGTACATTAGCATTCCTTACTCTTTACAATTCCTTTGCTTTTTATTCTTGTATTATTTTCACTATAGTGAAAAGCATATAATTATCTGAAACCCTAGAAAAAGAAAAAAGATCCAATCATTTCTGCATCATTTTCTTCAACTTGTTGTCACACTGCTTAGGTGATGTAAATCCTTCTGTTCCTTTATTCACAAGTTTAATCAGGATTAAACAGAGTCCTTTGTTTTCCCTCTGAGAACTTGCAGATGAGAAACAGGTGCTGGAGGAAGTAACCCTGGAGATATAATGCAAACTTCTTTCTTCCTATGCAGAATCAACCAAGTGCTCTATTATATTATCAAAGAGTACTTTTTGGGCTGCAGTACCATCCTGCATGTGGGATTTAATACTGACTTTAATAGTTGCATGCATCCCTGAAGTGACTCATTCTCTGCAGAGGCTCAGTTTTGTTTAGCTCTCCTGGAAGTTAACTGGAGCAGACCAAAGAGTGACCTGTCATCTTCCCATCATGACAGAGTGCTGTGCTAGATGCTGGCAATTGTCATATTTGCAGGAGTGGAGGGCTAATGTAAGCCCAGTGTCCTGTGTGGATTGCAATATGGACAATTACATTCAGCCTTCCTAAATTTCTCTTGGATTTGCGACTGGATCCTGTGTTAAACTGTGGTGTAGTGTTGCTATGTGCTGTTAAACAGTTCACTCCTTAAGCTGTTCCACTTCAGTCATGGGCAAAGTGATTCATGTGTGTATAATCCATTAGCAACAATTGTAAAGCGCTCTGGGTTCTGTGGCTGAAAAGTGCTTTCTGAATATAAAGTCATTATCCTTACTTGACAGTTCTGTTTGCCAGCACTTGTCAGAATTACCACAGATTTTTCATCTGGCTCTGATGGTTTCAGTATGTTCCAGATAAACATATCCAATCATCTCAAGTAAAATCTAGGAGATAGAAATTTTTCTTATGTAAAAAGAATATAGTTTTTTTAATGTGGTTTGGGAATTACAAGGTCAGAGTCTCCTGCTTTCTTGAGTTGTAGTGGCAGTCTTAATTTCAGATACATCAAAGTGCTCACATGTTCTCCCTTTACAGCCTTGTTGCAGAGACTTCTTTTAAAAACAATACAGCTGGGTAGTTTTGCTTTTCTGTGTCTGCTTTGGGTCCATCTGCAGCCAGTTGGCAAAGTGACTCCTCCAAAGTGTGGTGTCTGGATTTCTAAAGGGGTTGCTGAGCAGGGTGTGGTTTCTGTGTTCATCAGCAGGGTTGCTGCAGTGTAGCCTTCTGGGCTGTCAGTGACTCCAGCAGTGTGTGAGCCCCATTTCCTAGGACAGAGACCCTTCCCTGAGACTGAAAGCCAGCAATTGTCTGGTGTAATAAACCAGAAGCAAGTCTGTTTAGTGGCTGTATATCCATGGCAGTTAGTTGTCTTTTAAACTTTGGATGGAAGCCTATCAGGAGGTTTCAGCTAAATGCCCTTTGGAGAATTCACCTAGATAAAACCAAAACTCATGAATGCTATTGTAAAGCACAGCTCTCCTCTGCATGCCAAACACATTGTGCCTCACCCCATCAAGTACTTCTTTTTCCTCCTGAAAACAATATTGCATTTTAATGTTACTGGCAAAATTGTTTCTAGATATAGAGCTAGTTTTTCAATCCTTTTGAGAATACAAAGACAAAATGTTCATCTGCAATGAAATAGTATTTTAAATATGCTTATTTTTCCTCTACAGATTTTATGTATAATAGGAAATAAAATTCCTTAGGTCTTTACTTGTTCTGTAGGATGAACCATGTAGGGAATACAGTTGAACAAAGCTGAGTAATTCTTACCTTGATACCTTTCTCTTCTTCCCTATCCCATTAAGAAGAAACAAAAGGGGGGAAAAGGAGAGAGAGAGAGAAAATAAAAGGCAATTAAACAAGTGACTGGTAATTCAGTGCTTTTAAGCAGAGAAATTTATGAACAACTCTCTGGAAATCCTGTTTGATTTATTTCAGAAATCCCAAACAAGAACATTTTCTCACTAAGTGCAGAAGTACTGAAGGCAACCCCTGCAATGATGAAATCATGATGCAATGGGCACATAAAGCAGGATCCTTTCCATCCAACCCTGTCATTGAAACGGAGCCCATGTGTAACACTGTGATGCAGCAGGAAAGGACACCCAACTCCTCCCTCTGCGGAGAAAGTGGTGTTGGTCCTACCCACTGGATGACAGCCATGGAGGGAATAGATGATACAGAGAGTAGGAAGCAAGGAAACTTGAAAATTTTCTCCAGTAAGTCCAGACTGAAAATGTAAGGTGGAATGGAAATAAATGAAAGATGTGCTTTTTGGATTGCTTGGGAAAATTCAGGAGGTTATTGAAGGTTTCTTACAGATGGTAATTAGCCTAGGAACAAAAAATAACTATTTCTGTATTGGCTGTGTGGTTATTGATTAGAAGTGGAGGAGGAGAATATTCCCCATGTGTTTGTCAACTACAGGACAATAGCCTTTATTTAACAAGGCTGCAGGAAGCACAGAGTCAGTCCTGGAAGCTACGAGATGAAACACTCGCACTGGAAAGAGGGGGATAAATGCCATTGTGTAAGCTGCTGGTTGTGTGCTCAGGCTTATCTCACTGGGGGGACTGGAATATCCTGTGACACATGAAGGGTAAGAGCAAGCCCGTTAGCCATCTAGGAGACAGCAGGCAGGGATAAAAGCCAGACAAGGTCAGTAGAAAAATTCTTAGATGTAAATTGTTCATGAATAAATGTTGTCTGCAAGTTGGAAGAAGGTTCCTAATGACCAGAGGAACAAATGTCTGAAACAACTCCAAATGTAAGGCCTGGGAGAGGGGAAGTCCTAAGTGATTTAAAAAGGGAGTTTTCCACTTAAGATTTGTATAATGTGCTAATCTGAAATAGGCACTGGAGTGGCTGAAAGTCCCTTCCAGACTTGTATGTCCTCATCTCTTCAGTGGGGCCTCACAGGCCCGTTCTCATTTCCCACCATCTGTGAGTCATGATAGAACTTTCTCACCAGACCACTGCCTGCTGCACAGCAGCCACACTCATTGCCTCTTGCTACCACTGGATTTTGTTTTCTGAGGAGTTTCCACTGACATCAGTGACACTTGCAGGCTAAGACACTTTAAGGTCCAGCCTGAGCTGCGCTGCACTGCACTGGGGTTAGCTAACCAGGGCAGCCCCCAAGAGAGTTGGCAGCAACAAGATCACATCAGGCTGAATATACCAGCCGAGCAGAAAAAGCTGAACTAGGATGAGAGACCAGCATGTCTCCTTCTTCCTTTTTAAGAAGATTCTGTTGCTATGGCAATTCTCTCTTCCCCAAGCTCATTTTATGAAAGCAAGCGCTAGAATGGAGGACTGAATTCAGCTGTTACACAAAGTAGCAATTATTCTCAACAATTGGGGAACTTACAGCCTGGATCTGAGCCACAGCGCCTTTCTCATGAAACTACTAGGTCACTTTTTCCAAGACCTTTGACATTCTGTTTTGTGAGGCGCAGAAGGATATATTCTTTAAATAGTTTTTTTTTGCATAGTGTGGTATTTGGAAATATGTAAACATTCCCATTCCCTATTTATTCATCCTGACACTGAGAAATCAGTGTCTAGTTCCCAGGCCCCAAGCCCAGAAGAGGCTTGTGTTCTTCAGAGAGGTGGCGATACAAGATCAACTTGCTGGTGCAAGGATAAAGGCTGTTCCCGACCCACTGTCTCTCATGCTTTTTGACCAACCCTATGCTCTCAGTTCCATCATTACTTGCTTGTCACCAGAGCAGAGACTGCCATTGTAAAAGATCAGTTCATTAGGCAAAGATAAAAATATAAGAGCTATAATATGTATATAAGGATCAGACTGAGTCTTGTTCTAGCTCAGTATCCCATCTTCAGCAGTGACTGTGAGTAAATGCTAAGGTAGAACAAAAGGGTATTTCCCTGCCTCTGTGCTGTTTCTGAATCTGTTTTCAACCTAGGGACTTCTTGAGCTGTGTGTTTTCTCTGTGTTCTCAGCAGATTCTGTTCTGCTCTCAGCAGATTCCTTTTCCCTGAAATTCCCTGTCTCCGTTGAGCTCATGTGAACTTTTAGCAGCCAAAGCATCCTTTGTCCAGCAGTTCACAGTTTACAGATTTATGATGAGAAAAAATACCATCTGTTTTCAAATTTGGCTCCTGTTGCTTCATACTGTCCTGCCCCTGCCTGGTCTTTGTTCTGGAAGGAGCAGTGAGCCATCTAACCCTACACAGCCTCTCTGCATTTCTCATGAGTCAATAGCCCTCTTGCTGCATCCTCCTTCAGTCATCTCTTTTCCAGACAGAAGAGCTTGGCGTTCTCCAGACAGAAGACATTCCATACCTTTTGGATCATTCCTGCTGCCCTTCTCTCAAACATTTTCATGTCCACTAAAGCTTTTGTGCATGGAAAAATAATATATTCTGTAGAAAAACATATTTAAATAATCTGTTTCTAAATGTTAGCAGGTTCTTAACTGGCCATGGCCTACCATCTTAGCCTTCACAACTACCTTTAATTGGAAGGCTTTGGATTATTGCACGTATCCTGCAATTTCAAACTTAATGGGTTATCTAAGCTTTTTAGTCCAAAGTCCAAAATTATTTACAAATGTAGGTAACAAACTGTGTGTGTTAGGTGTTCCTTGATGAGTAAGGGTGAGAAATCACTTGACCTCATTTCTGTGCATTGCTGAGTTTCATGGAAATGTACATTAGCTTAAATGTTTGATGTGTTTTGTTAGTGAGAACATGTAGATTTCTATGTGGCTGGATGGGATCAGGGCAAGGGGTCTGTGTGAGGAACCTGAGAATTTTGAGAGAAGTGTATGGAAAATGACTAGGCTGAACAAGAAACCCTTCAAATTTTTTTTTCTTAGAAATGTATTTTTGCTAAAAGGTAGCAATCACTTGGCTAATTGTGAAGTAATACCACTTCCAACTGTGCTGGTAATATTCTTGCTTCACGTATGTCTTACTAGTTTTGTAGCCTTCAGCAGTTCATTAATTTCTGTCTCTCTCTTATTCATTCTAGAATATTAGATTATTACCTGGCTGCCTTTGTTTCTTGAGTATTATCATTAAGTAACACTTAGATGATTTGTGTAAGTTGTAACTGCTATAAATGCCATTTTTTATCAGTTGGTTTGTAACATAACAAATGCCTGTGCAGGTAGTGTACTGCCTCCAGTGTCATTTTCAGTGTTTCCAAGATAACCGTTCTAGTTAATAAATATCAGAAATTCTTTTCATTTCACATTCTTTGCATACCAAAGTGGCTACTTCAAGAGTGCAAACAAATGAATATTTATTTTAAGTTTGGAAACAATGTTTGTACAAGTACACGTGCTTTTTCAACATTCTTTTTAATTTTTAAAACACATTTTTTGCAATTTATAATGAATACAGAATCTCTTTTTAATTTATTGTCAAAATTTACACTGACCTCACCGGATCAGGACCTACTCTTTGAGTTTAGTTCTTAAGGGACAAAAACAAACTTAGAAAACACTTTTCCACTTTGTGTCTCAGTTCCCTGTCTGTTTAATGGGAATGATGAGACAGACTGAACCCATAGCACGTTATAAAGAGAAATCCGTCCATATCTGAAATACGCAGTGACAGCTATGGATGGCAGACAGGGGGAACGTGGTGTGAGGCCTCTCCCCTCTGCCCGTGTCCTGGGCCAGCAGGGCTGGCACTGGCAGCTCTCCTGCTGCCGTATCCTGGGATGTTCCGTGTGACGGCATCCTGCCAGGAAGGGAACAGTGTCAGGATTAATGACAGTTAGCACAGAAGGCATTTTTTCCTATTTAGGAATGAAGTGAGCTTGCTTGTTTAAACATATTTTTATGCAGATACTCTTTAAGTTTCTGTAGAGTTCATTGGAGTCTCTGATTTTTTGCAGAGTAAGTAATAAATCCATAGTCTTTATTTGTACTTTTTCCATCTATGGATGTATTTGCTAATATGTAAGTACAGTATTTACAGAATGTCATTGTTTTTTCTTTTCTATCAGAGGAAAAATAGCTATTTTTCATATAAATAATATCCACAATAAAGAGACAAAGAAATCTTTGCAGTTAATCTTCCTTGATCTCTTTCTTTCTTTTTTCCTTTGACAATGTCATTATAGCTTTACTAGGCTACAGAAATTGCTCAGGGGTAAAACTGAACTCTACATAAATAATTTTTTTTTTTTTTGCTTCAGATATCTGAAATTATTTTATATTTTGAATTGTAGGTAAGAAAAAACCAGATTTTTGAACAGGAAGTTGAAAAGTTTTCAATAGGCCAGTATAATTCACTTTCAGCAAACCTCTTATGGGCTTTTTTTTTCACTTCCAGGTGGAGCAGAAAGCAATGTAAGCACCATGTACATGTTTAGGTTTATAAATTCCTTCAGAATTGTAATCCCTTGCACACTGTGGTTCTTACTGACCATACCATGTGGCTAAAGTTTTTGTGGTGTAATCTGCCTTCTAATATTTTGAGTAAAGGGAAACTACTCATAAGAATTGCTGGTAAAGCCCAGAATATGTTTCAAGTATCGTGGGTGCTGCTTTTCTTAGGTGATATTTTTGAAATAATTTCAAAACCTTGCTGAAGAGTTCCATAAATGGGACATACATGTCAATTTTTGAGTAAGTGCAAAAATAATCAAATCCATGACGATAAATATTCTATCCTCCCCACCTGTCCAGGCAAGTTTCCACAAAGCAATATAATGTAAAATTCTCAATACATTGAAAAACTGGGAGTGCCCCAATCATCTGTTGTTCAGAGTGGGGTGGGGCACATGACCTTACAGGCACTGGTCTAGTCCAGGATCCTTCATGAAAAGGTTTGTTTTATGGCCATGACCATAAGCTTGAATTTCACTAATATCTGAAGTGTTTGAAAGAGCCATGTATAAAAGCTTTTTAATCATCAACCTTTAATGACCCAGTAAATACATAACTTCATTTTCCCACTTACATATTTTTCCAGCAGTGTTGGAGACAGCCAGTAAGTTTGAATAGTGTGACTCCAGGTGTTTTCTGGTAATTGTGTCATATTCATTCACAAATTTTGGGGCAGAGAACTTCGGTGTTTTAAAATAAACTGGATAAATATGGCTTCAGGAATTTATTTAGTTACTATTGTAACATTTGCTAATGGTGGAAATTATGTAGAAAAACTCTTTGAATTTAGAAGCATAGTCTTTATAGTAATTTAACAGAAAATTGCCATATTATGCAAAATATATTCATAAATATATTCATAAAGTCAGTATTTCAAAATAGAGTTTAAGGCTTTGTGTTTTGCTGAAGTAAAATCTAGATTGTGAGTCTTTCCTCTCTCACTGCATTATTGCCTTATGTTATTTCAGCATGCATACACAACTACAGCCATAAATGGGACAAATTTTTGTACATCAGCAGAGGATGCTGCCTGTATTTTGGGACGGAATTCTGCTAAACTTGCATCGATTAGCTGTTTAGGAGATTTTCTTCTATTTTTAGGAAAGGTAAGAGTAAATAAAAATAACTGTTCTCTAAAAATGAAGTGAAAATTCAGGTTTGATTATCTTTTGACACATCTAAAGCAAATAAAGTTTATGTTTGTTAAATTCAATGTTGTCAATGCTATAAAATAAGTTTGGGAGAGAAGAATATTTGAGGAATTTAACCTTGCAGAGTTATTTAGTTGTATGATAGCAGTGTCCTTGGAGCCACTTTGGCAGTTCCAATTGTACCAAGTCTTTGGTAAATACGTGGCAAAAGGTTTCCTCTGCCCTATGGTATTTACACATGGAATTGAACATAGTGTCACAGCCTCGTGATGCTGGAAACTGCCTAGCTATCTCCCAGATGAGATCTGCTCTTAAAATACTGGCTGTCATGTATTTTCCTCAGGGTTTGGGGGGATTGGGTTTTTGATGAGAAATGTTTCTACATGATTAATGAGGCTGTACTTCCCTCTCACTGCCCTTTACAGGTGTTTGTTGTATGCTTTACTGTTTTTGGAGGATTGATGGCATTTAACTACCACCGGGAGTTGCAAGCTTGGGTAGTTCCTCTGTTGCTGGTTGGATTTTTTGCCTACCTGATGTCCCACAGCTTTCTATCAGTGTTTGAAGTGACAGCAGATGCCATGTTCCTTTGTTTTGCTATTGATATGGAAACAAATGATGGAACTGCAGAGAAGCCATACTTTGTGGATCAGGAGCTGCTGGTAAACTCCACTGATTACAGCAAAGATATTTGAGACATTCTAAGCTTTTAAGCACATTTTCTTTCCCCAAGACCTAGTAATCTGAACCCACAACCCACGCTGCTTTCTTTCCAACACCTTAGAACAGGGTGGGATACAAGTACATTAATTTATAAACTAAAGTAAATGGCTCCCTCTGACCTCTGTGTGCTAACTACAACCTGCTGTCTTCTTTTAGATCATATTCTGTAAGTAATGGCTGACTATTTAGGCCTAATTAGATAAGTCTTCGATATATTGTTGGCAATTAAAAGATATAAATAAATAGAAGAGCTAGCTGCAGAAATTGATCCATGGGATGCCCTAAGATTAATGCTTATATTTCTTGTGACTCACTGTAGAGTGATGAGAAAAAATTAATAAGTAGCAGATCAGGGGTCCATTCCACATCCTACAGGTGCTGTAGTTCTGAACAAACTTCATGCAAATCTGAGTTACTCTGCTTCATACCTGTACAGATTCTTTTGCCAAGAATTCTTTTTTGTCTTCTATCTCTTGATTAAGCTCTTCTGCCTCTGCACAGGTTGTTCTGTGTCTTTACCCTTGTAATTACTGTATTGTATTACCTTCAGTACTTAGCTAATAGTGATGTAGTGCTGTAACTGAAGCCTTTGAATATATATGTGCTATCCCTTTCTAATTAAGAAAATATCTGAAGATGCAGATTTTTTTCCCTTTTGTGCTATTTTTGACACTTCTGTCTCTTCCTTCACAAACCACACAAGAGAGAAAATCTTAGTGATCCATGAAAACAAATAACCAACAGCCAGAGTAGCTCATATGACACAAATGTTCTGGATGGATTTCTTCAGGACAATGTCAGAATTGGTTTTGGTTTTTATTTTTTTAATGCTGCTGTAAGAGTTTCTGTAATATTCAAAGAATTTTGTTAAGAACAACAATAACAACAACAACAAAACAAGAAAAAAGGCAGCCTAAAGATAGGCTTAACCCTTTGTACAGAAGAAAGCAGATATATATTCTTTGGCTTTGGTTCAGAATAGTGCTTAAGCACATTGCCTGGATAGGAATACAAAACTGAATGGAAAACTCTGAAGCCTTGACCTCTGTTCCTCCCTCTCTGTTTTGCCAAATTCTAAAATACTTCTTAAGCCAATTTTCCTTCATGAAACAGAGGCTTTCCTTTCTGTACTTCCAAACTTTGTGGTAGTTTCTCTTTAACTCTGGTCTTAATTCTGTGTAATTAGCCATGCCCTAGAGCTGTGGGTGAAGAGAGGATTTCCCACAGGGACAAGGAGTCTTCCAAGCAGGACAGGCTCTGTACCCTTCTATGGAAAAACTGTGGGCAGCACATCCAAACTCCTCCTCATTGTATGATCAAGAGTAAGTTTGCTAACACAGACAAGAATTTGGAGTTTCCCAACACATGAAGGCATTTGACTTGTCTGTGTTACAATCAGGTTACAAGCATCCCGGGGGTGGAAGGGAGGCTTTGTGGCCCTCAGGACAATAAGCAGCAGTGGGCGGAGAGCCGGGGAAGGGATTTCATACAGCTGGAGTCCTCATTCCTGCAGTAGGAGATGTAATAGAGATTCTTGATTCATCCTTCTCGGTTGCATTCATCACTTTTGCTGCCTCTGTATTCCCTCCCAGTATCACTCAGTGTCATCCAGCCAGGAACCAGCTACAGTTTCTTAGCCCTGGGCTAATTATCTTCCTTTACCAGGTATTTTTATTTGCATAATGGTTTCCTTTCACAAACAATCTCACCCTGGTTTTTGCTTGTAGGCCTTTGTGAGTCAGAGTAACAAGTTAACAGAAGGGCAAAAACACAGAAACACCAGACCGTTCCAGGATAATGAAGATGGTACAGAGCTCCAGCCTATGGTGAGACAGGAGCATGGGATATGTATTTATTTGCCAGCTAATGTGTTTGCCTTTATGGTCCAAGAAGGGATGGGGGTTAACATATATCTCCTGATGTCTCACAACAACCAACATGCTGTACCCACTATCCTGTTCCTTTCCCTACTCAGGAAACCTTCTGCTAGCGCAAAATGGATGGATCAAATATTTCTTCTCTTCTTTCTTCGCATTCCCCATTGTGCCCAGCAGAGGAAGAGAAACTTTGGACAATGGCAAGGGGGTGGGGGATAAATGCTGTTCAGATAGTCTTTCACATGCTTGCTGTAGCAAAGTCAGAAGAGTGGTAAGCTGCCTAATTTCATGCCTGAACTGCTGAAGTTCCAGACCTCTACGATCAGAGCTTAGAGACCTCCTTTCCTCTTTCCTCTTTCCTTTCCCCAATCCTTTCCATTTATTTACTCTATTTTATGATGGAGTAACAAAGCTGAGGTGCCAGAAGGGAGTGTTTCCCCACACCCAGCCTTGGGAAAGTCCTTAGAGTCAACACTCACTCACTGACAACTAAAAAAATACTGCAAATTGCCCAACCTGAGAAGCTGCCCCAGCAAGTTCAGAATCAGAACTGATTTTCCTGAAGCATTGTGGGGGCCAAGCTAAGGCTGCTAGAGTGAGATTCTGCAGGAACAGCTCCTCTGGCACCCGCACTTGCTGGGCACTACGAGTCCTCTGCTGCCACAGCTGCTTACACAAGTGTAACAGATGTCAGTGATTTTTCCTGATCTGCTTTCAAGAGATAGCAGGCTCTAGCGAGCTCTCACACAATCCTGTGGGCATTCTGCTACAGGCAGAGCACTCTCCCAGTTTATTACTACAGTGAGGGATAGTTGTACTAAAGTTTTTCATTTTTTGGGTCTGCTATTATATCCTTCAGTCATTTTTTGCCAAACACAGAAACGAGAGGCTGGGTGGGTGTTATTCCCTGCAAGAAGATTGTGGACTTGATAGACAAAAGAACCTTAATTGTTTTCCCAGTTTACTCTTATGACATTTAAATGCAGAAATAGAACCAGTGCTACACATTATTTGATTCCTTTTTTTCTCTCTTTGTAGACTTGAATGTGAAGTACACCAGGAAGTGTGGAAGCAGAGCAGCAATACCAAAAATGGTCGTACCAGTAAAGGCTACCAATACCCCAGGACAAAGTATTAGTTCTCTAAATCTGTTGTATCTTCTGCACTGGTAAAATGACACACAGTCTGTACGAATAAAATATTTTGCGTGTCATCACAACTGATTTTTATTATTACACTTGTTATGATGGTCTGAAAGTTGTTAATAAACTCACTATTTGTAAATTTCTATGTTGTCAGACTAAATTAGTAAGTCATAAAGGTCATGGAGCTAACATCATTTTTTCAGGCTTCTCTGGGAATGCTGTGCTGGTCATCAGTAGAACAGTAAATGCAAAAACATTTGTACAGGAGGTGCTCTGAGATGACTGTATCCTGATTTATTCTGCATATCTGAACAGCCAATTAAGGAACAGACTGAGCTCACTGATGGAAATTACCCTTGACAGAAATTCTCTGTAGTCAAGATAATTAATGGTTATGAGGTAGGTGTCTTTTAATTGTACTCTTTTGGGAATGGTTTTAACAAGTTAATATAAACTGTCCAGCTCCTCTCCAAAGGGCAGATGAGGAATAGCCTTTTTCCTTTTTCCTTTTTCCCCTTTCCTTTCCTTTCCTTTCCTTTCCTTTCCTTTCCTTTCCTTTCCTTTCCTTTCCTTTGCTTTCCTTTCCTTTCCTTTCCTTTCCTTTCCTTTCCTTCTGCAATTGAAAAGATGAAGCAGAAAAATTTGTATCTGGATTTAGAGCTTGACAAAGTAGCAGATGAGAGATAAAATAACAGGACAGACATGAGATAAAATGATGTTATAAATAATACTTTCTAGAAATGTTAGCTGTAACATGGGTGTGAAATATATAATGGGGGAATGTAGCGACTGTCAGGGCTCTAGTCAGAAGAGGAACACAAGTGTAGACACTTCTAAAAAAATTAACTTGGTAACAGTCTGGAAGCATTTTCTTGTGAGGAATTTTAAAGCTTGTTTAAACTTTGTACCTGAATCCTGATTGTAATACACTTCATGGGCTCCACCTTGTTCTGAGTATGGAGTAGTTTTAGATTTTACTCAGTGGCACATTTTATTTTCTTTGCTCAAAAGCTCCTTTAAATTTTGTTTGAGGAGGGCTTTGAGGTGGGAGAATGGTGCCAACCAAGGATTTCAGTAAAGTATCAGTATAGGAAGTGAGACATCACTGCAGGTGACTCAGAACTGTCTTAATGAATAGATTGATAAATCCTTGATTAGTCACAGCTTGGAAATGACATACAGAAAAGCTCATTGATGCCTGAATAAGAAATCTGTTTCATTTAAATACTGTGTCTGGTCTCCTGCTGTTGAAAGGAGACTAGTTATCTAGAAGTACTAAGAAATACTGGCTTTTTATCCGTCATTTAATTAACTTCATTCTACTTTAATATGAGCCACTTCAAGAAATTGTGGAATATAGGATAAACCATGAAAAAGGGAAAGAAATAGATTAATTACTTTCTGCCTGGCAGGTGAAGCAGATAATGTACTGGCTGTGACTCACTACCTCTACCTTATTAAAATCTGTACCCTTGGATACTTTTGGCGCTTGGCTTGTGGATGCTGTGGGAACTTCTGAGAAGTCCTGAATAAGGAATAGCTCTCTAACCCTGAGGAAGTTTGCAGATAAAGTACTTATAAAGGGGCAAAACTTTTCCTCTGCCATGAGTTTGCCAAGACTGCTTCTGAGTAGTGCCTTCACAATGTAAAAATGGTATTTACCAATTTACAAAGCCAAAGAGGTTTGCTTTGAAGTTTAAAAACCCCCAGTTCTTATTACACATTTGTGGATTTTTTCCTGTTTGTATTTAGTATTCACACTGCAAGTTTTGACCTTTGACTCAGGAACTCTGGTGGAAAAAGGGAGGGAAATTTTTATCCAAGTATGTCCTTGTTTTCAGACAATCCCTAGATGACCTTCAGAGGTCACTTCCAATCTCGACAACTCTATGGTTCTGCTCATTGCAATTATGATGCAGTGTCATTGCCTTCAGTGCAGCTCCAGAGTGGAGAAAGGACTCATACACTTCCTACAAATTCCGTGTTAATTTTTAAAGAAGGAAGGTACTGAAAAATGCCAGTTAAGCCATATTTGAGTGTATTCTGTTTAAGGAATACTGTATTGTCATTAGTCCAGAAATTACATTATGAAATAAGTTTTGACAACTGTATTTTTACAGAAGACTTCCAAACACATAGCTTTAATTAAATTTGTACAGAAAGCATAGCTTTATAGCTTTCAATTAAAACTCAAGACCTTCCAACCATACATACATTACACTAGCAATTGTGTCAACAACCTCCAGCTGCAGCATTCCTGTGTGGCAGAAGCCTTCACCTGAGTTAGAGGGATAAGGCACTCCTACAGAAGCTGATGCTATTTAGTGCTTGTTTCTCGGTGCTGCCTTCCCCTGCAGGGTGCTGTAGTCTGGCAGCTGTAAAGGAGGCTGTATATAAGCACAGCTCCTGGGAATACAGTTCCTGCTGCTTCTGAGGGTGGGCTAAGCCACTTCCCATAATTTGAGGTCTGTCTTGCAGTGCAGCCCAGTAAGTGTGAACTCATCTTTCCTGCAGCTATGGAAGATTGAGCAGAATGAAAGGTACTTTTATAACTACATTCCTTAAAGTAGGAGACAGGCACTACTGGTGTCTATTTACCAGAAAATGGCTAAGTATTGCAGCCTGTTGTTGTAAGCAAGGCAGCTTGATTTTCGTCTTGCTTGGTGTCTACTTCAAACTCTCAATTCAGTTGTGATTCCACTGGATCCCTCTGTGGATGAGAGAAAACACGCATACTGACAACAGCTTGTGTGTTGTTTGTTTCTTCTGTTCAAGTACATAATAAGGGTGTGCAAGTAGTTTAAAGTGTAGGTTTTGGATTCAGAAGGAAGGAGGGAATGGTCAGGCTCTCAAAAAGAGATTGCTTTCACCCAAACTATTAAAACAACAAACCTTTTACTGTTGATTGTAGAACTGCTTTTCAGCATTCAATACAACAGTTCTAGATAATTAAATACTGTTATTTTGAAGGGGGAGAAATAGTATCATTCAGGAAGAGCAGGTCTTAACAGATGTGTTGCTAATAATTCTCTTGCCTCAGATGCAGGGCTTGGACCAGTGACCTCTAGAGAGCCTTTCTAATTTAAATTCTGTAAAATAAATAAGCTTAAGACTTACACAACAAATAGGTCAGCTGAAAGTCAGATCACCACATCACAGACAAAGATGATAGAAACTAATGGAGCACACACAAACAATTTCCAGTCTTGAGGGAAAAATCCTTCATGAATCCTGAACTTGCAAATGTAAAACATTTCATATGTGAATGTAGTAAGTTTAAACTGCAGTGAACACTTTTAAGATAACCTTGAATTATTTTACAAAAGTTAGAAACTGCAACATTGGCCCCCATTGATACATACTCCTTTTTCTCTTTTTAAAAACAGTGCAAGTAAATTAGTGTAGCCTCTCTGCACTCCATGGTGAGGAAGAAAGCATCCTCCATTTAGGAATAAAGCTCTGCTATCAGTAACTGAGTAACTGGGATTGCAGACCAGCAGGGACAAAGACTGGGTGTCTCTTTACATAATCTAAAGTTTGAGTTTTCCAAGAGATGGTATGAAGGCAACAGGCTGAGGCAGAGGCAGCAATAGTTATGTGCAATCCTTGTTTGCCTTGAGAAAATGGCAGGGATTTAGTGAACAGCTAAGGATCTCTGGTCATAACCTCAGTCATGAAGAGGGGAAGTGAACCCGGCTGTGAAGGACTTACATTCCTCTCCTATTAAGTCAGTGTCACTCATTCCTGAGAGATTTTTACAGGATTGTTAGGTTAAATCCCATGGAAAAGAATGAACCCGAACTGCAACAGACCAGAGTTCTACATTACCCTTAACACGGGCAAAGGTGATGCTTATTTGGGAATAATTCTTACGACATCTAATCTTTAAGACTGGTAGCGTAACAAATGAGACAAGATCATCTACGTACCTTTAAGAAAAAAATATTTATTTATAAAAATACAATGGGATCAGTTTGAGAAGTGTGGCAATAAATACAGTTCAAGGAAGAAAAAAGCTTTTCTACATGGATATATTATGGCACAATAAAAGGTAAATGCACCATCAATCATGGAACTTCTGTTGGCTCAAGACTTTGTACAAGCTCCCTTTTTAGTAAGACAACTATTTCTAAGTTTGGTCAGTGTTGATAATGGAATGAATACACAATCACAAATGCACACTTATGTCTAATGCAAGATTTACCATTAGCACACAATACCTTAAAAACATAGCAATGATATTAAATCACTAATGAGATATCTTAAATTTAATTGGCAAAGACCACATGTAACTTTAAGCATGAGATTCTTTTATCTCCTCTGGAGAAAAGCTGTAAATATGTAAAATGAAGGCTTAACTTGGTATGTAAAGACCTACTTAAGTAGAGATTGTGAGAATGCATAGCTCCTTATGAAACAACCTGGCTGTATGAGAGCACTCCCCCTTTCACAGTATTCCTTTTACTTCATATGCAGTTATTGTTTATGCTGTAGACTACAACTGTTACAGCACTAAAGGCAACTAGACAGGGAAAGGGCAGAGAAAGGAAAAAGGAATGTATGTAAGGCAGTATTTCTTTAGGTACATTAAGCGTAGTGTGTAGGAAAGACAGGTAACAATTCCACAAGGCTAGTTTCGTTCTTACTGAATAAAATAATGGACTAATACTGAACTTTCGATGCAAAGCTAGTAATCAATGCCCTGGTCACTGTACTGCCCATGGTAATCTCTTTGATAGTCATCTTGGTACTCTCCGTGATAGTCATCTGGGTATTCTGCCTGATAATCGCTATCGCTGATTTCTGACCCGTTCGTGCCTGTTCCTTGGCTGCCGTTATGAATGACAGGTTCTGTGGGTGCAGCACAGTACTTGGGGTCATACACTTGCCGTCCAAGCCCATACACACTCATTCCCTTCTGTGAAGCCACTTTGTTGGTACCCATTTGTAACGAAATAGTTGAGTTATCCACAGGCTGTAATATGTGCTTCTGATCGTAGATGTCTCTCCTGGTACCTGGTGCCAGCATACCAGCCTAATAAAACAGGATTGTAGAGGTTCAGTAAGGTCAGGAGCTGTGATTACTAGATTTATGATTTCAACTAGTATGCCTCACCGAAAGTGCTGAAAAGTAGGAATTAAAGTACAACAAAACACAGCACAGTAACACATGTTCACTAGTAGGTAAGTCACAGAAGAAATTCCTTCCAGAAAGGTCAAATTTATGTTCCTCTTTGGAAAGAATATACTAAGTACTCTGACTAAGGTGGTATCAGTAAGCAATTTCTTTTTGCCTTTGTCTAGTTAATACTTAAAATGAAGTTACTGTTTTCTCCTGGTGTAACATTGCCAGCAGGAAATTCTAGAAGCACCGGGACATTTTTATGCCTTAAGACACCTGGCACAGAACACACTGGTTAAGATAAGAGATTCAAGCTCCTCAGTTACTGCCTAAGAGCACAGCTGAACTGTACCCACTCAGTCCTGCCTGTTACGACTCTGCTACTGGGCACCACTCCAGGCTCTCCTGTCCCACTGGGCTGAGAGCTGTGTCCACCCTGCATGTCACACACGGTCCCTGCTTACCTGACTGGCTCCTTTGTTAGTGCCCATCTGTAGGCTAATCGTTGTCTGATCAAATGGCTTATCGGTCTGCATTTTTGGATCATACAGGTGCCTTCTGGTTCCATAGGCAGTCATGCCTGCCTGACTGGCACACTTGTTGGTGCCCATCTTTATTGGGGGAAGGAAGAGGTGGACAGAAGAAAATGATTTTTATTTGTACATTAAGCATAGTCTAAGAAAACAAATATGGTTGGTAATTGTGATGGCTGACCAAAAAAAAGTCATTTCAGTGCATGTTTTCCTCATGTAGTTTGACCACTACCTGTAATAAATTACCCTTTCTCCTTACTGAGTTTCAAAAGGAAAAATAAAGGCAACTGTCATCCTAAGACATTTCAGTGACTGGCATTTGCCCAACTGCATTGCAATTGGAATGGATGTATGCCTAAAACGTAAAAAGTAACTTTTACCTTGGACAGTAATGATTCATTTATACTGCCACAACTCCTCTACCACAGGAATTTTATTTTGGCTTTTATGATTGCTAAGGAAAGAGGAGAGAAAAAAATTTCTACCATACAAAGAACTTTAACTATCCAAAGACTCCTACTTTAAAACCACCTTAAAAGACAAGAGATGATGCTGCTAATATTAGCTGTTCCTTTCCTCCTTATCACTCTTACAGCAGATTTAAAACAAACAAACCAACCTTCCAGGCAGCGACTTGAGCTTATAAAGCCAATCAACTGCTTACAAGAATTAAAACCTTATTCCTCCTTCCATGATAAGAATATATTGTTATTCTGCACCTGGTTTTGCATAAACAACCTATCAGTTAATCAAAGCAAGAAAGCTGTTCTTCAATGTAACAAATTAACGGCAAACTTGAATTTTGGACTTACCTGCAGGCCAATTACACTTTGACCAGCTTTTAGTTTTCCTGCATCAAAACTTCGTGCTTGTTTTTCTGCATATTTGACACCAATATCAATTGTAGTATGAAAACCTTTAGTTTTTGCCTATTTAGGGAGAGGGAAAATAGAATATTCAGTGTTTGAAGGCATTTTCTGTCTCCACACCCTAAGCCTGGGCTCTCAAATGATGTCACAAGCAGACCTATCTCCATGAGGCTGTGTCAGGGCTGAGGGAAGGTACCACTTCCCTGTGCCATTTGAAGGTGGCACTCCAAAGCTACCTGAGTCAAAAGGATATTCTGCAGGGATTAGTGTTCTCCTGTGAGCCTCCCCTGTTCTGTGTATGCACATAGAAGCAGTCAGGAGCCCTCACTCTGAGCTCTAAACCTTTCCTGAGGCATGTGGGAGCACACAGACCTCTGAAGTACAACCTCTGCAGTTTCTCAGACTCTCAGTTCTGTCCTCTCCTGACAGGCTGGATGCTGTTTTCTGTATTTACATGTTGTAAGGGTGCATCTGAACTGGCATGGGGATTTGGGCCAACTCCAGGAGTACAAATACTTACCAGACCTGCCAGTGCCACTAGAGTAGTCTGTACTTGAGTCATATTTCCATTTTCAAAAAGATCATTTGCTTCAAAAATATCATGTGGCTTCATGCCGTAGACTTGGATAGCTTTGATAAAATTCCCAATGTTCTCCAGCTAAATAGAAACAAAAAAGCCAGTTTTCTACACAGTGGTTCAAGTCAGAAATTCAAAAATTTTAAAGCCTTCTGGTGTTGGTTGGTTTGTTTGCTTGTTTTACTCAAACTCTTTGCCTTGTGCAAAGTGGACAAAACAGTTGGCATGGTTAAGAGTGACTGGTGGGAAGTCTGGGATTATTTTTTGTTAGTTTCAATACTGATTTCAGAAATCAGACTAAGTGGTTATCCAGCCTGGCATCCCCCCACCTGTGAGTACCATATACTTTTGTTAGAGTGGGCTCTGATAAGAAAACTTGGTCTCAACTGTCTGTCCCCTCCAAGAGAAATTCTAATCTAAAACCTGCTTCAAAATTAGAAAATGTGACACAGTATCCATATCCATGCTATTTGACTTCAGCAACTGATAATTTTGAACAAAATAAAAATGAACTATGTGGATGGGATCCTTCTATGAACTGAAGGCATTATCTTGCTCACCTCTTGGAACAAATAAGCTTTGGGGTTTATTAGCACCTTCTAGCACTATGTGCTGTAGAAATTGGGAAGCAATATAGAATAAGGGTAAGTACTGAATCTCTTCTGTGCTTCTGAAGTCTTAAGAGGTGTTAAAACTTTAAAAAAAAAATCCTTGCTCATATTTAGAAGCGTTCAATGCCAAGAAAACAAGGAATCTTGTTCATGCTCAGTATGAAGCTAGACCCAGCAACAGCAAAGGCAGTAACTCCAGGCAGCAACCCTTCCAATGCTTGTTCCAAATGCATGCTGCATCCTCTCCAGACACCTTGTCAGGAGGATACTTCATACAGAAATGTCCAGGTACAGGCGAGCTGTTGACCTAATACCTTGCAGCACTGCCTGGATGGAAAACTCAGTTGTGATGTAATAAAACTGGGAAAAGGCCTTACTGTAGGGCTCTAAGTTGTTCTTCCATCTGACACTTCCCTGAACAGCTAAAGCACTGCTCTTAAATACAGGTACTCAACTGCCATTGATGAACCACCTCAGCTGTAGCTGCATTCTATTAAACACTGTTCATGTCTGCAGCATCTTCAACTCCTGTATGTGTATCATATGTAGACTTGGTGCTACTAAGATTTAAGAAGTACCATTTCCACAGCAAATTTGTTAATACAGAGCAAAAGAATTGTTTGGGGGTTCAAGGGGTTAGAGGTGTAGTTCTGAGGTTGGTTTTTTTTGTTTTACCTGGTGCCAATTTAGTTTTGATTGATTAATTTTCTTCACTGATCCTGGCTGCAGCTTATTTATAAGCCTGGGGAGGTGAAAAAGAGGGAAATGCTTAAACAATAAATCTCATCCTTATATCATATGCGCAGGCATTATATAGTACTTTCACTCATGCTTTATTAGTTGCATTAGTTTCATCAAAATGGTTAATTTCTTGGTTCATACAGTGGTCTAGCTCAGTTCTTAGGTCTCACAAGTCCAACAGACTAAGAATTTTTGTGTGCCATTTGATTACTGTAGAAATGAGCTACGCCATTAAATTTAGAAACACTTAGAAATCTTAGCTGGAATATAACGGAGATTTAAGTGTTCATTTTTGCAACAGTTTCAAAGAAGTTGTCTCCCACCCTACAGTCAGCTATCTTTGACTGTAATTGTTGATGTCTTTTGAAGGGGAATCTTCAGAAAGTCCCTTCTTAGTGCCTTGAAAGCAGAAAACTCCTAAAAATAAGATTACTTAATAAATGCTTACTCGCATAAGATTATGCCATCTTTTAATCCCAGCTGAAAGTTTGCGCCAATACTCAGCCCTGTAACCTCTTCTATCCAGTTACGCAGATCTTCTTCTATCTGGGGGTCATATTTCAGGGCAATCTGTAACACAAGCAGTTATAAAGTTACTTCAGGAGAGAAATCTCCAACTCTTCCCCACCCCAATTCCATTTCAGAGTATGCTATAGCTGTCATCCAGAAACTTTATTGCTGGATTTTTAAACTGTATTTTATACATCAAAGTACAGATGTAAGTACTTTATCCCTTTAACTATAATTTTCATGGCTTTACTAAAGGTCTGTTTGGAAAAAGCACTTTTAAGCATGTAGCAGCTTTTCCTAAAGAATTCCTGGAGCTCACGAAAAGTCTTTTGACAGCTGTAGAGGAATGACTTTTGAAAAAATATTCAACCTAAGTTGAAGTTTGGCAGGAAGTAAGGAAGGGAAATAGTATATTATGAACACAATAATTCTGAATTGCCATGCCATCAGTACTACTGCTCACATGTACATATCTACATCAGAAACTTTATATAACAGATTTGAAGTTATTCAGTTGAAGATTATAGTGGGTTTGCTTTTATAGCTAGTTTATGATTAATGGAGATGACCCAGTAAGTTTTCTCCTTGTTGCTACAACATTAAGAGTTATCTCACTGGGGATTCTGGGGGCTGTGTGTGTGTCTTGGTTTATCGTTAACCTTTAGTATCCCTGCTATTTCTTTTCTCTTTGACCTTCCTGGAAGACTATTTTGGAATAAACTGTGATCTCATATTTTAATTGCAAAGGAAGAAAACCTGCAATAATCTTTGAAGTTTAAGGCATCAAGCAAAGGCCTTGAGTTGCTAGCAAGATGACTTTAAAACTCATTTTCCAGATGTTCAGACTTCACTTTATGTGTAAGTTTATGCTTCAGTCAGTAGAAATCAATCCATGTGAAAGGAATGCTTAAAACCAGTGAACTTCAACACCACCAGCTGTCAACAGCATCCGTGTTCCTTCATTCTGCCCTTTGTTCCCCTCCCCTGAATGCACCTAAAAGCAGCTCCAACTTCCTTCAGGCTAAACCTGTCGCCTTTGCAATCCTTTTCAATACTGGCAAGTTGGACAAAATGGATTCTGTCACTGAAATCATCGCTACGTTTTCTGCAAACAAAACAAGTAATCTGAGCACAAGATTGTGTGGGACAAATAACCTCCA
Source organism: Eopsaltria australis (assembly GCA_034509425.1). NCBI lineage: Eukaryota > Metazoa > Chordata > Aves > Passeriformes > Petroicidae > Eopsaltria > Eopsaltria australis. The sequence continues at coordinate 1,711,216 of JAVTVJ010000156.1, forward strand.
CTGGTGCAGAGGTTGGCAACACTTCCACCTTCATTAGTTGTCCTGCATGGGTCAGTGAGCAAGGTGGGAAGTGAGGGAGCTACCGTGAGAAACCTGACAGGCAAGCACAGAATGTACCTACAGTATTTCTAACATGTACAAAATCAGCTCAGCTGCACCAGCTGCTTACAAACTCCTAACAAGAAACTCATGTACAGCCACTCACATTTAGATCAAAATGTACATTTGAGACGTTTCACATACAGTTTTAAGACTTCAGCCAAGAAAGGCCAGCTATTAGCAGCTATATTTATACTGCAGGAGATTATAATTCCAACCTATCTGAATTACTTGGATAGAGGCAATTGCTACATTTTGGCTAGCATTAGTAATCCCTGAGTCCAAACTGACCAAACTACAAATTACAGTACTCTGTTCTCTATTTTTCTTCTAAAGGGAATGGAAAATTCCTGTATCTCTGGCTTTACTTCAAAAACTTGTCTGAGTAATACTTATTTTCCTTAGACTATTTGTAATAGTAGTGCTATGGTGCCTTAGTTACAGATCAGGATAATGGAGTAACCCATTCCTACATTCAGATCTTGCCTAAGGTGTAGAATTTCGTGCAGCATTCTGTATAAGATGACAAGGAAAATGTCATGACTTTATTTTTTAATCACACCTTTTGGATATTAGCTAAGATTAGAAGCAGACTAGAAAGCCACAGGTCAGAGGATATGACTGTGGTCTCACCTCTTGGGTGGCAGACAGCCCCCCTTGCCCCTCCCTTAAGTTTAGCAGCAGCACAACCACATTCACTTACAGTGATGGTAATAATAGCAAGGGGTGAGTAACACGTTGAAAATGGTGTATGAAGGAGTCAGCTATCATCTTTGTCCTTCCTAATCTGGTGATTAGCTTACAAAGGACTTTCCATGGATATTTTTATTTCCTATGGAAGCAAAGCTTAGGAGATCGCAGCCTTAATTTGTCTCCCCAGTAACATCTGGCAGAACCCAACTAGCTTGTTCAAAATTATAGAAAAGAAGCAGACTTGGACAGAATTGAGTCAGTTTAGATTTTGTGTGAAAATAAATATATATGCAAGGGAGAAGGATACCAAAACATCCCCCCACCAAAAGACTGAAATGTAGCATTGTACTCTTCTTAGACATTAGAGAACCTATTAAAATCTTGTAAAAATGACCTCACCCACAAAACCTTAAATTACATATACAGGCAAGACATATAGCGTAGCATTTATTTCTGTACCCCACTTCAAATGAAGGAACAGGATTTACACAAATGCCAGAACTTTCTATTCTGATGCTCCAGTTAGAAGACAGCAGATAATTTGGGCTGGTCATTCATACGCTGACAGCTCATACTGTGATAAAATCACCATTCTAGCTTGCATGTGGGTACAAAGCAGGGGTTGAGCTGATCCTCCAGAATTCTTTAGTTATGTACCTAATGAACATTGTGCTTTCTGAAAATTTAGGCAGTTTCAGTGTAGCTTAAAGACAGTGTTAGCCATACTACAGTTGAAATTTCTGGAATAGAACTGGACTTGTGTTTCTACCACTTAACTTATTTTTAAATACTGGTAAAAAAAAAAGGAAATTAAGTTTGTGATCATACCACCAAGAGACACAGTTTAAAGATCAATCTTTTCCTTCCCAATATTAAGAAAAAAAGTAAACTTGGAAGCCAGAAAGAGTGAGAACACTTCTGCAAGTGTGGCTATTTTAATCTTTTTTGGCAAGCATATAAAAGAAAAAAATGGCAGAAATTTCCCTCATTTAATACTAAGTGCATTCCATATGTGAGATTACAACTGAACTGAATATTAAATTGCTGATCCCATTGCTTGGGGACCTTAGAAGTAACCAGGTGGAATTTTATCACTTCTCAGAAATATTTACTTTATGTTGGAGTACTTTACCATGTGTTCAAATCTTGAGCTTTCAAGGGGTTTTAAATTGTCTTGGGGTATCACTACAGTGGTTATCTAGAGATAGGAAGTAAAAAATGCTTAAGCACATGAGGAGACTTTTCTTATTGCCACTAAAAGCATTACTATTAAATCTGGTAGTTTTGAAGTAGTCTTTACCTACTGTACTGTTTGACTTAAAAATGGTAACATTTTTGTTCTGATTTTTGAGCTGGAATTGGTGCTAGTTTCTCTGCAAATTATATTCAATCTACCTGAAAAGCTAGAGATGTGGAATCGTTAGAATCAGGCTTTAAACATGAGAAGAAGGGATTAAACAGGGAGAGTGACAGGTCAGATGCTACCAGAAGCAAGGCATTATGCTTACTCTGAATTCTTAGCTCTTCTATTCCCAATGGCACAATCAGGAGTTATGTAACACTCTGAATATTTCATATTTTCCACATGTGGATATCAGAGATGTTCCAGTTTTCCTTTGATTGCTATCTATGAGGTGAAGCCAGAGGCTTTGATATAAATGTAAAAAAATTATGTCTTTTTCCATTACTACTAATCAAAATATGCCAGCATTTGATCCTTTATAAATTCTGAACCTTCATGGAAGATACTTAAATCTTACAAATCTACTGCAAAAGAAAATATTTTCTACTGAAGATGAAAGCAGTAGCTAAGCAGCTTCATTCAAAGTAACATCAGTGCCATTAAAAAAACCCTACAGTTTCAGAATACTGTAGAAATAATTCAATTGTAGCAATGGAGATAAGATTTTCCAGAAGTTTAATATAAGATAGCAGGAAGCCAACTGTTAATTTCTTTCTTCTGAAAAATGCTGGAAGATACATAAAGTTGTAAATGTTGCTCTTTTTGTTGATACTTCAGAGATACAGGTTAAATAGAAATATCTCTGAAAGGAAACTGATGTTTATACAGGTGATCAAAATTATAGGTGATCCAAGGCTGTGGAAGGAAAAGGCTGGGTGTTACCTGCCTATTACAAACTGATATACATGTGTTTATGCCAATGTATTCCTCAGGCTGGAATCCTTGGGTTAAACTTGATTCCTCTGGCAACTTCACACCTGATCCTCCCACCCAGTTCTGTTCAGGTAGGACTTTCCTGTTTGGGAGATCTGAGAGTGTAAAAAAACCCTCCCTCCATGTGTAGTACAGGGACAGTAACAATCATCAGTGTTTTTATCAAGTTCATGAATTTCTGGAAGCTAGCGAAGTTCTGCTGGCCAACTTTAATGATGTCTGTGTGTCCCTTGAAGTTACTCAGTGTGCCTGTAGCATGTTTCATTTGAGTGATGATGGTAACCAGTACTTCACACCATAACTGATATCATATGGACTTTCAGTTGTCCTTTTATACTAATCTTTTCCAAATTACACAGTACACACTGTACGCTAAGGGCTACATGTATGCCAGATCTCCAGTTTAAGAGTTCAGCTGGCTATATTGCTGCTACTCTGGAAAAATACTGTAACAGGATCTCAAGGAAGAGTTTTTACACTGGGACTAGCAAACACAAATCTTACTAAGTTAAAAAGCAGGTATAAAAGATAAAACATTCAAAGTTAAACATTGTATCATAACAGCTTGCACTTCTTAGTTCTAATGAAAATCTGATTAAAGCCGCAGGCTTCCTGCCCTTCCCAGCAAGAGTCAAAGGCTTAATGTGCAGCATGCTAAATTTAAAGTACTAGTAGGCATTTGGAAAAACTGCTCTCTAGTCATAAGTTTTAATAAGAAAAGTCTGTGCTTGTCAAAGTGCATCAACAACTCCATCATAGGAACTGTGTTTTTCAACAAAACTAAAAATGTATATGCATATCAAACTGCAGCCAAGTACGTTGTATGTTTTGGTTTTCCAAGGTAAATAAAGTACAGGGCCATGTACAGCAAGAGAAATAACCAGGACTTCACTCCAAGATAAGATAGCATAGGAAGAGGTTACATATATGCTTTTTTCACCAAAGTGAACCGAAAAATAGATAGAGCCCTAAGGTTTGGATTTTAATGTTCTTTGTAGGGAGAAATTTGCTGTGGCTCATATTATTGCCTAAAGTGACACAAAATTACTAACTTTTCAATTAAAAACAAGATTGAGTAGAGAAAGTTTACTGAATTTCTAGTAAGTATAGGAACACATTCATCTGGTACAGAATTTAATCCATGTCTAGCCAGGGGGTTTAATATTAATTTTACTTTTACACATTTAGATCATAAACTACTGAAAGCAAATAAATCAACAAATGAAAAACTCCAGGTTTTAAGACCTAAGGTTGTACAGTTTCAATTATAAGCAGCAATTTGTTCCTGCATTAACTTTTCAATCTTTATTAATAAATTCAGAACTATCTGAGTGAATTGCTGTGGTTTCAGTGCTGCCTTTGCAAACATCCATTGCATTGAAATAAGCACTATCTTCAGCAGTGATTTGTCCTACTGAGGCCAAAGATACCAGTGTTGATACTTCTTTTTTATATGCTTGGCACTAGTTTGTGATGAAATCTTTTTCCTCCCCCTTTTAAGGCTTTATGATGGGGTATGGGGAAAGATGAAAGCAAAATTCTCTCCTGGTATCAAGGCAGAAGAAGCTCTTGAAAGTCCTTACTGCTCAGAAGTGTGAGTCAGGCAGACCACAGCCAGTCCCAAATTGTTATCCAGAATTCCTGTTCATCACCTGCTTTTCCAGAACACACTTTGCAATCACCTATCTAAAATTTACACAGCAAAATACCTGGGAGAAAAAAAAGTATTGAGCTTAAGGGCTATGTGAATAACCAAGAAAAGGGGACAAAAGAGTAAATTCTCATTAGAGAAGAGGGGGAAGGACTTTATAATTTTTAAAAAATTATACAAGCAAGCTAAAACTTTCTGGTTAAAATTCTATGGTGTAAGTAGATTACTGTACACATCTAATCTTCAGCTTCAGAGGTGACAGAGTGGCAAGGACATACCCACTGATTATTTAGCCTTAGAGTAAACAAATAGCACACCCTGTAAGTTGAGACAGAGAACTTAAGAGTGGAAAAATATAAAGTTTTGATTTTTGCTGAAAGTGGGTAAGAAGAGGAAGTGACAGGGTACCAAGGTGATTGCCAAGGGGAGCTTCTTGCCATTTGAACTACCAACCCAAAGAGCTCTCATCATAAGGACAAATTAAAATTCACTGTAATTTCATGTATGTTGACCTGGATTGCATGCAAAAACAAATGTCAGAGGAGGCATATTTGTGTGTAAGAACCCCAAATGTAAAGGGAATGTGACAGCCCAGATGAAAACCAAAGGGGAAAGTACTTAAAAAACTCAAAGCCACCATTCAGTACTCCCTGGTATTTGAACATGCATTTTCTTCTGTGGTTACGGACTGTTGTACAGAAAGGCAGAGAACACTGCATTAACATTAACACTGAAAGATCTCACTATATCCCAATATGCTACTTAGCACAAAAAAAAAATAAAAATACAGCTGTATCCATTTTGCTTAATATTGAACAGTATTTTTTTTTCTGTGCAATGCAACTGATACCCTGCCAACATCTCACTGCTTTCTCTGTAAATCAAAATTTAGGCTACAATCTTTAAAGAGATGGATGAGCATTAATCCAAAATTCCTGGCACTCTTCCCATAGGCACCAGTTTAAACTCTCTGAAGTGAGAACAAACCATGCCTCAAAGTTTCCAAGTCATCTTACAAGTGCAGATACCTGTAGTCATGCATGGTGCTTGTTGCCAGATCAGCTGGCTGGAAGAACTGACTGTTCTACTCCCTGGCTGTCCAGTAGGACTTTATGACATTTTGCAAGCTATTCAAGAAGCCTGTGCTACCATCTCTTCCTCGGACACATGCCTGCCCTTGGGCTGAATGCTGCTTCCCTCTCATTCTCTGCAGCTGCTGCAAGGCCTTCACTTATTCAAACGTTCTCAGTTTTTCTTGCACTTTTTGCTCTTATCATGTTTATCATGTCAGTCACAATTTTCTGGCTCGTAACTCCTATTCTCCTTAGCCATCAGCTTCCACTGTCAGCTGTAGCACCTTCTGGTCATGCCACCATACATTATACTTCTTTGTATCAAGTTATTTTGCTCTGTTTATTTAGTTATATTGCTGAACTATTTTATATTTCTTCACAGAACATAGTTCCAGTAGTATCTACTATCTCTTATTTTAAACCACTGCTGGTTTTTGTTTGAAAAAACCACTGGGATATGAAATTTATTCTCAGCTAAGACACAGCTGATGCAACCCAATGGACAAAAGCCTGTTAGTCCCTGATGGGAACTGAATTCTCCTTGCTTTGAATCCCACTCCCAGTATGACTGATACGACACAGCAAATCTGGGCAGGCTCTGACATCACGAGCAGTGATGCCTCCAGAAACAACACACTGAGTGCTGCACAGAAAATCCTGGGAACCTGACAGACCTCAGCGATGCCTAGTTAATCTTCTGTGAGGAAAAGGAAGAAAATCATACAGAACAGTCTGGTGCATAAACAGAAAAAAAATCCCAGAGCATCTGAAAACAACTTAGTTTTTCCAGTAGTAACCCAGGAAGCATCTCCTGAGACAACTGTTACTGTAACTCTCGTGGAACACTAGTTCTCAAAGCCTAGAAGGAGCCTGCAAACAGAAACAGTAACATCAATGATCACTCAATCTTTCTCAGAATACTTTTCTAATCTATTGCTACTACAGAAACCCAAGAAATTACAAATTCTTTCAAGCTTATTCCCTTTTCTCCACAATAGAATGGTTTTTAAATATGTAATTTTATAAGCAAACTGTATTGTGACTCAGTAGCCCTTCCCCAAGGCCCAACTATGTTGACAAGTCTTTCAAATTTACCTTCCAAATAGGACTGCAGAATCTGATTATTTCATTCTCTCTCCACACCTTTTTTCTTCTCTTCAAACCCTCTTCACTTACCCAAACCAGAGCAATTATGTTCTACAGCAGCTAGCAGGTAACTGGTAACTCAAACACACCTCTCAGAAAAGTTGGCTAAAGAAAGCTGAGGTCTGTCACTACAAGTGCTGCCAGAAAAGTTACTCAAAATTCACATTTCTTCTGCCTCTAAAGCAAAGGCACAGTCCATGCTGCATTTTGTCAGCACTTTTTCCAAAGGTAAACCTCAAGACTCTGCTCTTATTGCTCTAATTTGCCCCCACCCAGTAAGCTCAGGTACTTGCTTCCTTGCTGCCAGCTGTGATGGCAGGCATAGGCTTGACTGGGAAATGAACAGATGACACAGCAGGTGCTGAGGCAACAGGCATTTCCCAGGTAACAGCGCTCGGTGTTTCCCACCCACCGCACTGATGGCAGCCGGCACTGATTTAACTCCATGAACTCACATTAGCTGAACAGGCTCACTGAGGTGCCTGTGATAGGTATTCATAAAGAAAACACAGATTCCTCTCATTCTTACCACCATTTCATCCTTCCACATGATGATTCAATCTGGCTTTTTTTTTTTTTTTTAATTTAGGTGAAAGACATGATTTCTTGAGAACTTCCTTATCTGCTTCTAGCTAAGAGCTGCCTAGATTTATCTTTCATAAAGGCAGTAGATCAAAATCTTTCAATTCATGCATAGCACGTTTTTCTGGTTGAGGTAATTTTCCCCATTGCTAGTTTTCTTAGCAGAAGCACAAGAAGTGCAGATTTCACACCCTAAGACCTTGTCTATCAACAGCTTCATACTCTTGTTTTGCTTTACTGCCAGCAAAAATATTGCAAGAATGAACCTGGCACAAAGAATGAAAGACAACAATAGTCTACTGCTCCTGGCCCTCTATCTCACCCCCTTCTGGGTGTATCTCTGACCAATTAAAGTTCAGTAGGTGATGCACAAAGTTGATTAAAATCCAGGAAACATTCAAAAATATTTTGGATTTGGCCACCCAGACAAGTTGTGCTTTAACCATATAAAAAGAGTTATAACTATTTTTTTTAAAGGGTGATGATCATAAACACATTAGAAAATGTTTTCTAATAATGTACATCTTTAAAAAGAAAGTCTAAGAAAAGTTTATGATTACATGAACTTCTAGCTCAGCTTTTTATTTAATGAAAATGTAGTTTTAGTAATGTACAAATTAAGCCATAAGCCTGCTACACTGGAGTTTGAGTAAAGAAGAAAGTACAAGTGTGAAAGAAAAGACAGTCCAACTCCAAAGTAACCGGTTCTGATTCAATAACGTGTAGAAACTTTCAAAGCTCTATTTTTCAGCAATTCAACACAAGCAGAAAGAACAGCTGGCACTGCTGGGCCTGGGCAGGACATGCACATTCACACTGCATCCAAAACTCAGGATGCCACAAGGCAAGTTGTGGTGTCATTATGCTGCACTCCTGAATTGAGAGTAGGTTTGAAATACACACCCAGCAGAATGTGTGGGCAAGGCTGTGCTGCAAATTACTGTGAGAGGTCTCAACCCTCAATTATTCCATTGTTGTTCTGCAGAACAAAATGCTCAGGTGCACTGACCGAACTCTGACTTTTTTAGTAATATTTTGTTCCAGTTCTGTTCCATCCACTCAAAGACCAGTGCTTTATTGCTGATATTTAATCACACAATCTTTGCTTACTTTTTTATTAAAACCAGCTAGATTCTTTCAAATAGAAGTAGCTTTCCATATCAAAGACGTTTCCATATCATCATTTATTAATGATAAAGGCTGTCATCAAGACAGACCATAGTAAAAAGGCCTTAGCCTTTATTTTCTTCAAAAGCTACTTGTACTTTATAGGGCATGATTAATATAACAATGTCAGCAATGTAAGGGAACAGCTCTTTGCAAAATTAAGCAAAGAGCATTTAGTCTTAGCACACCAGATACGTGCCTGAACTACACATGCTTCATTGACTTAACACTATTGACTTCCAATTATGATCTATAATGGAACTTCTAATTGATCCCCTGCAGTGCTATGAAGTGAACCAAAGCAGTGGCAGCTCAGGCTGGTCAAGCAGTGGGAATCTCAACAGGAGCTGCAGGACAGGTGCTGCTCCAACACATCCTTCCACTTGGTGTTTACTTGAGCTCTGACTTGTGTTCTGCCCATGCTCAACACAGAAGGGAAATACTCTGGTGGGGTCCATGTCAGCAGCAAGGAGCTGCTTTTCACCATGAACGTTTAACTATAACCAAATCCCTTCCCAAATGCATATTACTTTATGCTTTACCTTTTTCTGTGAAAGTTTCTAGTATTTAGTCAACTGATTAGGGACAACAGAAGAATACTTTATAATTAAGCTATTCTTATTCAAGCCAGACCAGGGATACTAAGATAATGCTGTCTATAAATAAGAGGCTGTAGCACTGGAAATAACAGCAGGAAAGCAACATAACAGGAGAGTTTTCTTAGCATGAAAGCAAAGTAAGGTTTTTGCAATAGTAACATCCAGTTTTATCCTAGGAAGAGCCATGGTACAAATATGCAAAGCAGGGCGAGAAGATTTGTTTAGACTCCATCTGTAATTCAGCCAGCTAGGATTTTCAGTAGATCAGATTCCATCTTCATGCAAGCATTTCAGAACAGCAAGAAAGTACAGAAATATTTAGGAAAATGCTGAGTGCTCAGGTCCTGTGTGTATGCACAAGACATATTCTGTTTCATCTCACTGTACCTCTTAAGGATTATTCAGTAATCAAAAGGTTGTCTAAATAAAGGTCTGCCTAAATAAAGTCCTCAAGAAAAATCCTGTGTTGACTCCAGAAGACAGGGCTGAGTCTTGGAAGGGAAGCAGCAAAGGCACTGAATGGTTAAAGTCTGGTTTCCATGAGCGAGCATCAGTGACCAGGGCAAGCTCAGGCTCCCAAGGCTCAGCGCCTGCTTGGCCCAGCTGCTGGCACCGGGCAGGGCACTGGGGACAGTCCAAGCAGGGCACTAGACCATGGCTGTGACAGCAGCACTTCATCCTCGCTGCAGTGGCCTTCCCTCACTGCCAGCTCCTCCAGGGGCACCAGCGCCTGCCAGCCTTTGACACTTACACATCCAGAATAGCCTCCACTTCGGGTCAGAGAGTTTTGTATAAGCAATGAGAAGTTTAATTATGTTTTCCCTCTAAATATCTACTAAAATCTGCACTGGTTTGAGGAGGAGGAGGGGTGAAAAATAGACGGGGGTGGGGGGCGGGGGGGGGGTGTGGGTGGGAGGAGGGAAGGGTTATTGCAGCTTAAAAAAAAAGTCCCAAACATAGAACTACCCACCTGAAGAAAGTCAAAACAGTTTTTGAGAAAAACACTGTAATTCAACCCCACTAAATCGAAACAATTACATAAGTTACTATGAGGCATTACTGCAGAACCAAATGCATTTACTCAAAAGTATTTGCTGCTGAACATAGCTATACAAGTTAACAGTTGTTTAGAATCAGATACTTACAAAAAGCATTTTTAAGCAAAAGAGTCCCTCCTAAAGGAAAAAAGGATTTTCACATGATCTCACTTAGAAAAAATCTGTTTCAAATTGCCCTACGTGTCCTGGCCTCAAGCCCATTTTTACTGAAGGCCTTTCCTGTACAGTTCCATAGGGGATGGGAATCTCTACAAAGTTTGCCTTAAAAGGACGTGTCAGATGCCCAGTGTGTGCCGCGTTATGCAGCTACAGAAGCTAACAATTCTGAGTACAAAGAAGTTTCTATCCTTTATTCTCTGAGGCAAATTATACACTATTTTCAGGCAAGAAAAGGCATCCAAATTAATGTTCTGTCAAAAAAAGACAAGGTGAGATAAAAATCAGTGATGTGCTGCTGTCCCACAAGAAAGTGTGCATCCATCCATCTCTCTTTTATGGGTATTGACTCAGCAACAGGACTATAATAAGTATTTTTCTCTAAATTTTAAACTAAGTCTAACTCTGAAAGCACACAAAGAGCACATTCATTTGTAAATTTTAAACAAGCAAGCATTACTGTAATGCAAATCATAGTTTTTATTTTCTGAAGCTGCTAATCCCATTTAATTGTCATGACTGTCAAGCTCTATTTGCTTTCTTCAGAAGTGTTCTAGTCATTGGAGGCACGCTGTGAGCTTGCATTCAAAGGATACAAAATACTTATCTCATATCCTTAAAAATTAACCGTAGCAAGTTTTATGATTTTCTATCACCAGGGTAAGATCTACTGAAAGTTTATTAATCCACCATAAACAAGGTCGCTGTAATGCATTTTATACATGGACAGAAAATGCTTTCCATTTGAACGTGCAGACACGGGGTGCTCACTATGGCTAAACATAACAAAAGTTTCAGCAAACATCCTCACTGTTCATTTTCTTGTGCCCCGTGCTGGTGCAGCACTGGCAGTTCTGTCTGTGCTGTCCCACCACACAGGAGCAGACCCGTGCCGTGCTCCACCTCTGCCTTGGTTGTCCATGAAGCTGCAGTAGCTAATCCTGGCTATGCCATGCCATTCATCACCTTCCTCCTAGAAAAAAATGGTGTAAGATGAGAGGCAGAACTGGAAATTACACCCCTCACTCAGGGCTTAACACGGGCAGTGACACCTGCCCTCAGTTCAGGCACAGCCTGCGCTGCTCCGCTCCTCAGGGCTGAGGACTCCAAATGACAACTGTCAGCTTGGCAATGAAGTGCCAAAGTTTCCTGGGGATTTAAACCATTGGGCAGAGGAAGCTGACTCCCGTGTCAGTGGTTACAGCAGCAACTGCCAGATGACCCTAGGGCAGCCCCTCTCACACATCTGTTTAATTGGCCCAGGGGCTCCCGAGCTGTGACCCTGGGCACAGGGCACATCTCCCAGGTGGAGCTGTGCAAGGGCTCCCGAGGCTGAGTCTCATTGTGGGATTGGGAAAGTGTGCAGAACAGGCATGGGTGCTGATGTCCAAGCTGGTGACAAGGGAAGTGTTTCCATAGACAAATCACTTGCTTCTGCTCATTGTATAAAGAGATGTATCGTGGCTATGAACTGTCAACCCAATGCTCCGTAGGTTCCATCACCATCAGTCTGTATTTCTTAGTATGGGTACTTATTGCTGCTGCAGTATTAATACTTCTCCTGAAGTAGCCACAGAACTAGAAACCTGCACTTGATCAAGCGTAAGAGAACAGACATGTCCTGAGATTGTAACAGTGAAAGTGGAAAATGGATTAGACACATCAAGGTAGAGCAGACACACTGAGATAGACAGCAAAGATTCTCCACTGCTGGATTACCTTCCTTGTTTAACAACAACAACAAAATCTAATTAATCTGCATTAATACCAATTCTCAGTCGGTAAGAGAACTCTTCACACACAGGATCTAACACTAGGAGAATACAAATTAATAGGTTACTACACCTTAATAAAGCCAGTGATTCACTGGGTTTCTTAAAAAAAATCCTTTGCAAAATTTCCAGCAAGAGGCTAAACTCATGTTTCAGCAATTGAGGTGGCAAACATGTTCTCAGAAGTGCAGGAGTCTGCACAGAAAAGGAACTCAGCGTGATTTGGAAGAGGAGGTCAGCAGGGCCATGCTCAAGCAACTGTTGTTGAACACAAGTAACTGAAATTTAATACTGTCAGTCAAAGTGAAACTAAGAAACAGAAACAAATAACCAGCGGAGAAATTGTAAACAAACTGAAGAATTCTCATAAATTGGTTGCCGATACATTAAAAAAATGCATCTTAAGACTAAATGACAAAATAGATGGTTTCATTTTTTATATCAGTAACGTGTTTTTAATGATGCATGTAGTTATTGTGTCAAACATTATTTGATTGTAAGCTTAGCTATGGAATTATTCCACTGTCATATTTATGTTTCATGGACAGGTTTGCTATGGACTCAATTATCAAAACTGTACCATTAAGTACAAAGTAATGAAGTTCACTTGAACTGCAGATCTATTACCAATGCCTGGATCCAGCTGGAACAAATTCACAATTCTTTGAAAAAAATACAAAAATTGGACACAAAGAGAAAAGTTTTAGTGGTTTCCACAGTGAAACTGATATTTAGCTAGGAAATGTTAACTTCAAGAGCCATGATCAACTATCAAAAACCATGAATTAACTGGAGCAAACTGAAGTTTAATGCCTGCTCCTATAAATTTTTCTGCCATTTCCTCTGAAATTCCCTTTTCAGTATATATTTCTATTACAATATTTCTAAGAACACCGAAATATTACATTTATTCCCCATGCAACAAAATGAAGATTTGTGTCAGGCAGGCTGATTTTATTTTAAACTAAACATCTGAATTTAATTCAAAACTTGTAAATGAAAGATATGACTTCTATAAAAGTTACATAGATGTCTATGTACAAGAAAATAGGAATGCAAGGATCTTATACTGTCACTTATGACGACAGATGATATTCTCCTCTGCTCTCAAAGCCTAAGTTTTCACTGCCTTTATCCAGTACAGTCTCAATTTTTATTCCATCATTTTGGACAACATTAATAGAAATGTACTTTTATCAGCAGCAAACATTCTTACCTAGGGTTCACAAAATTTGGTGAGCAAACCTTAAGGTTTGTTAAAGGAAAATATCCTAGAGGAAGTATAGAATGGTAAAGCAAATATATAGTAAGAAGAGTTGCATTTTAAGAATGGAAAAGGGTATTATTTCTGTTTTGAAAGAAGGGGTGAGAAAGAAGAAGGAGAGGGCCTAACAGTTCTACCATAGACAGCCAAAACTTATCTCACTATTAAATCACTAATTAAAAAATCTGAAAGCTAATAATTTATCTGGTTCCCATATAAAAATATTTATTTTAAAAAGTAATTTCTGGACTAAGCAATTAAATCTGTTTATTTGGCCTGTACCAGGTAAAATCGATGACAAGAATTTTCTCCTCAGCAGTTTCAAGAGGAACACAATAATCATACCTAGAACTGGTTTGCATTATTCACCACAGACTTCAGTTCTTTTTCATTAATCTGTATTTGCCCTCAAGAAGGAAAGCAGGAAACACTACTGCCCTCCTGCACACTTGCAAAACAGGGAGATAGTTTGTTTACAGCCTTCATTTGTCTAACAGCCTTCACTTTTAAAAGTTTGTTTCCCTTCCTCTTCCATCTTGCTAGGGCTTGACCTTTCACGGTGGTGGCTGCAGGGATAAGCCACCTCAGTTACTCTGCTGTCTTTAAAAAGTTTGGGAAATGGTACTGACCAGTGACAGCTTCCTGACACAGGGATGGCTCAGAGGGAAGGCCAGGGACATGCAATAGCCAAATGCCATGCAAAATTTATCTCCCCATACAAACCATGCTCCTGCCCACCCTTACTTTCTTACGAAGATGAAACTGGCACCGTATCAAACATAAGAGGAGGGAAAAGATAAATGCCTGCCCCATACAAATAACATTTCCATGGGAAGGGTGGAGCCACTAGGAAGCAGCTGAATGGACTGGAACCTCTCCTCCTGCTGCCCAATGTTCCTGTTTGCTCCACACCTTCTGCAGCGGGACAATGGAGCATAAATCAGAGACAAATATAAAAATGAGTTCGCAGCTTTATCTAATTGCATCAGCATCATCTCATGCTATGTCAACCTCACGTACTGCAGAAACTCCCCCACTGCTCAAGAAGAAAATTATTTCTTGCCTGCAGAAGAAACCATCTATTTCAATCAGTTTAAAGGGCTCCCCACTGAATATTTGTTTTGGATCAATTATCTTCTGTGATCTCAAGTAAACAGGGAATCAGCTTCAAAGGGATTACACTACTTTGACTACCTACACATTTCTCATGCAGACAAGTTTCCTTACAGCTGGGAACCAGTACACAAACTCCATGCTTTCTTTGTAGGAATGAGGAAAAGAGCTCCCTAACAGAGAGCAGACACCATATTTGTGTGAACTAAGGTAAGGAGCCAAACAAGAGGAGGGTGGAGCTTCAAAAGGACAAAAAGAGGAAAAAACAAATGAAACTAGCCCTAAACACCAAACTAGACATAGATTTTAAGCTTAGAGACTGAATCCTGAACCTCAATTAAACAGAATTCTTAAAAAGCATCAGGACACGTTATATTCATCTAATCAAATACCATAGCAAATAAAAGGTCTCTCTGACCACTAATACAATGTCAAATGAGAAAATAAAGAATAAAAACCAAAACCAAGGGATTTTTTTATCCACCACAGCTGGACCCTCAGCCAGCATAGCTACGAAGCTGTCTGTTTACTGCAGAAAAACACTGCTTGGGGATCAGCACTGAAAATTTCAGACAAGAGACTATCTGGTTTCAGACTATCATTCAAGCAGGAAGGTACTACAGCTACTTACAAACATGACCCCAACACCACATTAAAAAACCCGTAACACAACAGTTTGCACAAGGGCCAGTGTTTTAGAAAGTGTGATTATAATCAGTAGCAAAAACTGATCCCCCAAGAGCTGGAAACTAATTCTTCAAACCTTCACGAGCCAGAAAAATCTGGGAAAAGAAATTTCTGATCTTTACAGAGACATTATCTGCTGATCCTTTAGAATTATACAGATGAACAGACACATATCTAACCCACAAACCCATGAAAGACACTGGATTGGAGGTACGCAGTATATATGTATATAACACAATTGCTTTGAAATTTGATCTCTTACAGTGAGAACAACATTCTAAAAGCTCAAAGCTACATCTCTTCCGGAGTTTTTGTTGTTCATTGGAGCTTTTTTTTTTGTTTGCTTGGGTTTTTTGAAAGGAGATTACTTCATTTGTCTTTGGTGCACTTGAATTGTTTTCTATGGCATTGCTGCACTGACATTTCCAAAGAATGCAGCAGAAACCTGCAAACAAGTAAACTGGAGCTGCCCCAAAGCATCCACTCCTCTGCAATACTTGCATTGAAGGCAGAGAATGTGAGCAAAATAAAACTCAGCAAGATGAAGTAGAAGGCCCTTTGCACAAAGGTGTGAAGTACAGCAGTTTCAAACCCTCTGCTAACGCACAGGCTTGGAACAGTTCCTCAGGAGGCCCTAAGGAAGCTGATGGCAATAAGAAACTGAAAGAAAGAACAAAGAACTTCTTCTCATCTTGTCCCCATTAAGAGATCACAGTTAAACCTACATAATTTTGTGAATAATCTTTAAAGCAGAAGAGCATCTACTTTCTTCCTAATTCACATGCAATAATACACAACACGGTTTAGTCTTTTTGTGGGTTTGGGTTGTTTTTTGGGTTTTTTTCAGTGTGTAATGGTGCAGATAAATCACTAAGTTTAGATGCTGGAAGCAACCACTCTGGAAGACATTTGGTTACATGATGTCATCAAACTTTGCAGCAGAACCCACAATCATCCTGAGAAAGCCAATAAAGAAAAAAACCAAAGCAAAATGTTGTTTTGTAAAGCATAAATTACAATGTTTAAAGTAAGTAGTTTTCTCCCTACTCTCCTTTCTACTCAGCTACAAGTAAAACAGGATTTGGGGATCTGCTGAAGCCTGAAACCAGACATGCGTGTGAAACAACCGGTTATTAAATACCACGTTTAGATTTTAAGCCTGTGAATAAAGACACCGAGCACCAACTTATCCCTGCTTGTTTAGCGGTGTAATTTTTATTGCAAATGTTTTTCCTGTTATTAGGTAATTGTTCTCTGCAAGGTAGCAGCCAGTCTAACAGGACAACATGAGACACCTTTTGTTCCTAAGAGTATGAGAGAAACCTCAGCAAAGCCGCGCACAACCGGCTCCGGCTGCTGTCAGCGCTGGCTGTTCTGCCGCTTTCGAGCGCAGTCCTCGGCGCGGCGTTGGCCGCGGGGCTCCCGGTGCTGGGTCCCGCGGGGCGCGGGCCGAGCCCCCCGCCCGCTCCGCTCCGCTCCGCTCCGCGCCGCGCCGCCTTTGTGCGCCCCCGCGGGCGGGGCGGGGCGGGGCGGGGCGGGGCGGGCGGGCGGACAATGCGCGTCTGTGCGGGCCCCGCGCCGATTGGCCGCGCGCCGCCCGTGCCCATGATGTCATGCGGCTGGAATGCGCCGCGCGGGGGGCAAGAGCCGCGCAGCGCCCGCGCATCGCCCCGCGCAGCACCCGCGCACCGCCCCGCTCGCCGGGCCCGCCTGCGCCTGCCCGCTCTGCCCCGCCGGGGCACCCCTGCCCGCCGCTCCGCTCCGCGCCGCTCCTCCGCCTGTGGGACGGTGCGGGCCCCAGCGCCGCGCCCCGCCCGGTCCCGGCGGGCGGAGAAGGCGCGAGCGGGATGTCCCGTGCCAGGGCTGCCGGCGCGGGCAGGTGCAGCCCGGGCCACGACGCGAATCGCGGCTCCGCACACGGGTCCGCCCGGCGCTGACAGCTCTGCGGTGCCCGCAAGTTTCCCGAGCGGTGCCGCGAAGGGCAGCGCTGTCCCGGGCCGGCGGCGGGCGCATCCTTACGCGCCTCCACCGCGCGGGGCGGGCGGGATCCCCGCCGGCAGCCGGGGGCAGCGGAGCCCCGCGTTGCATCGCGTCGCGCCCCGTCCCGTCCCGCCCCGCCGTCCCGGCGCAGACAAAGCCCGGCGAACCCCGCGCCGCCCGTACCTTGTTCTTGACCTCGGCGGAGAGCCCGTAGGAGGGCCCCTTGTTGAAGTGGGTCATGTCGGCGGTATCCCGCGGTCCGGGGGCGCTGATCGCAGGCGCTGGCGGCTCCGGGCTGAGACGAGAGTCCGCCCGCGGCCGCGGAAAGTTCTAGTCCCTCCCCCCCGGTCCGGCCCCGGGGCCGCCGAGCGCCAATCGGGGCGCGGGGCCGGGACAGCCCCCCCGGCGGGCAGAGGAGGGGGCGCGGGGCCGCGGGGAGGGGCGCCCGCTCCGCCTGGCCCGTCCCCCCGCCACCGCCGCCGGGCGCCGCCCGGGGGTCCGGCCGGGGCGGGGAGCGGAGCGGAGCGGGGGGACGTCAGCGGGAAGGAATCCGCGGGCACCGGGGGCCGCCGCCGCGGAATGCGCCGCCGCCGCGGATTGCTACGGCACGCGGCGGCCCCGGGAAACGGGAGGGGGGTCTCGGTGAAGGACCGGCGGCCGCGGTCCGGCGCTGCCCCGCTGCGCACGGGGGCCTCCCGCCCGGGCAGCGAACCACCGCACGCGGTGGAAGCCCCCGCCGGACCGAGATGACGGCAGTGAGGACAGGGAAGCCGGGAAGACGGCGGTGGCTCTGCGTTCGGGGCGATGCTCGCCCTCGGGCCCTTCCCAGGCGTTGCGGGACCGCCGCCGGAGAGGAGGGCTCGGGGAGCCCGGGCAGAATGGGACCGGCCGCGGGCAGGGCTGGATGCTGGGGAAACCCTCGGCCGCTCATGCAAGCCGCTCTCTTGTGCTGCGCCGTGGCCTGAGCTACTTGTGAAATTCCTTTAAGAGGTTACAGAGTATCACGAAACTTGGAACAACGCTGGGAGACGGAGCAAGAGGGAGGAAAGACGTGCACAAATTGTCGAAGAGAGATTGAAGTGTAGCGGGACGACGGGCTCATGGTCGTCTCGGTCTCACAGTTCCTCTGCACCATGTGCTCCTGGGCACGGATCCCGCAGGAGCCAGTACCGCCGGGGTTTGGTGCGGGTCACCCCCTTCCCTGCGGCGTTAAGGCACTAAAGGACAGCGCTGCGCTGTATCAGTGGCCGCTGGGGAGCCGTGGGAGTCCCGTCCCTCTGCGGAAAGCACAGGGCACACACGAGGTTTGCGTGCTGGGCATACCAGCGGGATTACACCGGATCCAGCCCCGGGAGCGCTCGTTCCTGGGAGCCAACGCTGGACCGCGGCTGGCTGCGGCACTGAAGCCGCTCTGGAAAGAGATTACACAGTGAACACTTGGTCCATTGAGTGAAGTTCTGACCCGAAAATACAGCAGTGTGTTTCCTTCTGTGTTTGAGTGACCCTAGGCATGCGAAGTAACATTTCAAATACGGTTCAGTTTTAACAGATTTGAAAATAAAAATCGTAAGATGAACCACTGGTAGGACTAGTTGGATAAGGCACAGCAAGCTGTAAGGGTGGCTGCCGGGGCTGTGGCCCACACAGCCCTGGTATCCCACAGAGAGAACAGGTCTGTGCTTTGCTTTCATAATAAAGTATCAGAACTAAGTGGTCTAACTCCGGCTGAAACCAACGAGGCTCTTTCAAAAGACTTGTGGTGGGGCTGTAACAGTCCTGAGGAGCTCGCAGGGCAGCCCGGAGGTTGTTTTGTACTGTGGTGCTGTGGATCAGCTCAGCTCAAACCGCTTCTCCACTGCACTGCCTCTAAGGAAAACAGCCAGGGCTGTTCCTAATTAAAGGAAGCAGAACTGCCTAAAGAACCCATTGGGAAAAGGAAACTGTGCAGGAGAAGCAGGAAACTGAAGAATGGGGTGAGGGAAATGGCAGTTCACATAAACATAATGAAAGTTCATTCATTTTTAGACATTCATGTTGGGATAAACTCATCTTTCATGACCTCAGAGAACATGTGATTTAGGGCTAGATTCAACATCCTCCAAAGTCCTTGGAAATGTTTCCATTGACTTAAGTGATGTTGGATCAGGACACTGTTTGTTAATGCTCTCAATCATTTTTGCTGCAACACAGTGGCTTGGGAAGTTTGAGACATTTACAGTTGATATTATTTTCTCAGCTCCACAAATTATATGTTTCATCAGTTTAGGAATTTTGTCTGATTAGTAGCAGACAAAGATATGGCCTACCATTTTCTTGCTGTACAACTAGGTTTAAATTATCCTCAAATAAATCCCGTAGTTTGTGGAGGTTTTCCCTCATCTGAGCAGGGTACAAATACCGTTTGTTGTTTTCATGTTGATACTAAACATCTGATTAGAAAATTACCAATCTTTTGGGGTGATTGCTGCCTTTTATTCTGTGATCAGGAATATGTTCACACCCTGAGGGAAAAGGTTGTACAAGAAATATTTGAGTGTAGTTAAAAACACATCCTGTTTTGCATCACTCTGACAACACAAAGCGAATTTAAGCCCATCAGTGCACTACAAAGCAGCTGGAGCATACTGGACAATCTGGCTTATTATGGGTAAATCTCTTATCTTTGCCCTATTTTTCTGCATTTCTTACTACTAAGGCTGTGTGTATGGAAAGAGGATTTGTAGAATTATTCCCCACCTGAAATCATAACCCTCTTTGTGACATTGTAATAACTTCTTCAGCCACCACATGTAATATCATAAACATGCGCTGATGACTTCAGTTGGAAACTGAAAAAAAGAGCTCTGAAGAGACTAAGTCTGTTTTCTTGGAAACATGGACCACGGTCTTACAAATATTCTTGCACATGAATTATTATAAGCATATGTGTAGTCCTGTTAAACTCCTCGAGTTTAAATTATCCCATGTGTAATTCCACCATAATCTATAGAATTAATGTGGCTCGGTCAAACTTCTAAAACACATTTGATTTCTGCGTCCTGCTCAATGACTGAAGATGTGCAATGGGGCGACTGGTGGGGCTGAGCCCAGCCATCTCTGAGGTGAGCATTGGCTCCTTCCTATGCATCTGATCCTGACAAAGGACCTTGGTTAAACCAACTGGCTCAGCTGAGGAGTGAGATGATTTCCCTAAAGGATAAAGGGAAAGAGTTTGGGAGAGTTAAACTGTACAAGAGGATAATTTGCCAGGACAGACTCCAAAGGGTGATCCATAAGGGAAGGAGGAGTGCGCTGCTGAAAGGTGTGGCTGGTCTGAGGGAGAGGAGTGGGGTTCTGAACCGGGAAGAACGGTGGTGCCAGCCCCGGGGCTGGGTAGAAGCAGATGAAGAAATACAGAACTGCATGTGTGTCTGTGGTCATGGGTGTGATTTTTGCCTGGAGCAGAAGAGTAGGTTCCTGGGTGGGAGGTGGGAGCTGCAGAGTGGCTCAAGGGAAGTGCAGGGAGACACCAAGCAGGAGTTGTGCTGCCTTGGCACAGGCAGGAGGTGGCTGTGGGGAGGAGGATCCTGCGCTGCGCTGCCGTCCATGGAGCTCGCTGGCCTGCAGGTAACGGGGGTGGGTTGGCTAAAGACAGTGCTGGCCAGTGGCCCTGGTGCTTTAGGAAGGGTAAGGGTACCCTAGAATTTCTGAGTTACAACTGTGTTGTTTCCAAAGGATTAATGAAAGAAATCTCGTGAGTGAGTGAGTGAGCTGACCTGGTGAGGGCAAAGGAAGGCTGGGCTGCTCGCATCCCCTTTGCTGTGACTCAGCTGAGGCAAGGAGCTAAATAAGACCTTGTGCAATTCTCTTGATTTTGGGGGAGTTTCTCCCAGGCTGCCATGTCACTGTGTTAACTACTCCCAGTGTTGTGAAATAGCCTGTCCAATGGTGGTAGTGACACCAACGCTCAGTAATGTTTTAGCCTAATTAATTTATGTGACTAAAGTTATTAAAATTGCTGTAGGATAAATACAACGTGTGACTCCAGTAAGACATGAATCTTACTGATGGTCAAGACCGAACATTAGCAGTGGCATCAAAACTGCAAAGAAAGAACTCTACAGAACAGCCTTAGTACTACCCAAAGCTGTTCCTTATCTTTCATTTATTAGGATTCCTTTCCAAAATAATGCATGTCCTAGGTAAGCTGGTGTAATGTTTATTCATATGTTACCTCAAATATCTACTTTTAAACCTTGCTGTTCTCATACTGCTGCTTACTTTGGAACCTTCTGAGGGTATGCAGCATTGCCCTTGGTACTTTGATTAAACATGATGTGCTGTTTGTGTGCTGTATTGCCTCTCAACTACTTTACCAGACCATTCTCATCCCATGAGAGATCCTCTTGCCTTGTAGAATAATTACAGGCACTGAGAGGTGTTTGTAGCCCACTCCTCCTTCCTCTGTACCAGACTACAGAAGACAGCATTTTCTCAACAGTCATTAATTCTACCTAAAAGCAGCTTGCAAGTGTCTTAAAATCAACATCTGGAAAAACTAAGTACAGAGACTTCTTTCAAATACCACAAACTGAATCATGGGGCCAAATTCAGCCTTGATGGAATTATTATCTGATATCTGTGTTCTGTGTTTTCCCTACGTTACTTGAGTAAATGCCCTTATATGGAGATGTTTGCTGAGATGCACATGATGCCAAAATGCTCAGAGAATTGCATAGGACCAAACCTAAAATACTGATGTAGGAAAAAAAAAGAAAATTCGAACACGGACTTTTCTTGAAAGTATGTTATCAAAATCCCTATTTTGAGAAGGGAATTTAAGCATCAGTTCTGGCAATTGTAATACTGGGAGCCCAGGTCTTAACTTTGGGAAAGACTCTCCTTTGTGGCTAATTTTTAAGGACGTAAATGTTAAAATGATAAAATAACTTGCTGAAGGGAAAGACTTATCTACATGTTTGTAGTTTTAGAGATTAAGCTGTATTTAAACAAAACCAATATATTCAGTTTGTTAAAATATCTAAATGTTTGCTTCTTAATCCATCACTTTTTCATTGACTCTAACACTGATGTCAACTTCTGTCCCCCATACTTTTATGACAATGGGGGTGTTTCATTACCTGGTTGTGCTAGCTGTTCATGAATAAGCTTAAGGCAGACTTTTCTGCTTTTTTTTTAAAATTTTATTTTTTTTATTTGAGGCTCATGACCTCCTCTTAAAATGTGATAGCTGCATTCTCATCAGTGGGGGTATAGCTCGAAAAATAGTTGAATGCTGAAGTACATTCCATGGTAATACAGAAAAAAAAAATCAAATATAATTTACCTGTGACCTGATTACTGTTGGGGGTCCTGTGTTGTCATGTGCCCCTCCCTGCCTCCTCCCTGACTGGGTGAAAGGCTTGCTGCTGGTGTTGGTTTTTAACTTGCTAAAACCAATACCCAAGCAGAAGGCAACAAAGGGCTTCAGATTGCTTGCTGTGCAATCCAAATGCCTGACATATTTCACAATTCTGTTCCTCAAGCACGGGAACAGCAGTCTGTTGGCTTGCAGCAGGTGGGTCAGAGTGCCCTTTCTCCCTCTTATTTGGTGGCTTCACTTCTCCATCAGTAGGACCTAAACACTTGCAGCCAGACTGTGTCACCAGCATGCAGGTGGCCAAGTATTTGATTCTGTTAACAGCCATCAGTTTTATTCACAGTGATATTTACCTACAACAAAAGGAAATGCCTGCAGGGACAGCATGTGCCACCAGAACTTCTCCTTGCAAGGAAGACAAGACTTTGTGTGTCTTTCTTCTTTGTTGTATTTCATGTCTGTGAAGAAAAAAACCAACTCAGGTCTCATATCTCACCTTAAGGCAGACTTTGGTAGGAAAATAACTTGGCACTGTATCTTTGTGCCACTTGTAAACACTAGACCTCTTAAAAGGGTGGCCCTTTCCTTCTTAATTATTTTGCTTCTGATGGCTCTTCTTAAAACTTCCCATCGGTCTCACTGTAGCTCCTGAAGGTCACCGGGCCTCTTCCTTGGCAGCCCTGGACAAGCCAAGGCTGGGACCAAGCAGCACACACCAGAATTGTTCCTCCCTGTGGCAGAGGAGTGAGCCACAGAGGATGAGCACGCTCACAGCCACTGCCACAGCTTTATTTGAACTGCAGTCCTGTAATGACAGAGGGAAAGGCCAAGTGGTCTCCACACGAGCTGCTGCCATTGGCAGCTCCACGGGAACTGCTGCTCCAGCAGCCGAGAGAGTGACTGAGCCACGGGCACCTCTGCCCTGGTGAGAGGGGGCTGTTGCCTGCCTGACTCAAAATTAGAAACACTGGATATTAACGAAGTGTTCCACTCTTCAACTCGGAATGGATGCAAAAGTTAATGCTGTAACAGGTTAATTCTAATGCAGAATGACTTTGATGCCTGAAACTTTCCTTATTTTTCTATGGAGCTTCACGAGTCAATTTTGCCCTCTTTTTTGAAGGGAATAACTCTATGAGGGAATCAAAGAAAGGGAGAAAACTGTAGCTTTGTGGTATTTTGTGCTTCTGTAATTCTTGGCTTCTAGCTACCACTTTAACTTTCCACATATACATTTGAAATATAAATTTTCACATATGTATTTGAAGACGCAATTTATGTCTCTCCAGGATGCAGAAGAAGTTATTACATTTACTGTTTGGCTGAAGCCTGCTCAGCATGATCTGAGATTGATTTCAACACTTTATCTCCGTTCCCGAACCTCCAAACTTGATTTTTATGCCTATTGAGCACATTCTCCTGTCTTTTATTTCAGTGCAGCTCTTAACAGGTCTGGACAAATTCAGATGACTTTCAAGGCCTGGTGTGTTAACACCAATTTTTTTCTTCATTCTCCATTGTGTTCCCCAATAATAATAACCTCACAAGAGAACGGATTCAAAATAGTACATGGTAATTTTTTCATGCAGTTTCATGTTGCATTATTCAAATTTATTAATTTGGATGCCAAACACAAAATAATTACAACTGACCTGTGAACAGATCAGTTATTTGATGGTTAAAGTCTTCATGCTCACTTACTGGAACAAGACTATTGTTGCGCAGTGCTGATATTTTAAAAGGTTGATTAATTATCCAGTAATAATAATCTTAATCCAGTCTTAATAATCAAAATGTTAATATAGAAAAAAGGAACACAATCCCTTCTCCTTGCTGCCTAATTCCGCGACTTCTTCCAATTTTAATTGTCTAGGCAGTATTCCTTGTCAGAAGTATTTTCCACCTCTCACATGGTATTCTCACAAGCTCGACAGAATGTGCTGGTTTTTGCCTGTTAACTTTAGTTCGTTATCCTTCTGTGCCATCTCATGATAAAGTTATACTTAGAAATTAAGCTAATTTCAAGAGCAAAACAATCCATAGCAAGTGATCATCAGAGTGCTTTATAGGGTTATTTGGGACTGGAATAGTGCAAGGAAGCGAAGAGTGCTGAGTGTTGCACATGAGTGACTGGCTGAGATACAGTGGCATTTAGCCAGAGGCTGGCTACCATGGCATGGAAACTCAGTTATTACAATGGTTTGGATCCCGAATCTGTTTGAATAAGAGAGGTTTCAAATAATCCATGTCACTGTTAATGTACTTCAGTACATGTCAGAGGATGTGATTCAGACTTGGGGGAGAGAAGGGAATTAGGAATAGCTGATGCTCAGATAACTGAGACTGTACCAGAATACAGAATGCTGAGGTTTTTAGCCACTTTATCCCAGATCATTAATCTTGTCTATTTTATGCTCACATTGCATCCCACAAAACTTCAGAATTTCCAGAAGATGTTGAGTGTGGGGTTTTTTTGATGGTTTGAGGTTTTTTTTTCTTTTGGTTGTTTATTTTGGCTTTGTGTTTTTTTGGTGCTATGGAGGAGTACTTTTTCCCCCTCCTTTTTATTTCCTCCCAAACTGAAACAAAGATTTAATATTTTAAATAATTATTTGCTTAAGTTTTAGTGCAAGCAATACCTATTTTTTGAAACTCAGTGATATCAATATGATGTACTTGGTGTGTGTTCAGTAGTAAATGCAGTGCTGGGATGGTTCAGTTCTGTGTCTGCAGTTCCCACGTGTTGACCTATCTCCAGAAGGGGCTGTGGATGGAGTAGAAAGTACTGGTAATGTTTACTTGTAAACACGAAGGAAAACTCTGGTCATGGGTGTTAAAGCTGTAAGTAAATAGATAGAAAATAAAGTTGTATCTGTGATCTATAATAAACTTTCTTCAGAGGAAAAGCTTGGCAAATGAGAATATAGAAATGTTAGTGACAGCACAGCACAGTGTTGAGCTGTGTAAATTCAGTCTAACCAGTATAAAACCTTCATTGCTTTGTCATAGATTGTAATTCTTCAATAAACCTGAAAGAACTTGGTGGGGGTGGGAGGTGTGTTAGGGGAGCAAGGCAGCTTTCCTTTAAGAATTACCTGTTCAATCTTTCCAAAGCAATACTTCACAAGGAAGCAGCTCTCTCTGTATTTCCTCAGCCTTCCTATTCCACCCCCAGTGTTATTCAAAGAAAAAGTTAGATGACGATTTGCATGAGTTATCTCTAGTCTGGAGTTTAATGAAAAAAAAGTTTGGAATTGGGATGTGCTCTGAGATAATTATCTTTCCTTGTCAGTGGTCATCTTCTATCTGGAAGTGACAGAAAAATGGAGATCCTTCCACTAATAATTTTTGAAGGTATTTATTTTGTATCTAACTCCACTGAAAAATCTTAGTTTACACTGTTATGAAGTTACTTTTAAAAGGAATTATTACAAGTATTAATGCAGAGCTGCTAAGATATGACTTAAGTGCTTCTTTACAAATACAGCTACATTCCTTTTAGTATTCTGCTTTTCTGTATAGATATAAAAAGCACAATTAACTGTAATTCCCAGCTGTCATGCTTGCTTTTTTACAAATGGGTGCCTGCAAAAACAGGCCCTGTTTACTGCTGCTGAATAATAATTTCTGGATTTCATCTTGGCAATGAATGTTGGGGAGATATCCTTTAAGCCACTGAATTGGAGGTTAGGACATTCATTTCAGTGTCAGCTGACATCCCAAGCTGGATCACAAATGAAAAGCAGCAGAGTTCAATTGCAGTGTTTAACAATAAAGCAGGAAACTCTAATTGCCAAGCTACTGGCAGCTGAAAGTAGAATTTACCGTAATGCTAACTGAGCAGATCTGAATGTTGATATAACATTGCAAATATCCACTCTTCCTTAAACCAAGGAGAGGGTTCTTTTGATTTTAAGAGCCTACTGTGCACTGAATCATAGAAGGGGTAGGATTATGCACAGCAGCTTCACTGTAGGGTCTAAAATACTTCTTAAGTCTCAATAGTAAAAAAAAAAATTCTGTAACTTTGTTATGGACTCCTTTAAAAACTAATTGCTGCATAGTGCAAGGACAATTTAATCCACCTACAAATATTCTCTTTCTCTTCCTCTGAAGTGTATACAAAATCTCTTTGAGCACTTGTTTCTAAACCCAGTACAGTCCAGGTCATCTCATTGCATGATCATCAATACCTGATTTTTGTATTAAAAACACCCACACCCCCTGAAAAAAAAAAAAAAGAAAAATAAAAAAAAAAAAAGAAAAATAAAAAGGCACTCCAAACGGCAAATGAAACATTCTGGGTGGAACAGTGGACTAATACCTGTGCTACTGTTCATTAATTCATCAATTTATAACATACGTTTTACAACATACATGTTTAATATGCATAATATCTTAATTGATAAAGTGTTATAAGTTTTTTGAAACGTTAAACATTCCTCAGAGAGACCCTCATTTCCCCTATTTTGTCTGTTAAATCTTATTACCCCTACTCTGTCTCTTGTTAGAGAATAACAAACACGTCAAACTTCTTGTTTAGCTTTGTGCCTCAGGTACACGCAGAGATAACACAAGCAATGTGTAAAACTCACATTATCAATAAACAACTACATCTTTTTATAGATATAGGGTTAAAGCCTACCCTTGGCACAGCTAAATGTGAGATTGCTTATTTATGTTGCATGCATATTTATGTCTGACTGGTTAATAAATTGGATTATAAAACATGTTAAAAATTTTTGGGCAAGGAAGTAAAATAGATACAAGAAATCCTAAATGGGGAATTTTACACTCTGCAGAATAGTGACCTGAGTTTAAACAAGTATGTCAATAAAGGTCCATCTTCATATGCCACTTTCATTTCCTTTTCCATTGCCATTGCAGCATGAAACAGCAATGAAGATGAAAAATGTCCCAAGCTGTTACTGTGAGAGCTACTGGTTTACTTGAATTCTTGTGCAGAATTCTGTCCCTTATCAAGCAGCTTATGCAAGATGACCTCTGCCTCTGAGTACTTCCTACTAATTTCAACAATACTGGTCATGAGACTACCATTTTGCTATCAGGAAGTATGATCATTGGAAAAAGTCAAATTCAAGTTCCAGAAAGGTCTAGGGCTCAGTTTGTGCTGTAAGCAACCTGAGGGCTCAGTGATTGTTCTCCTAGATCCTTACCCAGCTCCTGGAACAAGCAGGAGTTTGCTGGCACAGCACGTGGTGCCAGCCAAAGGAGAGGTCTGTCAGAGTGCTGACTGAGAGCCAGGCAGCCTCCTCAAACCCCCTGCACACTGGTGCCAGTGCTCTGCTTTTTTTTGGGTGTCTTTCTCACAATACAGACACCACCCTCCCACCACATTACTCCACGGCCAATCACATAAGCTTCAGTTAAACAATCATGGTGTGTTCATAGCATGGAAGCTGTCCTTCATTCACTTATAAATTAGTGAAGACTATTTTTGCTGAAATAAAACCTAATCTCTCAGGGAACATTTGCCCTAAACACTTAAGTCAACAAACAGCTCACAATGTGAACTAGTTTCCTGAAATCACCCTGGAAATACAGATTAGGGTTGTATGGTCTATTCCTAATGCTGCTAAGTCTGATACGTATCCCAGGACCAAAGCTCTTATGCACCATAGTTGCTGACGTTCCTCGCTTGACTGGTACAGAAGACTCTGCCTGTGTCCAAGCTAATATCTGAAATGCACTCAGGGACAATGTGAATGCAACTTCCACTGGTCTATACAAGATTAAAAGGGGTATCACCTTCTGTTGTAGAAAATATTTATTAAGAGAATTTTACTGCTTGAGCCTGTTGTAGTCTTAAAATAGCCAGTGTTAGATAAAAATGTGTTTCTGAATTGCATAGTTAAGTTATAAATCAATTTTTTTAAAGTGACGTTTTAAAGCTCCAACATTTATGACATGCATGACCTAGTAGTTTTCTGTGTCAGGCTTTCACTAAGCGCACCAGCTACCAGAAACAAAGTATGATTGCCATGGCTACAGTCCTTGTATGCTTAGGTCCATTCCCAGTGCCTCCTGTTGGGAGAGCAGAAGCTCCTTTAGAGAACTAAAGCCATTCTCAGATCAGCAGCTTGTGTGTGGCAGCCCAGCACAGTGACTTGGTTTCAGACGTGATCAGGAGGGGCAAAGGCAACACAAACATGATTTGAAGGGAGACACAAGCACTGTGTATGCAATGTGTTTGAACAACCATGGAGACATCTACCAAGGGTCTGGTAGAACCCTTCATTTTCAGCAAGAGACACAGCTGCTAGACAGAAATGGTGTTGGCTAGTCTTTAGTGCTTTTTGCCAAGGACTGGAGTGTGGGACAAAACTGTCTTCAGTTGGATGGTGCCGCTTGGCACTAAATGAAGTAAAGGCTTAGTGCTGCTCTTTAACTCCCTCTGAGCTCCTCTTCCCTGTAGGCAGCCTACTTTCACTCCTTCCAGTCCCAGGGAAACTGGTTGCTGCATGGATGCAGTCTGTGATTGCTCACTGGCTAAGGCACACTGATAGGCTCATTTGGAGGTGAAAATGAGATGGGAAAGGTGGTCACTTTGGGTCTGGACATGCTCTGGGGCCCCTTGCACAGATTAAAGAGGATCTTTTTGCTTTACAAACATGACTCACATTTGTAGGTTTAAAATTATCACTGCAGTATTTGTATACAGCAGTCTTTTGTTTTGAGGCATTAACTGTCCTATGTTATGACAGGGTGTTTTTGCATGGAAAAACAGGTGTCTGAAGCATTGTGTGAGTACAACTTCAGAAGTTGTTTTTGAGACTTTGACTACTGTTCCCAGAAATCCTTAATGTTTTGCAAAACATAACAGAACAGCATAACTTTATCAGAATGGTCATGGCTGAGTTGTAAAAATTTGAATCATTGGCTGAAAGCAGATGTGCCTGTTTAGCTTTCAGGTCAGTCTGTTTAGCTTTCTTCTGGTAATACATGGAAATAATCTCTTAAGCTATTTTTAGCAAGAATCAACTTTTTTCTTATACATTTATTTTATTACATTCTAAGTGGTGCTCCTCTTTTACCATCCTTTCCTCCCTTTTTAAAAATAAAATTAACCTGTTTTTAGATGTGCATTATATACTCTCCAGTAGGACACACCCAGGTCAAAAGAGAAGCAACTCTGAATATTTAATATTTGCCAGCTAATGCATATCTAGAGAAAACAATCTGATAATCTGATAATGAAAATTCATTTGGAATTTGGCTTCCATGCTAGGACTCAGAGGAGGAATTTCTGGATGCCTTCTGTTCTCTTTGAAAATCGTTGCCAATTTTGATGATGATATTTCCATAAAGTCATATTTGTTTTCTTTAAGAATATATTTCTTCCTCATTTTGCTTCAAATCTATAAGGTATTACGGTTTCCTCTTTTGGAAACGGAGAAAAAGAGGTAATGAGTTTCACATTAAACATTCTTTGTATGTAATGCAAATGTGTTTGCCATAACATTAGTATTTAAGAGAAAAAGAGAGACATAGCAAACCCCAAGAATCTAAAGTTAAGGAATCCAGTCAGCGACCCTGGGAGGGCTGTTTTCTGTTCCGTGCTGGGAGAGGAAGAATGCAGTTTTCCCCTAGAACAATAGACTGTTTGGTCGTACCCACCTTCTAAAAACAAAAGATAAGAAAGAGCTTCTCAATAACAAAATGCTAGTTTACTTCAGCTCCTGTGTGCTTTTGGAGAGAACTAGCAGTTATTTGAGATAGTCTTTTCAAGGAAAAGTCACTCTGGTTGATAACAAAACTTCCTTTAGAAGAATTTCAGCCAGAAGCCTTTTTTTCTGAACGATCTCCTATGGCTGTGTTACAGTGTTTTGTTGAAGGCTTTGGTCAGTTAGGCTGTGATCTTCCCATTTCAGTTCCACCTGCTTCAACTCTACAGACCTCTGGGTCATTTCTAATCCAAGTTTTCACTTGCTAGAACTGCCAAAAGTAAATGCCCATAACTCAAGTAGGCACTTGAGCCAGTATGGAAAACAGCAGTACCACGGAATGGGTACCATCCCACACCCTCATAGCCAAAAATCTGAATTAAAAACCACTCCATATGTGCAATTTTAACCCGTGTTTCCCAGACTAAAGAACATCCTGTTGGGCGAATACAGGCTGAGATACTCTTGACTTTGCTCCCCCATAAGGCTGGCAGTGAAGAAAAGTGGGAAAAATCTTCCCAAATCCTTGAAAATGAGAATCCTCCACATCAGATGGCCTGGAGCAATTCAGTTTTTCAGGACAGGCTCTTGTGAAGAAATCTACTGTTACCTTCAAGAGTGTTTACATGGGAGGTTACAAGTCTGAACAGGCAAGTTCTTTCTTTCAGCAGTAGTCATTGCCATGCAGGTGACAGGTGAAAGAAAATTCCTGGAACTCCACAGTGTTCAAAGGCCGACTCACAAAGTTTATGAACCCGCAGTTGGGAAGCACACCAAAACCCCAAACGCTGCCCTGGGCAGGGCTGTGAGGGAGTACCAGAGCAGCCCAGATGCTTTTGGTGAGGAGTGAGCCCCGAGCCGGCCGCGGCGGCCGGGCTGCCCCTGCCCTGCTGGCAGCAGCAGCAGCAGCAGCGCGGGCCCGGCTGTGTCTGCGGTGCGGCCCCGCAGCCTCGGGCACGGGCTGAGCTGCACCGATGGCAGCACCCACTGCCCTGCTCTTCTCAGGCTTCCCCAAACCCCAGGGCACTGATCCTGTGCTGCTGCCCCTTACCCAGAGCAGAAGAGGAGGCTGCCTCTGTCCTCTTCCTCTCTACCCCAGTTCCTTTGCAATGCAGAAAGCAAGGCTTGGGAGAGAAAGCACTGATGTAAAATAAACTACCATTAGCCATAATAAAGTCCAGTGTATCTCCAACTTATCAAACTATCTGCAACTGTGCAGAAAGTCGTAAGATAGTCCTCACTCTGGTTCCTGGGCAAAAAGCCCTTGGACGCGTCAGATTAACTTCAACCAAGTCATTTTCAAGGACCTCAGTATGTGCTGCACAAAGTCCTTCTCACATAGCCTTAACCTATTAACTGCTCTTTAATTTCAGACATAATCTTGGTTAAAACCCACAAAAACTCCCTGTTCTGAGCTCACATGTGACCACATCAAGGGACTCTACTTATGCTGAGGATTATTAAGCCTGTTGGACAGGTTATAACAGCTGGCTTCCCCACAGGCCCCCACAGGGCCTTGCAATATCGTGACAGTAGTTTTCTGCACAATGTTTTCTGTTGATTTCTAATGGTTTTCTGCATGAAGCAGCCTGTTCCTCTGGACCCTTGCTTCCTAACAGCAGGACCCATTGTTTCTGCGCAGCTGAATTCCGCCCCCCATTCCCTAGCAGAATAGCTGCTGCAATGTTTTGACATCTGACGTGGAGGAAAAGCCTTCCCGGAGAGTCTCCTCCTGCAGCAGCGTGAGGAGCTGCTCCGGGCTTCACCAGCCAGGCTGTGCACCCTGGAGGGCGTTTCCACTCTTCTGTGAGCTTTTCTCTTTGTTTATGTCTCTGTAGCCAGCCACATAGCTCTGAGTGCGTACAGATGACAGATGTGTTTATATTGCCTTAGAGGTGGGACAGTTGTAGAATTACATTTTGCCAGATGAATGTGAAATGCTGGAGCGTGCTTTCACACAGTTGCTGCCAACAAAGTAACTTTTAAAAGTTGTTCCAATGTATGGGATACATTTTTTCACGGCAAAGCCTGAAGTGTATATTGTAGTGTTGGAAGTAAGGTGCTTAAAATGAGAAAACAGGATACACCGAAAGTCAAATTCACTGTATCAGGAAAAGAGTGAATCTCTGTTCCTTCCATGATTACTGTTTTTTTCCCCTCTAATTTAGAGCTTGAACCAGTTCCATTTCCCTGACTGACAGTTTTGCTCTGTTTGATGTAGATTCGGTAAGGCTTTTGTACATAAGCTTTGAAGAAAGTCTTCTTAAATGGGTGAGTGTTGTGCCTGTAGCATGACACTTGTCACCTTTTTATTTATCTTAAGAAGTGAGCAACAATTTTCAAAAGGTGCACAACAGATTATAAGGACAGCTTTGACAAGACCAGAGGAAAAATTATACTGGTTTAATGCTCTGGGGGTTTTGGAAGACTGTAAAGTACAAACTGTTATGAAGCCAACTTAATATAACTGTTTCCTTTATACCCTAAGGATTCACAAGGGACTTCACTGCTAGCATAAAGGAAATAAAGTCTGTTGTGCTAGAAAAAGACTTTGTTGCTTACAATTTTAAAAATGACACAAAGTCTCCTTACAGGAAATGTTACATTCATACAAATTCCCATATTTATTTGTAGACAAAAATTACCATTCACATAGCAGGAAAACTAGATGAAAACAGAGACAGCATAGACTTAGAGCTGCAGACCTACATGATAGCAATAAATACAACCACACAAAAATTTTACTTAAATGTAGAGAAATCTTCATTGTGTTGTTTTTCAGTACCAGCCTAATTTCTTAACAGGAATTCTTGAAAATAAATTACTACAGGAATGCAAGTGAGGAGCAGAGTCTATTTCACGTAAAGCTCAGCTTGTCTTCTGTTGTTACACTATTCGACCAAGATACACTGATTTGGGATATTTTTTCTGTAGATCAGGCCACTGAACAATGAAATAATCTGAAAAGTAGTAAAGAATCTTTCCAGACAGGGATAAAGTTTCCACACGGCAGATGCTTTCTACGTACACAATGGTTGTTCTCTTTATTCGTAGAAGGCCAAGAAGAAAAGCAGATAAACAGACAGGAACACATGTTCCTGGTCCATTGCACAATATCTAAAAGAGATGAAACACATAACAAAAGCAAGTAATGAGTTTTTTCATACAGTAAAGAATTAAAAGTGTGTGTATTCATTTAACATTACATTTACACAAAAAATATATTTCAAAAAATATTTTTAAAAAACAAGAAAAAGCAGGTGAATATGAAAAAATGAGGGGGGGCAAACAAAACACTTTATTTCAAAGTAGCTGTCAAAAATATCGTATTTCTTTACATATCATGAAGGAGACCTCTGAGATGGTACAGTTATTTCTATGAAGGAAAAGTTTACAATTCCTTGACTCATGAGTATATAATCAAAACACTCTCAGTCACAGCTTTGTGTTGTATCAGTCATGAAATCTGTGCACATAATAAAGCCAAAGAAATTTAATTACAATTAAACCTGGGATCCAGTTATAAACCTCTTGAACCTCGGCTTAAGTCAAGAAAACACTTAAGAGTTCATCAAAAACGTGCTGATGAATTAGGACCTTCACATGAATCTATTAGCTGATATGTGTGACTAGATTTTATTTTTTATTTTTAATAAACACTAGAAGACAGTTAAAAGCATACAGAAGGAAGGTGTTGTGGTAAAAACATGTCATGTCCTTTGAGCAGAGGATCTCAAATTTACTTATAAATGTTAACAATAAAAGAAAGTACTCTTAATTTTAGACATTGTTCAAGTGAAAAACAGATTGCTTAAAAATAAAGAGTTTAAACCAGGGTATATTAAGCACTCCATTTGGTATCAAAATTGATTTCAGGCAAGAAATTTCTTACTAAACTTAAATACTACCATGTAATCAGCACTTTTCTGCACAGCTGGGGTTACATGGAAATAAAGAGTTCTTTTATAAAATCATGGCCCTATACCCCATAAACTCACATTTTTTTTTGTTCCAAGCTCACCAGCTTGTGAAAGATATTATACTGGTGGGGGAGGCAATCTGAGTTTCTTCTTCAGGGCTGTAACAATTAGTTCAGAACATTTTCTTTCCTGTTCATGGCAAGATCCCACTGATAAACTGGTTAGCATCACCTTGCCTCAGCTGAAAGCAGCAACAGCTTTGGTGCTACGGAGTTCCAAATTCCCTCACCTATTCTTTGCCTTGATCATAGCCCCAGAAATCCAGCTTGGGGATGATATGACTGTAATGCTGTGTTTTCTGACCAGAATCAACAGACTGCAATACTGTTTCTAAAAATGTTCTGATTTTATTGTTGAACTTAATTGAACTATTTATTCATGCACGACTTTGCTGATGTTTTCTCAGAGTCCCTTACAAGTAAAATGCTGCATGCAGTTCTAATCTTGAAATTTTAGGCTATCAACATCCACAGACACTTGAATTTGAAACATGCAATGGGATATTTATTTTGTATTATTTTTGTATTATATAGCTAAGAAGCTGAACACATCATCTTTGCATACAGAATTTTGAAATCAGAATAGTGTACTGTGTTTCAAACCTCCTTCTGAACCTGATTTCAAGCACATCCACACTGGGACTTAAATCCTACTCTACAATCTACTGAGAATGAAGATCTGCTTTTTATACATTTGGTTTGGTAAGTAAGGACATAAACCAACCAAACGTTGCCATTTTGCATTTCAAAGAAACTGTTCCATATCTGTGAACTAAATGATGCATTTTGCCGTATTTCCTGGAAAGTTTGATTAATTTGCATGAATGTTGACTGTGATACTGGTACATGGTTACTGACATGTAACTTAAGGCATGTTTAGTTATCTCTATTTCTAATAACATTTGTTACTGTAAATATAGGCGTAGGAAAAATGTGCTCTCCTGTGCCTGCAGGCAAAACCCTCCAGCAACCCTGCAAAAGCTGGGAAGTTTCAGACAAGTGCATAAGAACCACCTAAAGCCCCCCCAGATTATTTACTACTATTTTTGTGAGTTGAATATACAGTCTAACTACTGATTTTGTATTAAAAATTCAGCTTTAAGGGAACACACAAAAATGTGCACAACTGCTGAACAGAAACTCCACTTTCCCTTTCATTTAGTAGGAAAGGGAAAGCTCTTTAGAGCCACCTGGAATACACAAATTGTCTTATCTTTATTGCTCCCTGTCCATTTCTCTGTTCTATTGCCATCTTCTCTCCTGTCCTTTCCTCAGTGCCATCGTTTTCCAGCAACTTCTCTGTACTCTGCCCAATTCTCTGTGATGTCTCCCATCCTCTCTTCCCTAGTTTTCTTTGTGATCACTGGGGTTCATCTCTCTGCATCCCTGTTCTCAGGCACCCTTGCAGCTGTCTTCCTTCTTGAATGGCTCTGCAATCTTTTAGCCTCCATCTACTCTGAAAGCTCAAACATTGGTCCCTTACTTTCCACAATCTGCACAAAAAATACCAGTTGTGGATATGATTCAGGTCAGGTAGCCATCCTAACATTCTACTGAGTCCAAAAGTTGAGAACTGTAGAACAGGTTTTATAAAAAGCTGCATTTTTATAATCATGTTCTTTATCAAGCCATAGACTTCATCCTACTTCTCCCCTTTATTAAGCTTGGCCAGCAGCTCCAGTCCTTTTGGTGTTTTGGTATTCTTGTGTCTAGATGCACACACAGAGGTAAATGCCACAATGAATTCCAAACTACATGTACTCACAAAAGATCATGTAATGAAATAACAATAAATGGGTCTATTTGTGAACCTCTATGTAGCTCTAAAGGCCACTCTGAGCTGCTGTTATTACTTTGCTGAGGTACAAACCCAAAAGGCAGGTTTTGATATGATGCACTCAGTTTATGCTTTCTACTGACTGTTTATAATTTGTAAGCTGCTTGTCAGATGCCATTTGATCCATGAAAGCATGCAGGAAAAAGGATCAGGAAAATTATGGACTTGGCATCTTTAAAAAAAACATGGTCTGATTGTAACTCATGTCCTCTGCTCTTTCCCCTTCCACACATATGAGTTCAAACAAGACAAAGCAGATGCGGCTCTGTAGGATTTCTGTATGCAGAATGCTCATATAATACTGTGATTATAGATGTTCCTATCCCAAAATGCTTGGATTTAGGAACTGGCCCCTGAAAGAGACTGTTACAAACCTGCTAAAGCCCACAAACAGATCCCTATCTGAACTGGTGGCTGTGATCTGTAAATCAGAACTAAAAATTAACCTTCAGTTAACCTTCAGTGCGTGTCTGCAGACATGTCCTGCTTAGAACTGGTGCAGTTGCAATTGCAGTGGCAACTCCCCTCCAAAAATCTGGTCTGACCAGTCCTACTGACTCCCTCTCACACTGCCAGCAGGAAGGGAGACCAGTGGTCCTTCTACTTGAAGTCCAACATCACACACTCTTCAAGGAATACAGGGGAAAGTTCTGAGCAAACAAATATGTACATTATAAAGAAGAGGAACCACTGCAGAAGGTGTAAGGTAGAAATGCTGTTCAGCTCCTGCCTGTACACAAACTGGAAAGGATGATGGAGAGGAACTGAATCATCTACAGCCTTCCTCAAAGATGAGAAGATGAGCAGTCCTACTAATCCTACTAGTGAATTTCAAAACACTATCAAAAGTAAATTTTGGAGAATGATTGATGTCTTACACCTTGAAAAGAGCAAAGCTTTTGGTTTTCCTTGCCAGCAAAATACCAGTATGTCCCAGTGAAGCCCATGGCAATCATCAGTATGCTCTGGGGAAGAGGCAGGAATCTATTGGACAGGAAGGGAGCAGGGCCTCTACAGGGTCAAGCAGCTATTGAGGGTGTTTCCCTCAAGTATCTATTTACAATTATGTTTCCCCCCATATCTATTTACTTTAGCTACAGGGTTGCCTGTAGAGTATTTGTGTTGCATGAGATATGTCTCTGAAAATCTGAGTTCAGCCTTCCTCAATGAGGCAGCAGAAAGGGGGGGAAAAAGGGGCCAAAGATGATTTTTGTGCCACTTTTGTGACCTCTTGAGCTGCAATTGTCCAAGGACTTTTGTGGTCACTGGGGTTTCTGACCTGGTTGCCAAGAAGCTGTAAGGGGTTGTTCCAGAAGCCAGTGCTACAGGCCTCTCTATACCATTAATATGCACCTCTAATGCAAGGAAATGTCCAGCTCACTGGTAAATTGGCTCCCTGACTGCCTGGCCTCAGAACTAGGTCTATAAACTAAGTCCTACACACTAAAATTCTCTGCCAATTCAGTCTAACCAAACTCTAAACAGCACAATAAACTAATCAAGCTGTATATTAATAGAGGTTTAAAAGTAAAAGATCAAAATACAATATTTACCTTCAGCAAGTCTGTAAATCTAATTTCCTATTAATCACTTTTATATAAAAATGTAATAGCGCTTTCCTTTGTGTTTCAGATATTTTCCACAGCTGTTGAAAGAAAATAAGCTAAGCCAGCACTCTGGGAACTGCTGGGAACACTGGCACATGGCACCACTGCTGATAAAAGCTACTTCAGAATTGGTGAATGCAGCACTGTAGCAGAGTGACATTTACCAGGGGAAACACTGAAAGCAGAGCTTGCAGCTTCCCTGGGATTAAATGTCACTGGTCAAAGCAAAAATGAGTAAAGCAGTCAACTTGCAGTTTTTCTCATAAGTATGTAAACATACAATTGCTGCATATCTTTTAAAGAATGGGTGTTTAAGTACTTACTGCTTATGTTCCCAAATTACATCAATCAAAAGGAGGACAACTTAAGTCCCCCTAAACTTAGCAGAAAGTGGAAAACTAATTTGTGATTTGCTTTGCATAGGAAACTGGCAACACCTGCTGCTCTCCTTAATGACTTCTGCAGAAACTGGCCTTTTGTCACCTGGTCAAGAGCAGAAAAAGTGCCCTGCTGCGTGGGGCTGGGGAGGATGGTGGTGTGGGAATGCTGTTTGCTGCTGAGGGATGTGCATGTGGGAACTGAAGGCTGTGCTGCTTACCAGGCATGGAGCTACCTCCTGGATACCTTTGGGACACTGCTCGGGCATCCTTCCTTCTGGTAATGCTCCCTGCTCCACAGTGCTGAACAACTGGAGATAACACTAAGCAAATAGGAAGTGGTGGTGATAGGCAACTACTAAAAGAGGCAAAGGCAAGTGTAGTGATACAAAATGGACCAAAGCTGGGTGAACTGAATGATCTGTATCTATGCAAGTCCCACCTTTTAACTACTACGCAATACCTACTTTTTAACAAGGTAGGAAAAATCCTATTAGGTATTTCTATGTCATAGGAATAATGGATTTTTTTGTGTGGGTTTTGTTTTGATAGGGGGAGGTGGTTGTTTCTGTGGCACAAGAAGAATCTGCAATGAATTCATTTGTATTCTGCAATGAATTCATTTGTATTCTGCTATGTAAATTACATCTCATGAGCTCACCAGCCCTTACTGGGTTTTAATATTATATTACTATTTCAAAAACTTCACACTTAAATACTTAAGCATGTTGAGTGGGAGTGTTCTTATGGAAGCTTTTGCTAGTCTTGCTCTTTAGTATGTCTGAAAATTCAAGTTTTGAACCTTGAGAAAAATTAGCTTAGAATTGTTAATACTTTTTATGGTTTATAAAAGACAGAAACCTTTTTCAGCAATTCCTTATTATTGCTATTGTTGGGGAGAAAGAAGAATTTCAGGTTCTGTTTGCACAATAGAAAGGTCATTAAACTACCTACAGGTTCATTCTTTTTGAAGAGTGAAGATCTTATCCAGTTCACTTTCCACCACCACCCGCATGTAAAACCAACTTCACACCCTATTTGCTGTTTGAACTTACCTGCAGAATGCAAGGCAGGACAAAAAAATGCAAAAAAACCAGCTGTGTAGTCTGATGTAAATGAGGTAATTAAGGTAGAACTGAATTATACCAGGGTACACTTTTATTTTCTACTGTCTAAATCCCTTGAATCATCAGGGGTGTAAGAAGGTAGTTCCAGTGTCCTACAGCAACAGCTTGTGTTCAGGCTGGTCAGCAGCTGTAGGCTGTAGCATTGCCATGAAAACCTTTCTTGTTCACTCTGGATCTCACTGGTACAGTAGCTGTTGTTATTATCATACAATACACCCAGTAAGTGAGGTGCTCTTCAAAGCAAGCAGAGACATGTGTGGTCCTACAGGCAGATTACCTAACCAGGATAAATAAGATTAGTGAATGCCAGAGTGGGGAAGAGAGAAGTGGAAGAGCAAGGACTTAAATTAGTACACTACACAGCTTGGGTTCTATTTGTTTCTGACTATTACTTTCATCCTAGAATGAAATACACTGGGAAGCATCACCTTTTATGCAGCTCTCACGTTCTAAAACTTTGGGGAGAGAGACAGAGAGAAGTCCTACCTAGTGGATTTTTCTATGAGAGAAAAGGAAAGCTTCTGCAAAACCACCAGGAACTAGATGCAAGGATTTCATCGGAACAGCATCAGGCATTGTCCCTTCTGCCTTCTAAGCCTGACCCAGAGTTACCAACCCATTGTCCTCAGGGGCAAGAGACAAGGGAAGAGGCCCAGCTGATGTGATTTGCATCAGCATCCACATACAAAGTAGTGAGAGAAGCTCCCAGCTCCTGGATTTCAGCAGAGCACAGGAGCTTAGCCATGCATGTGGCTATTTGACACTGTAAAGACTTAAAACAGCTCAGGTCTGCTTGTGGGTATGCCCGAGGGCTTTACTGATGAAAAGAAAAGATATGACTGGGGTCATTAAGAGTGTCAGAAGTTAGGCAACAGCTTAGTGAGGAGGGTTTGAGAATCTTCATTTGGATGCCTAAAGAAACATGCAGGCTTTAATTTTTTCTAAGGAGTCTAACCTCAGGCATCTTACCTAACTGCCCCTGTATCTCAGGTGACAGGTCTGTCATTGAGATTAAGGGATCTTTGGAGTGGTAGTTTCCATCAGCACACTTCCCAGCCTAGCTGCCAAATGTAAAATGAGAAACACAGAATGATCAATTAGAAATAATAATAAATGACAGCTGTGAGACTGGTACTAAGGCTCAAGTCTGTGAAAATGTTAGTGTTGGTTATTAAAACATTACATGAACGCCCAGGCTGTCAGTGAGACCAACAAAACAACCACTGAGTCTTTTGAGAAATTGAGAGATGGATAGGTTGGGTAAAAAAGAACAAGATTACCAAAGCAGATACAGGGTGGAGAATAAACGAACTCCCTACCTACATTACTATGGAGTGGGTATGTGGTTTATTGCTGCTGATAAATCAGTAAGAAGTAGAGGAAATTTGACTTAGCGTAGATGAAAAAGTTGATCATAAAAGAATTCAGTGAAAAGCCTTTGCCAAATAAATGAAATGTAGTTACTGAACTACATCTCTAGCTACAA
Organism: Eopsaltria australis; assembly: GCA_034509425.1. Lineage (NCBI taxonomy): Eukaryota > Metazoa > Chordata > Aves > Passeriformes > Petroicidae > Eopsaltria > Eopsaltria australis. The sequence goes on from JAVTVJ010000156.1 coordinate 1,751,889, forward strand.
CACTAGATACTAGCTGGCTTTCATCAACATCACCTCAGCTGAATCTGAACCTGACCACAGTCTCTTGGTCACCATGAGAAATACCATTAAACCTTTTAGAGCCTCTTTACAAATGATTTTTGTATCTTCTCGTATAAAAAGTACTGCTTATTCTAGTAGCCTGCTTCTACTTGAAAGCAGAAATTAAATCCAAGGACTTTCAAATATACTCATACATGTTACTAATAGTGACCTAAAATGAGCCTTTAATTGCCAATCTCAGTGTGTCTTTCATTAAAGAGGCATTCATTTAACTTGAAATTGAAAGAAGAATTTTAGGTTAACTAAACATGACATTTAAATGTTCATAAAACATCTTTTGGGCTACTGCCAGTCACTGAAGTTGGTACAGCAAGAATGTGCATCAAATACCTGCCTGAAATACCTTCACAGTGTAAAACCTAGAGGTGTTGGCAGTCTCCATCTGCATACCAGTGGTTAGATGTAGAAAGACTGTTATGCTTTATAACACACATGGAAGTGTGATCAGGGTGTTCATTAGGTTCAAAATGAGCCTGAGAGCTGATGACGCTTTTACATCTAAAAATGTCTCCTTAAATCTAAGCTAATCAGGTCGTCTTTACTGCTACTTCTGTCCTCCCTCTGAAAAGGAGTGTCTAAAGGCACGTCTAATTAGCAGTCACAGAAAGGGCAGAGCTACAACGCAGCTTTGAACCAGCTGATTGGAATAGCTTCAGATGTTTATCTGTGCTCAGCACAGGGTAATTCTGCATTGTGGCTGCAGGGTGGCTCTACGCAGTACACAAGGCAGGAGGGGTGAATAAGACTCATTTCCATCAACACTGAGAAGTTAAACACAAATTTTGATTTTTTAATTTTGTTTTCTTTTTAGATGAACCAACTTATATCACTGAAGGTCTTAATCCAGTGTTCTTACTCTTGTTTATTTCGACTGTTTTGATCCTAGAGGAACAATAGTAGATCAGACATACACAGTCAATCTGGTCCAAAAGAATTATAAACGCTGGGGAAAGATTCAGTATACAAAAGAATGAAGCAGATAGTACTACTATTGCATTACACAAAGTTCACTTGTTATAAAATGAATAAAGAAAAAAATGCCACCACCCAGATTTTGTAGCTTTCCACAAAGTTCCAATTAGAACCGTGATATAAGGGACAATAACTTACTATTTGTCACAGTAATTTCTGAGAGCGTTATGAACTTAAGACATTTTGAACAGGGCACAAAGAACGGAAAATCTTAGCTAAATGAAATAATGATCTCCTTTCATTTAGCTTACTGTGCAAACACTTCTGTAACCAGAAGCTGCCTTAGTCAGTTTAACCAGTCAGGGGACCAGCCTGTGTGATGGGATGTGCAGCCATAAAAGAATAGGTAGATTGCTACAAGCACAGTGAGCTGTGCAGGTTTCAGGCTTCTAGAAAGAAGTTTAAAAAGGAGAGACTCATTCAAGTGACAGCTGGTGGGGAGGGAGAGACAGCAGAGCACGTACTTGCTGTGCAAATGTAAACTTACTACAGACTTCCCACAGGAAGGAGGCCCTAATGTGGGAGGACCGCCTTCTTAGCCTGATTTAACCCAGGTTTTTCCAAATAGCAGTCATCTGAAAATATCTACTTATTTCAGGCTCTGTAGAGCCCTGAGGCAGTAGAAACTGTTGAGAAGTGTCCTCAGAAAAGGAAAAAAGTCTGGTCATATTAAAGTGAAGATGTTACTTTAGTTTAGTCCTTCCTGTATATCAAATAATCTATGTAAGACGTAGTAATTTTCTTTATCTTTGGAAAAAAAAATCTCTGTGCAACTTGTCTAATTTTCTGTAAATAACAAGTATTTGCATCTTTTTCTAGATAATAGATCTTATAACATCTTGTTCTGATTTATGTTTCTTCTTAGCCTTTCTCTCAATGAAGACAACAAAAGTGTCTTTTCTCTGACCGGCTGCCTGTTTTCATGGTAGGAATTTGCAGTCTTTGAGACTGCAGGCTAAATCTGGCTGCAGCTGATGAATGGTTTTAAAAGCTTTTCTGGGGGAAGGTAGGTGTAGGCAGTGTGTGCTGGCACAAGCCTTTCCTTCCCTGGAATTTTAGGCCTCTGTATAGGAAGTCTATCTATGACAAAGAGACGTAAAAACTGCCCACCATCCGTTCACCTGCAAAACACTCTGACACTTACATTTCTATAATTCTTGGCTATAGAAACACAAGCCAATCATCACTTCTGACATCTTAATTGTTACTTGACTTAATATCTCTAAAGGGACTTAACTTTGCAGAGTGCAGATGTTCATATCTCAGAAAGGGCCTCTTGAAGATGATCTCAAGCTGAACAACTAAGCTAACTTTTACATTTCTTAAACTCTCTGGAGGCCCACTTCAAGCATAGGTCAAGTCCTGCAAGACAGCAAAGATCTCCTGGAAGCTGTTCAGTTCTTTCTGAACTTACTATCTTGAAGAAGGGTTAGATGGAACTGATTTCTCATGCAAAGTAAACCAAGAAGCTCTGCCAGATCACTGTGAGATACAAAAGGGACACAGTGCTTATCAAGTAAAGCACATATCAAGTAACTCCTGTGCAGCTGGGTTTGCTGTTTCCCCTTTGCAGCTATTTGCACTACACAGGCAGGCTTAGTTTGGCATAACTAGCATATCTGTTCCAAATCTTGCCTTCGTGCACCTTATGGTTTTGGGCTCCCTTTGCAGTACTTCTCTTGTCCTGTCTTTGACAACTGCAACACTTCTGTGTCTCTCCAGCTTTGGGGTGCCTAGAGAAGACTTCAGTCATTCCTTCATACGTACACACATGTATTTCTGACAAGCCTGAAAGCAAGTGTAAGGATTTGGGGATCAATCATACATACAAATGACTTAGAAGCAACTCAAAGTTGTCTTTCCCTCCTGCAGCTAAACAAAACAGTGTCTAGACTGAAAATGTACAGCACCCATAAGCTCTCCTGTTTAAAAATATGAAGCTCTCAGCATGATGTAATACTGTGCTTGTTTCTAAACTTGGCTGCTGATTTCCATGCCAAAAGTTATAGATAAGTCCTGTGAATGCCAGCATTTGTCCCAGCCTTTCTAGTTCTTTACATTACTAAGCATTACATTTTGCCAAGAGTAGAGTGAGTTTCAATTCACTGCAAACACTTTTGTTGAAAGGCAATTAAACACTACCAATTGCTTCACATACCATAGGGTCTTTCCACTGGCAATGTGAGGCATTTTAATCCCTGAATCAGTGTCCTTGGATAAGTGCTTTAAAATCTTTGCAGCTCTCGGAGTTATTGTATTTTACAGAATTCTTAAACTAAGATATGCATACAAGTAGTAGTTTGTAAGCAGCTTTCAAGTGGTACATGATTTGCCATAATGCCACGGATGCTTCTGCCAGCTGCTGTTGTGGTTGAAAATAGGATCTGACAAAAAGTAATTGGGGTTACCTTCCTCTCCAGCTCTTTAACCATGGATGAAGACTCTTTGGATCTCATTTTGAGACACGGGTTACTTTAAGCACTTCGAAGGGCTTAAAGGCCTTGCTAAAACGTATCCTTAATCTTACAAGCACAAGCGTTTTTCAAAAATGTTAGTATTCCGAGAGCTCATCACAGTTCATCCACTCCAACACCATTTCTAATGATTCGATATGTAAATCTCACTGTCACTTTAAATTCCTTTGGTAATCAGAAAACATGGAATTAGATTAGTAACTTCCTGCTTCCTATAAGCTATGCAGTGAGATTTTTTCCAGCCAATTTCTTTTGCAATAAGTAAAAAAATAAATACACATTAACACACAGTGATGTAGCAAAGTGATTACTAAACATGTTACTCACATGTTTCTCTGTCTGCTCACGTAAACAAACTTGACTATTACCAGTGCCCCAGTCAAAACTACGGTAGAAAGAATAGCATGCCACCTTCTCCCCTCTCCCAGTGTTATCTCCAGTTTTCAGAATAGGCTTGAAAAAAAAGTAACTGCAAGAAAAGATACTTCTGTTGTGCACACTGAACTGCTTTGAAAAGTCCAGCAAGCAAGTAGCTTTTGATCTGACAGGAACTGACCAGTACTATTGAAGCAAATGAGATCACATTACTCTCACCAGTCTCTCTAAACATTCAAAATATCACAAACATAAAAAAGCCTCTTTAGAATTAGCCATACAGTTCACAGAGGGATTTTTAAAAAGTCTCCTTAAAAATATCCTCTGTGCATGTATAGATGCTACTATTAGATTATGAAAAATACCTTGTAACTGCACTAGTTTTATATGTTTCATTAAAGCATTTTAAACCTCGTAAAGTATTAATTTGAAGTTCTGCCAAAATAATACTTTTTTAAAACCCCTCAAGTTTAGATTACTGATTCCTTAAAACAACAACAACTCTAGGAAGAAGCCAGCTGTAACCAAAATTTTTCTTACAAAACTGTAAGATCTAAAGCTGGGAGATCAGTGCACTACCTTTTGTAATAACCTTTTGTGTTAACACAAAACTTTATTGATTGAATATCTCCATTGTAGTTCTACCATCTGACAACCCTGAATGCTTCTGACTTGTTTAAGTGGGTGGAATATTTTTAAACAAATGTAATTAGCGTGAGAGTGCAGTTTCTGAACAGCTTGAAAAAGCTACTAAAGTGCTGAGGAGTTGCTACTTTAGCAGTGATGCTTTTTGTCATTAGATGAGATAATTAATGTCAGTCAGCCAAAAACTAAATAAATATGCATTGTAGCTCAAAAGTCCATGTAAGCACAAGAACTGAATCTGTATATATTTGTGCTGGTCTGAACCTGTCTGTGCCAGACTGGTCATATCATTTTAGAAGCAAGTCAAGCCAATAACCAGGCCAGGATATCCAGGCTTTCAGGCATAGTTTGTGCTGCTGCAATCCTGAAAAGATATTATCAGGAAGCAGCAATCTTGTTTTTGCCAGTTCTACCAGCATAACAAGGGAGTGACTCTCTGAAGTTACTTGCAAACTTTGAGAGGGAAAACTGGTATTTGCTATTCTAATTCACCACCAGTGCAACCTGTTCTGTCTTGATGTATTGCTGCTATATTTAATTTAATATTAAAAATAGTTTTCCTGTGAATTGTAGATCTAACCATACATATGAGATGCAGTCTGCAATGTGTAGATATTCCAAGTGCTTTTATGATGCGGATTAGCAAGTTCTCAATAAATTATAATTTTCTTTACCTACCAAATCTGGTTTCCGTTTGTAGGTCAGAGGAAGAGAGTAAAGTATGGAGTACAGTGTTGTTAGCACAGAGGAGATCCAAGACTGTCTGACCTCGCGGCTTCTGGGAATGCGATCAAGGCTGAACTGGAAAAGAGCACAAGGAGCGGAGTTGTAACTTTTCTGAGAATGTTGTGGCTCCTTATTAAATCTTTTTTTACTTTTCTTAGTCTAGTTTAGAAACGTTTGTGAATAAAAAGTATACAGTAAAGTATAAAGCACAGAGAAATACTAGAACTGTGTAGCTATTGTTTAGTCCTGTCTCAGGTTACCTCAAACCACTCTCAAGCCCAGCAGCGGTGCCGGGCGTGCGGGGCGAGTGCGGCACCTCGTGGGCACCGGCGGCGCTCGGACCCCGCCGCCTCCTGCAGCTCCCGGGCCATCTACACTGCAGGAGACGCAGCAGCTTTACTCAGCTGATGTCCGCGGAGTGCCATTAAACATGTAAAACCAAATATCACCATCCTTTAAATGAGCACTCGGTGAGTATTCAAAAGATACACGATGCATATTTAAACTGCAAAAAATATTTGCATAAAGAAACACAAACTAACATCATTAAATAAAAAATAGGTAAAGAAGTAACTTTCTTTGTTCTTTCCCTAAATGAAGATTATTCACTGTGTGTAAAAGGTATCAAATTAATAAATAAAGGATGTTTTCTTTTAGTCTTGAAACCCTGGGAGCAGGGAGCAGTTGTTAGGCTGCCTGCCCTCCTCACAGGTGCCTTTACCTCAATGGAGAGGAGCTGCACCTAAGAATTATTGCTATGTCAGAGGGCACTCCTGATGCCAATGACATTTCTGACTGTTTACATGAAAGACAAAAGCAGTGGCTGCAGGGCAGTGTTCAGTGATGCTGACATGTGGACAGTGGCTGTTACCTCACTTCACATGGGACACCAGATCACTGCCACTCCAGAAGAACTAATACAGGGTGTAAGAAGCTTCAAATACTGAAAATTGCCCAGTTACTTCAAATGCACATTGCTAATTGTCATAGCTTAGTCCTGGTGATTTGTGCCCCTGAAAGATGACGTTAACAAAAGCTGTATGGTAAACACAAACTACAAATCTGACTTGAACAGCAGTAACTGGGACTATTTTTAATATGTTAGGGGGAAAGAATAAAAGAACCCCAATCCTTGTAAATGCAGAATGTTAATTTTCTTCAGTGAGATTATCCTGTTTTATTGTGATATGTTTCTTTAATAGCTATTCTACTGCAAGGTATTAACAGACATTACAAATGGATTTTTTTTTATGCTTTATTTGCAGGTGTTGAAACTCTGGTTGCATTACTCTGACAACATAATATGGAAAAATAAACATGCCCCCTCTCCCTATTCAACAGGTGTCTGGTTATCACTGCCTCTGTTTCTTAAAGCTTTGGAAGAGCTCAGGTGATAAAAAGAAATGCTGTAAGTGGAGTTTAGACCCTTGAGTAGCACTCAGCACTGCAAGAAATATGGGTATAAGGTGATTTTAGGCAGATCAGGGTTCAGTGGAACTATTCAGATGGCCCTTCATTGTAGGAATGGTGTTAAAGAGTATTTGACAAAAAAACTACAGGTGATTTTCATCATCATTAAGAAGCCCAAATAATTTCAGCAAAACTTGGCAGGAACTCCAAACGGTATCAAAGTAGAAATTTACCTGGGAGAATTCAAGTAAAAATCAAGCTGATTTTATCAGAACTTTTCAAAAAACATGCTGGAAACTCTGCACATCAGTCTCTATGTCATGTTAGAATTTCAGTCCACACATCAAAAAACTCCCAAGTATTAAGATGAAAAAACAAAACTGGGGGGTTTTGTTGTTGTTTGTTTGTTTAAAAGCCACTGCCAGATGCTTCTGTAATCCCAGCCTCTCATCTCATGAAGCACTGTCCGTGTTCCAGACAAAGGTATATCCTGCATATTTTGCTGTATTACTGCAGAGTATGTCTGATACCAGAAAAAGATTTCTCCCCTACTATGGTGTCATATTGGTGCATCTTTTTTCTTTATATATTTAATGCAGTCAGATTTTTTTTTTTTTCTAAATTGAAAACAAATATTCCAAACTGGCGAGTCTGTAATGTAATTTCCAAACCAGTGATGTAGTCCTTTACCTAGTTAACGTTGCTGTTTTGCAAGGATGAAAGGAAAAGCTGGTGGAAAACTGCTGTGAATTATTATAATGTGCTGAGCTGAACATAATGCAATGCTTGCAAGAAACTGAGTTTACATAATTCTTTCTCATAATGAGAAACAAGATTTCTTAGCATAGTGCCTCTCATGAAATGGAATAGAACATATGGTCAGAAGAGGTTTATGAAAAGGTTAGTTAATCTGGCTGCTCATCTCAGACATGACCAGTGGGGGTATAGGAATTAATGTTCTTCAGTCCAACCTAAGCTCTCTGCTGCAACAGTATGTTGACAGCAGCTGAAACAAGTTCTCTGTGAGCACAGAAGGTTCCCTGAGTAACAGCTCTGGGTGCATCCATGTGAAATAGTTGTGGTGATAGGGGCAACAGAGAACAAAGAGGCCAGTGATAACAGGACTAGAGACTTTTCACAGGAGTCACTTTTTATTTCAAGATACTTAGTGGGTTGAGGTGCAGCATTTTTCTTCTTGTAAGCAAGATGCTCATTCTGGCTTTCTTCTCCCTGAATAGCTGTTAGAACAGAGCTAGACCACAGAGCAAAACGAAAAGTATTGTGGGGGTGGAGTGAATGTGTATTTAATTTTCTCTTACATCACTGGTTTTCTGTTCCATCATTATTGTAATTTGTCTTCCATCTGGTCCTTAGTTCTGGAAAAATCCACTTCCTTAACAGGATGAGGAAGGGAATGACCATGTGTTGAAGCATTCAGACTTCTCCCTTTCATTTGTGCAAATCTCCAAGAAGCTACTAAGACATAATTTTTAAATGTTTGATGATCTCCAGTGTCCCCAAAAACAAAACACTTGCTGTGTGTGTGTGTGAAAGTACATTCTGAAAGTTAGCAAATATATGTTACAGGTATGTGATATTCACTTCCCAAAATTTACCTTTCATTTTCACTCTAAATACTTTGCTCAGTTAGAAAGAGAATGGTCAAAGGAAAATGAGCATCTGTTATCCAGACATCAAGCTCACATGCAACCAAAAATGTTCCTCTGGCTTCAGTATTGAGGGAAAATACAACTACAGGATCTGTCAGTAGTTGGAGTGGCTATAAAAGAGAAGCTGCTTAGCAAAAATAAGTGAACTATGAAAACCATATAACCTTTTAATACTGAAAATATGTATCTCTAAGAAATCTAATAATTTAGAGTTGGACATTCTTCAGGTAAGTGCATATGAGTGTGTGAATGGCTATTCACCCAACAAGATGGCTCTGAACAGGAAATACCCCTGGTCACTTTATTAAACATTTATCATTGGTGCACAATGAGAGGTGAAAGTTGGGATAAACAAACTTAGAAATGTCATTCCTTTGTGAGCCTGCTGTCCATCTTAGCAGCAGTTGCCTTACATTAAAAGGGTTTATTCTGAAAATCATTGGTACTGAGTCCTACAGTCTTTTGTCCCAACAGCGCTGCTGAAGACAATGGAAGTGCACCATATGAAATCAACACCACGCAAATAATTCACTTACTGTGTGTTGTACTATTTGCTCAAAAGGACTTAAAATTTTTGTAGTCAGAATGTTCATTTCCATTGTACTTATTCCACTAATACTTTCTACTAATTTCACTGGATGTCAGATCACACTTTAGGTCAGCAGTTATGCTGCAGCCTGTTAATCACACAGCAAAGTAGCTGACAGCAAGCAAACATCTGAGAAAAAGATAAACAAAGTATTTTAATGATTTTTTCATGATTTTTAGGAGTTCAGCATTTGCTCAGGTCATCAGTCAGAAAACTGACATTCAGAGACCTTGCATCCCTTTTAAACACACATTTAATACTTTATTTTAAAAATACAACCAAGACACAGTCTAGAAACACACAAAGCCAATACAATTTAAATTAAGGTTTTCTTACATAAAATATTTTAATATATAATTTCTTTCAAAAAAATACTGGGTGTCACTGAGGGAAATGCCAAACTAAAAAAAAAAAAATCCCCTCTGCAATATCTTTGCCCCAGTATTCTTATAGCTACAAGTAAGACTTCAGTGGCTAGCTGGTATAAATATCCTTTCAAAGAAGCATTTCCAAATTGCCTTGAAGTAGAATGTCAACATCATTTTTCTAACATGAGTACTTAACAAGTTACCTGGGACTCGGAGAACGTTTCAGCCCTTTTCTGTTCAAAAGAACGTATTTTAGCTTCACTCATCTTATCTGAGTCTGCCAAAACATAATGTCTGGGAGAGTATGACTCTGACAAACAGCTAAGTAACCTCAGGATTTCTGTTGTGTGCCCACCTGTAAAACAAAACAAACTGCAATTAGTATGTGAAAAATTTCGTAACTTTCCATTTCTTCAGCTGAATCAGTCACTTTTCACTTTAAAGCATATTAGTACTACTACCACCAGTGAGAAAGTATCTTCTGAGAGTAAAGGGTTCAATCAGAGGATGGCTGAGACTGCTTAAATAACATGGAGGGAACTCAGCTCCCAGGGAAGCAGCATGGATGGATGTTTTCCAGTGACATGGGATTGAACCAGGGTCACACAGGGGTCTGGTGTTTGTGTTTAATGTCCTGTGCACGGTGCAGAACAACCGGGCAAAGAGTGACACTGCTGTGTGCACTCAAAGGCCACCCCATGGTGCGATGGCCAAAATGAAGCTGGATAGGATCCAGCTGAGAGCTGCACCTTGGAAACAGAACTGCCACGGATCCTGCCCTGTGCCCAGTGCTGTCACCTGCCAGAGCAGGGGCTGCGCCATCCCAGCTCGTCATACTGAAACCAGCCACAGCAGGGTCAGCCACAGCAGAGCCACCCTGCAGCCACAGCAGGGTCACCCTGCAGCCACAGCAGAGCCACCCTGCAGCCACAGCAGAGCCACCCTGCAGCCACAGCAGGGTCATCCTGCAGCCACAGCAGTGTGGCCTCTGGGTGCTGGCAGAACAAACAGTCCTGCTGCAGCCGCTGCTCCGAGCACTGCCCTTGAACGGGCCTTCACAACCTTCTAACTGCAGGCTCACTCTGCCCCAGAGCTGAACTGGCACTGAACCAGAGAGAAGGGGAGGGTGTACGCACTGTGCTTTTTGGGAGCTAGGTTAATTTTTTTTTTTTTTGGTCATTTGAGTTTCCTGAAGAGCAGTTAGAGGGATATTGTAAGATGAGGAAGATTGTGTGCATAGGTAAAGTGGAGCAGTCTCACCTTTTACCTGTTGGACAGGATGAGACCAACATCAAACCACACCTGTAAATGTGCAATGTAAGTGTTTATTGGAAGTGTTACTTTTCTCTCTAATGGAAGCTGCAGACCAAAACAGTAAATTAAACGTATTCCTACCACCTCCTGCTGTTCAGTGCCACTAGGCTCCCAAGAGACCTTTGTTGCACAGGTTAAGGACTGTGAACAGCTGACAACAAGGAGAGCTATGTTGCAGCATTGAACGAAACTTGGCCACCTTTCCATACAATTTCATGCTGTATTTTTCAAATATGTTTGGAGATATTTTCTCCTGGGTCATGTTTTAAAGCAATCAGCTGAGCACTCACAGAAGAGCAGATTTCTACTTTAAAAGTCTCAAAGAATAGGCTTGAGCACCATTTGAATCTTAACTGACATGTATTATTCCACCTGGTAAGTTTATGGACAGTGGAAGTATTCTTTTAATGAGAACTAGATTCCAAACTATATTCCAAAGGACTGAAGGAAAATACACACATTTCTGGCCCTAGTGGAAGTAAAGACTACCTGAAGAATTATAAAACTGCCAGTCAAACTGAGATTGCAAAAAGATCTCGGGATTATTAGTGAATTAGTTGCTGCACAAAAACCAAAGGGATACTGAGGTGCTGAAATCATAGCTGGCATGTATTTGCCAACTGCAAATTTTAAAATAGTTTTGAAGGTAAATTAATTGCCCTTCAACTCTGGTAACAAGGAGCAGCAGATGTGTACCCCGCCTTTAGCGTGGGGTGACACTCCTGTCTCTGAGAGATCCACGTGCGACTCTTGTAAGTAAATGCCAGCAGCGTGGTTTGGGTGGATTGCAAAGTGCCACGTGTGCAATGGGCGTGCCAGAGCTTGGAACGCCGTGCCCGGCATCGCCATCAGCGCTCTTCAGTCACAACACCGAGCACAGGGCAGTCCTGCACCACTCCATCGATGCCTTCGTGCGTGACTCTGGTGAAATGCGTAACAACGACTCAAATCGTGAACCAAAACACCCAAAGGCAGGCGGCGGCCCCGAGGACACCCGGCCCGGCCCGGCCCGGCGGACCGCAGGAGCTGTCCTGCCGGAGCCCGGACACCGGCTCCTGACACATGCCCCCGTGACTACAACTCCCGGCATGCACCAGGGCACAGCGGCGGCGTCCCCCACGCCGCGCGTCGCGCTGCATGCCGGGACTCGTAGTTCCAGGAACTCGGAGCGGCAGCTCTGCGGCGCCACCCGCTCCCGCTGGCGGCAACCCCCACTCACCAGAGCCGGCCACCACCAGGACACTGAACGGAGGCGTCTGCCGTCCGCGGCGCCTCCTATCCAGGAGCACCAGCGGGACAATCAGTAAGGAGAGGAGGAGGAGCAGGAGGACGAGGACGGGCAGCTCCTCCATGCGCGGTGCCGGCCACCTCTCGCGGAAGCGGCAGTGGCACCTCCCCCATACGGCGGCCGGCGCGGTTCAAAATTCCGAGCGCTCTGAGCGCGGCGGTGGCTCCGGGGGTGGCCGGGGCCGTGGGCGGGCGGGGCTCGGCGGGCCCGGGGCGCGGTCATGCGGCGTGAGGGGCTCCCCGTGTGCCCTCCCGATGCTCCCCGAGTGCCTTCCCGGTGCTCCCCGCGCCTCTGAGCAGCGCTGGCACCCGCTGTCCCCCAGCCGGCGTCGCGGAGCTGCGAAATATCCCCGTAGGCACGGAGATGAATGAGAGCCGGCGCTCTCAGGGCCCGCAGGCCGAGTCTGCCCGCTTTAGCACGGGCTGCAGGCGCTGAGAGAGGCCTACCTGCCTTAGCACGGGCTGCGGGAGCTGAGAGAGGCCTGCCTGCCTTAGCACGGGCTGCAGGAGCTGATGGAGGCCTGCCTGCCTTAGCACCTGCCTGCCTTAGCACGGGCTGCGGGAGCTGAGAGAGGCCTGCCTGCCTTAGCACGGGCTGTGGGAGCTGATGGAGGCCTGCCTTAGCACGGGCTGTGGGAGCTGAGAGAGGCCTGCCTGCCTTAGCACGGGCTGCGGGAGCTGAGAGAGGCCTGCCTGCCTTAGCACGGGCTGTGGGAGCTGATGGAGGCCTGCCTTAGCACGGGCTGTGGGAGCTGAGAGAGGCCTGCCTGCCTTAGCACGGGCTGCGGGAGCTGAGAGAGGCCTGCCTGCCTTAGCACGGGCTGTGGGAGCTGATGGAGGCCTGCCTTAGCACGGGCTGTGGGAGCTGAGAGAGGCCTGCCTGCCTTAGCACGGGCTGCGGGAGCTGAGAGAGGCCTGCCTGCCTTAGCACGGGCTGTGGGAGCTGATGGAGGCCTGCCTTAGCACGGGCTGTGGGAGCTGAGAGAGGCCTGCCTGCCTTAGCACGGGCTGCGGGAGCTGAGAGAGGCCTGCCTGCCTTAGCACGGGCTGTGGGAGCTGATGGAGGCCTGCCTTAGCACGGGCTGTGGGAGCTGAGAGAGGCCTGCCTGCCTTAGCACGGGCTGCGGGAGCTGAGAGAGGCCTGCCTGCCTTAGCACGGGCTGTGGGAGCTGATGGAGGCCTGCCTTAGCACGGGCTGTGGGAGCTGAGAGAGGCCTGCCTGCCTTAGCACGGGCTGCTGCAGGGGCCATAGGGCTCCGCTCTGATTCCTGCGGGAGCATGACTCCTGTTTGCACATGGTACTGATCCGGGTATATCCGCATTCATGCAACTGTAATATTACACAGCCTGCAGTAATGCATAAAATAAAGAATATTACCGTTTCACTGCCTGTTGTGGTTCTTGTTTTCATTCGTGGTCATACTTAGGCTTTTTATTTCAGCAAGAAGCGTGGAGCAACAGATCAGCACTCTTTCTGCCTCCGTCAGCATGCGGCCTTTGTTGGGAGATAGTGATGATTCAGCCACTGGGCTAATATCAGATGTGACCTGTGTTTGCTAGAAAGAGTAAGATACTGCATTTTATGATTAGGAAAGAGTTTGTTCGTCATTTTCCTTAAATTGTCTGCCAGGGAGCGAGGCCCTCCTCTTGGCCAGTGAATCAGGAGCAATGAACTCTGGAGCTTTATGGAGAGGTTTGATGCTGCTGCTTTATGGGGTGAGCTGTCAAACACATGACACGTGACAGCTGTGAACTTGTACCTCAAGTGCACAAACACAATAGATCAAACACATTGCAATTCTGCATCTGCCTGCCATGGCTTCTCTGGCTGGGTGTTTTTTCCTCTTACTCATTCTGAGCAAATTGGATTTTGGTATCCCTACCAGCCTTGGAAGCTGAATGTTTCTTTCTCATTTTTAACCAAAGTGTGCCAGTTGTGGATTCCAATGGTCATTGCATGTCATACAAGTAAAAGATACATACTCCAGCAATCCTTTGCCGTCTTAGGATCTAAAGTGAATCTTTTTGATTCAAGCTTCACAGCTCTACAGATTATGTTTTTTTCTTTATGTCACTGTAACATATAATTTTGCAGTTGCTTTAAGCAGAGACTATTAAAAACAGTATTACCAAGGTAAGCTTCTATTCCACCCAAATGAGTAACCTCACAAAAAGCATCTAACTGCCTCGTCATTGCTGACATTTGGAAGCAACAATGTTTTAATTAAAAGTTCTGTTGATGATGCAGGAATTTCAAAAATTCGTTTTGATTTCCACTTAATTAGCTACATAAAACTAATAGGTAGGCACAATAGAGGTGCAAGTCAATGACAGAAGAAAGTACCACAGTACCTTTTCAGGGCATGAACTACTAGGTTAAAACAAAGCAGTAAGTTCTATAGACAATTTAAATACTAATTTTGTGTGTGGTCATCTTTTCCCTGCTTGTACTCTCTTCAATGAAAATAATGTCATTGATGTGAAATTTATCCCAGTTGCCACAGTGGGTGTAGCTAGCAATTATTTAAGGTGGATTTTTCCCAAGACTTCTCAAGATCTCTCCTTTGCTCTCATTTTCTCCTACCATATATGTTAAATAACTGCTTTTTATTAGGCACTTTATTCCAAGAAACAGTCCTGGAAACTCAGCAGCAGAGAGATATAAAAAGCTTCAGCCTATTTTCTCCTTTTCATGTTATTTATTCTGTATGTATATACTTCCCCTTCCAATACAGAATTCTTCTTTAAAGGTATTTGGTGAAATTAATGAGAAATTGACCTAAAACCAAGGAAGTTGGAAGGCATTTAAAAATAAGAGGCAAAAATGAGAGTGATGCAGACCTTTTCCTTGGAGTAGACAGTTTCTTGGATGCAAAGCAAAAGTTTTGACTTTCAAGAAGTCTAAAAAGCTAAGCAGTGAGTTTGCCTCATAAACTCCTGTAACCAGTGCTTGAAGTCTGCTAACTTGTTAAATTTGCAAGAGTAAGGGATATAGTTTTCAGGGAGTGTCCACAGAAGATTGCAAGGCTTGAGAGAGGATTCAGAATTTGGTAAGACTAGTTAAAATAACTAAAGACTGAGGCAACAGTCTGATACTTAGTTGCAATAAAGCTTTGTGTTTTTTTATCCTTTGTGAAAACTGAGTTGAGCTCATGAAGATCCCTTTTGCAGTGTAACCTTGCTAATTATGCCTTTTCTCAGTAGGACATAGGTGTATTTGTGTTTTTTCATCCTGGCAACTCCCTGCTGCCTTGATACCACGTTCTGGACCTGGGAGACTTCAGTGCAACAACTGTAACAGTCCTGAGGAAAGCAGGTTGCTGTCTGCTCCTCTGGCTGTGTGCTGAATGCTTGGCCATGATTCCAGTCTGGGAAGTGCCTTGAGAAATCCTTGTCTCAGCATCAGCTGTGCCTGTAAAAGTTCATATGAAAAGCAAGAACTCTCCCAAAGTTTAGCACAACATGGACGTGTTAGCTAAAGAATGTGAAGCAGGTGAAGTACAGGATTTCCATGAGGAGGCAGTGATTAGTGCTGGATCCTGCTCTCCAGTCTGCAGAATCCCTGATAAGGCAAGTGAGTGAGTGACCTGTGTGTCTGGGAGGCAGTGATGCACTTGGTCTGAAAAATCATTCAACAGAAAGGGCTGCAGGTGCAGAGGCTGCCTCTGACACCTCTGCTGCTGATGCAGGAAGGTAGCTTTGAACTTCTTTACTGAAGGAGAAATGAACCACGCTTGTTCTAAATAATTGGTCACTGTTGTCCAACTTTGAAACTTTTGAATAGGAAAAAATAGATACAGGATTTTTTCCATGTACTGCTTGTGAGACAATGTTCCAAAGAAAGATGTGCTGCTCTCCTTTTCATATGTGAATATTCTCTGTGGAAGCCTCCTGGTACCTGGGGTGCACGTCTGCTTTGAAAGTTACACTGGTGGGGACTAAAGGGAACTGAGCAAAGCTCACTCTTTGTGTTTCAGGTTCTTTTGTCTCCAACAGGAATATAAATAAAACTATTTTTTCCCCTGAAATGAAATGTAGACAGCTTTGGCTATCTGACAGTAACTCCTTTTCTGAGTTTCCACCAGTAAGTGATCCAACTTAGCTTTTAAACAAGAGTCTTTCCATTCAACTGAAACTCACCTTATATTCATGATTTCTTAACTGGCACTTTGAATAATTGTGATGTTTGGGTTTTTTTTTCTCCCCTTCTAATTACAGGTTCTAAAATTAGACCTATGAACAAGAGTGAGTGTACTGTCGCTTCCTAAAACGAGGTCATTTTTTCTTGTTTTGGCTTAGAGTGCAGCTCCACAAACAATTGCATCAGCACTACTCATGAGTAAAACCAGCAAAATGGTAGAAGCAGTTGGGTGAGAAAAAGGGCAGGAATCGCTTAGGCATTGCTACTGGAAAAAATTGCAATGTGGAACCATTTATCATGTTAAACCTCAGAAATTTATTTAAATGTATCTAAATATTATTTTTAGTTTCTGGTAAATATTATTTTTATGATATTTTCATAGAAGTGATCTGTAAAAACATACATTACATAAGTAAACTTGATTTTTTAATTTTTTTTTGCAGGAAGCAATTATTTCTTTTTTTGTGCTTATAGTGTTTTTAGAAACACTAAGAGAAGTGATGCTCTTTGATTAGACAAAACCTGAAGGTTTCTAACGGGGTTTCTCACGGTTCTTCTTTAATATTAGGAATGCAAACTGTATCTGGAAGACCCTAGAAGAGAAAAAACATCCTAAGTGTTGTAACAAGTTCTGTGGTTAGGAAGGAAAGGTATTTTTAAATTAATCAGTGGACTAGGCCATTTGGGATCCACTGGAGACAAGCTACTGGCTGATCTCACTTGAAGGCAGAATTAGGATGTTATCAGAGCCAGTCTGTGGCAAAATTTGTCCCTTTAGACAGCTGCTACTTTCAATTACTTTGAGCCAAGTGCAGTTTCACTTTCTTGTGAGTCATTAGAATTAAAGGAATATAGTCTTAGAAGTCCTGATTTTTATTTGCAATCAATAACAGCTGTAACATTTATGTTGACATTACAGTTAGTGCTGTGCTTCCTGGTATAAGGGCACTTCTCGTATATATTTAAGATAAGTCTCATTTGTTTAGATATAAAAATACAGCACTTGCAAACACTTAAATAATGCTTGTGCTAAAATAGCCAAAAAAGTGGAACCAAATTCCCCAAATAATGAGACTTAGTCCGTATTAAAAACTTTTAAAAATTTTAATTTTTTTCCCATTCACATTGGCTTTTCTTTACGCTTTAATTTTCAGTGACAGACAGTAAAGTGGTTGTGAGTTTACAACGCTCAATAAATAAGGTATCCTCCACTCCTACTATTTAAACATTTCCCTCTTGTTGGCAATGTCAAGTTTTCTGAAAATAGCCTTTGGAAGTGAGAGAGGAGGTTGTTTTTAGAAATTTGTTTGGGTCTAAATGCCATGTACGAATTTAGAATCAAAGTAGCACTTTGTAAGGAGAATGTTTTTCTCTGACAGGCACGAGCCACACTGCCAGCAGATGTTTCTTTAACCTGCTGCATCTGAGAGCATGTCTGGAGGGCTGGAATGTGTGGCTTTGATGACACAAGGCGTTGGAACCATTTGGGTGCATTTGGAGTGTGCTTTTATGAAGCAGGAACTTTTGTAGTAGACAGCACTGAAATTACATAATGCAACTGGTTGTAATTACTGGGTAGTGTGTGCAGGGAGCAGTCCCTGTAAGGTAATGTAAAATAATGCTCTTCTATCTGTTCAAGAGGCCAGGAGAAAGAGATTGCTGTTTCACCCTTAAAAGTCCTGAGTGGCCTGGAGGGCACTTGGCTGCCTCAGGCCACTTGGCCTGTAAAAATAAGGACTTCTTTTAAAACACTCCTAAAATAGATTTGGAGTCTATTCTTAATCTCCTGGAAATATGTCCTCTGATCTGTAATTTTAAATGAAATTTTCAGGATTCTTGGGGGTTAGGCTGTAGGATTCTCTGCCTATTCACTGCTGCTTTTTGACTACGGTTTCCATGTAAGCACCGTAAGGAGGATGAGGAGAAATGCACATTGGTTTAGCATTTCCTGGGTTCCTGCTGTCAGGAAACTGGCCACTGCTTGTGCAGGGAGATAGATCAGGCCAGGCTATCAGCTTGTTTTGGGTGCACAGCTTTTTCTCTCTCAGACAAACCCAGGCAGCTGTGGGGCTGCTGCTGCTGTCGCAGCTCTGCATTTCATGCTCAGCCCTCAATTCGAGGAAAGGGCATCTCATCCTTCTGCATTCTCCCCCTCCTCTCCTTGTGAGCATTCAAAACACAGCAGAACTGACACCCTCCTCTGTAAGGAAAGGCTTCTTAGTTGAAAGTGAGGACAGTTTTCTGAGCTGTTTAGGTTTCTAAAGTTCTAGCATTGAATGCCATGCTGGGGTTGGAAATAACTGGTCATATTAAAAAAGAAGGGAAGATGTCTTCTGGTTTTGCTCTACACTGTCTTTCATTTTCTTTTCCTCCCATTTTTCTTCCACCTTTTCTTTATGCAGTTGTGTTTAAAAATATGTCACTTATTGACTGTTGTTTTGGGGATGCTGCCAGGTAGGGCTGTGGATTTGGGGATTTGATCAAGTACTATTTAAGTCAATTGAATGTAATGACTCCACTAGCTTTCAATGGAGATATATTGAATTCTTTGCAGAGCTTGCAAGGGCTGCCAAAGGTATCTCATTGTTTTAGTTTCTGTATGTTTGTGTATAATTCTCGCAGGACAAAATATTGAAATTTCAAAATCTGAAATTATTTTTTCCTTCCATCTGTTTAGTTAAAATATATAAGATGTCAAGCTCAGCAAATCCTGTTAAGAAACAGCTGACACAGTTTAAAGTCCAACTATTGCCAATATAATTTGCCCTCTGCACTGTACTTTAACAGTCTTTAATCGTGTGATAAGATTTAAAAACAGATACTCCCACTTACATTTTTTTCATCAACCACACGTGATGTGTAACACTGTTCTCTCTCTGCTTGACAGTGCAAGAAAAGAATGTCCTTGCCTTTATTACAGTTTTAATGAATGTTAGGAAATTATAAACCATTTGCATTAGTTACTGTGAATTTAATGCATCGTTAAGGTGTCAAGAGACTTAGTTGGTTGACTCCAGTGCCTGTGAATTAAACAGTTATAATGAGACAATTGCTTAGAGTTAAGTTATGATATTAATTATTTAGCTGACTTGTGATTAATATATTACTGAGAAGAAAAGACTACGCATGTGGGAACATAAGTTTTATGTCAGCTTCCAATGTCAGCTTCCAATTTACTAACACTGACTAAAACAAATAAATAATAGAAATAATTCCCAAAAAGAAACCTTACATGTGATTTCATACTCTTTTTAGAATACTTTGAAGAAAAAATATGTTGTCTTTTTGATTGTACCTTTGTATTTGAGGACTGGTATGACTGTAAATACAAACAGTTGTTAAGTAGCTTATAGTCAACCCAAGAGCTTGTATAAGTCTTGATGATTATTATTATCATTATTATCATTACTATTATTTAATTGATGAATTGTTTGTAACTGCAATCACCTTTAAAGAGTGTTGTACATACACACAAAAGAAAAGCCAGGTTTGTTCCAAGTGAAAGTGAAGAGTGCCTTTATGTGGAGTACAGTGTGGCCAGAACTCACTTGGCTTGGCACTGTAGAACGTGGCACTGGACTGGAATGGTTTGGTCTGTGCATGTGCAGGTACAGTTGTCCAACTTACCTTGAATTGTAAAGTTTCCACTTTCAGTGGTGAGATTCCTGTTTCCACTGGGGCACAATTTCCACGCAGAAAAAGAGGACATTGCCAGAGGCACTCCAGATGTGTAATGTCCCTTATTCAGCAAATCAGACGAACAGGTGCTGAAATGTTGGCTCTTCTAGCAGTCCCAGTAGAGTTATAGCAGAAAAATATGTATGTTTACAACAAAATAAAAGGAAATGGGCAACACTGAAAAAAACCACAACCAAGATATTCTGATTTGTGTATATCACAATGCAATTTTTCTGCAATTTATTCAGTTAGGCAATATATTTGGTGCAATTCACAAAGTGACTTTTCAAATCCGCTTATGACATTTGCATGATACATTTTCATGGTGAAACTCTTTCACCCTAGCATTTCTTAATATCTGTCTAGCTAGCTAGCTACTCTATATGTCTCACATATACAATTAGGATTATTTTTTTATTTTCTTTATTTTTAGGTATTCTTGGGTTTTGTCATCAATATTTTTCTAGTATTTGTTTGATCAGTAAGGCATAGTGTCATTGAATAGTGTCATTGGAAGTAGCCTAAACAAAATTCCTCACTCTATTTGAAAGCTTTCTTTCTGTATTTTAGCACTGCTGTATTTAATGTAATTTCTTATCTTTTTGTATGTTCTTACCAGAACTGCTGTCTTAAATCTTAGATTTGAAAGAACAGTATAAAGTGTGATATCATTCCTATGACTGGAATTGTACAGAGGAACAGAAATATGTCTGTATGAATTAATATAAAGAACAATGCCTTGGGTGGGGGGGAATCACTAGAGCTCCTGATATCAATACAGACTAACAATTAAACTCTAGGTAAGAATCTATAAAAGTAGGGGCTTTGCTAGGATTTGTTATTACCAATAAAGGAAAAATGAATAATACATTCTGGACCTCTCAAACTGACAAAATTAGGACATAAATTATATTAACTTTTGAAACAATGTATTACACCACTTTAATATCTATCCCCAAATATGATATTTAAAATTTTAATATTTAAGAAATACCAATTTTAAAGTAATGGTCTCTGAAAAGTATATAATTATTACAAATATTATTGAGTACTGCTTTTGAGAACTATGTGGAAAACAATTTCTTGCTTTCTTATTCAGTTTTTTAAAAATGGACTTCCACAGCATTTAGGCATATATAAAGTGAGTGTGGTAAGTGTGGACCAGATTTTATTGTTTCCTTGTGTCATGAAGCAATTTTCCTTCCTTGTTTCCTCAAGGCTTTCACAGATCAACGGAGGATCAAAAACTCACTAAACATGACAGAAAGTTTTTTGAAAAATCTGAAAAAATTGACAAAAACATTCAGAGGGACTTATATTGTCTGTAGAAGCTGCTTGACCTGTTCAGGCTAACACATCTGCCATTAAAATACCCATACAAACCATTCTTTCCATGCTGTAGCGTGTGCTGAAAGGGGCACGGTGCTGTGCTGAGCAGCTGCCATGGCATGTGCCAAGGTTTAGACTGAGCTAAGCAAGGCTTAGAAGCTGCCTTTAGCATACAGATGAGTGTTGCCATCCAAAGCATGTGCTCTGTCTTTTTACCTGAAAATCTGATGCTATCACATAAAGCAAAATACCTCTATCAACAAGCACTGTTTTGTTCTCCACTTGAACTATGCTGATTTTAATTACCAGTCAGAATGTTAAAACCCGGATTGCTTTTTGACCCTCTGTATGTTGAATTGTTGGGAAACATTTTGTTTGGTTTTAGCACTGCTTGGCATCAATTTTATTCTTTTCAACTGCATGCTGTTACAAAGTACATCTTCCATTTTCTGCTCTTCTGACATCATCAGATTCTAGTCAGTACCCTGTTCTACAGTGCTCTTGTTGCTAAGAGCCTCGACTCAAAAAGTAAAAGGAAATATGTGCATGTGAAGAAAAGAATCTGGTATTATTTCAAGATTCCTCCTGCTGTTTGTGGTGTGCTTCACGTCGGAGATTAGGGAACCAAGAAGTTTTCTAAATCTCAGAGCTCTCTGGCTTAAGCCTTTGGGAATGAAATGCTTTCTCTAGGCCTTTCTGGTTTGCAGATCCCAAAGATGCACCCAGTTACAGCTTTGTTTACTGAAGAGCCAAGGACACATTTCACAAAGCTGCAGTACTGCCCCCATTATACTCCTTTGTGCAGGCACATCAGAGGGGAGAAAATGCATGGAGGAATGTGAGGTGGACAGTGAAGGAAGCCAGGGGAGGATAGCTGTGGGGAGGAAGAAAATAAAGTGACAGAAAAGGAAAAGATGATAGTAAAATAGAATATAAAGTGGAAGAGGGGAAAAAAGAGGAGACAGAATGACCTGGAAAAGAAAAAGAGAGATGGCGTCCCTGCAAATTCTGTGGATCATACTCAGCACATCTGTCTTAATGTGGTTTGATGTGTTGTCATTATGCTGACGTGGTGCATCAGTGTAATGGTTGGTAGTGCAGCATGGTAAGATCACAATGTGCTGTTTTACAGGTCCTCAGTAGCTTCTAGACAGTTATAATCAGGACAATAATACCAATGGAGAGATTAATGCTGCAGGTGAGGTGTAAATAGATGAAAGAGACAGCATGTGACGAGAGACATAAATGGAGAAGACAGAAAAACTGGAAGAAAACTGAAGAAGGGACAGGAGGAGGTTTGTGAACAGACAGCTTTCCAGAAACAAGCCTTTGTTCTCTTATGGACAGTAAGTACTACTGGCAGAAATGCTCTCTCAAGTGGGAGGTGGGAAAGTTACACTCGCTGACCTCAGATGAAAAATGGAGCGCATGTTTAGAGTGAGTAAACTAAAGCAGGGAAAGTGGTGGTGCATTACTACCTCAAAATGTGCTAGGATATGTCACAGTGACCTGTGCTGGAAAGGTGTGACACTCGTTCTGCAGCACTCATCTGAGTAGGTGTAGCACAGTATGCATCAACTCACAAAGTGTGTCTGCTGTTTGGAAAGCCAAGATAACACTTTCCCTTCAGGGAAGCATACAGCTCAGCAACTGTTAACTGGGTACCTGCAGGGTGTTAAAAAAAGCCCAAAGCATACAGATTTGTTATTTGGTCTACACAAGTTTTTTTTGGAGAGGAAGGATTTTTTAAGAAATTGAGTATTTTTTTTTCTTTTCCATTCACCATTTTCCTGCTGTTTTTCAGGTTTTTTTTTTTATTGACCAAAACCAAATTCAGATCCTTTCTTTTCAGTTTCCTCTTTTCAGTCTTGAGCTTTCTGCATTAAATGTTGCAATATTAGCTGCCTGTAGTTCCTGTGATTGGACTCCATGTGTGGCCCAAGTAATTTTCAGACAATGGAGCTGGTTCTTTTCTCACTCACACCACTGTAACTCATTGGCTTCAGTGAAGTTACTTTTGATTCACAGTGTTGTGAAAGAAGAGTTGTGCTTGCTCTTTCATATGTTCTTTAATTGCCGTGATATTTTTGCTTGCATGTATAATTGATTCTCTGGGAATATATCCTGCTGCTGACAGGTAGACCTAGGAACTTCCTAAGACAGAAATAAATGTAAGCATTTTTTAGGTCACTGAATTCAATCCACTGCTTCTACAACACCACGTTATATAATTTCTTTCATAAACTGCTCAGGCTTTAAACATTCATAAGATCTATTCTTACTACAGTGGGTAAATTCAGACAGAAAGGTTAGTTACATCCTGCGTAAATTCAAAACCACATCTGAAATAATCTTCAAATGCTCTAAAAGTATTTTTCTTTCTCACCTGTGTCTCACTTTTCAGTACAGCAACCATGATAAAGGCCTCATTCTTGGCAGAAGGAGGCTCAGCTCTGGGAAAGCAGATTCTGGAATTACAGGCATACTTTGGAAAGGTTACTGTGTATTTTTCTTTCATGGTCACATCTCTCTTGCAGATTTTAGTGGGAGCAGTCATCTGACAACAAATTTTTACCATACTCGAAGTGCCACTCTGAAAGTAATTCCAGAAGGAGAAGGGTACGGAACAGGTGTGTGCAGCTCAGCTGAGGATAGATTACTGCACACTTTGACTTACTTATGGGCTGCCTTCCAATTACTACCCTGTTGTAACAAATCCCGTCCATTTTATCCAAATTTGCTCTTCATTTATGGAGTTAATGGGTCTAATTGGCATGAAGTTGAAAATCATCAATATAATCAAAACATTTTATTGTAATTACAGGACAGATGAACAGCACAGCCCTGTTTTTCTCTTGCATAGTACAAATAAGATGATTCAGCAGAAGCCAACAGAATTATGCTGCTACCTGCAAATGATACTGTGATACCTCCTGGTCCTCCCTACCTTTCCTGTGCATATGTGTTGATTTGGAATATATTGTTATTTTTTGCCTTGTGTTGCTAAATCTCTGTTCTGCAGCTCACCTTAGCAAGCCATTGCTGGTCCTTCCCTTCTGTTCTGAAGCTTGACTTCAGAAGTTGCAGTTGTAACTGAGGAATGTTCTTGGCAGCTGCCATTTAGCAGGGGTGACTTTGTTTTGCAGCAGCTGGAAGGTGGCTGCACATCATGGGGAGGGAGTTTAGAGTACAGACTGTGGTCACTGTACAGCAAGCAGCTGGCTGTGATGCTGCTCTGGTGGCTCTTTATCCCACCCCTTGGCTACTCTATTTCTGATGCAGGAAAAGGTGCATCAGTGGCATCATGCAAGTACAGTAAGCCTTGTACTTCTGGGACTTGCTGGAAATGCTCAAAGTAACTGTGTGGTATGTTCGTGCAACACTCTGTAGGAGTGGTAGAGCACTCCCTTAGCTTTGTTGGCATTACACTGCCTATGCAATACGGGCCTGTGGTGTTTGCTCTGAGGTCTCTGGGACTGCTGGGCATGGGACATCCAAGGCTGAGACTGCTGCACGATGCAATAACATGATAAGATTATTAGATACCAAGAATCCTAGACATACACAGCTCTCAAAATCTCCCTGGAGAACAATTCTGGTTGGAAAAGACGACAGACAACCAAGCTAAGGCAACCTGGATATGGCAGCCATATGTAACCATGTCTACAAGTCTCCCTTCTAGTGCAATGCCTTCATGCTTCCCATAGCTAGTTCTTCTTTATTTGAAAATTTTCTCTGTCAAAAGTGTGAGAGGTACCCTGCTGTATGCTCATGTGGAGAGCAGTTGCCAGTCAGGAACCCTCAGTGCATCGCCATTCTCAGCTTCACAGTCAGCAGCTCTCAACCCAGCACGTGTTCTGGGGCTGTTGAAAGAGGCCATTGCCTCTGGTCACGATCTGCTGCGTGCTCAACAACGTGCTGATTGCAGGCCAAGGAGAGAGCAGCAAGGCAGGACAAACTCGTTTCTGTCACCCACGCAGCACATGGGGCCACAGCAATTCTTTGGTAGGCTGTGTGCTACATAGGCCTGATACTGAGTTTTGGGGAGAGTCTGGTTTGTTTTCTAGATGCTTCCTAGCCTGTAAGTGCATAATGGTGATGAGTTGTTTTGAAGCTTAGAGCTCTGGTGAGTGGTCTTTGGCAGAGTTACCCATTCAGTTTAAGACATTACGACTCTCAAGTGTCTGTTTTACTCTGCTGTTAGGTATTACCACACTCTCATGGTGGAGACTCCAGGTCACAGGCTGCCATATTAAAAGAATACCTACTTTCATTGTTGTGCTCTCCTAGAATGATCATGACCTCAGGCAGCTGAGAGAAATCACATCTTAAAACACAGCAGCTCAATCTGCCAGAGCTTGTTATTCAGAGCCTTTGGCCTTTGCTTGTTAACCATGAGAGGAAAGAGTCCTTGCCAGTGCCTGCAGGCCTGAGGACAGCCATTCATGCCTTTACTGCCACTGTAGGTCCTCTGTCACCCCAGAAGCCCACTGCTTGTCCATATGGAGTACTGCTGTCACAGCTGTTACAACTTAAAAGAGCAAGGAGTATGTATAAAGAAACTTTGAAATCGCTGATACTGTACCAAGCAAAAAGTGAGGGCTATTCTTTGGAAGGTGAATTAATGAAGGAAAAATTCTCCTGGAATTTTTATGGTTTATGTCATCTTGAAGGCGGTTTATGATTCTACCATGGAGTTCTTAGGATTTAGTGGCTCTTCTGATTCACTAAAAATTGCAGATGTAGTAGAAAACAGGTTGAAATATTCATTTATATCAGGAATGATATGACATCAGAGCAAAAGATGAGGTTTTAATATCTTAATTTCACTAAGAGATTGTTTTGATATGGTATTGCTGTCTTTATTTGTCCATCTGTTTTTGAGATGCAAGGAGATTGGAAGCAGGAACGGGATCCCCTTCACTTGTCCAAGGACATCTTGTGAAATTTTGTTTACAAAAATCCATGTAAAAGCAGGTCAGTCATAAGACACATGTCCGCAGGAAATCAAACTTCAATAGTTCTGATGTTTAGACAAACACCTGGTGGTTGGTCCATGCCAAGCTGGCTGGAACAGTTAGAGTTGCTGGCGGCATGCCCTGCCCACCTCCCACAGGTTCCCACTTCTGCAGCAGGGATGGCTCAATGCCTCGCTAATCTGCACCTGGCTTTCTGCGTTTTGCAGATCGGCGCATTAAGGCAAGCCAACATCAGTTTCTGTTCAGGCTTAAGCCAGAGCATTCCTGCTGTGGGAAATACCTTGCAGGAGAGATCAGTGTACCTAGTGGGGCAGATGACTTGTCAGCTGCATCTTAAACTATAGGGTGAGAGATATATGAATACCTTCATCATTATTTTGCTAGAGGAGAATTTTTAATTTATTGATCTGAAAGATCAGGAATCATTAATGGAAATGTGAAGTTGAGGTGGTTTAGGATGTGGATGATAGCAGAAGAATGCCAAGAGGAACAGTCATGACCACTACATTTTCTAGTTCGTGAGAGCCTACATCTGTCTATCATATGTAATTTTTTCAATGTAAATTTGCTTCTGGTTTTCAACACAACAGCTCAAAAATGTAAAATAAAAAAATAATTTCTCATAAATCACAGCATTGTATTTAGCAAATAGCAAGTATTGGCAATACCTGTTCTCTCTATGATGGGTGTGTTCCCCATGACTCTGTGCTGTACAGTGCTCCCAAGGAGTGCACAAGTGAATTCCTAGGGCACATCAGCATTTTTCCCGTGACACATTTCAGACAATCGGGCTGTGCCAGTGACAGACACAGTGACTAAAATGTTGTTGGAAGGTGAGGTGCTACGCCTGACTGGCCTTTTTCCTGCCCCAACACAAACACCATGGCATTCAGCAGCGTCCAGGGCCCCGTGAGCCCATGGTGGCAGCTCGCAGGGGCGGCGGTGGCAGCCGGGGCGCGCTGCCCGCGCGGGCGGTCCCGGCCGTGCGCTGTCACCGCGGCTGCGCTCGGGCCGCGCTGCGGAGCTGCGGGACGGTCCCGGGCCATTCCCGCGGGCCCCCGAGCCCCGCTCCGCGCGGCGCTTGGCGAGGGCGGCTGCGGAGAGGGGGCGGGCGGAGGGAGGGTCCGGAGAAGCCTCGTCCCCTCGGAGGCGGCGAGCGGAGCCCGGCGGCAGGTGGCGGCGGCGGCTCGGCCCCTTTAAGGCTACGGCTGCCGTAACCCGATCCCCGCCGGAGCATCCTGCGCCCGGGAAGGGCCGTCCCGTCCCCGACGCGGCGGGGAAGGCATGGAGGAGGAGGAGGCGCCGCAGCCCCCGTAGCCACGCTCCCAGGTGCGGCGGGCGGGGAGGGAGGGCGGTGGGGCGCTGCGAGGCCGGGGCTGGCGGGGCGGGGGCGGTGCAGCCCCTTTCCCCCGCCCCGCGGGGCTGCGCGAAGCGGCCCCTTCCCTCCGTCCCTCCCCCGGCGCGGGGCCGCCCCCGGGGGCCGAGGGCCGCAAGCCGCAGGCGGCGGCGCGGGGCGCGCTGACAGCGCAGGGCTGCGCGGAGCCGCCTCCTCCTCCGCCGCCGCGGCAGCGCCTGCCCGCGCTGGGTGCGCGCTGCCTGTGCTCTCCTGCCCGCTCTGCCCGCTCCTGCCCGCTGCCTCCGCGCTCCTGCCCGCTCCTGCCCGCCCGCCCGGCGGCCGCTCGGGGCCGGTGCGAACGGCGGGTGCCCGGCACGGCGAGGTAATGCCCGGCTCGGGGGCAGCCCGGGGCCCTCCGCACCCACCGAGTCTGGGTGGGTTCCCTCCGGGGGCTTTGCGACTCCAGGCTGCTTGCGGGGTTTGAGGGAATTCGGTAAATGGTATCGCAGCGGCCACCTCACCCTGAGTACCCTGTCTTTATTAAAAGTGTGCTTTATCTGCCGGTTGCTTTGGTGTTCTAAGAGCAGAAAGATGAGTCGAGTTTGGGGTGTGAATAACGTTAAATAGAAAAGGGAATGTCTTAAGTGTGAGTAGCTTGAATTCTGTTATGTTTCTCCTTAATGCTGCTTACGGAGCTAAGTAAGATATCAGATCAATAGGAACTACCATTCAGAACCAAGAGCACAGCAAAGCTCCGGCACTGCAGATGTTTTGTTGCTGGACTTATTATTAAATGTGCAAACAGTCAGTAGTCCAGTGTTGCGCTCTGTAGATTGGTCTGACAAGTTTTACCGCTATTGGATTTGGCTTTCAGTTTTAAGCGGATCAGGAGAGCCGAGTACTTCATGCGATGTCCTGCTATCACTAGCAGCTTTACGGTGTAATCTTGTTTGGAAATTGATCCAACTCATCCTGAAATCCAGTCTCGAAGAAAGTAAGGGCTGTGGGCCTTAAACCTTTCGCTGCACTTTCTTACCATGTCTTGTGGCTATACTATTGCATTTCTTATTTTTATGATGTGAAAAATTGATGTGGAAATAGTAAGATGAAGAGAACGTAAATGTTAAATGCTTTTGATGGTACAACGCTTGATAACTTTCCTGCTCCTTTATACTCTTTCATTAAGTGCCGTCTTGTTTCTATCAGAAGTTCATAGTGTTTTCATATTGAGGGTGAATGGATGTTGTCTTAACGTTGTTGAGTTTTTCCTTCTAAATTTCAAGTAGAAGCAAAATTGCAGGAAAACCACTGCATGTTAATAACAAATGAAAACCAACTTATTTTTAGCTCTTACGGAGTATGATGAAAAAACGTGTGTTATTAACCTTTTCAAAGTTACTGGGTCAATAGAGTAATTTGAAATCACACTAGACATGTAAGCAATACCTTGCTGAAAAATGTTAGTTTCAAGTGTTGGGTAATATTTATTTACCTAAAGACTACATTGGAAAGCTACAAACGTGATGTTCTGATAATATATACTTACTGTCCAAACGGTTAAGACAGTAATTTTGAGTAAGCAAGGGAAATACTAATGGTGAAGAACCAGCCTGTATATAGTACTGTTTTATATAGTATTGTTTTTCCTGAATTACAAAGTAGTTACACTAAACCTCCCTCCCCACCCAGCCTTCCATCAGCTCAAACCCCGTATCAGCTGACAGAACAGTAATCAATGACTATGCACTTTGGGTGATAAAGTGTCTGCTCATACATAATCCACAAAGTTCTGTATCTTGATCAGACTTTGCTGTACAGCTACAAGAAGATACTTGGGAAAAAGCCCACAGTGTAGTTGAAGTTGCCTGGCTTACTAACTTTGGCCTCTCAAGGAAAAATGGAATCAGAAGCTTATTTTGCTTGTTCTAAGTCAACAAGCACAATACAACAAGTTGTTTAGGTTCAGCAACAAATGATTTTTCTTGTAAATGAAAAAAAAATCTAGTAAAGAACAGTAAATTTTCATGTTAAACAGGATACAGTTGAAAACAACCTAGAGATATGAGACAATGTTTATAGCTGAACACAGGTGCAATGCTGTATTTACACCTGGTCCCTGAATTGAATTAAAATATGACACTCTTAATTGCTGAGGTAAAACAAAATTATTCTGGACTTGGTAGTTACTATACTTCAACAGCATCTTGATAAGCATATATGAAATCAGGCTTGCAAAACTTGAGCATCTGTGAGACCAACCACAGAGGATTAGTTTTTGTCTGCCTCTCTTCTCTAAAACCATCGTACCTTTCTCCTTCATGGGCATCATTGTTCTGCGTTTGCTCAAAGTCAGATCATGCACTTTCCATGCAAGTACCTTTTTAAAAAATAAGCTCCCTCCACTGGCTCCTTAGGACAAAGATTAGTCTTCTAATGGATTTCTTTCGAGGGAGAGTTGCTAGGTTTGTTTAATTCCAAAATGAACACCTGTCAAATACTGAAACATTACTTACCTAATAAAATCTTCTGGTACTAAGGAAACAAAACAAAACATGGTTTTCTCTTGTCCAAGAGATTATGTCAGTGGCTTTGAAACTCAGAGATACTAGTGCACTCACTGCAGGTGAATAAAATGTAGCATCATGGGAATTGCTGTATTTTAGTCAAAAGGATGAAGTAGGTGTGGTTAATGCTCAGTGGTTGTGCTATTTTTATGAAGAGAATTGTACTTAACCTGGATTTTGGCTTCCTTCATTAATTAAACCAACTGATACTTTTTTTTCCCTTATGTGGTCCAAGGGAAGACTTCGTTGCTACAAATGAGACAATGTAATAACAAAGTTTTGTTCCTGGGGCTGAAATCTGGAACTGGACACTATACAGTGCTCTCAATGGGTTTAAACTGGTACATACTAAATTGATTGTTTTATTCTTTAAATGGTAAGGTTTTAGAAAATCGAGCTTAACACCCATTGTTTCTGGTACTTTACAGTCTGTGAGAAGGGTATAAAGTTTGGTTTGTGTTTTGTATCTTCTTGGTTAGTGGGGGCAAATCGAGAAGTATGTGGAGAATCGAGAATACTGAATATTCAGGATATTAATTGAAATCGGAAGTTTTGAGAGAGTAACATTAAAAAGCATCCAGGACTTATGTGCTGCTGCACTAGAACAGGTCATCAGAAAACAGCTGGAATCAATTAATTTGATGCAGTGCACTGCAGCGTGTGTACATAAAAATCTTAGTTTGGATTAAAAATGCACTTATGAACTGAATCTTCTGATCACTCCCTGTGATTTGTGTTGCATAGCTGTCCCAGAATGTGCAAGCTTTTGGGTTTAACTGGGCAGAAAGATAGGCCCTAGGAACACATCAAATATGTTCCAAGAATTGGAGAGTCTCTAGGACAGAATTAAAGCTGGTCTGAAGTAAGCACTTAAAATCCACATCGTTAAAGGCAGGTTTCACTCAGCAAATCTGCTCTTATTTATCTTGCATTCTGTTTTTATGCATGTAGCTCTGTGGGTACGAGTCAGAGGAAGTTTCATTTACTTCAGTTCTGGGGAGAATAAACAGAAAAGAAAGAGGGAGAGGGAGAAAAGTTTAGACCATTGAACCTTCTGTTTCTAAATCTTTGAAGATGAAAGTATATTTTTTCTGATCTGTGTGTTTCAATATACTCACCAAAGTGAGAAGACTATACTTAATTTTTAAAAAAGTTATTATTTTGTTATTACAGTGGACTTCTTCTTCTGTTTTTTCCTCCTGAAGTTCAAGTTTCTTACCATCTGCAATGCAGATACAATTTCAAAAATCTAAGGCATGTTCACTCATTCTGTAAAGCATGTGAAATAAAGATGGACATGAATGTATTATATAATTATATCACTTTTGCTGACCATCGGGTTGCTACAGTAACATCAAATTATGCTGTCCTATAAGTCTTAATTTTATTTTTAGGTATTTTCTTAAGTAAAACTGAAATAAGTGACAGCAGGTTTTTTATAGGTATTAAAATAATTATTTAAATATTTGAAGTGAAGCCATTTGGCTTTTTTCCCCTTTCCTGTTCAACTTAATACAAATTGATATTTTTTGAGTTTGTAACTTTTGCCAGTCTTGGAGCATATCACTTCACTGTCGAATCAGAGATGCATGTCAGAAGTTTGTGGCTTCTGGGAAAATACCATTCTGTGTCACAAATACTGGCGACTCAGGAGGAACGACTGGAGCATTTAGAGACTTATGTTTGGAATTGATTTGGTATTTAGACCTCATGGAATAGGTGAACATCCAGCAGCTGAAAAGCCAATCAGCTCTGATGGTAGGAAGCTTTTCAGTGTGTGTGGAAATGAGGGAAGGTTGGAATTTTGTGAAGGGAGAAAGCTTGGATGTGATATCCTACAGACTGTCACAGGGATGAGCTCTGAGTGAACAGTGTGAAATGAGAGCTCCTGTCTCTGGAAGTGTACAGAGCTGCAGCGAGGCTACTGCTTCTCTGGGCTGACCCAAAAACCTCTCTTCTATGCTTATCTGATTTCATTGTTGCGTTTTAAAATCCTGCTGGCAGCAGTCAATCTGGCAATAATGAAACAACTTTTAACTTTGGAGGTTTTTGGAACAGGAGTGGGGGTTTCAGAGCTGGTGGTTGCCCTGGCCAGTTGTCTTCACTGCCCTTTCTGTGTAGATAAAATACATGCAATTTTAGGCCATAAAAATGTATAATATGCACATGTTAAAAAAAAAAAATCAAAGTAAAAATGCAATTTGTGCATCTAAAAGTTTGACCATACATTTATACTGTTAATGCTTAAGCAGAAACATTGAACAGGTAGAAACTTTTAGTGAATAATATTTCTGTTGATAAGTTTGCTTAAAATAGATAAATGGATAATAGAGTGTTTGCTTAAAATAGATAAATGGATACTAGAGTGAAATTACCTTCTGCTTCTCTTCACAGGCTGAAGAACGATGGCTTCCTTCAGCACCCTGACTATTGGCATTGCAGTTGCCAGTTTTACTGTATTTCAGCTCCTGTTCCACGTTGTAAGTTCTTGGGTGTCAACACGAATAACACCTGGTTTTAACAAACTCAGCCAAAAAAGGAAGATCGAATGGAATTCAAGGTAGAGTGTTCTAAACAACAACAGTCAATGACCTACCTGAAATCGTGAGCCACCTGTGTGTGTTTGTAGAAGACTGAAGAAAACCCTGTCAGCTAATGTCTGTAAAGATCAGAGGGCTGGCTCTAGGCACTGACCAAGTTATGCATGGGAAATGTTGAGGCCCCTTCATGGAAACACAGCATTACAAACACTTGTACATTAAACACTTTGTTAGACAGTGATGCCCAAGTGAGGGTCAGTAAAAAAAGAAAACAGTGACTGGTGAGAGGTAATAAGCTGAAGGGATGCTCTGTGATGCTTGTAATAAAGAGATAAAAAATTCCTTTCCAAACATGTATGAAAATCAAAACTATAGCAATTTTTTCTAAATCCCAGTGTATCTCTGGTCATGCTTTTGGGAGCAAAGCAGTTTGCTCTCTGTTCTCCTGGTGCTACTACACTACAAACGGTTTTATATAAAAGTTATGGTTTTCCAAGGAATTTAGTGAGGCTTTGGTGTAGTATTGAAGACAGTCAGGTTCATGTGTGTGGTGTTGGGGAAGGATTCTGCGGGAAGAGGAGGGGGAAGCTGGAGCAGACACAAAGTACACATGCAGGAAGGAGTTGTGGAAACTTAGTCCAAAAACATTCCTCACTCCCTTTGTGTTTCTGCACTTCCATCAGTGGGATGGATCCCCCTGCATTACACTTGTCTCCTCAGATACAGGACTTCTAGAAACTTGTTTGACCCCCATGAGTCTTTTAAGCCATAAAGGAAGTACAAGATAGTAATTGAAAATGGGTTTAAGTTTTATTTGCAACATAATACTCTGAAAGGGTATATATAGTACACAAGGTTCTCCAGTTGAAATTAATTGGTACAGTATAACTTTGAGTGGCCTATTACAACTTTAAAATATGTTTTCAAATGTTTACCAAATTTGAAGCTCAAAAATGTGTGCCGTATGCTTGTCACTGCACTCAAAATGCATTAGTTGCATTTCTGTTCCTCCTCAGTGCTGTTTAGTATCAGGTGGATACTTTTAAATTTGTTTCCATTGTTCTAGGCAGCATTAGCAACTCAAATAGCCTTGCCCTTCCATTTGGCACATGTCCACTTGCAGTGTTCTTAAAGTCACCATCTTGATTTCAGTTCCGTCTTTAAATAATTACCTTTCTGCCAGAACAACTGTGTAGGACACCAGTTCACAGTATCAGTACACCTTAGGTTTATCTCTCTGTCACAGTTAACAATAGAGGCAGACAGGGAAAGTAGGCTAAAGTGTTTCCATGTGAAGCTGAACTATTGTCTATAAGCCACATCAAATGGCCCTTGAATTGCATAATAGGCTTTATGAGAACTTACCCCATGCCTGGCAGCGCTGTGCTGCTGTAGTGCTTTGCATAATAACATGAATTGTTTTACACATCACAAGTGTGCTGGCAATAAGCTGCTCCATAATCTCTGGGCTACTTTGTAGTAAGGTGTTTAGCCGCTCAACTTGGTGCAGTACCCCAGACTATGTCCTTTTTTTACCTCTTTGCACACTTTTTTCCTTGGGGTTGGTAGCAGGATGTGGATGTTAGCACACATACAGGTTGTGATCCTGGGCTTCATCCAGGTCTGGAGTTAGAAGGCATGAAATACAAAGCATGGTTCATCAGCATCTTGTGGATGTTGTAACTGAGGAGGGCATGGAGGGAAAGAAAGGCTAGCTGTGCTTGTGTTACTTCAGCTCTGCTAACCAAACACAGTGTGTTGTCAAACTGCCCTGTCACTCCAGTATTTCACCAAAAAATTAAGAGAGACCTCAAGGAGTATCTTGCAAGTTCAGAGAATGCAGATGAGTATGTATTTATTCTGCAGAGAGCTCTGCAGGTAGAGACAATTACTATGTCCCAGTAAAATCAGTTGGTTTCATTTAAATTATTTAAAAGTAGATGGTTGTTATTTTGCCCTATATTGAACTGGTGTAGGGAGTGCACACACAAATTATTCTGTTGGCAGTGCTAAGGAAACTGGCACAGAGGATGGTTATGCATTTTTATCAGCTCAGCTGGGTCTGGAAGAGGGCATCTGCCTGAAATGAGCTGTAGCATTGAAAATATATTGTTACAGTTTGGAGGGCTTTGTAATCAAGCATTTGAGCTACAGCTCTTGACTGTATTTTCCATGCTGTCAGTTTGTTCATTCTGACCTTCCAAGAATTATGAACCAATAAAGTAATTGCTTCTGGCATCTGAAGTATGCAGACACTTAAACGGAGTTAAAAACTATATTTTGTCACAGCTGTAGTCTAGCTCTTCAAGTTGTTGTGCATATATTCCTGTCATCTCTCCTGTAATACATTCTTGTACTGCTATTAAGTAGTTGTGAAAAAATATATATATTCAATAATAAAGGAGCAGGTCTACAACCTAGCAGTGCAACTTTTTTTGTTTGCAGCTTAATGAGGACTTAAAGGATGCAGGCTTTGGCAAAAATTTCAAGGAAATGCAGAGAGCTTGATAGCTTGACCTAGATTCCATATTAAAATCAACTATTGTACTATTTCCCTTCTTCTGCCCTGTCTTCTATGGAGAAGCTTCAAAGTCCGGAGTAAAGGAGGAAATCTGCTTTTTCTTTTCTTTTTTCTTTTTTTTTTTTTCTTTTGTTTCATTCCTTTCAAGTGCTCTACTTGTGTGTAGCTTGTGTTCTAAACACTAAGGTTCAGATAAACAGCCTCTTCAAAGACAATTTGCAACCGTAAACTAATGAGCTAAATTTTGGGACAAATTTTCCTTCTTGCAGCATTATCCTCTCATCAAGTTCAAAAATTCCAGGTATTTCTCAGACAGTAATATTGCATGCTGTGCTTTGTTTTCAAAAAGAAAGAAAAGTTCCTATCTTTTTAAATTCTGTGTTGCAAGAGTAGACCTTTTAATTAAGCTATTAATTATCATTAAAATTCTGATAATTAAATTTTCTTTCTTTGTTAAAAGAAGAGAGGGCAGAAGTGCAGCCTGGGCTGTAATGGTTATTAATTGTTCCCATTCAGCTTTTGACTACTCATATTATTCTAATCTCCATTCTTTTTCTGGAACACTATTGAAAAAGCTGCTGAAAATAGCACAGTGACACCCTTGAAACAAATTGTAAATATAGTCTCTTCTGTGAAAAGTTACAGAGTCTTCTATTGCCAGTAGATAATAATATAACTTCTGGAAATGGAGTAGGGATTATAACCTTCTCTTTCTTTGCAAAGTCTTCTGCAGGAAGTAAGATGTTTTCTTCAAATTTTGCATGGTAGAGCTTAGACTCCTGAGAGTGCCTTAAGGACATCTAAAATATTAATGACTTCCAAATACATGTATTCAATATGTACAAAGACAAGAATAATAACTAACAGCATCTGTACATTTGTGTGCATATTGTTGCTGCTGTGAATATGGTGTGAAGTGTTTCCAATCACATAGCCTTGAACTTAGTTCTCATTTTTCAAACAGTATCTGTGATTCCCTATGGATATTTTTTCACATGATTTTTTTTCTATCTAGTTACACTTCAGAAGTGGGAAAGCTGGCAGTAGCTACACAGTATTAGGTGCAGCTTACAGTTGTGTTAAATCCATGGCTAGAGGAGGAAGGTTACACATTTTGGACTCAAGCCTGTTGCATTGTTCTACCTTCCAAGAATACATGTGGACTCAAAAGGGCAGGAGTGGCCCTGGCCTGTGTGCTGGCAGAAACCCTGCTGGGGCTTCTGTAAATAGCTATTTCTCTATAAGTGCAGGCTTGTTAGCATGCAGAGTTTATCTGCAATGTGCATGCAGCCTGTAAACTGGAGACTGTTGTCTTTGGGTAAAAAAAGTGTCTGGTGGCCAGGTAGGGACAAGGCAACCTTGATAACTGTGACTTATTTTTATACTTCCCTTGTCTAATACAAAGCTGTGAACTGCTAATTGATATAAACCTGTGGCTATTGTACCTCGGGTACTCGGCTGCAACCTGTTGTTATACAAGTTTTCTAAAAACAGTATCTACTTCAGATGCACTACAATTCTAACTGAAACTTAGAGTTTTTCATTTAATGCACCTTCCAAACCCAAACTAGACTTATTATGAGTTTTTAAATTTGGTGCCTGAAAGGAGAAACCTGCTGTTGCAGGATTCCTGGGCTAATCCGAGTATGACATGCATACACGTTTTTCAGCAAATGGGACAATACAGAAAACATTTGTTGGAGAGGCGAAATGTCATACTGACTTTAAGGATTCATTAATATAAGGGATAATTGGAGGAAAATTTAGGTCTCTGTTACTTTTAAGACTCTACTTTGTATCTAGTATCGTCAATCCCACTCCAATCCAATAGATTCCTTCTTTTTGACTGTTTTTTCCCACCTGTTATTGTGTAAGTGGTTGGACGTAGCATAGAGAACAGGTGAATGTTTTCCACAGAAGTATCTGGATGCAGTTGAGAATGCCTTTGGAAACATCCTACCTTAAGCACAGTATGGGAAGTTGGGAGTGGCAGTACCTCCTTGTGACTGTGATCTCTTTTCCAGGACAGTGTCCACATTCCACGCCTTGGTGGTTGGAGGGTTTTGCCTCTATATTTTATTGTATGATGATGCTGTTAATGCTGACCGTCTCTGGTAAGGCGTGCTACATACATGTTGTGTTTACACAATGAAATAACATAACTGAGAAGAAAAAAAGTAATCCTGCAGTGTATTAAGCACTGAATGATTCTTTCATTTTCCATTAAAATATGCAGTTGTGATGTGTTCATTTTTAAGTCTGCACTATTTGAAAATTTGATAATTATTTTGTCAGTATTAATGTCTTAGTTCAATGTGTCTCTGTGAAGTGGAACAGATAAAATACAAGCAACTGATCCGAAATAGCATATTAAATTACTGAAGAGTAAACTGTAACTATAACTGTAACTATTACTGAAACTCTACTATTTACAGTAATCGTTTTAAAGTAAAATTGAAAAGCTGTAGCAGATGTGGATAGTGTATATCTGTGTGAAAGTTCTCCATTGAACCCTTCAAAGGGTTTGGGCTCAGTGGAGGGAGACTGTGGTATTACTGTCAGGTAATGCCTGAAAATAGATACAGTAAATCATTACAAAGAGAGGAGCATTGGTAAGCTCCAGGGAAGCATCAGTGTTGTGTGTATACATATTTTGATGGTCTAGGACTTCTCATAAAACTTCTCCTTTTTTTTCTGTATGTTCTAGAGACTAACATAGATGATGTAGAAATTGTTTTTGCGATGGTGAGAATCACACAGTAGAAGATGTGGGGGTGGTAGAGATCAGATAAGGAAAGGGAGAAGATGTAAATGAGTGGATTAAGTTGTAGGAGAGTTCATAGGAGAATGGGCTCTTCCCTATGAATGTTCACCTCACAGTCAGTACAGTTTTTCAAGTTTGATGTTTGATTAGCATTTTATATGACTCTGTATCTGCAAAGAAGTTTGAAGAAAGTCAACCATATGGACTTCTGTTTGTTCTATCTGCCCCTGCACGTTCCTGTGTAATTCCTGTGCCACACATACCTCCTTAGCAATCACCAAAGCAATAGCTCTTCCCATTTGCTTATTCAAGTCACTCCCTGTTTGTCACTCTGGGCTCCTGCTTGCATCAAAACTGGCCTGCAAACATTAGGGCTCATTAATTCCATTGCACCAAGGAGATAGGTCAGGAAATCTGGAAGATTTCAGACTAAATTCTAAGTTCTCCATTTATTGAGAATAGTTTGGGATTCTAACAGGGACTCTTCTTGAAGGGATGTGACAGATGGACAGTGCAGCTGTGTATGTTGTTGAAGTGTTGGTTTAGAAAGCCTAGAGATGCAAAGTGACCATTCTCTGGGGAAAAAGAGAAGGGAAGTGAACCATTCCCTGTCCCATCCAGTTAAGTCATGTCTGTCATTATCAAGGAACCAATCTCATATACTCAGTCCTTTGCACGTTCTCTGGAGAATATGAAGGCTCTTGAGCACTGGCTTAATCTTGGTGGTGATGTGCTGAGGTGTGTTGGGACTCTCTAGAAGTTTAGTTATGATGCTGCTGCTGCAGCTGGGAGCTCTAACATGAGGGCTCTGTGTAAAGAGTTTCTGCTAAAGTTATGAGAACACATCTGTCTCTACTCTGTCTAAACCTAAAGAAGCGCCCAGCCCACAACATATGTAGATCATGAAATCAGGTTTTGAGGCCATGGAGAAATGTTCCCATGTCAAGCTGTAGTTAAAAGAGACTCTATGGCCAATCTTAAGAGATGGAGTGAGCTCCAAACTCCTCTGGTAATGATTTTTCTTCCCCTTACAGCAGAATTCTAGTTTTGTGAGTCCTATTTTCCTGTGAACTACCATCTCACTGAGGGGAACAGTTAGTTTTGGACTCTAAGAAAGCCTTACAGTTTACTGATCAGATTGTAATAATACAGGAAATCTCTTCCACTGCTCCATTTCAATAGGATTAAGAAAAAATAGTTAAGTAATAGCATTTTACTGTGTTCTGGCTGAGGCAGACTTTGTATTGGAGTTGGCTGTAAGTAAGCTATGTTCCTTTTTTTCTGAAAAGGTTTACAAGGGTTGCTTTCACAGCTTGTCTTGAGCAGTCCACATTTTATGAATCTGTTGACCTGTCACTTGAAGCTCAATTTATATTTACACAAAACATTGCTAGATTAGTTGCACAACTTAATTAAAACATTAAGTTACAATCCTTATGCCGAGGAGAAAAGACTTGCTTACCAAACTCCTCGAAGTGGGAGTGCACAGAGCACAGTGGAGGAAAGAACAAGCATTGCTTTCTGTAATGTGGATGCTTCCCTTTCTTGAGCTGTTTTCTCAAGTTTGTTGAACATTCTACAGGAACTGAAGTTGTATGTGTGCTACTAAGAGCATTGCCTGCTGAATATTTGGCACCAAAAGGGAAGGGATAGAAGGTGTGGAAACCACTCTGAAAAGCATTTCTGCTCAAAGGTTCTTTGGCTCCAGAGAACTGGCAAATAATTCCTTTCCTGTGTACTCTGTTAATCCCTATAAACATCCATCTGATTATGAATATGAAAAGCACCAGCTGAGCAAGATATTTTTGTCATCCTTACCAAAGTTTTAGCACTGGCAGAAAGCAAAAATGGAGACACAGAGTGTCAGTGAAAGGGCTGAGAGACAGTGACTGGGATGTTCTCTTTTATCCTCAGTTTCCTGAGAAGCCAGCTCAGAGTACTTGCTGCGTTTCAGTTCAAATCTCTAGCAAGGCTCTTGGGGCAGTCTCTTGCCAAGGCAGGGGTTGATCCTGATTAGGGTGGTTAGTAGGTGTCTTTTATCTGGGTGGAAAAGGAATCCACTTTTATTATTAGAACCTTTCTTAACTAGATTGCGTAATCTCCTACTGATGAGCCAAGAATAATGTGTCCCAATGGGCTTTGTGTTTGAGATGTGTGTGTCCTTTGCAAATGAGGCTGTAACTATGTATTTTTGGTATGTTTGCAGGGGTGACCCTTCAATTGTGAAGCTGAATGTTGCTATTACCACAGGCTACCTCATTTCTGGTAATTATGCAATGTGTATACAACATGCTGACCTGTTTATTTATATTGAGTCACTATAGCTGTATGTTTACACTGAGCCGCTGTGGTGAAGATGTGATATGTGCATACAATACAGTTTCTACTGTGGCCTTTAAAATTGCTAATGGATTTGTGGGTTGTGGTGAAATCACAGGATCTTGCTAGCAGATGTGAAAGATGGAATATCTCTCCAAGCACTGAGGAAATGCCACATTGTGGCTTTGTGATGGTTTGATGTGCATCCACCAGCTCCAGCTCAGTTTTGTCCTTTGGCCAGTTGAGAAGGTGTTGGAGCAGTGCCCTTCACACTCTCTTCACAGTGCCTTGTAGCTCTTCCATCATGTGTTTCTTCCTGTGACCTCAGAATGCTGGCAGAAGAATTTTAGTAACCCTCAATACAAGCTGAGGCAAATGATGCCATAGGATCCTGCCTGCCCATCTTTTAGTCTCACTTCAAGCCAAAATTTAGTCATGTATAAAACGTGGAAATTTTTAATTATTTACTTTGTGTGTTATTTATTCCTACATATGTTTTGTGTTCTTAATTTTGCTGTCAACTAAAATTGGTATGGGAATTTTGCTACAAAATGCTTTGGAGATTTCTTTTATTGTGGGGGGGTTGTGTTCTTTTGTTGTGTGGGGATAATATTGGCTTATCAAAGCAAAAACTTGTTTTTTGAACTATTTTTAGTGAAAACTTCTAATGTTAGGATGAATTCTCTGGTGAAAGACAGGGCCATGGACTTGGTTATCTTGTACTAGATTTCTCAACCCAGTGCAAGTGATAATCTGGTGATCAGCATACTCAGTTAAACTGTGCATTAGTTGAAGTGTCTGGTTTTTTTAATAGCTTCATCTGCCATATTTAAATTAATCACTATCTATTTTTGAATAATTATACATTAAACTTTCATTATGAATTAATGAATGCCTTTGAACAGGCATCTCATCTCAACCTGACCACTCATTCTCTTTCACTTCCCTATATAGTTGATGTTTAATTATTAATAGGAATCATGTTAGATGATGTAAAGCCCTGCCTGAGGATAGCTAATATAAAAGAGATCAAGGCACACACTGGACTTAAGAAAGGCACAGGGGTAAAGTCTTTGATTTGGAACCTTGGTCAATAATATTCCAGTCCAAAGGACTCATTTGCAGGAAGCAGGGACAGGAATTGCTTGTTCCAGTACAGACAAGAAAATCTTCTGAATTCTCAGACTATCATTAGAGAAGAAATATTTGTTTTGATGGTTTTTTTTGTTTATTTTATGTTAAAGCTTTCTTTATAACAGTATCTTGAGTCTGCTGTGTCATTTTTGCAGTAATTGGAAAACTGGGATTTAATAAAACAAATATTATTCTTATTCCAAATGCCTCTTGCAAAATATTTTTGGTAAATAGTTCTGAATTTGCTAATTTAACTACTTTTTGATTCAGAGGTTCTCTTTAATAGATCCCTGCATTTGTTGCATGTATTTGTATGTTTTTTATGCCCCCTGGAGACCCTTCTGCCTTTTTTTTTTTTTTTTTAAATATCATTTGCTCCAGATTTTTGGGGTCGTGAGTGTGAAGTCGCTATGAGATTCAGGATCCACCTTTTCCTTCCAAAATACTTTGGCCAAAGTTATTGCATCTGTATTTCTGTTGATGTGGAAAGTAAAAATTTATGGAAATTGTTGGGAAAATAATGCTGCTTAATGCTTTGACTGAAGTAAAGTCTTCAGGATAAAGATGTTCTCTTCAGAGATCATTAATTCGGAGGGTTTCTACTGATGCCATATCTTGGTATATCTCTAAAACTTAGAGAAATTGTTCTGCAGTCAGTGGTTGTATAATAAATAGTTCTTTATAGTTACTTCTGTTCTCTTGTAGATCTGTTGCTTATTATTTACTACTGGAAGGCAATTGGTGACAAATTTTTTGTAATACATCACTTGGCAGCTCTGTATGCTTACTATTTTGTACTGGTAAGTGCTGTATTTTCTTGTAATGCAAGCATGTGAGATTAAAAACATGGCTTTTATAGACCTCACTGGCTTAATGTTGAAAAAATTTTCAGTGGTTAATGAAAGGCATGTTTATACTTTGAATCATTATTTTTAAATGATTTTATCAGTTATTTGTGGTAAGTGCCTGCCTTTTCAATGTTACACTCCAACAAAAATGTTTAACTTCGTTGAACTTAAACTTTTCTGTAAAGAGACTTTGACAAAAGGGCTTTTCATATGATTATAGAACAGGGTTTTAAATAAAACCACAAACTTGAATATTTCGTTGGAAAATTAGAAGGAAATGGTTTCAAGTGGTTATGTTCTGCTGTCTCCGAGGTACCAAGTGACAGGATGAGGGGAAATGGCCACAAGTTGTGCCAGGGGAGGTTTAGTTTGGATAGTAGGAAGAATTCCTGCACTGAAAGGGTGATCAGGGAAGTGGTGGAATCACCATCCCTGGATGTTTGAAAGGTGTGTGGATGTGGCACTTTGGGGATGTGGTTTTGTGGTGAGCACACAGTGCACAGTTAATGACTTCGATCTCAAAGGTCTTTTCCAACCTTAATGATGTTTTCCCTGCCTACTGTGTGAATCCCAGATTTATAATATTAAAAATGTTGAGATGCCAGATTACTGTCAGATTTCCCATGTAATGGTTTAAAGGGACTGAAGTACACTGACAAGTGAATACTCTGTTTCTGGTTGAAGATAATTACATTTACTAATAATATAATGGATAAAAGTGAATTAGAGCTGAATATTGGATAAATGAAAATACCACTACCAAGGCTAATCCCTGATGCAGAAAATTCATCAGTTGTTCCTGGAGGAAAGAGGAAACAGAAAGCAAAGCATTAGATTGAACT
Source organism: Eopsaltria australis (assembly GCA_034509425.1). NCBI lineage: Eukaryota > Metazoa > Chordata > Aves > Passeriformes > Petroicidae > Eopsaltria > Eopsaltria australis. Next base: position 1,794,795 of record JAVTVJ010000156.1, read on the forward strand.
TCTTTAAAGCATTTATTACCTCGTGGATATAGCTCTGCCTGTGGATGTCAGTGTATTGCTCTCAGTCTGTTGTCTTCAGAGGAAGTTACTATTAAGTACATTATTTCCAAATTGCCTTTTGAGAGTAGGAAAGAATTTGGTTAAACCACACAGATTTTTCTGTTTGGTGCAGTGCAAATTGACATGAAAAGCTTGAAGCAGTGAGTATTTGCTTGCTTGGTGGGGGAAAGAGAAATCATGACACACACTCCATAGGTTGTTCAGGAAACCCATGGATATTAAAAAACCCCAATCTTTGAATCCCTACATCTGCAAACCGCTGCTTACCCATCATTGTGTAAGTGTTTGTTGCACAAGCAGTTGATGAGGCAGACCAAAGGCTGTGCTGTGTCACCTGGAGGAGGTGTGCTGTGGATGTGCCCCATGGAGGAGCTGTGCCCACGGACACGGCAGGGACCTGTCAGAGCCACTGGCAAGGGCCATCCCTGCCCTCTGCAGGAGGGAACAAAGGGCTTCACCTGCCCTTCCTGCTGTCAAATAACAGCTGAGAGTTTGTCACTGCTTTGGCAAAGCATGTTCCTAAAACAGTGCAGAGAGATTTTTCTTCAGCATACAGTTGTTTAAACATTGAAAAATCAAAAATATTTATAATTCTTTCAGACAGTAATACTATCATGATAATTAATAATCTATGACTACTTGTGCAAGTCTTCCCTAGTTAGCTTTCCATGGCCATTTAAGTGTAGGTTTTACAAAGGTTTATTTGAAGTAAGAAGCTACTGATTGGAGATACCTGAAGGACAATTGCAGCTTTTGTGATAAAACTTGTTTTGAAAGGGCGAGAAAGGTGGCCACAGCTGGCAAACGCAGTTCGATTGAAGAAGTTGAGATAATGTATCATTCTGTGTATGCTTAAAGACTCAAATGACAATTTCACGTCTACATTGTTGATATTTGTATGTCTGTTTTGTTTTGCTAACCAGAGCAAAGGTCTGCTGGCTTATTTTGGAAACTTCCGTCTCCTTGCAGAGTTCTCCACTCCTTTTGTCAATCAGCGGTAAGTGGTTAGGGAGATTTTCCATAGTTCTTTTGAAGTTTAATCTGCATTATTATTCCTGTCACTTAGGAAGTCTTTTTATGGTTGTTGAATGTTTGCTGAGAGGGAATTTATATATATATATTGAACTAAGGATTACTATATGAAAGTTTCTTTTGCTATGAAAACGTTCTGCTGATATATATATATATATATATATATATAACTAATGTATTCATTCCTGAGTTCCTTTTTAGATTGGACCAGGCTTTGTATGAAATGCCAGATTTTTATGAAAATACCAAACAAAAAAGTTCGCAAATAAAATACTGTTTATTAAATTTTGTATATTCATTTAATTTTTATAATAAAACCATATTCAATATGGATGTTTTTTCTTGGTATCATGGACCAGAAAAAGAAGCAAGATAATATTGTCATCAGAATCCTAGAATGGAATTGCATTGCCCTGTATAGTTTGATGTTTATTTTCCAATATTCCACACATGTAGATCAATATTAATATATACATATTAATATCTGGAATGATGTAAATGTATATTCTTTATTTGCTTTCAAAACTAGTTCTGCAACTTATTTTGAGCATTTAAATATATATGAAATGGTTAATCTTCACACCTGTGGTTAGAGAAGAAAGGGGCAGAAGCTTCTCCTGCAGAGCTCAGAGTCAGAGCTGCCCTGGCTGGTGGTTCAAGTGTTTCTACATGATTTGCTGCTTTTCAGAAAAGGAGGATGATAATGCCATGTCCTGCAGCAAGGGCAAAGCTGTCGTTGGAGTTTCATGGTGCTCTGGGGAGGGTGGCCTCTCTCCTTACTCTGCAGCCACTAGGACCCAGCTGGGGATAGGGATTTGCCCAAGAAAGACTTCACCTCAGGTGAGGGGCTTTGGTAGAGAGCAGGGCTGTAGTCTTCTCTTCCTCCAGTTTTTTGCAAGGTAGGGTGAGAACTTTGAGTTTATCAGATGCCTTTCAACCCATGCTTTTTGGGATGTATTTCTGCTTTACTGCTTCTACATGTGTGGCATCTGTTTTCTTTTCCAGATGTTTGGTAGAGAAAGGATAAGGCAAAGAGAAACTGTATTCCTCCTGCAGACAGGCTACTGCCCATTACTGCATTGTGACTGTAGTCTCTGAAGTGTTTTATGACACTATAGCATTCCTCAGAGCTCTTATGAATAAAAAAAGATTGTGCTGAGAACATTAGTTTGGTAAACTCAAACTCACAGGAGGACAAGGTGGGATAATGGAGCTCTCCAGAGGCAGCTCTCCTCTGCTCCAGTGCAGCTGAGTGGGAGATTACAGCCTGTTGTAGCCTGTGCTCTGTGTGCACAGAGAAATTAAAGACTAAATAAACACTTCTTCAAACTTCATGAAGAGAAAAGGTTTCATATTGATATTCATGTCCTAGTGAATGGCTGTTGTCCCAGCTTCTACCAAGACAGGATGTCATGCTGGGTTCAGGTGCGTTCCCACACTGATGCTTACCTTTCAGACTGTGGCATCAGAAAGAATTGTGGTACATTTGGCTGTTAAAAGTAATTTATGCTATACTTTTAAAATGCCTATGGTGAGATTATGGGTGTTTGAATACTGACATTTAGCACTCTCTCAGAGAAGCAGAAATTGCTGCAGGAGATAATAAAGTCCCTTTCACTAAGGGATGTCATCTCATTACTGCATGATTTTTTTTCCCATTAAATTTGAAGTGAATCAGACCCTTAAGAGAGTAAGTAGTGCATAATGATAACGACTTACATTATGTTTCTTGTTTGCATTCTTAGTACTACCAAAAGAGCCTTATTAAAATATAAAAAGATATTCTAATCTTAGAACTGTCTGTGTATTTCCTGTCTGTGTTATTAGGGATCTCTAATTGGAGGTTGTCTCCATGCCAAGCATTTAGATCTTTTAATGTTAGTATCAGCATTTATATAATTAATTCTGAACTGTGGTGGGTAAAATTGTAATGGGAACTGTTATTTACAGACTTTTTTTTTTTTTAATTTGCTGGGAAAGGGATATTGCTAAACAGATGTCCAATTACCTATACTGGCACATTGAAATATGTTTGAAAACTATTTTTTATATTACTTTTTGATTCTGCATTGTATATATCATTGAAAGTAAAGGCTTTGATTGTTAATCTGACCAAACATATCAGGGCTTTCTCTTCATCATGTCAGTAAGTGTTTCTGTGAGGCAGGTGAGGCATCCTGCTTCCAGGCTGGACTGCCACCTCGAGTGCCTGGATTTTAATTGTCCTAGTTGCATGCTTAACGAATTTCAATAATATTTCTGTTAGAGCTGCATGTCTGGCAAATCTTTTTAGTGTATTTATAATTACTTAGGTTGTAATCTGTAGGTAATTAAATTAAAAATTATTTTTAAAACCAGTTTTAGAACTGTTTTTTCTTAAATCATTTTAGTCTTGAATCTTATTGGAGAAAAACTGATTATTTCATTCTCTTCCCCATCCCCCATTATGAATACAGTGATTTAAGTTATTCTGCTCTGGTCCTGCCTGCATTGCTGCACAAATTTTACCTGTTTATTCTGATTTAAGTGTGAATGACAAAGGATTTGAGGAGTTTGTTGTTCCTTTTTCAACTCTCAGATTCTGTGTGCTAGGCAATAGATAACTCATGCCTGTCTACTGAGGAATAAATATGCAAAAATTCTTTTTTAAAGACCATTTATGACCCAGCAGTAGATGGAGAGGCAGTTTTTAGATTTATTTTTTTCATTGCATAACATTCCCAGTTGTGACATGACCAAGAGTTTACAGTGTCTAGTTCTGAAAATGTTCTAGTTTTGGACTGAACAGAAGCTGCCAGAAAATCCCAATTATGAGAAATTGGAGCTCTAGCTGGATTACCGAATCCAAATGCAATTTTAGAGTTGCTTTCAGTGAGACAAAGAATTTTAGCTGCTGTTGGTATGAACTATAATAGCAAGTAATTAGTATGTCTTTATGATTTTAAAAGATAGTTTTATGATTGTATATTACACAATGATCACTGAAATGCACGGTGGTTGTCAACTGGTTTACAGTTCATATCAGTTCATATCAGGATTTTCTATGTGTTATTCTGCAATATACTGGATATCATACACTGCTTAAATGGTGGGGAAAAAGTGCAGCCAAGCAGAATAATTTTTAACTAAGCCAAGACACAGAGCAATAATTTAGAAATCATAAAGGCAGAAGCAATTAATAAATGATGAATTAAAAATAAACATGAAGTAAAATAATTTTTAATGAGATGCTTCAAGTCTGCCTGGTATTTGTGAACACTTCTTTTGCAGGTGGTTTTTTGAAGTACTGGGATATCCCAAATCTTCAAAGGCCAACATCATGAATGGTGTGCTGATGACAGTTGTGTTCTTCGTGGTGAGGATTGCCATCATGCCTGTATATTACAGCCATGTAATTTCTTCATTTGGGACAGAAGGTTTCCAGAGATTAGGATTTGCAGCCCAGAGCGCCTGGATTATCTCAAGTGTTCTCTTGGATATTTTGAATGTGGTGTGGATGATCAAAATTGCAAAAGGATGCTACAAGGTCATTTGTCTTATTGGACGGGAGGAAGCGAAAACTCATAGAAATGGAAAATCTGCCTAGAAATCATACATCAAATGAAATTTCTGCTATGAAAATAATTTGGGTTCACTGAAACAGAGCACATTTCTGCCATGGAATGCTCCTATTATGGAAACAAGGTATTACCTCTGTACTGACCTAACTCTTTCCCTAGCCACACTGCCTGCACGCCCAGGGCCACGCTTTGCGGATCCTGCCCAGTGAGGAGTAAAAGCAAAAGCTCACACAGATGAGTTCCACATGCCTGTTCTAAGCAGTTGCAAGCATCAGAAACTAGAAAGGAGCAGACTGGTTACTTGCTTATTGTCCACCAGTGTGTTCAAAGTGTTTCTCTCAGGTTTCTCTGATTAAAATGTTTTATAAATCCAGTGAATACTGACATACCTGTTTTTTTAGAAAATGAAAAATTCCCCAAACTCCTGATATGGTGCAATTTTCCAGGCACGTTTCTATGTTTTCTTCTAGGAATAACAATCAAGATTTCATTCTTGACAACTTTTTAATTTTTGCAAGAAAAGCTAAAAATTTGGCTTTGATTCTGTGAAGTCTTTTAATGCTTTTTGTTCTGCCTTATATGAATGCAAACCATTTTGGGAAATTTATGAAATAATTTTATCTAAAATGCTGTATTATAAGACAACATGATATCTTAAAAGCTGTTAAAATTCTCACTTTGATGGGAAGGATTCCCATTTGCTGTGCTAGGTTACATGCAATGGTACATCTTCTAAATTCCCCATGGAACTTTTTTTGTAAGTTAATATGGTAGATGATGTGTGGAAATGGCATAGTTCTTACTGAAGTGCTTTTTCCTTTGCTGCTACTACGTTTGAGAAGTGCTGCAATTCTTCTCAGAGTGTTTTTAACCATCAGCTATTTGGATTCAAAGTTTAATTGCAAAGAAATAAAAATCTTCTGTATATGTGATATGTAACTTTAAGTAATACCTTTTTTTATCACAAAAAGGACCTATTTGATATGAAGTGTTGAGGGTTTTTGTCACATTTTCCTTGTTAATCAAGTCAGAAATCTGAGGCGTGACTAAGAACAGTCTTGAATTAACTGTGCCAAACTCCTCTGAAGCTGTAAGGTAATTCTGCAGAAGGAACAGTTGACCACTGTAGACACAAATTTTTTTTTTAAAACCACACATTTGTCAACAGGTACTCAGTTACTTTGTCTGTGAACTTGAAGGCTTGGAGGTCATCAGAGAGGAAGCTCATCATCTAGGAATAGTCCTAAATCTCATTTGTAGTGCAATTTGAGGAAATTCTGAGTTATGCTTTATTTAAAATTATTTTGAGAGCTATATTTATGTGTAAATTTGTTTTGTTTTGCTTCTTTTTACCGGAATTGGAATTGTGACTGAGACTTTAGTGCACATCCCAATTATTGTAGCAATCCATTAAAGCAATTTATTTTTAAAGAGAGAGGTAGCATATTTACCCATTTTGTTGGGTGATTAGTCCTGTTCCCTCTGACAAAGCTGGGTGACATGAGCTCTCCCCTCTGCAGTCAGAGGTGAGTGCCCTGTGCTGTCCTCCCTGGTGAGGGACTTGGCACTCCCCCCTTCCAGAACTTGCATGTGAGACCCAAGAGGACTGCCTAGGCTGAAATGCCTTTTCTCCAAGGCAGCTGCAGTGAGTTTAGTTCCCCAGTTAAAATGCTGTCAGGGAGTGTTGTTTGGAGTTGTGCACAATGCACTTTTAAAAGCCTAGTTCCATTGCTCAGCTGGGCAGGCTTTGTTTCTAAAGCAGTTTCCCAGTCCTGCCTTGTTAAGAGTGATAGCAAGGGTTGTTGGTACTGGTGTTCTTTGGATCCCGTGGTTATTAACACTTCACAGGCCTAGGGACTAAAGATCTGTTTATGCCTTGGGAGAGTTAGCAATTAATCTGTTGAGCTGTATGATTTGAGTGCCTCATTTGGGCGCCAGTAAATCCAGTCTTTGAGAGCTGATCCTGTGATTTGCTTTGCTCAAAGAAATAGACTCTCTTTTATGCTGATTAGCAGAACCTGGTATATTTTAAAATGTGGTATCAGTGTACCTAATGCAACATTGCAAAAAGGCTGTGTTTCTATCACCTTTATGATTTAAAGGTGTATATGAAATACTCTTTTCTTTGCTTTTTAAGTCACTAGATCCCTGTAATTTAATTGTTCTGTAAAAGCTTGTTCCTTTCTAAAATAAATTGAATAAATTAAAATATTTTTGAGAATTATACTTGAAAATAGAAGTCTGCTTTTCTTTTTAGTGAAGTAGGATATAAAAATTGAGAAGATGATTTGGAGGAACTCTTAGGGTGATAACTCATGAAAAGTTTCTGAAATTTATCATTTCTTACATTGATTTTAATATTTCAGTATTTAAAATATTTTGTTCTCAGTGGAGGCCATTTATCAAAATGGTCTACTTCTTCCACTTCTAGATAGACTTGTGTTTGATAGAGGAAAAAAAAAGTAAGTCAAGCTATAATTAAATTAATGTTAAAACTAGATTTAGAAACAAAAAACAATCCAAAACTCTGTATACTACACTTTGGCCAACAATCGAGAACTGAATGGCATTTGGATAATTCTTTTAGAAAAACTAGCATTTTGGATTGCTGCACAAAATTAGTGTAATTAAAAGTTTATTTTGCAATGCAGTAGCTTTAAATTTTATAGTTTTTTTTTAAGTTATTACAGTTATGTCCTGATGTATCAGAAGAACATCTTCTTATGAAAAAAACTATTAACAGCTGTGGTTTCAGCAAGGACTTCAGTAAACAGGCAGCAAAGTTGTGATGTACTAAATACAGTAGTATATAGGTCACTTTTTATCTGCCATTAGAAGCTTATAATACAGCACATTAGATAGCTGTGGCACCCATTTTTTAACTGCACTTTATTAATTTTAAAAATGTGGTGAAATATTGGTAAAATTTAATGTTGTAAGCTTGTGTCTTTGCTTTTTTATGCAAAAAAAGTAAGTGCATGATAATTAGCATCTTAACAAATGCTTTTGAATGTAATATCTTATTAGTGGCTTAAAACTTCTGTTTTTAACAGATGCATTGTAAAAGCAGACTCTTGGCATGTCACCAGGTGTCTTTTCTGTGGGCATATCAAATGGGAGGAGTGACTCTTGTAAAAAATGATGTTTTTCTTTTCTTTTTCATTCTTCAATACCAGGTGACATAAAATTAGCTCACTGATCATGGGAGAGTACTTGTACTGGTTAGGCTGTATGCAGAAATGCAAGTTTCCCCTTTTCTATGGCTTTAATTTTTCATCAAAAGATGTGTAAATACCACATTCAGAACTCTCCAGGAGAATGGTAGACCAGGTATTCTGTAACTGATTTGTGGAATCAGTACTTGCAGAGAGGAAGTGTACTTCAAATACTCATTTTCTGAGTGTTTCAGTGGATTTCAGTGGAGAGTCTCACACAACAGAGATGCTGTATGGGTTGTCTGTGTGAATTCTTCAGTGGTAAGAATTATATCTCTGAAGCCTACTCTACCTCTATAAATACATGCTATCTTGAGTGAGCTCAGTAATTTAACAACTTAATTGCTTAAAAAATATAATCCATTGAATAATGAAATATATGCACAGGAAAATGAGGGGAGCTGACTTCATATATAAATTCTTAACAATTCCAAATTTTGTAGTAAAGTTTATTAAAAGTTAAATTAGTTACAGTGTTTGGAAGAGAATTACTTCCATCTTTACTTAAAATATTGTGGGAGAAGATTACTCATATTGCAGAACTAACAACCTGAGGGTAAAAGCTTGCACAAGTGAGCAAATGAATTCAGGCAGGTTTAAAGAGGAGAGGAGGAGGAGACTTTGAGTACACACATAGAGATCCAGATGTCTTCCTACTGCTGTGGTTGGGACAACAGCAGACTGATGCGTAGCAGAAAGGTTTAGGTGTTTCTGTGTCTTTGTTTGTGATGGAAAATCAGACTTTATTCTTTGAAATTTTCAAGCTGTATAAAATGGAATACCAGTTGTTCATTACTGTATGAAGAGGTCTTTTTCTCATGGCCTTGTGTATGTTTAAGCATATGTATGTACAAGCTTTCTGTAAAAGACCATTTAATAGAGAAGTTAGAAAAATTGTTTTATGATGCTTCTGCTGAGCCATTCAGAGGAAAATAAAGGGCTGCTTGACAATTACTCCAGCTTAGGGTCTGGTGCAGTGTTGGCTGCTGCTGAAAGCCATCAATAAAGCAAATAGAAAGGGACTAGAATTTTCAGATGAAAAAGTGCAAATGTAGAAGACTTTGAAAAGTATCGCAAGCCCCTTTCATATTTTTAATAGCCTACTGTACAACAGCATTATCTGGCTGCAAGAAACTTCATGAGGGAAAGTTTGTTCCTGGTCAAATTTCTCTGTCTACAGAATACAGCCAGAAAAAGAACAATACTTCATTGCTGATATCCTGATTGATGGCAGTCGGAGGGAAATAGTGATAATATTTATGAAATTTTTAACCAAACCTAGATAAAATCTGTGTTAGACAAGTGAAGTTCTTAGGATTTTCTGAAAGCAACTTGAAAGTTGTTTTTATGGCAGAGAAGATGAAATATGTGCTGCCTGGGTTGTTCAGAGATCTGGGATAAAGCATCAAGTCATACTTTGAGATGGTAACACTTGGTAAGGTTTCTTATCCATTAAAAATTCCTACTAGCTACCTCCTTTGACATTCTTGTTCTATTTATAATAACCAAGCACTTTATAGCTCAGTAAAGAATGGAAGGTAGCTATGAAGAATAAATTGTGTTGTTCGGTGTAAGAAATATTTTGGCAGGATTTCTTCTGAGAACAGTTTCATTGTGTGATGTCCTGCACTGCGAGGGCATCTCTTTATTACGAAGTATATACATTTTTAACCTAGTTGTAAGTAAAAGAAGTGTCTTTAAGAGAGTGAAGTAAGAAGAGTTCAGCATGGCTTGGTATCAACCATATAATGATTGGGTGTGCTATTTATAACTTCCTACTTACGGAAACTGAAAATATAAAAGCAAATAAAATATTCTGTATTGTATCTTTATTTTTAATCTATGTGTGGGATGTCAAACATTGTACTTGTCTTGTGGACAGGACATGCTTTTATGAGCCTATAAATATTTAAGTATAAGAGAATCTGCACCCAAATGGAATATGTTGCATGTAAATTGTCTTCTAAGTTTTTAAATTTTGGTATTTTTAAAGATTTGCTAGGTTTGAAAGCAACATTTAAATATTAATACTAAGCTGTATTACAGAATACAAAATTTTGAATGCAATGTGGTTTTGTTAATAATAATCCTATTCTAGTTTCACGAGAAAAATCCATCAAATCATGGGGGGAAGGGAGGAAAAGGGCTAATCATGAGCTCAGCTATATAATTTGCACACTTAATATGCACACATCCAAATGTCCTGGATTTGTTTCTAGCATGCATTTACCAAACGGTGTTTTCTTCAATATTGACAGATACCTATATATGTAGAGTAAGCACAGCTAACCTGTTATAAAATCAAATTACAAAACCTGTTTGGAATGAATGGGTTACAAGTTGGGCATAAGTAATGGAGCCTGTAATTCGAGAATGTTTATATAATCTTCTATCTAAGAAACTTGAGTTTATCTAGCTTGTGTGCAGAGCAAGGACAAAAACTGTAGATTCTGCTAAACTGATTTCCGGTAAATCTTGACAATCTGGTTTGCAGTAAATTCTAATACTGTCACAAAATGTCAGGATCGCATTATCAAATTCAACTAGTAATGAGACCTGATTGTAGTAGCAATCCTTATCATGGCACAAGAACTTAAAAATGCAATATAACAATTCTGAAGATTGATGATAAAAGTATCCATCATGATAAAAGTAATCCATTATTAAGTATTAGGGGTTTAAATTTACTTTTTATTATAAGAAAGAATCTGAATTATTTGTTAGCATTTCAGTGATGTTGTAAAGCATTTCTGTATTTTGTTTGAACAGTTTAGGAGCTTGCATAAAATGATGTTGGCTGATTTTTTTCCCTTTGATATATGCAATAATGTCAATAAGCAATAAATTGCATGTTGTATGCAAGGTATTGGTACTTCATAATAAAGGAAAGGAACACAGTTTCTTACTTTGTGAATTTTTCTTTCTTAATATGATGAGAGCTTATGTACCTATAATGAAAGAACAGTTTGGGGGGGGGGTTCAATTCTGAAATGACTGGCTTTTGTGGTATCTTGAGATTTCATGCTGTATCTTACTTATTTTAAAGAAGGTGAAGATGAGTGTATGAGGCCTGACCCACACTGTTGCTCAGGTAGCTGGAATTCTATGTAGGACATCACTGGGGCCAGGAATGTAACTTAAACTATAAATTTTTGTGGTGGGTTGGGGAAGAACTTTTTTGGATTGGATAGTATAATTACATTGCACTGTCTTGTAATACCATGTGTGTCAGGGCATAGGCTGGACAGTTGTCTGAAGGCTCTGGGGATAAAGAACTGCTGTTGTCAGTGTATTATAAATATGATGCACTACACAGTCCCTTACTGAATACTAAGATGGGCAGTTAAATTCCTCAGTATGGCAATTCCTGGGTTCTATATGTGCAGTAAGTGTATGCATGGAAGCATGAATTGTATGGTAAAGCCCAGAGGTTTCTTCGAGCATCCTTAGAGATTGCTCCTGTTTTATATCTTAACCACTGGCTTCCAAGCACAGGAACTCCTCACGTTTCTTTGTTTTCTTTTGTGTTATGCAATGGTTAAATTACTAGAAGAAAACACAAAGCAGTCCAGTGTTTTTACTTTTTTTCCTCTCTTCTTTTGAAGGATATTTAGTTGCATTTGCAAATTATATACTAAGGGTAGCAATTTTACACTGCTAGTGTAGTAAACTACTCATTAGCTAGTTGGCCTGTTAGTGAGTGGGAGTTCCTGGAAACAGACATTCTTTGGGGCCAGATGCTATATAGGTCAGATTTCCAACTGCTTGAGGAAGGACAATGGGGCTTGGTAGGAGGCTTTCGTATTGGCACTAGGCAGCTTTTAACACTGAATGGTGGAAAGGAAGGATTGGGCACGGCTGGGAACAAGGGATGCCTTTCAGTGAGCCTTTCTTAAACTGATGCATTCAATGAATCTTGCTTCAAGTGTGAGTCACATTGTCTCTCCTTAAGATGTAGGATATAGGAAGTATTTTGTATATCCACTTCTTTGTCATACTCAGGTGCGAAGTTGCTTTTAATTTTCTCCCCATTTTTTAAATTACACTTTGTGTTCTTGCTGAAAACTTTTGTTTCTCTCCTCATATTGGTGTGATAATTTTGCACTAAGATTTAAAAAAAAAAAAAAATGTAATCTTTGCGATGGGTGTCTGTAATTTTTTAGATGGTGGGCTAATGTGGTATCTTCTTTTGCTCTGCTTTCCTGGAGTTCACAGAGCAATATACCTATGGGTAGACTGTGTGCTTCACTGAGATTGGGACCTTGGTGTTCTTTGTAAAGAATGCTTTACACTGAGTAAAACACATTTGCTACTTGGCTTATCTTACAGAGGGTAAAAACTATTACCTGTACAATGAGTAATAGTGCAGTTGTTGCTTCTGGTGGAGAGTGATGGTGGAAAGCAGAGAGATGGCACATTGACATCTACAGCATTATATACTTTGAGAGGAAGGAGTAGAACCATTTTGCCATTTGAGAACATCAAAGAGAGGAAATCTATTTTACCGTAGAGTTCTTCTGCCACTGACTTGAAATATTTAGAAGCAGAGATTTCAGTTGCTCTGTGGGAGGATCTTATTAAACTGTGTTGTTAAGTGAAGATAGGATGGGTGACTTCTGGTTGTTCAGCCTGGAGAAGAGAAAGCTCTGTGGACTTTAGAGCCCCTTCAATATGTAAAGGGGCTACAAGAGAGCTGGAGAGGGACTTCTTACAGGGGCATGTAGTGAATAGGACAAGGGGTAATGGCTTTGAACTGAAAGAGGGAAGGTTTAGATTGGATGTTAGGAAGAAATTCTTCCCTGTGTGAGTGGTGAGGCACTGGAAGAGGTTGCCCAGAGAAGCTGTGGATGCTCCTGTTCAAGGCCAGGTTGGATGAGGTATAGGGGAGGATGTCCCTGCCTATGGCAGAGGGCTTGGAACAAGAGGATCTTTAAGGTCCCTTCTAACCCAAACTGTTCTGTGGTTCTGTACATGTAGCAAGTGAAGACTTAAAATATTGTTTAGTGCTGCTTAAACAGCTGTTACTGCAGCAAAGCCAGATATGCCTGAACTTGGAAATGATGGAGGCAATCAGAATGTTTTCTAGGGCATATAGTAGAGATTCAATTACTGACATGATGCTAAATTTCCATCTTAAGGTTCTCAGTATGCTGGGCTATTAATTCCTACATGCAGAAAGGGTAGAAAACAATTTCCTCTAATCAAGGCTATAAAAGGGCAAAAATGACTGAAAGGATGAATATTTGATACTGCTTTATACTTGAATTTTTATTTCATGTTCACACTGAATGGCAATGTTCTTGTTAATAAGAAAGATCCTATTTTGAAAGACTGCATGTAAAATTTATCTTGAAAGCACTCTTGAGAGGAATATATAAAAGTTTTTTAAATTCAGGTAGCTACATATTTTGAAATATAGCAGCTTAGAACTATTTCAGTGTGGTTTAGAAATTGTCTTTTTTGAAAGAATTGGGAGAGAATCACTAATTTCTGTATTTATGTACACCCATATTCCACATTTGAATTTGGATTTTCTTCATCCTAAAATACTGTAATGTCACTTGAAGATTAAATTCCTTTCTCCTTTAGTTTTATTTTTAATTGTTACAATGAAATAGAATATTTGAGGGAAAACTATGGTTATTTTTTAATCAGTTCTAATTGTTAGACATTTATAATGAATGTTTCTTGTCTCCCCACCTGCTTTTTGTACTTGACAGCCTCTTTAGAGTCCATGTGGTGGGATGAACATTGAAATAGCCCTGTGGGGTTTGTACCTACCGTTACAGTGGTTACTGCATAGCCAGGTCTTATCACTTGTTGGTCAAAAAGGGATGGGATGAAGGTAGTGTGCTCTGATGCACAGGAGCTCCATCTTCTGTGTGTTATGCACGGTATTTCATATATGTAGTTAAACTACATCTTCTGTCTTGGAAATAAGGCAACGTTCCTAAAATCTTAAAAGAGCTGTGATACTTTTCTTGCCTAGTTGATGCTTAAAAATAATCTTAAATAACTTTACTATCTCCGCAAGTTTAATACTAAAAAGGACACACCTTTACGGTTTCGATGCGTGCTGCTGGTACGTTGTGGGCTCCTTCTATACTTAAGCAATTATTTGCGGTTGTAAGTAATAATGATTTCACAAACAAATTCGCACGGGGTACGAGCACACGAGGCTGTCGCTAGCGCAGCTGCCGGGGGCTCACCGCGAGCCTCGGTTCTCACAGTTCGCTATGGCTGGCAAGTTCACACGCTGCTCCTTCCCCTGCCCTGCACCCCGCGGGCTCTCCTCAGGCCGGGCAGCTGTGAGCGGGACGAGGGCGCGGCCTCGGGGCGAACGGCCCCGCTCCCGGAGCCCCGGCGGCAGCGGGGTACAGAGCCCCGTGCCCGACGCCGCTCCCGGAGCCCCGGCGGCAGACGGGTACAGAGCCCCGCTCCTGGAGCCCCGGCGGCAGACGGGTACAGAGCCCCGTCCCCGCCCGCTCCCGGAGCCCCGGCGGCAGACGGGAACAGAGCCCCGCTCCCGGAGCCCCGGCGGCAGACAGAGCCCCGCTCCCGACCCCGCTCCCGGAGCCCCGGCGGCGGGCGGGGACCCAGCCCCGTGCCCGCCCCGTGCCCGCCCCTCGGCGGCGGGCGCAGGCGTGCAGCGGAGCCGCGCTCTCGCGAGGCGGTCGGGGCCGCCGCGGAGGCGCGGGCAGGGCCGGGCCGGGCGAGGTGAGCAGGAGGAGGAGGAGGAGGGTGCGGAGGATGTGCGGGGTGCCGTGGGGCAGCGGCGGCTGCGGGGTCCGCGGCGCTGGGAGGCGGCGCTGAGGCGGGGGCGCCGCGGGGCCGCGCACAGGGGAGGGGCGGCCCTGACCTTGCGGGTCGGTCACGGCCGGGCCGGGCGCTCCGGCGGGAGCCGCTGCCCTTCGCGGCGTGCGGGCACAGCCCCCGCCAGTGACCGCGGGAAGGACTTCGGGACAGCTCTGGTAGGCGCTTGGGTTTTTGTTTGGGCTGGAGGCTTGTTACTTAAATCGATTTTGCAATTTTTTAATTTGTGGTGCAGCACTGCACCTGCACTTGGGGTTCACCTTAATAAATAACCAGTGTAGATTTGTGTTACGAATGTTTGATTTCTTTTCCTTTAGAAATTTGATCTAAAAAGGCCCTGTGTGCAGAGGCCATGGGTTTGTCCGCATCCTCCCCGGCTGCTGCGGAGCAGTCACCAAAGGCATCCAGGCAGTATCAGACGGCGTCTCCACCTTCAGAATGTCCCATGCATCAGGAAAAAATGAGTGGTAATCATTCCTGAAACCTAAATGAGCTAAACTCCACATGGAAACCAGACTGAAAAATCTTGATGGGGAGGGGAGAAATTCTTCAAATAAACTTGAGTTTTTCATTTAGCAAAAGTCATTCTCAAGTAAATTTCGTTAAGAGGAGTCACTTGTTCACCAGGACACTGTGCAGGCTGCTTTGTTTGTAGAGACAGAAAGTGCTTGCTGTAGAACCTGTGGATCACTCCCAGTTGTCCCATTTCAGAGGCCCTCGAAATCTGTTCAGTGGTGTGGTACAGCCACAGAGGGTCAGGGAGCCCCTAGAGAGATGATAACTGGTTGTCACTGAAAACTGTGCATCTGGAAAAGGGCAGCAGAAGGGTGGAATGAGATGAATGTCTGGAGAAGGACATCAGCTCTTCTGTTGACTAAGTTAACTCACTCCACTGGGTCAGCTTCCCTGAGGAAATCTTAAGTACAAACAGCTCAGTATTGGGGCCAGCATCGGGTAGGAAATGAACATTCAAAGACTACACCGGAAACTCAGATCCTGTCATGATTCTGGTCCTGAAATGCAGGAAAGAGAGCAGTTAAAACTCATGTGCATTTACATGAGCCTTCACTGAACTTTTCCATTTCATGTATTAGAGTTTTCATCTTGTAGCAAAACATATACTGTTGTTGTCTTTAAGGTTGTCCAATGCATATGAAGACTGCTGATCACAGAACTGAGAACACAGATGATGTTCCTGCACATCAAGAAAGAGCTTATGAGTTTGTAGCATGTCCTGTGAAGTCTGGTGCATCTCAAATGAAGGATGACATAGATCCCAGCAATATGGTAACTTTTGCTTACTTCACATATTTTCTTTAGTCTTGTTTCTTCTGAAGGACTATACATAGTGTTACTATGTAAGCTGGAAACTTTGGGAAATAACATTAATATTATTTAGATTTTTAAGGCTACTTTTTCTCTTTTTGTGTGCAAATTTTTAATTGAAAACAAGTTACATCTTATTGAGCATTGTATTAAAATTTACATCTCTGGTGGTTTTCCTGTTTTTAAACATCTTTTGCTCTCTACTTACAAGTTACATACATGATTTTTATGACACATTGTTGGATTTCAGTTTCTGTATAATAGCAGTATGGTTGACTTCTGATTAGCATCTCTTCAAGATTTCCTCTGATTTGCAAAAAGCATTGCTTTTTTGAAAGTTGGAGTTTAGGCAGAAAGCATTCCTTTAGTCTTCTGATGACAAACTTGTACAAAGAGTTCTGCTGCAAAAAAAGATAATTTAGGTGGACTTAATAAAGGCTGAACTTCTTTAGCTTTATAGGAGCTGATTGTTTGATTATGCTTTGACTTTTCTCGAACAGAGTGACTTAAAAAAAAATTAATACTCTAGTTTGTTGTTGGTTCTCCTTGTTCTCTAGATGCCTCCTCCCAATCAGCAGCCATCCCCAGGTCAACCATTTCCACTGTCAACTGTTAGAGAAGAATCTTCCATTCCTAGAGCACATTCTGACAAGAAATGGGTGTACCCTTCAGAGCAAATGTTCTGGAATGCTATGCTGAGAAAAGGGTAAATACACTGTGAATTATCAGATCTATCTCTGAGCCTGGAGCTGATGAGCTAGTATCATTAGTTATTGTTTGTTTTTTTTTATGAGAGTTTGTGGATTTTAATAATTTATTTAGTAAATAAAAAAGTAGCTCTTTTTAAAAAAAAGTACTATTTTTATCAGAATCTTTATTTTAAAGGGCGAGTTGGTCTCAAAGGCCATGTGTGATGGCCTTCTAGTGATCAGGAAGATAGTAAGGAATGTCAAGCAACTGCTGCTGGCTCAGAAAATTTTCTTAAAAGTCCATGCACAGGTGTAGACAAAGTTTGCATGATTGCCAGCTTCCAAACTCAGTTGGTTTCTTGCTAATCCTGTAAAATGACAGTAAAAGTTTTATGTGAGAACATCTGACTTTGCAGAATTGCTGAAAATGGGGAAATTTGCAAGTAGATATTTTTGGTATTTACAGAAATTTAGTATAGGGAAGACTAGAAATCCTCCTGTGCTGATGTTTCCTCATTCTTTTGTAATGATTTGTTTGTCATTCTCGAACAGGTGAACTTTACAGGTGGGTCACTTTTGGAGCAGTAGTAATTGTTTGTTCTGTATATCGATATGGTTCATAACATAATACGAAATAAGCAGCCTGTATGGGACATACAAATTTTGGTCCTGTAAACACTGAAATGTATTAATGTTATGCCAGTTGAAAAGGAAACACACATGCAGTCAAAGTGCAGTGTCAAGAGAGATGAAAAGTATTTCTAGTTGTTTGCAAGATGTATTGAATACAGGACTTCTATGCATTGGGAATACAAGAGGGATTTTTCCTAAACATTTTTGTGAATACTGTGGATGTGGGGATGTTTGCACACTGATAACTTTCTGATCCAGTTAAGCTCTTAATTTAGCTGTGTAGAATTTGTGGATCTCTGTGATAAGTTGGATAACTACATTTCTGCACAGAAAATGAAGTGGTTCTCAAGATGCTTAAGCAGATGAGCCAGAAGTTTGCATATTTGTCTTGTGTCTTGCATACAACCCTAAATCTCAATTCGAAAGTTCATCAGATAAACTGAGGAAGGTGTAGTAGTTATGCTGTAAAGTTTATAAACTGTTTTCAAATTCTCATTTTTTAGGTGGAGGTGGAAAGACGATGACATAACAAGTGAAGACATGACCAACATTATTAAAATTCATAATCAAAATAATGAGCAAGCTTGGAAGGAGATTTTGAAGTGGGAAGCTCTACATGCTATGTATGTACATACGAAATGTTGCATATGGAATATTTGCCATTATGTTATGATAAAGATATGAGTTGTAAACTTAGATTAGCATGACTGGTGTAAAGCAAACTGTCACTTTTTAGGTCAGCATAGTCCCTGTTTCTACAAGAGACAGACTAGTTAAGCATTCAGTATTATAATATTTTCTCTGAAATTCCATGATCGTTGTTACACAGTAGTTTGGATTATGGTTTTCTGTTCTTTAATCTAATAAATCTGTGGATTAGATTTGCAGAGAACTGCTTTGTTTACAAATTAGAACAATGGTGTGGAGCATATCAGAGATACTTCATCATACCAGCAGTAAGTGCTGGCAGAAACTGGGTGACTTTTCGAAGCTTTAAAGAAAGAAAAAAAAGTTGCTTTATATCACTTGTAATTAGTTTTTTACTGTTGCTTTCTTCTACTCAGTTTCTATGTTACTAAAACAAATTATCATAGCAGTTTAAGCACTGAAAATGTGTTGAAAGGTAATAACTCTTTTCCTTTTTAATTGTGTGCACAGGGAATGTCCATGTGGACCATCACTGATGCGGTTTGGAGGCAAAGCAAAGGAGTACTCACCAAGAGCCAGAATCCGTTCATGGATGGGGTATGTGGGCAGGGAAGAAGGTTTTCCAGTAAGATGGGAGGCTAGAGAAATATGTCTGAAAACATGGGGTGGAATTAATTTAAACATGTTTCAGAACTGGTATTGCAAGTTACAATTGCCAGAAGACAGCATTACTGATGGGATCTTATGGACAAATAAATCCGGACTTTCACTCCCTCTCCCAGGTTCACAATATCCATTAAAATGTCTCCATGGCTGTTCCTGTCCTTTCCAGGTATGAACTGCCCTTTGACCGGCATGACTGGATCGTTGATCGCTGTGGGAAGGAGGTGCGCTACGTCATCGATTACTATGACGGCGGAGCAGTGGACAAGAACTACCAATTCACCATCCTGGACGTGCGCCCTGCGCTGGACTCGCTCTCGGCCGTCTGGGACAGAGTGAAGGTGGCCTGGTGGCGCTGGACGTCCTGACTGCTCCTGGGGTGTGTACTTGGAAAGTAACCACTTTCCTCCTAGACAATGGACATTGAATATCAGGACTTGAGACAGAAGTTTGCTGCAGCTTTCATCATCACCACTGTTCTTTGGGGAGTGGGAAGGGAGGACAGGGAAATGTCTTGTTAAGTCACACCAATGCTTTGTGGTGTTTCAAACTGAATAATAAAGTTACAGTGGCAAAAACACGTATCTTAATTTTCTTAAGAACTGGGAAGCCTTTCTTACTTAGTCTCAGATTCTGCGTAAGCTCGCCTTCTTTTCATTTCATGACTTCAGTGCTGCTCCAAATACATTGCAATTCTGATTCTGACTGGAGTTTTGAGTATTACTTGATTAGTGAAAACTGGAAATTTCATTAATTATTTCACATATTTAAAGTATTTGGATACTTCCGTGATGAATAAAGGGTAAAAGATCTGGACTCTTTTAAGTTACATGTTTTATTTAAACCATGTATTTGTTTTCACATGGACGTTTTACCTATTCAAATACATACTTTCTCAGAAAACTTCAGTTAAAGGATGTGTAGTGTGGTATGAGTATTTTAAAGGTATGTTATGTAGAAAAGGAGAATATATTCATGCCTTAATCTGCAATTTTTCTTTGAGCAGAAGAACATCTGTTAAAAGTAGGAAATGAGTGTCACTTTTAAAACAGCATTTCTAAAAGAACATAAAATTGATATTTAATGGCTATTTATTTGAATATTTAAAAGGTGGTTTTCTGATGTAAGAAAATGCATTATTATAGTATTTTCATGTCCGTAATGTGTGTCATGTAATGAATTCAGGACAGAGCTAAGCCTTATTTAAAGAACCTCCTGCAGTGCATCTCTATTTGGCATCATGGCTGCATTAATGATATTTATTACATCATGGTTTTTTATATAATAAGGAACTGCAGAAGAGGGTGTGACTTCACCGTCACACATATGAAAGGGTATCAAAAGTGCCGAGGGACAAGGTTGATTGAAGTGTTTTCTAAGAGCAATGCATGGCATAAAGATTTGACTATTTGTGCTTTTTGTTTTAAGTCTTCCACTGTAATAGCTTTAAGTTTGCACAACTCAGTAAGTTTCAGGTGCTTTGCAAAACACTTGGGAATGGTAAAGAGTAAGAGAATAGCACATTGTAGCTTCTCAAATGGGGGAGCTGCCTTCTTGAAACTCCCCAACCTTAATGAGGAGTCAGCTGTACATTTTATTTTCTGAAAGTGGCCTATGTTTATCTCACATTGGAAGCTTTTTTCCTTTTATTTTTTTTTGTGATGGGAAGCCCCTCTCAGTGTTTCAGAAAAGTCACTTCTCATTTAGGGAAAAAAGGCCAGAGAAACTTTCCTACTTTAAAGTTCTAATGGTCATGAATAGTTTCCACTTCAGAGACAGCTATTGTGCATGGTAGGAATAAATCTTATCCAGAATCCTAAGAGGAAACTCATACTCTTACCCATATCTACTTTGCTCATTCCTTTTTCGCCTTTTCAGTGATTCAGATACATGTATAAATAAATGATAAACAGGGAAGAAAAAAAGTCCATCCGAGTAGGCAACGTAGGGATGAGATAAATGAAAAGTGAGTTTGTATGAAGCATATCTGAAAATGAAGGAACTGCTCTGTTCTAACAGTAAAGATGGAGGAGCACTCTTTGGGGTGGCGGGTTGTTTTTGTTTGGGAATTTTTTTGTAGTTGTTGGTTTATGCATTTGGCAACTTGATCATAACTATGGATAGGGTATAACACTGTAGGGAGTACTTCAGAAGCTTCAAAAGAAGGAGTTTGCTTTGTTGATTTCGGCAGTGTAATGTTGAGAGCATGGAAATTGTAATTGCTGCTCAATCTGGGGAAACGGTCACAAGCCACTTGATGTGTTTACAATCTCCTGTTATGTTCCATCTTCCATAGATTCAACATTGTTACTTTCTATGCTACTGTTAATGAAATGTACTACTTTGTCATCAAACTAAAAGGAGAACCAAATAAATACACTTTTCTTAACTTTGGTATTTGGTCATCATACTTATTTTTATTAAAATGAGCTTCTGCATGTGTCATACGAAAGAATGATCTGTTACAACTAAAATGTTACTATAGACACTGTATTTGCTATCATTACAATGTATTATTCTATATTACTACTAATTAATTATTGTCACATCTTTGAATATATACTTACTAATTTTTCAGGTGAATACAGAACCAAAACCAAGGACTAAATTCAAGTGTTTGCTAACTGAAACAGCAGTTCTCAGAATAAGAGCATATAACAAAAAATACATTCATCTTGAGTCTGGCTAACTTGAGAGGAATGCAAGAAAATAAAAAAATCCTAGAAGAGTAAACGAAAATAATTCATTTCTACAAGCAGTAAGACTTAAGGAAGTAAATGGAGTTTTCTTCTTTAGGCTTGGGTTTCTTAATGCATAATGCATAGATGTCAGAATTATTATAATTCCAATGTAAATTTCAAAAACAGTGATTTAAATTGGTTTTCTTTAATACTTAGGAAGGATGTTTTAACTGAAAAACTATTGTTTAGGCTATATTAAAAGAAATGTGTGTATATGCATAAATAAATACATTTCTATGCTTTCTTTGTAAGTATAGGAGGGTATGGAGAGTTTATGGAGTCCCAAGAAAGTGAAGAAGTATCCTGATCAAGCCCTTTCAGGGAATTCTGCAGTGACATCAGGTTCCCAATCCTGGTCTGAATCCAGGCTGAAACAGAATTTTGGAACCCAACATCTCTAACTAGGGTTAACCTTGTGCACATTCCAAAGGGAAAATGCAGACACTCACTAAAGAAAGGCTGCTTCGATGAGTTCTGTAGATATCTAAAGTTCACCTGTGTTCTGCTTTACTGTATCAAAGCCCTGCTTGACCTATTATGTTTGACTTTTGCAGATGAAACAAGTCGGGGGTGCCCTCTTGGCCTGCCCTGAAGATGTGTTCTTGAGGATGTTGCAGTGCTCAGAAACTGCACTCTCTGGGACTGGTGGAAAAGGACTCCAGCATAACATTGCCAGCTGTAATCAGGCCTTGGGCCATGCACATGCAGTCAGGAATGGTTCTGACCTTTATTTACTGGAGCAGGAAGCCATTCTGCATTCAGGTATGAGTTTTGGCTGCTTGCCGTTGTGTTGCTTCAGGCTGCAGCGGCTCCCCTGGCACTGCTGCCACTCTACAGGGGCACCAGACTGGGTGCTCTGCCCCCAACACCCTCCCTGCTCAGTCACGAGGGACCAGCTCTCTGCTCATCTGTAGTTTGTCCTGTTAGGATCTGGCCAACATGAGTGCTCTGTAACCGGGGAGTAATTCAGAGGCTGATCTTTCTGGGATGCCTGGAGTTCCTGACTCTCTTGAGTCATCCTGTAATGTTTTGCCCTTGCAGGCAGTTTGGAAGGGGGAGCTGTAGCTCTTCTGTCATTCTTCATTTATTTTTTTTTCCCTGTCCCCTAGAAACACCTTTGCTCCTTCCTTTCATATTATGCTGATGGTCCTAGCTTCAATCCCTCTAAGAATTTTTCAGCTAAGCCTTAAAACTTCTGCCCTGCTTTGCTGTGAAAAAAGAGACTATTGCTGTAAGAAGGTAGTTGTGTCCATTCTTGATTATTGCTACTTTCTACTGCTGAAGCAAAATGTTCTGGATTACTGCTTTTGAATTATGAGGTGAAAGAGGCATGCTAGTTTAGTTGAAATGCTGTCTAGTGTTTATATAATGTATTTACCATCAGGACTTTAATGTGCTCTGTAAATTTGAAATCTCAAATGTGCTGATGAATGCTGTTCTGCTTTCAAAAGGTGTGAGAGTGGCAAAGGACCTCTCAGTGCTCTGAAAATGGTCATAAATAATCTGTCATTTTATACACTCCCATTGTGTTTGTTCCACTCTTGTATCAAAGTATGGGGGAAGAGTAGCTAATGTGCCAAATGGCAAAAGATGAAGGCACAGACACATCGCTGTAGCTCAGCAGCTAAAAATGAACTGGCAGGCTAAGAAGCACTGCCCAATATTTGGACTCTTACTAAAGTTTGTTTTTTATAGAGAGTAGAAATGCCTCTTTCAGAACCATTACCTTTTAAAGACATCTGTTCCCAACATTTACTAAATGAAATGGCATGCTAATTCTCTGTCTCCTTTGCTTACACCTGGAGGAGAATCCATGTAGTAAGGTTCCACAAGCCAATGTACTTGATGTGGAAGCTGAATGTTTTGAGGATAGAATATACTACTCCATGCTAGATGTGCTTATGTCTTCAGTATCATACCCTTCCCCACCCACAAGTATCTTTACATATGTTCTTTTTAAAAATGCACAGTATTGCTAGCTTTTTACAAATTTGCAGTAGGCAACTTAATGTATTTTTACTCTCACTGAAAGAAAATATGTTCTATTTATTATTCTACCTTTGTACAAGGTAAATTGCATGCAAAGATCTTTATGCAGTGAATCAAGTAAGTATTGATTCTCTCATCAATGTTAGTATTAGGAATCTATGCTCATACTCGACATGTCATGTAATAAAGCAACCTTTTTAGTTTACATGAGATGGCTAATCACTTTTACGTGCTTCTCCTTCAAGAAAAAATGGCTTGTCAAACTCCTAGAAGAGGAATCCTTTATTCTTTTATTCTTATGAATGTGACAGTTACATCCATTTGGTTGTATTACTTGTATTAATCTAATTACCTGTATTACATCACATTGCACAGAAACTTCTGGGCAGAGTACTGGACTCCAAACTTTGTCGTGGGGCCTGGAGCATGTGTGCAATGACCTGTTATTACCTGGGAGCCACGCATTCCCATGGCAGCTCCCCGCAATACATGTCTGCATATTTGCAGTGGGGGAACATATTTTTGACTGGAGTCTGAATGAATCCCATTTTCAAAGGATTACATGCATTTATTGGAAGTATTGGGATAGTTATTAGGCTTCATTGGGAAAATTTAAAAGATCAGATTATTTCTTTTGCTGATGTTCAGTTTGGACTGTGGTCTCGCTCCTAAAATAGAAACCATCACATTTGTTTTCTACATATTATGGCAAAAAAATAAGACTCTCATGTTTTTTGTTTTTCAGTGTCTTGCCAGTTTTGTGGTAACTAGAGAAAGTTTTAGCCATTTTGCTAACACGCTGCTGTTCTTGCCTCTAGCTTCTGAAGACTATGACCCCATAAACCTCCTGTCTGCAGAGATAGCTAATGCTTTAATTGATCATTAGTACACTTTCAAAATGAGTTTCCATCTGCCAAAAGATTAAGTGTCTCAGGGAATTGACTTAGAGCTGTTTGATGCATGGAGGATAAATGCAAGTGCCTTTAAAAAGTACTGCTACATCACAAATCCGTGAAAAACTTGCTTCTAAAATACTTACAAGGAAAAGTAATGGAAAAGTAATAGGAAAGGTTTTTTCTCTGCTTTGATTTTCCTCAAATTAGAAGTCTTTTTTTATTTATCAATGAGAACTTGCTACCTCATTTTCAAAAACCAAAAAGCAAAACCTCATGAAAATGCTGAATTTAACCATACAGCAAACCATGCAGATATTGGCAGCTTTAATTTGCAATGTAAACTTTTTGGTAAAGGAGTTTATTTCAAGTGTAAAAAAACACAGCAAAAAAAAGAAAAAAGAAAACTCTTCCACAAGCTGTACTTGAAAATACCAGCAGAAAAATACTTCTATGTTTTATCATGTATTTTCAGAATTACTGGAGTTGTTTCTCCTGTTTTCTTCAAGCTTTTGCCTCTTAGTTTATTTGGAGAGATTTTTACAGGTTTCCTGTAGGTTTTTCTCTGCCATTTTTGTACAAGCCACTTCGGGTAAGACTTCTACCATTGCAATAACACTTACAGTTGTTATTAGAGAAATGGTAGCTTCTTTCTCAGGTCTCTGAAAAAGCAGTGCTATTTAACTCAGACAAGGACTGTTCTGACTGGTAGGAATGCCATTCTGGCTGCATTAGAGCTGGCAGCACTGTTGTATCAGAAAATACGGGAACTGCAGCTGTCCTGCAGCAGTGCCAAAAGGCAGAGGTGGTTTGTGCCAGCCGTCACCTTCGCTGTGGTTATGGGTTCCTCATTAGTGTTTGTCTTGTGAGCCCCAAATGGGCAACTGCAGTGACTTCTAGACCTCCTAGTGGTCCTTTAATGCCTTCTGGAGTATGTGCTTTTAGGACTGCCTGCAGTTCTGATCGAGGAGATGGCAAAGGGGCTGGCATGGAATTGACGGTAAAAAGATTCAGATGGATGTTCTAAATTGACTTTTTTCCAAATGTCTGTCCACTCCTCCTCTGATTTGCCACTCAGGTTAGGGAAAAACTGGTCTAAATGCACCATTTTATATATTCACTAGTGGTAATTGAAACAACATCTAATTGAGGCTGTAATTACAATGAGTGGAAAGCAAAGGATATGGCTTTTGCAAATAACTCTGGGAAGATGAATCTAACCTATGTATGAAAGGTTGCATTCTGTTTGCCTTGTCAGGCAAAGTGGAAGATACTGGTGGCACAATCAGTTTGTGACAGAATATTGGAGCTGGTTTAATATAAGCTGACTCTAAAAAGCGAGACATTTCTTTTTCAGCTTTATTTGCCACATGTTGATGGGGAAGTATCCATTTAGAGAATATGGCTAAAATTCTATCAAACACTTCAGTGCTAGAAGAAATAAAGAAAGGGGGAAATAAGATCTTGACCTTCAATTTCATAGTAATGGAATATGAAGGCCAGATTGTAACTGTAGATGTTCGTTTAAAATTTAAATATTTAGCATTTTCAGTTGTCCGTGAATACACGAAAACTTATTACATTAAGATGGAATTTAGATATTTGACATGAAGCTGATATTTTCATAGAGTGAAAAATATCAAGCTGACATTATACTGTCTCATTTGATGACTTCCAAATGTCAGAGTGCAGTAACTTATTCATAGGGACCTCCATGTCTTGCGATAGTGTCAATTCAAAAGACATTTACATCGACTTTTTTATTTAAACATGTAAAATGGAATATGCAAAGTGGCAGAGGAGAAGGGGGGAAGGACCGGGGCGAGGAAGTTCTTAATAATAGAATGGAGGCACTTCTAAGGCTAATTTCCACCACAGCCTTCTTTCTGACAGCGGCCCGGCAGTGCCGCTCCCTCGTCCCCTGCTCAGCCCCCTCTGAGTTCCTGCGATTTCAACACAGGTTAGGGGGTTAGAAGTAGCAGAATATACTCTCCTGAAAAGTACCCCCCCCAGCCCTTGCTTTTAAAAGTGATTTTGTAATAACAGAAGATACTGGATGATTTTGCCTGGGAGTTAATGGCAGTGCACAACCTCGGTGTGACGGCTGGCAACAGGATTGCGAAACCACAGCAGCTGATTTTAAGAAACATAAGTTTATATTCTAGTAACTCTTTGTGCAGAGGTGTGTGCGGCTGCCATCCAGGGGGTCGCGTTCAGCCCAAGGCCGAGCCGGCTCTTCCTCCCTGTGGGTCGGATCGTCGCACAACGCTCCGCACCCTGGGACAGGAACAGAGGGACAGGGCGCGGGCTCCTCGGGACAGGGACAGGCAGAGGGACACGGCGCGGGCTCCTCGGGACAGGGACGGGCAGAGGGACACGGCGCGGGTCCCTCGGGACAGGGACGGGCAGAGGGACACGGCGCGGGCCCCTCGGGACAGGGACGGGCAGAGGGACACGGCGCGCTCCCGACGGCGCACAGCGGCCATTTTCTTCTCCTCCGTGCGGCGCGGCCCGGGCCGGCGGCGCCCCCTGGCGGCCATGGAGCAGGCCCCGCGGCCGGCAGGGGGCGCGGCGGCGCGCGGCGGCGGCCATGTCGGAGCTGGCGCGGGAGGAGCTGTCGGCGCTCGCCGCCATCTACTGCGAGCCGGGCGCCTGCGAGGTGCTGGCGGCCTCAGGTGACGCGGCCGCGCTCTCTGCCCCCAGCCCGGCTCTGCTGCTGCCCCGCGCGGCGGCCCGGCCCGGCAGAGCCCCGGAGGAAGCGTTCCGGGGCCGCTCACGGGGGGCTCAGCCCCCGGGGCAGCACGGGCTCGGTCGCTCGCTGCCGTGGCTTGCGGCGCGTCCCTGTCCCGCCGGGTGTCCGTGCTGCCGGCCTCGCTCGGGGCACGGAGCCCAGCGGGCCCTGCTCAGCTGTGGTTAGGGACCTTCTCAGTGCCCCGCAGCCCTGGGGGCAAGCGAAGAGCAGTGCTGGGAATGGGCTGGCTGCTCGCTAGGTGAACAAGCAGGTGACTCTTGTACGCGGTAACAGGACCAGGTATTTATCCGGTAATACTGAGTAGGGGTACAGCTGTTGCAGTGCGTGAGAAGCGTTGGCCTATCTCTGTATCTGACCAGCCGGGCACTGTGACGTGCCAGATGTTCTGCTTCAGCAAGATGTGTCCGGCTGTAGGTGGTACAGGGTACTGAGGCTGATGTGTCTGTGTGCCGTGGGTGGAATGATCAGGTCTGTAGCACTTGCTCCCATCAGCTGCTGGGTGCTGTAGGCAAGGAGTGCAGGAAGTGTAGGCGCCTTCATGGTTTCTGCACCAGCCGTGGTGGCCACTGATCAGAACATACTATTAAGAGATGGCTTTTATCAGTCTGTGCTGTGGAGATGCTCCTTCAGCAAGGGAGAATAAATCTCAATAGTTCCAGTGTACAACAGCAGCTCTGACAGGCTTAAATGTCAGGTAGGATATGTAAGTGTTGGTGTCTCTTCAGATCCAGACCATTAGTAAATTTTGCATAGTGCCTGCCGCAGAAGTGACAACTCTTAGATATTTGTTGGAGAGAGATACACATGCACATACACACTCAGAGTATGCCTATGTTGTGTAGCGCAGGCCCCGGGTGTCTGGGAGCTATTGCAGAGCTGTGCCCAGCTCCCCAGCAGGGTGATGGACAGGGAGCAGCTTCCTGCTGGTTGGAGTGCACTGAAGTCCTGGGGTATGCTGCTGAAGATGGATGTAGTGGCCTCCTGTCAGATTTTGTCTGCACATGTATGTATTCAGCCCTAAAGAACTGGGATTGATACGGAAACTTTTTTACTGTGAGGGTGACTGAGTGCTGGAGGCTGCTGAGAGAGCTTGTGGAGTCTCCCTCACTGGAGATGTTCAGAATATCTAGATATTGTCCTGGCCAGTTGTCTGTTGTAGGTGACTGTGCCTGAGGGGAGAAGTTGGATGAAGGCATTAGTGTCTGCAGGGAGCACAATTAACCCCAGTAATTTAAACCCAGAATTTTGTGTATAAATACACGACACACCTCGTGCTCCAGTGCAGGCATGTAATTCTGCCATTTTATTTTTTTTAATTGGTATTTAGGGTTGTATTTTTAAAATTTGATTGATGAAATGTTTCCACTGAGCTTTTTGAAGTGAAAAAGTTCAAGAATGTTATTTTGGGCATAGTTTGAAAAAGCAGTATCCAGTCTTACCTGATGTTAATTTAAAAAAAATGTGAGCGTATCTGAACATTGCATACACACGTCTGTTCCTCCAAATCTGTTGAGAAATGTGAACACATTCTTCTCTGTGCTTCATATATGGAAAAATGGTTTTGTGTTTATAAGTTGCCAGAATCTAAAAGGTTTAGAAACCTTCTTGGACATAAACTGAGGTCCCACAAGTGCACAATGGGAACAGGCTATTTTAGTTATATTTGTGTTATGTGACTTTGGAGGGCCTTTAACCAGGCTGTGTTTTTGATACATTAGGATCAGGTATATGTGATTGATATACATAGTTTTCTGCTGGAATTGAGAAGATCATTTACAACAATGATTTTTGGTATTTTCTTACTCTTGGAATTTACTTGTTGGAGCTGCAGAATCCTCTGGTCTGTATACAATTAACTTCTGCTTCAGTCATTAGCTTACATTTGCTTTGTCTCTTCAAACCATGTAAATCGTTACTGACAAACTGGTGCACATATGTAACTTCCAGGAAGACTGTTGTGTTATGCAGTGTCTAAGACATTAAGAGTAATTTGTGTGTAGATCCATGGGATCAAAAAGGAGGCCATTGGGGATTCACGGTTTTGAGGAATGTCAGTCTCTTGGTATGGTAAAAACTTTGGCTTTTTGGAATTTAACAATGAAGTATTCAGAATGTAAAATGTGTTTTTATCAAAACCAATGTGTGGATGAATTTAAATAAACTAATTACAGCATATCTTTTTTACCTTACATATCTATTTGCAAAGATTAGTGTTACAGATAGAAATCCATAATATAATTGTTAATCTGTTCTCTTTTGGTGTGTTCACCAGGCTTGCTATAAAAATACATTTAGATATTCTAAGCTTGTACGTTAGTAGGTGCCATTTTCTGAATTTAAAAATAGACTGCATGTGTTGCATAAAATGCCTTTGGGCAGGAGAGGAGGGGGATATCTGTCTGGTTGACATGGAACATAAGAAAAAATCTGAAGTATGCTAGAGCTAAATATACTGATAAGCATGCAGCTATGGGGGAAAATGAGTTAAAATGTATTGAGTTTAGTCTGATTAGCACATTAAACGCCAGCAGAACAGTCATACCCAACCTTTTATTTCAGAAATAATCACCATGTTGCTGTGAAGACAACTCGGCCCTTGTAGCATGTGCAAACAAAGGAACTGTTTCTTTGGAGCCAGGTTGCGCTGGGTGCCGATGGTTTGCTCTTTGTTCTGCCGGTGTCTGCAGCGCTGGTGCAGAAAATGGATGCTGCAAGGTTTAAATAAACTTTAGATGCTGTAGCCCTGCAATGGTTTTGAACTGATTCTTCTTTTTCAAAGTAAGTCAGAAGCAGATGTAAATGAGCACGGCTGGGCTTTTCCTAATGGCCCAGGGTGGTGCACCTTGGGATGTGTGGCTCTTCTGCTTTCTTCAGATTAGTTCATCACAAGGAAAGGTGTGAGATTTTTGCAGGCTTAAGAATAAGATCGCTGCAGCAGGAGGCCCTTGTTGAAGGGGCAGGGTTGGCCTGTCTATCCCTCTGTTACTTCTGAGTTGGTGAGATCTGTTGTGACAAGCTAGTGAAAAAATCCTAGGAGGATTATCAGAAAGGTAACATCTTTTTCTGTCACTATAATTAAGCTGGTGATAGAGTAGTATTTTTCAACTTATATAGGCTGTGCATTTTAAAATCTCTTGGCAACATAGTTTAAAATGAAGTGATTCATGGGCAGGAGTACAATAATGCCTGTCCAGTTCAGCCAGGTGCCAGCTGGCTCTGTACCCTGTGGGGCTGCCCTTAACGGGGACAGCTGAGGGACATGGGGCAGCAGCACTGTATCTGGCGCAATGGTTGTGTGCAGACACCCCTGTGGTGGCCAGGAAGGTGCTGGGGGCCCCAGGATGCACAGGACAGGGTTTCTGTCTGTCTGATTATGTGTGCTGAGCCTGGCATTATGGCAGAGGAGCTACCACTGCTGGGCCCAGGCAGAAACATTTGTCAGGGCAGCAGAAGGTAGAGATTGGAATGGGAAGGCTTGAGGTCTCCTCAGTAGCTGCTGACCATGTGCAAGGGTCTCTTCCAAGGCTGGTGTTTTTTCTGAGGAATACATTTGTCTTAAAAGTAGTCTGGAACATTTGCTAGGGTCTTGGAAGATTGAAGATTAACTCCTATTGGCAGGAAACTACTCTTTTGACGTTTGGTGCCTGTAAGTATGGGCATGGTTGGGTGTGATTCCATTGAATTCACTGGATTTGCATCTACTGCTTTCACCACTGGATTTCACTCTTAGGTAGTGATGGTTTGTAGATGTTTGGAGACTTCTTTATAGTACTGCTAGAATTTGATTATTGGGTTTAGAGGCTTTGCTAATTTTATTTTGTGGCTTCTCTGTCCTTGAGAGTTCTTTGTATGACCCAGGACGGAGGTGTTGAAACAAGTCGTTGGATAAGCTCTGTAAAGCTTCTCTCTGTCCAAGTCACTTTTAGGTTCTTTTACTTTTTTAGTAGGTTTCAAATATAAAATAATGTATTTTATGTGAGAGAAACTGTGAGAGGTTGGTTAGCGGCATCAGCAATACTAATCAAACATAATTCATCTGACTGTCATGTAAAGGAAGGTAACGTTAGGTAGGGGGGGAAGAGTGCAAGTCACTTCAAAAGACCTGCTCTGAAACTCAGCTCTGCTCTAATCTGCCTTTCAAATCTGGCTTCTCCTGCCCTCATGGAGTGAATCAACCTGACATTTTAGCAATTTTTGAAAGAAAAGGGTGAAGTGTTTAGAATGCATCAAAGGGGTGAAGCAGAGAACATCTGAAGAAGATCATCTTTTGTCTGAATGATACCTTCTTACTTCATGGCAGAGGAGCAAAAGTAGGTTAGGTCTTTGTCCACGCTTTTCACTTTGTCAAGTTTTGTATTGTTTTTCTGTGAAATTTCTAGTTAACAGGGTTTTTATTTCATGAATTACTGTACATAGCTTTCATATTAAGCATCTTTGATTATATGATTTATCAGGATGACGTGGTCTTTAGCCTTTCCTGCTACATACTGTGTATATCCTTTTCACTCTGAAAATAATTCTGTTCTTAAGTAGACTTGCAACAGATCTTGAGCAGATATGAAGATATTTATATGTACATTAATATAAGTACGTGCATATTTGTATATGTAGTATCTAGGGTCAGCTGTCCAACAGAGATATTTTCCTTATGTCAGTCCAACGGTTGTAGAGGAGTTGGTAGAAAAGATTTAAGCGTATTTTCTGTGCAAGTTGTAGGGGACAAAGAATTCGACTTCTTTCTTTCCAAGTCTCTGCTTAGTGTGGAACTGCTTTTGAA
The DNA here is from genome assembly GCA_034509425.1 of Eopsaltria australis. Taxonomy (NCBI): domain Eukaryota; kingdom Metazoa; phylum Chordata; class Aves; order Passeriformes; family Petroicidae; genus Eopsaltria; species Eopsaltria australis. The sequence goes on from JAVTVJ010000156.1 coordinate 1,826,586, forward strand.
TAATTGTCTTAAAAATACCCAGTGAAAGTCTGTTTGCCTTGCATTAGTATTGACATTAGAAGTCTTACAGATTTCTTTAGAAGCAGACTTAGGGCAGTGCTGAGTCCATCCAGAAAAGTCTCTATTTTCAGTTGTCCTTGCTTTTGCTGTTGAGCTGCGGAAGCTGAGTTATGTGTTTGAGAGAGACAATTCTTTATTTCTGGCTTGTCTAGATTTTGAAAGAGCCAAAAGGTGTAAATGCATTTTAGAATGTGTTAATAACTTTCCTTCTACTATCTTATAGAAGTGTTTCATTTCAGGAATCCCTGCAGGTATAGCTTGAGCCATTGGTTGCAAGCCCCCACCCTGCAAAAAAAAAAATCACCCCTTCTTATTTTATAGGAAATGGCAGTTATTTGAGTAGAATTTTTAAAGAAAATAACATGATTTAATGATATATATGTATTTCAACTTCAAGCAAACTATTAATGTTTTGGGTTTTTTTAAAATATTTTCCAGAGACGCATGGAATCTCATTTAGAATTCAAATCAGTGTGACAGAACTGCTGGATACAGATGTACTTTTAAAGCTGTTATTTCATTTACCAGTCAATTACCCATCAACTCTACCGGATATTTCTGTTAACTCAGACCAGCTTACAAGGGCCCAGTGTATGGACGTGAAAGATAAATTACTTGAACAAGCAAAGAAGCATCTTTCTGAACCTATGGTACACGATCTGATTCTTTGGGCACAGCATCATCTTAAAGATGTCATTAAGCAATCAGCAACGGTTTGCAATGAAAAAACTACTTTGTCAAAAGGAACAGAAGATGGTATCTGGATGCTCCTTTTGCATTTAGATCACATGAGAGCAAAGGCAAAATATGTGAAAACTGTGGAAAAATGGGCTTCAAATCTAAGGCTGACTGGAAGACTGATGTTCATGGGCAAGATAATATTGATTCTTCTTCAGGGTGACAGGAGCAGCATTAAGGTGCAGGAACAATGAATGTTGACTAGTTCTATCGATTTACCACTGAAACCTCCGTGTCTGAATATTTTGTGTGTGTTTTTCTAAGATTAACAATTTTGGAAGCAAATTGATCATTATGAGAGTAGGAAGGCCCAGCAACTTTATTCTGTATTTAAGAAAAAGAAGATATTCTATTCTGTCTACAGTGGTAGCTGTAGACCTGTGGCCTGTATTGCTTTGCTTCCCACTGTGTTTATACCCCCATATCCCTTTGTTTCCTGACCTTAATATGCCTAGATTCAGTTTCCTGTATTTCCCAAATGCCCCAGAAAGTGGAAAAAATTTTGATGAGGAATTAATAACAGGCATATTTCTAACTCACTGCTGTCTCTTTCCTTGACTTAAAACCACATGGTGCTCCTAGTGCATGCCTGGGCTTTGAAATTCTTGTCTGTACTTACAAACTCTGACTGCCTTAAGTGGATTTTTGTGATGATGTTGGAGAAGAATGTTTTGGCTTTTCTAAATCACGTTCTCTTAATCAGTTAGGCCTGCACTGAACTTAAAACTGATGAATAGAAGCAGTCATGTTCTTTTTGGGATGGGCACTTTCAAAGTTTGATTGCTGTGTTCTGAAAAAAAAGTCTACATTTTGAGTGAGCTTTTGCATTTTACTAAACTTTGAAAATACTAGGTGACATTTAATATTTTGGGATTTTTTTTGTCATTTAGGAATACTTGATTCTTCAGAAAACTTCTAAGGTAGATGTGGACTCAAGCGGAAAGAAATGCAAAGAGAAAATGATGAGTGTACTGTGTGAGACAGAAGTACAGTCACAGCATAAAAGGTATAATTTAGTACTGTTGTGGATAGAAAAGTAACAGAATTGATAATTACATTCTGACAAATCCAGGCATATTCATGAGTTTCCCTTTTACAATGTAGGTTTCAGACGTTTGAAGTCAAAGAATATTCAACACCAGAGGAGCTACAAAAGGAATTTGAAACTGCAGGACTTACAACTCTTTTCTCTGAGTTTGTGCCTTCTCTCTTAAAATAAAATTAAAAGAAAACACTGGACCTTTGACCAAAGCAGTAGCTGACTGCAGATGCTGATGGAAGATAAAAGGACTAATGTGGCAAAACAATGTTGAAGCTGTTCTGCAAAAAATACCATTAGTAGTCATCCTTTTGCAAGAAGAAGGCAATTCATACATTAAGAACTGATAATTTTTTTGACATTTATGTATTAATAACTTTTTCTAAGCAATGTGATGTTGATTGTGATAATTGCATAGTAAGCATGAGAGATTGGGAAGAAATGATGTTAGAAAAACAGTCTTCTATTCAGACTCTGTTTTGCAGTCCCAGTTTTTCAATGTCCTGTTTCTTTTCTCTCATGATAGAGTTTGTTGATAATGGCCTGTTAGAAAGCATGAATAATTTTCCTTTGGAAGATTAGATGAAGATATTTCTATAAAAAAACATAGCAAACACAAATTTGAATATGTGAGGATAGCATATACATAATATCCCTTAGGAGTTCATCTGCTAATTTTTCATTCTCCATTTAATTGACTGTAAATGCTAGATGGTTGATTTGAAGAAAAAGCTCATGTCACTTGGGGCCTGAAAAAACTCAGAAGTGTCTTTTTTGAATATTAGGTTTTTTTTCTAAAATGCATAAAAACACCCACATGGAGGATTTAAATGGATTAAAAGCTGAGGTAAAGGCAATTATAATATTTGATAGTTTACAGATGTCTTTTTGCACTTTGTCTGGTTTTACTGTCTGTACAGCTTTAGATACCTTGATTCAGTTAAACTGTTGGAGCAATATATACACAGACTTCAATCTTTAAAGACTTCTGTCAAGTTTTTTTAATGTGTTTGGTTTTTTTTGGATTGGTCACTGGCCTTGGCCAACGTCTAATTTTATTTTCTCAGTAGTCGGTTTTACATATGTATAGTGTTACAAGTTATATGCATAATTTTATGAATTGTGCAAGTTGTGCAAATTCTGTTTACCTAGGGAGAATTGAATACTTATTTTTTACAATTATTAATGTGTGTCCTTTGGTTTTTATTTTATCTGGAACCATTCTCTAGCAAGACTAGATAAATTACTAGTAATAAAAACTTTGCAATCATGAGTTTCTTAGTAAGTAGCACTGCAGTTTGCCATTTCAATTTGTTTTAGCATGTAGCTAAATATGTATTTTACTTCTTTCTAAAATTCAGTCCCAGAAGCCAAATGTATCCTCTATTGTGTGTTAATTAAACAGATTTGATCAATTCAGTATAAACTAATTTATTTCCATTGTACTGGGGAAGACCAGTACAATTTGTTTAGTTCCAAAAGTGTGGTTTGGCAAATCACTATGTAGGATCTGTTTTCCTGTTTCATACTCAGACCATGAGATCATACCTCTTTCTTTATATATTCTAGAAAATCAGCTAAAGCAGACTAGGAAGATTTTTGTGTTTTACTGTTTGAGATATCAGATGCATGAAGGGTGGTAGATTGTTTGAAAGTTTCTGAAGTTTTTCAGAATTTTCCTAATACAGAGTGTCTCAAATGTGTACGTTACATGTTATTTTATGCACTGATGCTAATTTACTGAGATACTAGCAAAGTTCTTCCTAATGAGTCTTTTATGTTTGCCACATACAGTACTTCAGGCACAGTAGAAAACAGACTGGGTTGAGCAGGTTTTACAAATCTGTTCTATATTATTGTGAAATGGCTTCCTGAGAGACAGGAAATCTAATTTTGTATCATTTTAAGTGCATGCAAAGATGAATTCTTACTTTTATAAAGAAGAATAAAACACAAGTATCTTTAAAATATTAAAATAACATGTATTTTAAATTACAGTTTCCAGACTCGAGCTGTTCTCAGGTAAAATATCTGTTGAAACATTGTGTCAGTGCAGTATAAAGTTTTGAAAAGCTGCAGAGGCTCTCTCCTTATACTGTGTGGGAGATCTGACAAGTATCAAAGTCAGGAAAAGGCCTATGTATGTACAGCATAAGAAAACATAATCAATATCTCTTCTGCAAAACTAAATGTTGTAAGATTTTGCCAGATGCATTGTAAATCTGTTGATTTTAGGAATCAGGTTGAATGACATACCTACTCATGTGATCTCAAAATGCATGTGACTTCAAAAATAATTGAGACCTAAATTGTTGTCATCATCTTTCGTGGAAGATTAGATGCAGACTTACTAAAGTTTTCCTCCTTACTAGAAAAGCCATTTGTGGTGTCAGTGGTTGTCAGTTGCACTTGAATATAAACCCATGTATTTTTTTGAATTTTATTGCCTGATGCCTTCTTGGTCAACCATTTGGCCAGAGCTGGCATTCTGCATCAGCCGGTTAAAAAGTGACAGTTGGCTAAGTTGCAGCTCTCTTCTGTTCTGTGCTCATCTTTCTGCCAAATGAAGTTGTTGTAACAAGCTGAATGATTTCTGTGTTTTAGGAGTTGGAAAATGCAGTTTATACAATGGATTTTTACCATAGTTGAATTTGTTATTCACTAGCTTACACTGGACAAATCCCCAAGTTCACTGCAGGAAAAGACTGCAGTTTTTTAGCTTGGTTTGATGTGCTTCAGAATTACAAATCTGATCAGCTTGATACTGTTCAGACAGCAGAGAACATGAAAACTGATGTCAGTCTGATTCTGTTAAAGCAAATGCTTTTGCCTACCTATCAATCAGTCACTTATTTTGAAGGGTAGGAGGATATCTTCTGTTCAGACAAGTAAACAATCTTTAAAGGCTGTTCCTTTGGAAGGATGTTGCAGCTGTCTGTTAACTGATGGTTTGTTTGCATTCATTGAAAAAGGGATGAGCTAGCCTGCGAGCCCCTGGGGCACAAAAGTCTTCAGGATGGGTCCTGTGGGGCATGTTCTGCCTTCCAAGGGAGCTGAAGCAGACAGAGAAGAACAAAATGCACAGATATGGAAGAACAACACAAGGAAAAAAATGCGTATCAGTGTCTAAAAAGTTAGTGAAGTGTATGTAACCATCAGAATCTGACAATTCAGTTGCAAGGAAGAAGAAATCCACGAATTAAAGGTGATTTAACAATTTAGAAGCTAGCTTTCTTGTGGATATCGTCTTATAAAAGGTTCTTCAAATAGCATGGTCATAAAGCCTTGTTTCCTGTGGCCTTGCTAGTTTCTAAGCTGTGGCACACATGAAGCCTTCCCTGCAGGAGATACATTCCTGATGGTGTTCTCCCGTGTGGATTCTCCTGTGCCTGGTATTGATTGCTTGCATAAATCTTTAAAGTATGAGTAGCATTTTTTTACCTGTTACCTTTTTCCTCAAAGTTGTAGCTGCTTGGTTTCTTTCAGGTTAACCTCTCATTTTAATTGAATTGACTTAAATTCAAAAGTTCCAGGAAAACTTTGTATAAATATGCTTCTATATGGACAGTGCAGATGTATAACCATAGTTTCCTTTAAAAATCAGGCTAAAATGAAAGATGTTGCAATAGGACTGACAGCTGGAAGAATCAAATCTTTTAGGACAGGACTAAGGTTTGATGGGTCTTTTTGAATACCTTGCCTTAAGTGTGAAGAAAACAAAAAAATGGTTAAGAAAAGAAAGATCCAGAGAAGGGAAATAAATGGGGGACATCATCAGTATTGGGAATTTTCCTGGTTTCCATACTTACTCAGTGTCATTAATTCCTCCCCCCACCACCCCCAAATTTGTTATTTGATCTTACAGGGAGGACAGGAGACTGTGAGAACTCATATATGACAATCCTTGACATAGTCAATTAAAAATAACTGAAAGTAGTTTTGATTGTGAATAAGGCTGATTTTTATGGTTTTGTAGTTACATCTCATTTTCCTATAATAAGATCATTTGTCTCTTCTGGTGTGAATGACCCACACAACCCACTGAGATTAGTATAAATTATATGCAGAACTACTGTAATGAACCCTAAGAAACTTCATAGTGGAAAAAATATTTTGTTTATGTTATTTCTTAAAAATAGTTTAATAAACCCTGCATATGGATGGATGATTTAAAGCCTAGTGTCCCTTGATTTGTTCAGCTTTATCTGTGAAAATACAAACATAATCATGCTATAGTACATTTGAAATAAGATGATGAAATGTTGCACTCACTGTATTTCTGCCAGAGTTTGAGACTAAAATTGCTTATATTATGAAATAGTGCAATTGCTGGAATCAACTTTAATGCATCTTATAGTAGTACTAAGCATTATCATCCTGTCTTTTTGTGTATAACACATGCAACACTGGCAGCACTTTGCTTTGGTTTTGTATTTTGTATGTATACTTAATTTTTTGTTATCTTATGCAAGAGTTATGATTGTTTATATTCTTAATTATAGACATAAATGGAACTTGGATTATAAATATGCTGATAGCATTTTGCAGCTATTGTTCTGTGCCATGTTCATGTATTGGCTTTTATATTAGTTTGTGTTGTCTAACTTCAAAGTATTAACCTGCAGTGAAGAGAACTCTTCATGGTGACAGAAAAATCTGCCTAAAAGACATTAATTTAAGGAATTCGTTGGACTCTAAAGATGAATTCCTCAGTGTTTTAATTATGCACTCAGATGCTTTAATTTTATGCTAATAAGGTGACAACTGCTCTTCTGAATTTTCTTTGTGTTTCTTAATGTGATACCAGTAATCTGTTTGTATCCTGTGTTAGAACATAGCTGATAATGAAATTTGGGTCAGTATTTTATTAGTATTTCCCATTGTAAGTATCTGTGATTCTTTATATGTATACATTGTTATCAATTATAACTTGAATGCAAAGTATAATTTTAGGATGAAACTTGTTACAAAAGGTCTCTGCATGAGAACAATAAGTACTTTGTGCTGCTTTTCCTATTGCCACCTTTTACATTCCTGCAGTTGTGGGAGGCTGTCCAATGATCAGAGTTTCTGGAGCTGAACTTAACCGTGTGGTACACTAGGTCTCAATGCCAGCTGGGTGGAGACCAGGTGCTTTCCAGGCCTTTGCAGGACCACTTTGAAAACATCTACCTGCTCCACTGAAGGGATTAGCTGGATATTTCTGGAACTTCGTGTAGAGAATTGAGGGAGTGAATTCCACCAATGCAGAAGGTGAATGGTTGACTGCTGCTTGATCCGAGCTTTACATTAGGAAAGCTCTCTGGTACTCCTTTTGTGTTAGTGCCATGGAGGGTAATAAGCTGAAGTTCACACTTGTGCTAGTCCCAGGGAACACTGTACAGCAAAATCAGTGCCACATTTTAAGACTGAAGGAGGTAAACTCGATGTCCTTTGACCGTTTTTTAGTTGTACTTAGAAAAAAGACCAATGGGAAATGGTTTTGTTGGTCTCTGATCAGTCACTCGTGTAGTGGTACACAGAGGCAGGGTACATTTTTATGGGAGATGGTGCTATGACTACCTTTCAGTCAAGATATAATAAAAAGCAGTTCTTTTCTGAAGTAAAATAACTGACTTGCAGGTGAGAACACTGTCCATGTGAGAGGCCGAACGGAAGCTGAGCTGTATGGATTGAGCTGTGCCAGAGGCTGATTTTTATTTGGTGGAAGTGGAGGTGTTAGAAAGGAACAGACGGCAATAAAAACACTGGTGATGTGGCTCTCAGAGAAGCCAAAAGAAAGGGGGTTTTGTGCTGATTTATCTCTGGAAAGTAGTTTGGGAGTATGATCAAAGAAGTTGCTGCTGTATCCAAGCTTCAAGTAGAAATGTCTGAAATAAATATGCAGCTTCATTGTCATTTTCTCTTTTTAGCAGAAACAGCATGTAGAACTGAGAACAAGTAGCGGAAGTTTTCACAAGTGTAGAAATGACAAACCTCACTCAAGAGCTGTAGGCTGTCCATGAAGGAATTAGTGCAGTTCTTAGAAATTGTCCTCAAATGACCCAGGAATGACAGAGACTTTGTAGAGGCAACAAACTCCAAAAGTGTCATGGTTTGAAAACCAGGCTGTTGTGGCTCTGAGCGGTTCGGAAGATTGATGGAAGAGGTGACCTGCAGCTCTCAGGAGCAGATTTTCTACAAAATTTGGGCATTCTGGAAAGCAAGGGCTAAGGGGGTTGACAAATCACTTTTGGGGAAAAAAGATTCTGCTTATTTGTGGAATCAGAATACAGGTAAGTGTTTAATTTTTACAAGACCTTTCCTGCATTGATACTGTAGACAGCTGGTGTGGAGATTTTAGATGGTCCTTGCTCAAATAGTGTTTGATGTCTTGAGAACCTGATGTATTTCTGTCCCACAACGATTAAAAACATTTTTAGGTGATACTGGTGGTCAGTGGCATGAAAAGATGTAAGTACTGCAAACCTCTTCTGGGTCAAGGATTTGCTATGGAATTAAGAAACAGCTTTTAAGTATGAATTAGACAAGGCACATCTAATAAGAGCAAAAACAGGAGGGAAGGAAAACACTGCACTGGAATAGCTACAAGAAATCCAGAAAATCATGTTTCTGAGGTACTGGTGTGGCAAAGGTGAACTTCAGGGTTACCCAAGGAGCCAAATGCTGTAAACTCAGCTGGGTGTGAGGGTGTCAGAGTTTCTGGGCTGTACAGTGCTTGGCACGGTATGTGTGTCTTCTCTGTCAGAATTGCACCAGATTTATTTTTCCCCCCTTTTATTTTTTATCTGTTTTTGTTTGAAGGCAGCTCCAGGAAGGGAGATAGCAGTTGCTTGCTAGGAATTCTGTTCCTACAATACTAAAAGATGCTACAAGTTTCCTTCAGACTAATTCTGAAAAAGCAGGGGAATGCTTTTTAAAACAAATAAAGGAACAGAGATAAAACCTCAGGAGAAGCTGTTAATTTACATATTGGAGCTGTGAAGAAAAAGATTTATCAGAAGAAGAGTCATAAAGCAGAGTGGGAATAAAGACGCGTCCATCCCCCCCCCCAGTCCAGAGTTGCCATCTCCGAGCTCTGGCAGAAGCTGATGTTAGTGCTTAGCAGAGGAGAATGGGTATTTGTACACAATAGTGCCTGATGCTGGCACTAAAGAGCTTTTTATGCTGGAAGACTGGGGACAGCTAAAGGCAACATGCTGACAATTTTAGGGTCTCAGCTTTTGAACAGGCAGGAAAGCTGGGCTACTCACTGTGTAACATGGTCAGTAATGTCCACAGGAGCTCTGGTACTGGTCCTTACTTAACTGATCAAGTCTATTGGAAAAGGTAGCAAAATTGAAATTGTGTAATCATTCCCAAAGGGAGGTGGTCATTGTAGAGGGTGAAGCTGTTCAGTACTGGAGAACACTGGTTTTTGAAAGCTGGATAGTTTTCAGCAGCTAGGACAATGAAAAGCTAATCTCTTGGATTTTTTTGCATGGTCTTTAGCAATAGCTGTGAAAAAGAGGGAAAAAACCCATTGATTCTTGCTTATTTAATTATGGATTTTTTTCTAGAAATTCATTTTTAAGTTGAAACAAATGAGTTGTGGATAATCATTTATCAGCAAAAGTTTTCCTGCTTTAGGTAGAATGTGAGAGAGTGCTAAGAGAAATTTTAACTGTTAGGTTTCTTATGGATTTGAAATAGGAATGGTTACAGCTCCCTAAAAATTTCTTATTAACAGCAAATCATTAAAGCAATGCAGCAGGTATTAGAAAATTTCAATTGCTATGGAATATATTGCAGCAGAAAGTTGTGAGTATAACTCCTGTTACTCAGTATTTTGCAGGGACCCTTGGGATTGGCAGCAACGGGGTCAGAATTTTCTGAATAGCAGTAAGAATTTAATTTTTTTTTCCTAGCCAGCAGCAGGAGTTTCTATTTATGCCAACTTTCCAACAGCAGAAAGAAAAGGGATATATACTTCTGAAATATCATGAAGGGATAACAGAACTTTTAACAAATCTGTAGGTCTCATTCATAAGTTTCAAAAGCAAACACAAACAAACCCCAGAACAGTCTGGCAAAAGATTACTTTCGTGGTAAAATGTAGCTTGTGGCAATCTGAAGTGATAGCTCTTATGTTGTACTCTTATGTATTTGAGAGATTATTGTCTGCACAGGTAAGGGGTGGTTTTTGGTTTGGTTTTGTCCTTTTTTTCCTGTTAAAGCTGGAGGGGATGCAGGAATGTGCCGAAACATTTGAGCAAGAACTGGTATGTGAACAAATAACCTGCAGTATACCTCAGGTCGCCACTCAAGGTCAAACATGATGTGAGTTGTTCCAAAGGTGTGCTGAGGAATACATTCAGTGCAGGGAGATCTGGGTGAGCCCAAGCCCCATGAAAAGGGCCTGAACCGCTGACACTTGGCATCACAAAGGGCCCTTGGCCTGTGGTACAGCCAGGGGACACTGCAGAAGCCCATGGCACCCAGACTTTCCTCTCTTGGACTGTGAGGGGATAAAAGCCCTGCTGCTCCTTTGTTAGGGGTCCCCCCTCAGAGGCACCAGCTCCAGCTGTTACTTTTTTATTTAGTTATTGCACGGTGATGAAACTATTTTCAGTATCAGGATGTCTGAGGCTCTGCCATGGTGAGGAAGCGAGGTGTGACTGAGTGTGGGATGTGCAGCTGGGGAGAGGCTTCAGTCCCAGCTCTGGGGGTGCGAGAGGGACCGCTGGAGTGGCTGCTGGGTGGTCGGACAGGGAAGCTTCCTTAACAGGTACTAATTACCTGTGGATACAAAGTAAGAAGGCTGGATGTTTTACTGATAAACTGAAGTTCTTCAGAGAATAGGAAGCTTTGCCAGACCTGGAGGATCATTACACAATATGGTAAAAATCAGAAACGTGCAGTGGTTAATGTGGCTCTTTGGTCCATATGGTTCACAATCCCTTGTGTAGTGAATGCAGACAGTAGGGCAATTAAAGGGCTAGTGATTATTAATTATAATTTAATTATTAATTATAATTAAAGGTGTAATGATTGGCTTATGATGGCAGCATCCTAAGGTTTTTAGTGATGAAGTGTCATTTCTCTGGAAAGCTATAGCTGGCATGGTAAAGCCACTGCTTCCTATGGAGGGGGCTCATGGTCAGGACAGGCTGGGTGTTACTTTGGTGTCTCCATTTGCCTAAAATGACCTAGAGAAGAGAGTAAAGGTTTGCTTGTTCCAGGAGCAGGCATGTGCTGAGAGCAGCGTTCTCCCAGGCTTTGTCCTGCAGTTTGTGTTGTGCAGCTGCTGGCTGAAGGGGCACCAGATGGGCAAGATTTTGCTCTGGCTGGCCCAGAACTGAGGAAGTGGCTCTGGCAGCTGGGGCTGGAAGAAACGGGAAAGTGATGTGCTTTCTGTCCAGGCAAAGGGGACAGAGGCTGTTTCCAGCAGTGGTTGCTCCTGGCCGCCTTGTGACAGGCACAGGGAGTTAGGTGGGTATCAGACCTGGTTTTAGGCTGCATGAGAACTGGTACTGACAGTGCCTGCGGGGACACCTGACTGTCTACCCACAGACATTATGTGCCACATTGTCCCATCAACTGTTCAAGTTACATGGGTGGTTTTGTGTATATGGGTATTTCTAACCCTGACACAAGGGACTGTCTTGCTGTCATGAGGATGGGAAGACCCTAATTCCAGAGCTTTGTGCTACAAAGCACCATCCTTTTGTCTTTTTACCATGAAATTTCTTTCCATTTGTAAGCAGTAAGAAAATAACCAAATGGTGAAAGTCAACTACACAGCAAACTACTGACAGCACGGGATGTAACTGTCAATCTGTCACTTATAGAAATGGAACAATAATTGTTGTTCCTCTTCAGAAATGTAGTTTATGCAGTCTCTATAAAGGCAAATTATTTAGTGCAGTGCAAGGAAAATTCTTTTTTCCTATCTGAAACCCATTTAATGTTAACTGATGAAACCATTAGAAGATACTGAGCCCAGTATGAATCCCTTTGGTGAAATACATGATGTGGAGGAGTGGCTTATCTCACAAAATGCCTGCCTCCATTTTGGAGGTAATGGGTTTTTTATTTTTTTGCTTTCTTAATAATAGAGGAAGAGAGAGGGATAGATCTGCTAGAATACTCTCCTTATCATCTTTGCAGCCTATGGTCTCATGGAGAGGAATAGCTGAGAGTTGAAAGGGGAAAAATCCTGACTATTGTGCTTTCCCTGAGATAAGGAGTATTTTAGAATCCCTTGTCTCATGCATGAAGCCTGGTAAAAGGGTTCCATATTAACATATGGAAGAGTTTTTGGGGAAAACAGATCTTAGCCTCAGGAGTCTGCTTTTGACTCTTGGTTTGTCTGGGTGTTTTATATGTCTTTGAAAATGAATGTTAAAAGGGGGACTATAAGCCACACAAGCTGAGATTGCTGCATTGACCTCAAGAGGTGAAAGCACAATTGAAAAGGTCTGTTTTAAATGTTTAAGGAATTAATAATTGCTGAAAAGTGCAGATACTAGAAGAACAAGCTTCTTATATGCCATGTTACAGACAGATCTGGCACTCATGGGAGGCATTTGTGACAACAGTCTTCCAGTGGGTGACATTTATGTACATGATAAAGAGACAAGACCTCTTTATGTAAAATTTACAATGAGCTTTCTAATGTCATCAGTTTTTTTAGGCTTACAAAATTGCCTCTCTTATAAAATTAACTCCTGATGTTCGGCCATCAGCCTCTGGGAGTTGTGGAGAGCAGCCCCAAGGGTGTGTGTGGCAGTGGGTGCACCGGGAGGCTGTGGAGCTGGGGACCCACAGGGACACAGGACAGGACGCTGCTGGCCATGGGCACATGGCAGTCAAAATGGCCCTGGGCAACAGCTGCTGCTGTTAGACTGAGTGTGACAAAATGGATGTTCAGCCTGGAGGAGACTGAGGTGAGACCTCATTGCAGTCTACAGCTTCCCCATGAGGGGAAAAGGAAGGGCAGACACTGATCTCGTCTCTGTGGTGACAGTGACAGGACCCAAAGTTGTGTCAGGGGAGGTTTAGGTAGGAGGTTGAGGTTAGAAAAGGTTCTTCACCCAGAGGGTAGTCAGACACTGGAACAGCTCCCTAGGGAAGAGATCACAGCACCAGCCTGGCAGAGCTCAAGAAGTGTTTGACCAATGCTCTCAGGCACAGGGTGTGACTCTTGGGAATGGTGCTGTGCAGGGCCACGAGTTGGACTCAATGATCCTGTGGGTCCCTTCCAACTCAGGATATTCTGTGGTTCTACAAAAGTGCATCATTACTCTTGTTTTTTTCTGAAGCTGTGTTTGAGAGTTGGGAAGAAGCTTTTTTAAAATCACTTTTTATTGATAAGGGGCCAGCAAAGAATTACAAAACAGAGAAGAAATAGAGTCAAAATACTAAATGAGGGAGAAGGAAAAAGACATTGAACTAGAAACTGATGCTAAAACCAGTGTGAGGGAAGGGAGCCGAGGGTGCCAGACAGAGCACAGTGTGTTAGAGCAGAAAGTGCGAGTGGAGACCACAGGCTGCAGTGAGGCTTCTGTGTGTCTCCCTGCAGCCTCCTCTGAGCAGTGTCACTCATGTCACTTGGTCTCCCTACCTCTGTAAACTCCAAGGGTAGCCACTGACTGCTTGGGTCCCTTGTTGGAGCAGGTGGCTTCTGCGTGATGGAGATCAAGAGAAAACATTGTGTACTGACTTTAATTAAACTGGGAATTGCCTCTTGTGGTGAGAACCCTGGTGAGAGGTTTGTGGCATTGTTCACCTAGAATGCTTTCACATTTTCAATGTATGAATTGATAATCACTTTCAGTAGAAAGCCATAAGCATTGTGTCTCTTGAAAGCAACAAGATCCTTTCATCTCTCAAACCCTTTCAACAAATGAAACCCAGTAATAGCTAGAGCTGTCCAATCTGAATTAATTTTCTCAAGCAGAACTCTGTAGGGTAGAATTTTTTGTTGGGTGATAGATGGACAAGGCTTTGGATTCAGCCATCACTTGACATTCTTACCTTCAAAAATAAGTATGTTGTTTTAGGATATTGTAAGTGACACCTTTATGGGGGTTTGAAGGACATGCAGTCTCTCTAGGATGCATGCTTTTGTCCAATCTTTCTGTATGGAGAAGACAATATATACAGGGAGGCTACGTTTTGCTGAGCAATGCTGTGAAAGGACAATTTCAGCTTGAGAAATCCAAGGAGGTGAGTGGGTGGCTCTGGGGAAGCGGTGGCCCTGTGGAGGCTCTGACCACATGCTTTGGCTGGCTGTGATCTCTCTTTACCTCTTTCATCCTGTTTAATATGGCAGTAGTATGTACAGGAGAATGTTTATGGTGTGGATGTGTGCTCTCAGAAAACTTTCCCTTCTTGCTGAGCCCGCTGTGTCCCTGGTTTAAAGCAGAATAAGCTGCATTTTGCTAAGAAGTTCACTAAACCATTCAGATGCTGCCTTAGATCTGGCAGCCTGCAGTGCATCAGAGTATTTTGATAAGCATCATGTCTCCTTGGAAACTACTACTTAGCAGTAACTTGACGCTACATTTGGAGTGTTATGATTAATTTAAGCCTTGCTTCTGCAAAGACACATGGTATGGACCTCCTCCTACAGAAGTGCAGAGTCTTGTTGAGCTTATCAGAACAGCTCGCGTGTTCCAAAGTGTCCCTGTGGGGTTTAGGAGTTCTTCTCTGAATCTCTTCAGGCTCTGCTTTAAGCTCGTTGGTTATAAATCTCACTTGTTATTCTTAGGTATATTTTTAGAAGTCTGTTGTCTAATTTGATATTTTAAAAACATTTCTAAAAAGTCTACATCCACAGTTATGAATAAATATAAAGCTCCTTCTGAGGCCATTAAATAGTATTTTAATTAGGCTGGCAAAATTGCTTTTGGCTTGTCTTTAAAGTCTTTAGTATCTTATTTCTATTAACAAAATGGTAATCAAGATTAAATTCTAAAATGTAACCAAAGTAGGTCATATTTTTATTAACTGGAGATAGATAATGAATGTGCCCTATATAAAGATTTGGATTAAATCTTCTGAGATGCTGAGGATAGTGTTTTAATTAAGGTAATCCTTATTGCATCTAGCCAACACTATTGCTGCTTAGGAATTTAAGATCTCAGTCATGCATATTAGTGCATTACCTCAACGAATCTAATAGAGATTTAATACTTGTATTTGAAGTAGCAATCTGTTATAAATTAAAAGCATTTGAATAATACATTTAAATCATGTTATTCTTTGCAGAGTTTTATATAATTAAGGAACGCATTTATTAACATTTTGTAATTTCGATAGTGCTAAGGTGTGCTTTGTTGTTGCTCTTAAACCAGTTGTTGTTTTCACCTGCTTGTACTATAGAGAGGCCCAGCTATTGCAGCAGTGTTATACATATGTGCTAAGTGTCTCCCTAATGCCCCAGGTATTTGGGACACTTGGCATAAAGGATGGGACTATGTGTGTTATCCTACTGAATGCTAGACTGAGGTTTGCAAAATAATGCTTTAAAATGCTTTAATATTAAAATACTAATATAAATAAATATAGATAAATAATATATAAATAATATATAAATATATAGATAAATAAATATAAATAAATATATAGAATGGAAATGAAATAATGCTTTAAAATGCTTTAAAAATTTGACAGAAGGGTTACTGATTTGCACTGTAAGTTGTTATGAGTGCAGTGTGTGAAGATTTGGTGGTACTGGCAAAAGGACTGTACTTCATGCACTACACTGTAGTCTCCCAGTATAGATGTGTATGCAAAGGCAATACTCGTCTAATTTCTGTGAGAATTAGCTTAGAAGTCTAGGCAATTTTTATGCATTAAATAACATAACTGGAGACTTACACTGCATACATTCCGAGCATCTTTTTTTCCATGAAGACATTACTGTTCCTGTGATTTCTGGGTTGCATTTCTGAACTCTGCTGCTGCATTAATCTGTAGGAGTAACAGCTCAAAGCAAAGCAGGCAGATGCTTTCTCACACAGCGCTTTGCTCTCGGTGCGCACTGCGATGCCAGGGTTAGCTGGGGTTTGAGTGAGAGCTCTTATAATAACCCTGCTCTGAGTTATGAGAAATGCTAATTTTTGAACTCAGCTTAGCCTGAGAAATACTGGTTGGAGTGTACTGAGGTCCTGTCAGTCTCAGCACTTGCTCCCTGTAAGCAGTTGATGGGATGCTTGTAGAACAAGGATAAAGAATGGGCAGCATCTGCAGAAAGGCTCTTCCCTGGTCTATGTTGTTTTGGCTTTTAATTGCACTGGCTTCTCCTGAGGAGACCATCTATCACTTAAAATAGGTGATGTACAGGGATTTCTGGCCGTGTTACCCACAGAGTCCCACTCCCCACAGAGAGGGAAGATTGTGACAGCAAATCTGCAATTTTCTTCCATTAAAAACTCTCTCTATGCTGATGTTACTACCATTGTGCCAGATCTTTCCATTTCACACAGTGGGATCCTTTTAGAACAAGGATAAGGAATGGGCAGCATCTGCAGATGAGTATCTCTCTTTTGGGATGGATAATTTTGCTATCCTTGGTCTCATGTTCTGTTTTGTGGTTCAGTGAGGAATATAAAGAGAAGCCAGGACTCTGCAGCACAAGGACACGCTTGTTTAGGCTCTTCACTGACTCTTAATGTTCACTATTTGTTACAGATATTGTCCTTTAAATTGGTAATTGATATATAAACTTTACACTAATTTACACAGTTTGTTTTTGGCATCATTAGTTGGAAAATTACAACCTTTCCGATGTTTGCAATACTTTGGATTCTGGTTGCAGCGGTTCTGCCTCTCTCCTGTATTTTAGCATTCTGTAGATTGATGCTGAAAATTACATGTTATTTTTTCTTCCTTCATAAACCCGTGTCACAGAAGTAGAAAGACCTCAGCTATTGAGATCAAAGGTTGCTCAACTTTGCTGGATAGCATGGCATAAAGTTCGGCCGTGATGAATGGTGCCAGGACTTGAAATAAGAGTAGCAAGCCTAAGAGCATGAGTCACTGTACTAGGTCTTCATGTCTGCAGAAAATTTGTGTGAACTGCTGGCTGAAAGCATTGACAATTTTCCATTAGTAATGAATTACAGTAGTAATTTCATTAATTTCTTCACCTCAGTCAGGATGTGTTAGTGTAAGTTGCTTAACCAAGCATCAGAGGAGCCATTGCCGTTAACCTTTAGTCCTTTTCTGTGTAACCAGAACCAGTTAAGAAGTAAATTAGTGTAGCATCCCTTTTTTAAAAAATCACTTCAGATAAGCAGTGGACATAATTTTTGCCTGTTTTTAATTTAATAGCAGGTTTATGGTTTTATGCAAAACCATTCACATTACAGCTGACCCTCTGGGAACTGGGCTTTTTCGTCTGTGTAATTTGGTGTCTTTAATAATCTGCTGTCTGTTAAATCCAGCACAGGCTTGATTAATGAATTGTGATGAACCAATGCATTAATTTACAGGTTTGGTCTAATACCCTAAAAGGCTACATCAGTGCTTCCAGTTATTAATGTTAATAAACTTGAGAGAAAAAGCAATGTGAGGAGGGGTAAGGGAAGGTAGTATGTGGCAAGTTTTATCTTTATTCAAGCATTTATGTCTGCAGCTACTTTTCTTACAAGAGAACTGCAAAAGCCCTTGACAACAGACAACATCAAATGGAGAACAGCTTAGGAGTGCTTGAAAAGACTGTAGAATTTCTGAAGCTGTCTGTGTTCCATAGTCAAATCTTTTTTTTCTGTGCTAAAAGTCCATATTCAACATAGGTTTTCATGCTGTTTTTTTCTAAATACTGTGTAATAGTTTTGAAACCCATTGCTGTTAAATCTGTGGCTGAAACACAATCTTGAATATGAATTTCTCTGCAAAGTCACTCCAGAACTCTGGCAAGTGGTAGGTAGATGTGCGTGTAAGGAGGCATATGCATGAGAATGGTGGGTATTTGACATTGACAAAATTGGCTATGATGAGCAACTCATTTCTAAGATGATATTGAAGCTTTTAAGATGATCCTTTTGAAGACTTTAAATAAATCTACAAGCTAAATTGCAAAATTTTATTCTATTTCATTTTTCTAAAAATCCTTCATGTGTCTATTGCATGTAATGATTCCAAAGAGTAGAGTGTATTCTGTTCAGTCTCAAAAGAGCTGGTACATTGAGGTAAGGGAATAGTAATTGATTTATTTATTTTTAATTGAGAAAGTAGGGTTTGGGAATGGGATAGTAATATGGTATGAAGATTTTAGGGTGGTGTAAAAAAAGTATGAAATTTTGTCTTTGATGCTGAGCCTTTAGATCTTGAAAACATCTTAAAACAGCATAGAAGTTCAAAGAAGGAGCTGTGTGTCCTCTCTCCTTGGATATTAGCTCACAGTACTGGAACTCAGACTTCTTCAAATTACAATTCAAGCCTTGCCTTGTTCTGATAAATATAATCTAAGAATTATTATTTTAGACATTGATGTATCCATCTTTCTGTCTATTAAAATATAGCATGACGTTTAAAGCCCATTTTAGCAATCATGCCTCAGGCATTGTCTTTCTAGTGGGGCACAGGAATTTTCACTTGTCCTTGAGATAAATGACACTGGTATAGAATTGGCATCTCTTAAGTCTTGCTTCAGCATCCATGGCACCAAAGTATTGCTGGAAACATTGGAGTGAGACAGAGAAATAACACTGTTCAGGCTGAACAAAATAAATTCCCCCTATTTCTGTTGCTTCTTTCACTTCCTTACTGGTAGGGAGAGAATAATTTCTGCTACATCTTGGCTATTTTAATAGGATTCAGAATGCATGATCACATTAGATACTGTACCTGAGGCAATCTGTGTTTAGACTGGTGATAATTACATGCAAAAGTCATTCAACAATGAGGCAATTAATGCTGATGAACTTTAATAAAGTCAGCTGTCAGCAATAGATATTGCTGGCAAGTTTCCTAATCCTATATTTATAATACTTTGAAATTCCCTTCTGTTCTGTTCTATAATGCATTTCTGTTTAATGTGTTAAAAAAATCCAGCAACATATTTATATATGGCACAAATATGAACAAAGAGGTCAGAAGTTGGCCTGCTTTCCAGATTTACTGCACTGATTGGTATTTACCAAAGAAGATGATAGACAGAACAAGGCAAATCCTCCAACTCTCTCAGCAGAGGAAAGGGAAAGCATTAGATAAGGAACACAGGGCTTACATTTCCCCTCATTGTTGATTAACAAGCATTAAATTATGCTTAATGTCAGATGTAGGCAGGTCATTGTAATGTGGTGTCAGTGTAAATTAGAAGATCAAGCCAGTTCGTGTCAGGGATTTGCAAAATTCTGGAGTCTGTCTTTTGCTGCAGAGACATACTTTTGTGGATTTCTTAGTTATCCTAATTGGTTATATGATCAGATTAATTTTGTCATTGGAAAATTCCATTTTAAAGCCTTTATTACTTGGAACAGAAAGCAGAAAGTGACTCCCAAGCTTTTTTGCCTTTCCAGCACAGGCAAGTATGGGGTTGCAAGGAGTGGCTGATGGAGGAATGAAGTGTCCTCCTCATTAAACTTTACTAAACATTACAAAGGCAATGCAGACCTGTGTGCCTTTTCCTGGGGATCAGTTGCTTTGGTGGGCTGCAGTTCAGGAACCACTGCTCTGACATGAGAAGATGGAAAATATGGAAAAACCTGCTACAGGGTACAGATGAGATCGCTAGCATAAGAGTATGGAGCCTTCTGTGAAACTATAGAAGAAGTCTAAATATGGGAGTAGTTTTAAAATGGCAGGAATAGAATTTGTCTCTTCCCTAATCTAGTAGAATTAATATAAATCATGTGCCATTATAGAGCTGTTATGTGTTAGGTTTAGGGCATGAGCTTGCTCCGGGTCTCCTGGAAGAGCTGTTCTAACAAGAGCACTGCAAACTGTCAGTGTGGGGAAGGACTGTTTTTGTCAGAAGCTTTCTCCCCCTTTTTTAGGAATGCAATGGGAAACAGCACTGAGGTGTTCTTCTTCCTTGTATGTTTTCTTATTAATATAAAGAGATGGCCAGAGGGAATATCCCTGTAGGTGTATGTGTTCTCCTCCTTTTCCCTGTTGGCTGTGATGAGAGCCCTTGCCTGGATGCACTGGTGGTCTAAGCCAACGTGACTCTTCTCACACTCTTCCTTTATCTGCCTGGAGCAAAAGCAGTGTTGGCAGTCCCACAGGGCAATGAGCAGCTGTTAAATACAGGTTCAGTAGCTGAAACTACATAGTATTTTCTATTTTAGCTATTGTACTATGTTAATCAGGAAAAAATGTACACAGCTGAGGAAAATCTATTTATGGTGGCTGAAAGTGTGTTTTGGTGAGTGTTAAGGTTACAGATGATGGTTCATGTGTGTGAGCCTTTGGTTTTACTTAGAAAAACTCTGGTATTTGGGATGAGGTTAAGTTTCTAGGGTGAGGTTGGAGATGAATCACAGCTGGATTTTGGCTTTTGGCTTTAACATCTACAATCTCTTTTCAGCAGCTGACAGAAAGATCATATTGTACTAGATAAGCTGTACAAAATTCCTGCTGTTTTAACCTGAAATCATATGATAGAAAGGTTGAGAGCTGGAAGTGGAAAATGTAATGGAAAATGTTTGTCATGAAATGTTGGAGGCAACCTGCAGCAAAGCCCCAGCTGGAGACAGATGAGAGTCAGGAGAGGCTCACCCGCATCTCTCTGACCATGGAAAATGTCTGTTTTGGCCTGTCTGGCTTTGGCTGCTTGTGTCCTTCAGGAGTGAAAGCAGAAGGGAGAGAGGAAACTGAGATAGGCACTCTTGGGACAGTGGGGAGATGGGGGCCTTGGCAGAGGGAAACAGAAAGGCGCAGGCAGTGGGGATTCAGGAGAGGCAGTGGTGAAGAAAGGAGTTAATGATATAAAGAAAAATGTAGTTGGGGGTTCACATTTTTCCCTGCTTGCACTGAAGCAGGTGACAGCAGCATGGAGTGGCTTTTACTTGCTAGTTAGATCTGTAAAGTATTGAAACATCTGTTACACTGTGTAATGACTCCTTGAATTGCTCAGGCACTTATGGCATAAAGCAATGCTGCATAAACAAGCTTGTCTCTAAAGTCAAGTGTAGGACATCCCTGTGGTTTTCTTACTTCTCCACTCTTTGTTAGGGGTAATGGTCTTTTCCAGTGGTTGGGTTGCTTATTCTGCCTATGGAGGAGCGACATTTCTTTTTGTGTTACATCACTACAAGAGAAAACACTTCTAAATAGGAGGAGGCTGGCAAACATCCAGATTAGGATGCTGACCTGGATGGGTGGAAAGCTGTGAGGATATACACCCAGGGTGGGTCTCAGAGGGTTGTGGGTGATGAGTCTTGCTCTGCATGTCACAAGTGTGGTACCAGGATCTATCTTGGGACCTGTCCCGTTTGATATCCCTGTCGGTGACCTGGGGAGATGGTGGAGTGCACTCTCATCAGGTGTGCAGGTGTCACCAGCTGCAGCGGGGAGAGGGATACCAGTCAACATACTCGAGGCCTGGGCTGCTTTTTAGGGAGAATTAGCCAGGCTGGAGAAGGGAGCTGCTAGGGACCTCATGAAATTCAATAGCAACAAATGCAAAGTTGTGCCCTGGGGAAGGAGAAACGTGGAAAAGTGCAGCAGAAATGAAGGCTGATAGCATCCTGGGCTCTTAGCAGGAGCAAAGCCAGGAAGTTCAGGAAAGTGATTATCTCCTTGGGACTTGCTAGATCTTGTCTAGATATCCATCAGGTTTGTACCTCCTATACAGTAAAGACGTCCTTAAACTGGATTTCAGTGAAGGGCCTCCAGCTTGGTCTGGGGCTGGAGCCCTGTGAGGAGAGGCTGAGGGAAGGGGACTTGTTCAGCCAGGGGAGGGCGTGGATGGATGGATCTGTTCACCTACCAGCAGCCTACTGAAGGCACTTTCCCCATGGGAGGGGGCCTTTCCCCATCGAGGGTGGGAGGCCCAGCAGTGCAGCAGGGGCCCAGGGAGGCTGTGCAGCCTCCACCCTTGTTGGTTTTCAAGAACCTGACAAAGCCCAGAGTCACCTGATCTGGTCTCCTGGCTGGCCCGGTCGTGAGCACAGGCTGGATAGGATGGACTCCCATGCCCCTTTCCAATCTGAATTGTCTGGCAATTCAGACAATTGAGTATGAAAAGGGGGAGGAAGTGGTGGGGGGGGAAGTGGGAAGAAAGAAGAGTTGATCAATATATATTGCTCAAAAATTCAGTGGTAGACACCCTACCCTTCATTGTGGCTCTTAAACACTTGGGTTGCTCTGGACTCCCTAGTCCAGAATCTGTTTGCCCACTGCAGTCTGTTTAGATTAAATTTAACCATTTACATTTGTTTTGGTTAGATAATTACTTGAAAATAACACTGTGGTCTAATGTACCTGCTTTTATTCAGGTTAGCCTGGTCCTGTTTACTTGTCCTAGTGCTTGAATGACCTTGGAGATATTTGTAACTTCAGATGGGGCTCTTAAAGGTCCTTTTTTTCTTTCCCTCCCCCCCCCCCCCTCCCCCCTTTTTGGGATTTTATTTTGTGGGGGTTTTTTTTTTTTGTTGTTTATTTAGAGATTGATTTTGTCCACTTATTTTTGAAAAATTGGTAGTGTAGGATGGGGTGTGTTTTAAATACTCTGCAGGCACAGTGAAATAGACAACTTTCAAGAAGTCTGAAAAATGCAGGGCCCCACTTTTTTATATGGAAGGAAGCAAACAAAGCTGGAAAACTGGTTGTAAAATCATCTGCTGGTGCCACCTGAGCAAAAGCAATTCCTTGTCTAGGTGCAAGACTGAGTCATGCATTGTGCTGGAGTTTGTGATTTAGGCAGATGTGCTTCATCTCACACTTCCAGCACAGCAGTTCCTGCAGTCAGCTCCCACAGCTCAGTGGCAGCACACGAGCTGCTGGTGCTGTCCTAACCCATGGATGGGCTTGCGCTTGCACAGCTCTGCTTGTAAAAATGAGGCAGGATCAGGAGAAGGAATGGTGCGTAGTGGTTTGGTTTGTCCTCACAAAGAGGTCATTGTGAGATATGTCTGTCCAAGGTGTCACGGTGAAGTGGCCTGAGCTCCTGAGCAGGCACCCAGCCCTGAGCCGTGGCTCCTGTCCTTCCCACTCAGTGTGTCCAGACTGCTGTGTTCAGTGGATTACAAGGATGTAGAAGAGATTGTGTAGAGACCCCACGTGCAGGAGCCTGATGCCCCCATGCTTGGGGTTTAACATGAACCCCTCGAGTCACTGCACAGCAGCCTTGTCAGTGCCTGCAGAGCTCTGTCCCCAGGCCTCTCGAGGGGCCTTTGGATGTCAGGTAAGTAGCAATTATTAATCGTTAGGGCTGAGATTATTCACGCTGTTTGCTTTCCTCACATTCATTCCTCCCTTTCTTGTTCAAATAAAGAGACATTTAGTAGAAACTTACAGTGGAGCTTTTTATCCCCCTTTCAGTGGTTTATTTGATTTCATTGATCTTTTTAACTCATAATCAAACTGATTTTTGTAACCAGAAACTGTCTGATCTTACTCCTTTTATTTTCCTGTGTACTGAAGGAACAGTTCAGTCTTGCAGAGCTCAACAGTCTTTGTTAGAACCACGTTTGGGCCGGGGCTGTGGAGCAGTCTGAGCTTTCGCATGTCGTGGTGTGGGACAGGAGTGCGGAGCGGGGGGGCCTGGCAGCTGCGCCTCCCGTGGGAGCCAAGGGGGAGATGCCGCTGCCGGGGGGACCCCGGCACTCCGGGGCTCCTCCGGGGCTCTTCCTTAAACGAGGGTTCGTTGCCTAAAATCGGGGTCCATATTCGACGCCTAATATCATACATGCCCTTTTAAACTCAGCGAGGGCCGCGATCGGAGGAAGTTCTTGAGAGGAAATTTTTGTAGAATTGCCAGCTCGTCTGGTAAATCACCTGTCTGAAGATAACGGCATTTTAACGAGACGAATAGACACTTTCGAGCATTCCCCACTGGTTTTTCCCTCCCTGAGTACCAGAAGGAGACAGACGGTGTGGCAGCACCCGGCGAAGGGAGCGGTACGTGTCTCGGGGAGCAGGACCCGGCGGGCCGGTGCGGGCGGTATCGCGGCCGGGGCTGCCCCTTCTCCGGGCGGAGCGGCGGCAGCGCCTCCCCGGCTCCGCCAGGGGCTGCTCGAGCACCGCGGCGGCGGCGGCCGGGCCGGCCCGGGCCCCGCTCCGCTCTGAGCGCCCGCTCCGCTCCCCCCCCGCCCCGCTCCGAGCGCCCGTTCTGCTCCTCCCGCCCCGCTCCGCTCCGCTCCTCCCGCTCCGCTCCGCTCCGCTCGGCACCGAGAGCCCGCTCTGCTTCCCCCGTTCCGCTCCCCCCGCTCCGCTCCTGTCCCCCCCGCTCGGCTCCCCTGGCCCCGCTCCGCTCGCCCCGCTCCCTGAGGCGTGCGGGCCGCTTTCCCTGCCCCCCCGCCAGCCCCTCCATGCGGGCTGTAATTAATTAATTCTCCGAGCCGCACGGGATCTCTTTTATTTTTCTTTTCCTTTTAATTTTTATATTTTTAAAAATTTTTTCCCCCAACGCATGAGCGCGATGATTTAAACTCTGGGTCCCGGCCCGCGGGTGCGCTGTGAAGGGCCGGCTGTCGCTCAGCCGCAGCGATAATCAGAGAGGAGCGTGTTCGCAGGGGATAACTCACGCGTCTCCCTTCCGTGAGGCGGTATCAGCGCGATTTTTATCTTGGCTACATGCCAAAGACGGTGTCGTGGTGCCTGCTTATTCCTCTTCACATGATCTGGAGTTGCTGGCTTCTTTCTGCTTGGTTTCTGTAAAATAATGGATTGAAAATGTATTGTTTTAACAATGGAATTAATCTAAAATGCCCTAAAATATTTTTAGGAATACTACAATTGAAAAGGTTGATCTGTGATGGAGACCACCACAGTAGGCTTTCCTTCAATGCAGAAATGTGTAAGGTAATATGGCATTGAGTAATGCAATTTTTGTTTTCCCAAGGCTAATATCTCACTCGTAATAGTTAATGAGTTAACACCAGAGATATAATAGATTGAAATAAGCAAAGGCAAGACTTTACAGATTTCTTTGGAGTTTGTGGAGAAAATCTGGTGTCAAGCAAAAGCTCCATTTTGTGTTTTCTGAAAGTGGAGTCACGGTAATTAAAATGCTTTGATAAAATGTTTCACCTACATAATTGGTGTCCTTATTCTGTTGCTCCTCAAGCCTTTTTTTTTTTTTTTTTTTTTCTTTTTTTAAAATTTTGTTTTGTTTTGTTTTAATCTCCCAAACTTTTATAACAGCTGCAGTAGAAGGACCACAGTCACAGAGTTTTGGGGCAAAAGGAGTTTGTTCTAGTTTTGTTTTACTTTTGAGTAGGTTTTGGGAGATTTGTCAGTAACCATGCTGAAAGCATGTTTGTAACTGTAATAGTTGTGTGCTCTGTTTCAAAAACCTTAACAAACCTTTAAGTTAGTCTAATTACAGCAGCCTTTGATAATAGCAATAATAAAAGATTGCTTTAATTTACACTGCAATGAGGGGATTGTGCCATTAAATGTTACAGGAAATAGCAGAACTGCTTTTCCAGACTAGGTAGAAATTGCATGCTGTGCTTTTATGATCTCAGTGAAGTCCCAGTGATTGTCTTTCCGGCCATCAGGCAGAACTTCAGAAATGAGGTAATTCCTCCCTCTTCTGTGAGAGAGAGATATGTGTAGTCCAGTTATCTTGTTTAGTGTTTCCATTGTGTGTTTCTTCTCTAAACCTTGCATATCTGCCCCCAAAGCCCGTCATTTTAATGGAGCCTGGCAGGTTTTGTGCTGTCTGAACACCAAGTTTTGGGCTAGAAACATTTTATGTTTTTTGGGTTGATTGGTTGGTCTTTTTCTCCTTGGAGTTTCTTTTGCATTATATTGTTTCTTGGTGTCTTGTCCTTTAAGCCAGGATAGTTCCAGAGACATGAAATGACAACTTCTTTTTTGGACCATGATTCTAGATACCAATTGGGTTGCCCTTCTGAAGTAAACAGGTTGCCAGGCTGTGAAGAATGGTGTGCTGTGATAGACATGTCAGCAGGACATATGGCTTTACACTGCAGGTTAATCACCAGAGAGCCTCATGCCACTGCTCCACTTCTCTGCTGCAGGTTCTGGTTTCATTTTTATTGTGTATTTATTTTCATGGGATCCTGGATGAAGGCTGAACTTTGTTTTTGAGACGAGAATCCAAAAAAGAAAAGTAAGCAAATAACCCCAGGTTATTTCTTGAGGTAAAGCAGAACATTGACATTAAGTTCTATTTCAGTTTCTGAACTTTCAGTGTTGCAGTGAAGGAGCAAATGAGGTTGCTGAAATATTACAAATTCACACATTGTAATAATCTTTACATGGTAAGATATTGGAAGGACTAAAACCATATACCTTTAAATATTGAGAAACCACAATAAGATGAGACTCAGGAACCTTAGAGAAGAATATAAAATGCTGCTGGTGCAGCTGGAGCTCATGCTGATTCTGTGTATTGTACAGAAAACACCATCATAACAATAACAAAAGGGAGATAAGCAACTGAACTGTGAATTCCAGGTACATTTTTCAGTTCTACCTAACTCTTCGTAACTTTACAACGGAAGATTCAGAAATTGGAGCCAATTACCATAATATGTGGTGGTTTGGTGGGAGCATGTTCTACATCAGACAGTTAAAAGGTTTTATTGCTATTAGGAGCTTGTTAATGCCCTTGATAATGTCTCTAGTTGCTTTGTAATGTCTCTTGTTGAAGTATAGAATTCTTTTATCTTCTTATTACATTATGCAGAAACTTGAATTGAAACGATATTTGCAGGAACATTTAAAGTAGTGCATCAATCAGTTTCAAAGAAGAGAAAATGTTCTCAGAATAGGTTATAAAAGGATAACTGTCAGTTTTATTTTGGATGAACAAAGAAACCAACGTAAAAAGCACTTTATTGTAAAAGCACACTGCGCAATTCAATAAATATTCCATATAAATATAAAGGAAAAGAAAGTTCATAATTATCTGATGGCTTGAATATAATTTAAGTAATACTTCCAGAATACAGCAAGCAGTGAAGCTCCTTCTTTCTTGTGTATTCCTACCCCCAGATCAAGTCCTTGGTAGGAGATAGTTTAAATCGACTTGTTAATGATTTGGATGGATAAAATATAGTTATAATTTAACATTATCTTGCAGGGATGTAAACCTCCTCACAAACCAACTCACTGCATGAGAAAAATAGCAGTAGCACCTTCCCTCACTCTCCTTGTTTTTTGTTTGTTTGGTTGGTTTCCTTCCTCAAACATGATTTCTTGTTGGTTGTTTTCCCTCTGGCTTTTTTTACCTGCTTTAACACAAGGTTATTTGAGTATTTATACATTTGGATCACAAACCTTCTATATGATTCTATTATAAAACACTTGCACGTGGTGTTATTATCCAGGAAAACAGTTGCAAATACTATGCTCCCTGAACCAGTAGTAGCTTGCTAGACCACACAAAATATGGCATGTTGCAAATCTCATAGCCTGTAAACCAGAAGCAGCTCTCTCCCCTTCCCCCCTTCTTTATCTACTAAAAAAAGAAAAAAAAAAAAGAAAATACCAAAGCCTGCACATAGAGACTTGTAAACACTCTGCTCCCACAGCAAATGTTTCCCAGAGAAATCTGAGTGTCTTGCCCTTTGGATCCATTGTCTTTTCAGAATCCAGTGTTCACCCCTTGACTTCAACAGAATAGAGTATTTCTAGTTTAAGAAATGTATGTTAATTTCTGAATAGTTTATTAAGGCAGAGAAGTAATTGACTGTGAATGCACTGATTTTGGTTTATTTATTAATTTCAGTCTATTTTGGTAACTAAATTCTATGTGCAAAGGATTTCTAACCTTTTTTGTTGGCCATTCTGAAAAGATATGCAGCATGCACCTGCGTTATTCAACTGTTTATTTTTCACTTCTAAAACTTTGAAAAGATCATTTATTTTTATTTAATAATCATACCACAATAAACTCACCTTGTTCATGCCCTGTTCTCAATTCTAAGCTTCAGCCTAGGTATGTTTTTAAGCTTGCAGGTGGTTTTTAAAATTGTAGGCTATTAAAAAAACTCCTGTGGGTTTTAGAAACTTACAATAGTGATTTCATTGAAGTCTGCTATAATTGATCAATCAATTCACAATATTCACAACGTATTTAAGATGAAATTTTATTTCCAAGACACATTTCTCTACATAGGACTTCCCTCTAACTGCTTCCCTGTGTTTCCATGGCTGTGCATCAGCTCTGAAGGCAGGGATGCCAGGTGGCCTTTGCCCCCCAACACCTCCATCCCCCTGCCCTTCTCTCTCTGGCCAATACCTGCCTTTTGTGGCACAGGTGTCACTACAGTGCCCCAAAAAGAGTTTATTTCATAACACTTCAACCAACTTCTGAAGAAGCGCCTCCGTAAGTTACTGAACCCTTGAGAAAACAGTCATTTACTGTGAGCAAGCTGTTGGGTTGCACGCATCTGTGTGCTCTGCCTGGGAAAATAAGGTTCCCATGGCAACTCCCCCAGCTGTGGATGTGACATCCTGTATGGGTGAGGCTGGGGTTGGTGTGAGGTGAGCCCTCCTTGGCCCTGCACCGTGGGCTCTGTGCCTGCTGCATGGGCAGCCTGCAGCTGCATCCCTGCCTCACTCCGACACTGCTCTTCCCAATGGGCAGGCTCCTTCCCTTCAAACATGGGAACGTCAGCCCTGCTTAGGAACCCCAAACACCTGAGGTAAACAAATATCATGCTTTAAAAAAATACTGCATAGAAATTACAATCGAGCCCATGATCATCTTGGGATCAGAAGGCACTGGTAAGATATCAGATAAACAGCTCTTTCTTTGTTTGGGAAGGAATGTTTACTTACCTTATATTTATTTGACTTTTAAATTCAGTTATTAATAAAGCAGCCTTTGCTGACCTGGGGTGAGAGCAGGAGAACAGCAGTGCTTGCTCCAGGAGCACACATCAGAACTTGACTTGAGTAAGACATTGAAACTAGTCAGTGTGAGCAGTTTGCACTTTATCTAGCATCTGCTCCAAAATGTAGGTTACTGTGCCAAGTGTGGTGATGATGGCTCTCATTTTGCAGGAGCTCCTAGTAGGTTCCTAGATCTGATGCCATTTCAGAGCAGGACTTTGGTTTGGGGGATGGCCAAGCTCTGCTTTCATCGAGAGGTGCAAAAGAGGTAAAACACAGGGTGTCCTTGGGGAGATGAGGGTCAAGGCTTTCTAATCCACTATGGGTTAATGTAAGAGACCTGTGGCATATAAGGAATTACACAAACATATGTAAAATTGTTGCTAGTGAAGCTGGAAAGCCTCTTGTAACATGTAATACTTTAAATAACTCTGAGGATAGGAAGGAGGAGGAATCTGGCTTTCCTAGATAGAAGCGTTTTTGGAGGAGGAGTAGAAGATGTTATGAATAGATGTGACAAAGTCAACAACAAGACAGACTTTTGCATGAAGTACAGAAAGCTGATCTATAGGAGGAAATGTAGTTGCTTGGGTGACAACAGTGTGAACAATAAAATATCTTAAAACTGATGAGTATTTCTTCTTTTACTATGGCATGACAAAGAAAACACAAAAAAAAAAACCCCAAAAAGAGGGGACTAGCAGTGGCACCCAGCCACGAACAAGAGGCAGGAGAGACTCTTCCTTCATTTACCACCTTTCTAAATCAAAGTGGAGGGGAGACTTTAGAAGGGAAAACCCCACAGGCTGAGTAGCCTTGCCTGGTGTTTTTTTCTGGCTGCTCATAATGCTCCTACAGGTGTGACCCGACTTACAGAATGAAACCTCTGGCCTGGGTAGTGAGCATTACATCACTGTGACAGAACAGGGCTCAGTTCAGATTGCAGCAGAGGAGAAGTGATGTCTTGGCAGAAGAATTGAGTGGGAAGTGACAGCTCTTGCTGTAAAAAAAGCAGAGAGTGTCTAAGAGTTAAAATAGATTCTTCTCTGAAATGCCCATGTAGCTTCAATAGCTCCACAGGAGTTTTAGGATTACAAATGACAGCAAAATTTGTGCCATTCTGCATAATTGTATTCTCTACAAAGAAAGTTTCCTACATCTCCTAGCAAAGACGGTACTTTCATTAGAAGGAAAATAATTTCAAAATGACATCTCTTTGTGCCAAGGATTAAAAAGATCTAACAAGGAGTTCTAAAAAAGTAATGAAGCATTTACATTGAATCCTTTGGTTTTACAGGTAGAATAATGACAGGAAAATAAAAGAAAATTTTAATTGGTGAAGGGAAGGGGAAACATCTTAGTTCCTGACTCATCTCTGTGTTCATCCTCTCTTGTAGCTCCCACCATTTTCACAGACAATAAACAGAACTATATTTGTCTTTACTGAGGTTCAGCTCTGTTAAAAGCAATCCGATTCTATCTCTCTGCTAATGTAAGATTTCAGCCTTCCTTAACTCGAGTCTGTGACAGACAAGGAACCCAGAATGTCTTGGTTTGGCAATGGTTCAATCCCCCATAATTTAGTTAATTTAAATTTAGTCACAGGCTGCACACTCAGGAAATGCCATCTCTTTTTGCCCCACCGCAGCCTAGAAACTCTCCGTGATGGCTCTGTTGTCATAGCTGGAGAGCACGAGCCCTCTGTGCTCAGCTTGCAGTTCCGACTGCCATGTATGGACATTTCTAATTACTTTGGAGGCGCTCCATTTTGTACTGCATGCATAATTAGTTAGTTATTTACATTTTATTTCAGCATTTTTTCTAGCCGGTACACTAATGAAATCCCGGCGTGACATCAGAACCTTCCTGTTGAAGTGGGTCTTCCCTTCAGGGATCAGCCACCCTTTTAAATTAATGAGCCGCTTACAGAAACAGCTTCATGATTTTATGTGCAGTGTTTGCAAGGAAATTTATAAATGGTCTGACTCCTTTCAGATCCAAAATCTGTTGAAATTGAAAGAAAATCTCCCACTAGTATTGCATGCTTTGGGTCATCTCTTATGTGGATTTTTTTTCTCATATATTTACCATAACTCAGTTAGGGAAAAGGGTCCTCCATCTTTCACAGAGCAGAGCAGATGTATGGGTGGGAAGGAAAGAATGGATGCAAGGAGGCTGATTAGCACTGGAGCCCCCAAAAGTATACAATGGCCTGTGGGTAAGAATTAGTAACACCATATTATTAAGAAACTTGTTTTTATTTAAAGACTTCATTTGAAGAATATAGGAAATTAGTCTCCACAAAAGTGAGCTGCTTTTTGAGGCGCTGTTTTCATAAAGAAATTGAAGATTGTTAATCTTAGGTTATTTTTCTTGTAAGTTCAATTGAACAAAAGAAGCCCAAACCAAAACAAAAAACACTCCCAACCAAACCAAACCAACCCCAAAAAAACAAACCAAAAGAGAAAGGAAAAAAGGTGTTGCTTAGCAACAGTCTCATTCAAATGGTCAGAAATTGGTATATTTGCTGAAATTTGGGAGATATCTCACAGAGCTTGCCAGGTGCATGGGATAAGGAAAGAACAGAGTTGATGTCCAAAATGGAGAAGGGAACCACTACTGCCATCAGATTAAGTGTGTGCACTTGGCTCAGTGTGGTTTGCAACACACTACTGGTTGCCTGGGTTAAGCACATTTGGACCCCCTCACGTGCCCTTGCTGTTTCAGTGGTGCATGACTGTTCCCGTGGCAGGTAGACGCAGACAGTTTCTTTGTGATGTTTGTTAGTGTGTTTATTTGTCTTCATTTTCAGGCATGCTCATCTCTCTCCTCAGCCAGGCTTACTCAGTAAGCCAGCTTGTCTCGAGGGCAGCACTCTCCCGTGGGCAGAGCGGGAGGACACACCACTGATGTGTTTGCAGCAGCCACCTCTGCCTTGTGCTTTCTTGCCTGTGTGAGAGTCCAACCCAGTGTGGAAAAAGAGCAAAACTGCCAGCAAGCATTCCTGTCTGTCTGGGTGGAGGGGAGTGTCTGGAGAGGAGTGGGGAAAAGGAGGGCTTAAGAGTATTTATTCCTAAGTGAACTCCTGCTCCTGCCATTTTCTCTTTGTCCTAGGAGAGGCTGCCCTTCTGCTGGAGGCCTGGGAGAGCAACACCGTTGCTGAGTAGAAAGCCCACAAGGCACAGTGGAAGGCTGTGTTGTGGTCTTTTGGCTGTGAGCTTCAGCCTTAGGTGTTTTTGTGTCTCCACGTGATGCTGTCTCTGCTTTGTGCACTGGTAGTGACCACGTTGCTTTTGGGCTGCCATGTAATCATTGCTTTGTGACTTGGATTTTTTTTCTTCCACATTTTGTCTTCCCTCCCTTTCTTTCTATGATGTTTGAGGAAGCAGAGAGAAGCAACTCAGTATAATTCCATGTACTCTTGATTTGCCATTCATCAGCCTGGAGAGGGATCTCCAGCCTCCACATATCCTTAGGTCATGCAAGATGAAGAGAATGTGGCACTGGCATTCCGGATACCTGGACTTCAGGAAAAGCACCCTTGAGGGTGTGCATTATTCTGCATCCCTGTTGAGAGCTAATTAGCCTTTTGCTTTCCCCAGTATTGCTAGGGATTTCTTTAATATCACTGTAATATATTTCTGTAAGTCTGGTGGTGCTCTTTAGACCCTGTAGCTGGAGCATGTTGACTTTGTGGCAGCCAAGTGTTTACACTCCTTGTACAATGGACCGAAGGAACTGCAGGAAGGAGGCTGAATCATCAGCTCTGTTTTGTAATTGACCATCGCTTTATTCCTGCCATTTCTGTTGCTTTTTGGGAATGGCTGCCTTTCCCACACAGCTCCAAGAAGATGTGTAAAAGAAAAGCTAGTAATTTTTCCCTTTCACAAAATGAGGAAAGAGCTCTGAGAGGGAGAAAGTGACCAGACCTCATAGGCAGTTGAAATTTTGTGGCTCGTACCCTTTGTAGGGGAAGAATCTCATTCCTGAGTGGATTGACTTACCAACTTATTTGCAGAAAGAATTATAAAATGCAAATATTTATGAATCACTGTGTATGTTGTAATCTTATTTCTAAAACAAACATTGCTTTGTACTGTGGCTGCTGTGTGCCGTGAGTTGAAAGATTTTCCAGCATTTATCCCATTTTGAGCAATGAGCTGCAGGGAATAAATGCTGCTAGTCAGACTGGGATGCAGTGTCTCCTGGAGCATTTGTGCTCCTGGCAAGTTGTCATCTCCCTTCAACAAGTGTTTGTAAAAACATTCAAATTAGCATCAAAACTGGGTATTTTCTGATATTTAACTTATTTTTAGGCAGATGTCATAGCCGAACAGGTGTCAGCATTAAATGTGGCTTGAGAGGTGTGGCTGGGGTCTCTCTTTGCAGCCTCCCTCCGTGTGGCTGCGGGGTGGTTTTCTCCCAAGGCTGGGTGTGGAGGGCAGGCTGTGGGAGACACAAACCATGTCTGCTGTGTGCTGAGATGGCTTTAGGGAGAGACAGCTGAGAGAGGGAGAACAGGCAAAAGACCAAGGGGACCATGGAGGTGTAGGATTTTGGTTCCTGTGCAGAATTGGAAAACCTGAGAAAAAAACCAGTTGTGGTGATTTTGAGAGAAAGCAACTTATGATCCAATATATTGGCAACTGGTCGGAAATGAGGCTGCTGCCATAAAATTATGCAATGAATATGGCTTTGCAGGATGAATTCTGGTGCCTTGTTCTGATTATATTTCTCCTTATAAGAGGAAATATTGAGGCTAAATAGAAGGGTAGCTTTGCTACAAGGAGCTGCTTTGTGTCTGGAGCAATTGGTGATGTGGTTGTATACAAATACTAATGGTTTGCATGAAGCCTGAGGACTTCAGGAACTGGGTTAGTTACAAAGATAAAGACCAGACCTGATGGATGGATACAGTGTCCTTTATCAAAATACAACACAAAAATAAGAGAGAGTAAATCAAGAAGTATGAAGGAAGCAGATTCTTTCATTGTGGAAAATACCTTGAGCATTAATCACTTCCTTTTGCTAGATAGATGCAAACATGGGAAAGGAGATTATTTCCTTCCAAATTTCAGTGCACAGGGTTTGTAAAATAAGATATTAATCCCTGTGCAGAACAGTAGGTGCTGGTCTCCGGGCTGAAAATTATCATGCACTTCTTAATTTGTCTCTTTTAATGGTTAAGCTCATATAAATCAGGGTATAAATGCATTATTAGAATGAAGTTATATAATATGCATGTGCCTCTAATACTAATATATGTGTCTGCTTTATACAGCTGCATGACACAGTGTATTTATTAAAAACCTAGCAATTGTACATTCCTGTAATTGCAGATTTTTACTCAACTGCTTGTGAGCCTGGGGGTATGCAACAGCTGTTTATCATTGTACTCTGATGAAACCCTGATAGAAATGAAACTGCTGCAAAGAAATGTGGACTTAGAGTGGGAAACTAAAATTTCAGGTGCTAATACACTTCTGCATCTCAAAAATTGACTTATGCCTTTGCTTATTTTCAAAGAGCTCCTTTATAAAATAGCAAAGAATATGTAGTCTCTATATGCTCAATAAGGCAGAGATGGTAGAAATAGAAAATTTTTAAAAAGGCACATTGAATATAATGGTATGTATTTAGGATGCTTCTCAGCCTGGTTTTGATTGCTGTCATGTGTTTCCCCAAGAAGTCAGACTGCTTAAAGAATAAATAAAATAACAGTGTAAATTGCAAGATTCAGCCATGGTCAGAGATCATGATGAGGAGCAATAAAATGGTGAAAGTCAGAGCTTTTCAATTATTTTTTTTTCTTTTTTTTTTTCCTGTGACAGGTGATAATACTTCTTGTTTTTAGAAAAGAAGGTAAAAGTCTACTAAAATTAAAATCTTTGCTGAAAGATTATGAAATGGACTGCAAAGACATTTTATTCTATTACATTTCTAACCATTTAGCTTTTGGGGAAAAGACTAAACACAATAAAATTGTCACTCTTTTGAGAAGTCGTACAGGTAATAAGTAAACAGAAGAAGGCAACTGTCCTCCCATATTACAATCATCAGGGTTTTTCGTGGAATATAGACAATGCAACAAGGAATTTCTTTGTGAGTTATTGGAGGGAATAATCCCCAGGAAAAACAACTGACATGTACTTTCTGAAACAGGATGGCTGTTACTTCTTGCTGAGAGCGTGGTTTATTGTTAAATACTGTAGTAACCCTTCCCTTTTACCAGGCCTGACAACTTCACAGGTGTGGGTATGAAGAAGGACCTAAAACTGGTTAGTTATGGAATACAGGAAATGGAGCAATTTCTGTGGCACAATCCAAAATCTTTTTCTTCAGCCATCATGTGGTGTCTCTTTTTTCTTCTTAAGCCAGACTGCTGAATGATGAGAGTTGGGTTTGTGCTTCATCATTTTCTCTCACAGGAGCAGAGAAGCACAGTGTGTTTTATTTCATGTTATTAGCTGGGCTATCATTGGTTGCTTCATGATTGCAGGCCTCTTCCTCTTGCCTCATCGTTTTCTCTCATAGTGGTAAAAGCGTGCTGGTGATGAAGGAAGCAACCAGACATCAGGAAGGGCTGTAAAGGCTGTAAATTACAGTAGGGCAGGAGGATCTGTAAACGTCTCTTGCTCCCCTTTGCAAATATCTCTGTAATTCTACTGGCCCTTGGAGCTGATATGAGAAGGCAGTAAAATTTTAAATAGAATGGGCCATTGGCAGTTGCAGCACATCACTGCACATGCATGCACGAGTGAGAATACTCCTCCCTGCACAGCAGTGCTCAATGCCATGAATCATCCTGTCTTGCAAGCTCTCACATACCTGTGTGGGAGTGCTGGAGTAGACTGAACTGTCTGCAAGGAATGAAGGTTTCCAAGAACTGCTGTGGTGATCCATATGCTGCCAAAGAGACAGCTTGGAGTGAGCTTTGTTTGAAAATGCATATTCCTAGCAAAATATCTAGAAAGAATTAAAACCAGGATTGTAGTAATGAATGAAATGGGAGAGTTATCTCCTTTGTATGCTTGAGATGTGAGGTAATTGCACTTCTGGAACCAGAAGCAGGTAAAGTCCTTCTATCAGAATGTGCCCTCATCACTCCACAGTTGCAATGTTTTGGGAGGGCTGCTGAGCTTGTATTCTGCATTTGAAAACAAGGAGCAAAAGCACAGATTATCCAAGCCTTCAGTAGGCTGTTGATTTCTAAAAATGCCCCCAAATATTGGCTACGTTCAGGACAGCATCTCGGCAAGTGCCTGTTTTGAACTTGTCCATTACTGCTTTCCTGAACAGCGATGCTTCCACTGCCAAGGCAGTGCAGAATTGTCACAAATGCAGCTATTGAATGGCTTGTTCTTTGTACTTCTTTTCTTCAGCCTAAGATCCTTTATACAGCTAAAGCTCTTCTGACTTTCCCAAGTAAAACAGTCAATGTATATCTTTTCATGACTTTGACTGCTTGTGTATATCACAAGCAGTCAAAAAGCAGTTCTAAACTGCACAAGCAGTTCTAAAAGCTAATTTCTCTTGCAAAATGGGAATAACAGACTCAAAATTACTGTACTGTTTAACTGAACTAAACCACAGTTCTTGGCCTGTGCTGTTGTCTGTCCAGAGATGGTCATAGTGGGTCATGGTGAAAGAGAAATCCCAACCAATAGAAGAGAAATACAAATGTTCTGGTCCAGAGGAACATGTCTATAAACAAATATTTCCTAATAGGGTTCATAAAACAATTGGTTCTGAACTGGTGAAGGGTAAAATTGAGCCTTTGTGCTTAGTTTTCCTGGGAGTAACTTGTCACAGCAGTTAAGAATTGAAAACTGCAGGGTTTGTAAAGACCCTCACTGGGATAAAACACCTGTTCTTTGCATTAGAGTGCAATTCTGTTGTATGTACCTGGATATGTTGGCCTGTAGCACCATCAGTGAGAGGTGATGCTCTTGAGTTTTGGGAAGTTACCAACCTTCGGACACAAAACTCAGGGATGGAGAATTATTTCAGGAGAAACAGCTTGAGCTAGTCTTTGGTGACTACCTGTTGACTCAAAGCAGAAGAGTGGAAGGTCAATCCCTCTGGCATGGCTTCAGAAATAACACTTAGGGACAATACCAAAAAGTAGTACTGCTGTATTGTGTTTCATGTGATGATTAAAAGATACTAAAGGACTGAGGATCCAAGAAACATCAAATCAAAAAGGAAAGAATTGGTCCAGAACAGCAACACACGATGAGCCATGGTACAAAAGAGACAAGAAGCAGTTTTAAATGAGCACCAAAAGCAAAAGCTGCCATTCCAAAAGCATATTATTGAAGCTGTTTGCTGGCAGCACACCATACAGTTTTGCAGCATTGTGTAAGCTTTTAAAGAACAATGCTTTACCTTGGATCATAGACTAAACTACATTTTTATTGTATCCTCTGGTGTTAACCTCTTTTACACTTGACTTTTGAAACACCTTGCAAGTAGCTTCTCAAGTTAATCTTTTGTCCTCTGAATTGCTGAAATGGACATCCCAGCCAACGAAAATATTATTGAATTCTTCCCTATGTTTTCCATTAATTCCCTAAAGAACACCAGAAGAAACTTTCATATTATCTCTGTATTTCTCTGTACTCAGTAGGCTTTAGGAAAGAGCTGGCTGTTGCAACCAGCTCCCATTCTGTGGGTGGATTGGCGGCATCTAGCTAATTTTTTAATTTTTGGATTTTATATCTTTCCTGCACTAGCTAGAGCATCTTCTGGGGGAGGTTATGGATTTTCTCCCATTCAACCAATCCATAGCCTGCATATCTCTCTGTATCCCAATCATCATTAATATCTAAGCAGCACCCCTGTTCTAGAATGACATACTGTGTTTAATTTTCCTGCCTTCTTTCAAATAGCAATGACTATATTTGCACAAAATGAGGAAATTTGGACTCAATTATTTAAGAGTTTGGGATTGGGCTGAAGAAGGAAGTAGGACACTGCTGTTTTAGGAGTGTTGAGAAACCAAATAATGATTTGGAGCTTATAGTAAAAGTGTTTTCTTACCTATAAGTAGACCATGACTCTGACAGAGGATGGAGTGGTATCCATCAGATTTGCAACAGATTTATGCTTAGATTGTCAGAAGGGGAAAGAAGAAATACGTCCAAAAAATTGTGACTGAGCATGCCTAAAAAATGAATCACTTAAGTGTAAGAGCTAAAAGTCCCATTTAAGTTTGGTTCTCTCCTGAAAAGCAGATGTCATCTTCTAACAGCTTTCTAACAGTTGACCAGAACATAACAACCATTCAATGTTAATATATATTATGCTCAGCTACTCAATTTTTTTTTTTCCTGAATGATGCAAAATCTACCAGTCATCATTCAGTGGGCTATTTTGTCAGAGGCTTGGAGGAGAGTTATTCCCCATGCTAGTGAATCATTAACACAATTTTCTTGCAAAAAAGGCTTTAAAAAAGTGCCAAAGATTTGAGTCCTAATTTTGTAAATGCCGTTTCAGTCACATTTGTGCTTTTCCTACTGTCATTCAGGAGCTCTTTTGTGCTAGTTGTTGAGCATTCCATACCTGTGGTTAGATATTGAAAGATTTTGATGTTTGAGTCCTCTACATATTCTTTTTTTATGGTCAAAGGCAGATGCATTCCTAGACTAAAAAAGGGAAGAAGAAAGGAGAAAGGCTGGGCCAGTGAGCAGCTGTGGACACAGAAAGTAGAAGGATATTATAGCACCACATATTTTTAAACTCCCAAATGGAAATGCAATTCCTAATGCAACAAGCATGGTGGTTTCCTGGTTTGGGTGAACCAGGGTCACATCCCAGGGCAGGGTGTGATGGCCAGTGGGTGGCAGGGGTGTCTGTGCCACATCAGCCCTGGCCAGGAGCCGAGGGCAGCCCCGCTCTCCTCCTCATCCAGGCTTTTACCTCAGCACCTGCATCTTTCCCTGGTGTTTCTGCTTAAATGTGCTCAGCCAGGCAATAAAACTGGAACAGAGTGGAGCATTCGCCACGAATGCTGAATGCATGGAGTGTTTCCTTGTGGGATGGGAGCCTGTGTGTCTGCAAGAGCAGCACTTTGAAGAAGCAAAGTAAGCTCATACTGATATATCCCTTTACATGTTGAAGTCATGTCATAAGTACCACTCAAAAGAAGCTTTTGATGGCCTTAGAAAAGGCAGACTAAGAAAGGAGACTAACAGAGTTATAAACTACCCACAGCTGTAAATCTTGTTTTTTGGTTTTGTTTCTTTTTTTCTGATCAGCACTACCCACATACTGCAATGTCTGGCAGACCTAATCTTTTCATGTAGCTGACCAGTAGAAATATGTGTCACTATAAGCCATTTAGATTGAAAGGAGAAAAAAATCCCTTTTGTGTTAAAATCATTCTTCAAAGTACAATCTTAAGAATTATGTATAGCCTCAAGCAAGTCTCATTGCTTGATCAGACTCTGCAAAGAGTGGCTGGGGCAGTTTTTCTGGCCCAGAAATGGAAAAATAGTGCTATGAGTGTTCAGAGTGTCTATCTCCAGCAAAAGGAGGACATAATTCTAAAGGCATGGCGTTTTCCTACCTCCATAAATACTTGTGCTTATTCTGAGGGTGTGAATTCCTAAAGTTGGTGTTATCCCTCTCTTCCCCCTAAAGGATGAGGAGGATGTTTGGAGAAGCAGAGGCTTTAGGTGTGACAGTACAGTCAGTTATGCTAGGAATACTGAGGATTGATTTTATGAAAGTTAATTCTTCTTCCTTTCAAGGACTGAAGGTTGTACACAAGGGCATGAGAATATATTGACTGGCTGGGAATGAATGTAGGGCTTAAGGAGTCTGAGCTGCTTTGTGACACATGTCATTTCTGGAAAAATGAGCCATCCAGAGAAACAGTTTGTCTGCCCTGATGTGCCAAGGAACTTTATGTATTGGCAACAGTGATGGAGTGAGAGTGCAGCAAAAGCTAAGCATTGTGAAAGACTTGAATTTTCATGAGGTACATAAGCAAAAGACAGAGCTGTCTGAAACACAGACCATAGAAACTGTGCTAATTCAGTGAGTCTAAGCTGCATGCTCGAGTAGGTATTGTACTGCAGGTGTACCAATAACCAAATCAAGAACAGTTATAGTCCACTCAGTTTCCATAAATGACCATAAAGGAAATTTTGGTAGCTTAGGAAGATACAGAGGAGTTTTTTGTTGTTGTTTGGAGTGGGGGTTTTTTTCTTGGTTTGTTTTGTTTTTAATTCCTATTCCTTTTGTTTGTTTGGATTTTTTTTTTGTAACTATCAATTTCCTACCAAAGGATGTTTTATGCTAGAAAAAAACCAGAATTTTAGCAGCCTGAGGTCCTATTTCTTTGAAGGGGTCTTTTGAAAGTAATCTTGTTAGTTCTGTTATCCACAAGTTTGACAACTATTTCCACCTGATGGTGGGTTGGGCTGCCTCCTTAAGGTTGCAAATCTTGCCCATCTCCTCAGCACTTCTAACATATAAGGAGAAAGTGACTTGCACTGGTCTCTACTTGCTCTGCAAACAGTTCTCTTCAATATGCTTAGACTGTGTTTGATCTCATGTCCTGGAATGGGTCTTTCTTTCCTGTTCAGGATTCAAACACCATATACTCAGTCTCAGATTGGAAGATGGCCAATGGCTCTATCTGTTTGGACAGCTTTAAAAATACCTACTTGCAAAGGAAGTTCTGCTGAGATTTCTTCTGACCTACCAACATTAGTCTGCTGTTCTTGCCTTCCTTCTGGCAGCGTGGAGGGATGGAGGTGGGTGAAGCAGAATGGGAAGGTATGCATCCATTGAAGCAAAGAGGAGAGCACAGAGAAAGGGAACACTGCAGGGGTTAGAATAGAGCTCAGGAAAAACTTAAATATCAAACGAAAAAATACCAAATGCAGAAGTTATCATGGTCAGTGGTTTTCAGGGTTTTGGTTAGACTCCTGTCCTTTATGCCTGCTAGTGCACTGACCTAAACAATAGGGAATCTAATACCTGCGGATTCTTTTCTTCCCTGTTGAGCAAAGCCTTCTGCTTTTGAATCATGCTTTAATGCAAAACAGGTTAAAATTAAAAAAAAAAAGAAAAGAGATGGGTGCACATCCCCTCTGTACTGGTACTGTAGGACTATTGAGATGTGGGAAATTTGGGAGCCA
This sequence comes from Eopsaltria australis, assembly GCA_034509425.1. Taxonomy (NCBI): domain Eukaryota; kingdom Metazoa; phylum Chordata; class Aves; order Passeriformes; family Petroicidae; genus Eopsaltria; species Eopsaltria australis. The sequence goes on from JAVTVJ010000156.1 coordinate 1,867,548, forward strand.
CAACAGATGAAAGCCTGATATTAGAACTTTAATCCCTAAATGTTTCTCCTTCATTTCATACTACACCATAAAAACATCCACCACATGCATGCAAACTTGGAGTCTCAAAGCTAATGTTTTTGGCATTATTCTGCTAATACAGGAGCCAGGAGTCCTTTTATTAAAAATGCACAGTGGCTATGCTTCTTTATTTTTTGAAGAACAGCACATTACTTGACTGAATACAGAGGTAATCAAAATTCAGTCAAGTGGGATGACTCTGTGAGTTCTGACATCAAAGGGCAATGTGTTTGATTGATATCAGTCAGATGGCAATATTGTTTGAAGAAATGTAGTCAGAAGACTGGCAATTTAAAGGCTGTAAAAAGTTAGGGGAGATGCGAGTGCAGCGTTCCATACTGATTTCCAGTGTACAGGACTGTGTATTAGAGAATTGGAAGTAGCATGGCAATCTCGTCTCTCAGACACAGGCATCGTTTGAAAGGACAGAGAGGAAGAAAATCAAGCTCCTACTTTTCAGGCAAGACAGTCAGTGAGGCATTAAAGATACAGTAGTAAATAATTGTTTTGTCATTGTGATCCTTTGCTGCATGAGACCAGGGTTTGCATTTTGCTTGAAATATATACACACATGATATAACTGGGCATTAATAAGCAAAGAGAAACTTTTTTTTTTTTCTTTGTCATATATTTATTTGTAGAATAGTATTGACTCCACTGTCTGCATACAGAGAACAACAACTCGGTTATGTCTTTCTGACAAATATCAAACATTAGCTGTACAGATACAGTTGTTTTTACTCTATTTCCCCATCTTGTGTTTTGTCCTTTTTCTTAATGTAAGTAATGGAACAATGTCCTTTCACAGTTAATGATTCCTTTGCTGAATATGTCACACAGTCATTACTCCCTGCAGGGTTAAAAACAATGCAGAAAGCTACCTACAGGATTAGAACATTGCCAGCAAAGCAAAGTGAAAAGGAATTATTACAATTACTAGAAAACATTTTCCACTGCTGGCAAAAGTACCAAAATTACATCAAAATGCTTATGAAAAATAAATTAGTTGCACAACAAAGCCTCATGATAAAGAACTGTCAAAGTAGTCACAGAATATCAGAAGAACTCAATGTTGAGATAAAAGGGCTAAAGGCTATCAAATAAAAGCTTGATACCATGTGATGTATAAATGCCAAACTAGACATAAACAATAACTTGAATTACACTGGTCTGGGAGGAAGAAGCAAAGATATTATTGAAGAAATTCATATATCAAGGTTGTTCTTAGAATAAAGTAATTCTTACTGTTAATAGAGGTATGCCTAGAAATCCTGGCTTGCAACATGGATCTCACTATGCCAGGTATTGCTCGAACATGAGGTAAAGCAGTGACCTAATTCCAAAACAAAATTTAGAATACTGGAGATAGGTGTAGTTAAGCCAGCATCAGTACAGTAGGGTCTCAGCATGGGTGGTTTCTTTCTTTTTTCTCTTTGAAGGAAGTAAATCAAAGCAGTTTTAAGGAAACCAGAGGTATTTATGGGCTGCTACCACTGGAGCATGAGGAACAGTTAGAAAGAAGCAGTATATCCTTGGAAATGTAACAAGCGGAAGACAGGTTAAAAATACCTCCATTCCATATTTTTACTTATCAGCTTTATAATTTTTTTTTTTCTTTTTAAATTTGTATCATGAAAGGTGAGATTTGGCTCACTGTTAAAGTGATGCTAATTTACAGAATCACCAAATCATAGAGTGGTTGAGATGGGATGTCTGGAGCCCATCAAGTCCAACCTCCTGCTCAGGACAGGGACAGCCACAGGTTGCTCCAGACTGTAGCCAGCTGGGTTGTAGAGATCAGGAATGGAGACTTCACAACTTCTCTGGGCAACCTCTTCCTGTGTTTGATCACTCCCACTGTAAAAAAAAACCCAAACCAACCAACCAATTTGTTTATGATCAAGTGAAATTCATTGTGTTTCAGCTTGTGCCTGTTCCTGCTCATCCTTACTGGATACTACTAAGAGTTTGGCTCTGTGGTTTTTGTTCCTTCCATTTGGGTATTTACTTATTTACTTATACAGACACTGCCTTTGGGTCTAATTGTGTAAAAACTAAAGAGTTTTGAAGGGACAGTCATCTTTATTTTCAGAGAATTCAGTTAATGTTGAAAACTGAAAAACTCTGGAGTTTTGTTCCTGTTGGTGTCTTCTTCCCTGCCATGGAAAGCAGCAAAACTAAGAATGGTTTCTGTTTCTCTTCCTATGTCACTTTAACCCCTTTCCTCACCTGAGGTCTGCAGAGGGGGGCTGTCATGAATATGAGGATTTCCACTGAGGACAGTGGCACTTTGGGAGCTCAGGCCTGGCAGGGTTTGAGCCTGGACAGCAGAGGAGGGTCTGGATGCAGCCTGGTTGCTGCAGTGCTTTCGGAGCCGGCTGGAAGGGGCTTGGCAAGTGACTGGTGCTGGATTTCTTTTGGACAGTGCTGCCACTTGGGGTGAATTTGGCAGCATGGAGGGAGCAGGGTCTTTGACAGAGCAGGAGCCAGCCAGGCATGGATGTTTGCAGCACCTCACAGCTGCTGGCTCCCTCCAAGCACAAAATGGGTGGGAATAACTCCCAGTAGCTCCTTGCTGCCCAGGCTGGGTGCTAATCCACTCCCACGGAGCAATTCAGGTCTTTATGCTCTGAGTGCTCGTCACTTTGGATAAAAGGCTCATTGCCCCAAAGCTGTCAGGGGAACAAAAATAACCAGCATACACAATGAGTAACTTCTGAGGCACCTTAAGGGTCACACAGCATTTTGTTGCTGTTCAAGAAAAGAGAATCCTTCTTGGAGGTAACATTACCATTGCTAGCTCTTGCATAGTAAGCTGTGCAATTGTGCCACTTGTGTAGTTCAGGGATATTTCTTCATAAGCGATTGGAAATACTAGCTTGGGTTTTCAGCCAGGCAAAATGACTGGCATTGCTGTGAAGAGATTTGTAGCATGTAAAAAACAGGAACTGGTAACACTGTACACCTGATTAGTGTTCCATCTTTCAATGCCAATTAAGTGCTAGTAAACCTGTTAACCTAAAGTTTTTGTTGTCTCTTTGTTTGTTTGTTTGTTTGTTTGGTTTTTAATCAAAAAAGAAAAAAGGAAAAGAGAAAAAGGCAAAAAAAAAAAAGAGTTTGGAAACTCCTTTGGATCTCTAAGCATAGTTTTGTTGCCAACAAGTTGGGGGATGTAGGCTGACATGCATCCTGTTTCTAATAGCACACACACTGTTTCTTTATTTAGAGCCTCTTTACCAGTATCAATTAAACCCCAGTTAAATCTGACACATCTTAACCTTGTGTTGGATCCAATTCATTGCTACAGCAGAACCCATATGGCACTGAGACAGTTGCAGGCATCAATTCATTGCTTATGTAGAGTCACTGGCTAAATGCCAAGCAGTAATCACTGCTTTTTGTTAATAGACATGTTTGCTTTTGCAGTCGCTTCTATACACAGTGCTCTAGATTAATTAGAACAAAATCTGTCATCCATCTAAGAAACAGCCAGAACTCTTGGGATTTTTTTGCCTCAGATTTAAAGAGAAATGAGTACTGGCTACCAAAGGTGGTGGTGGAGGAGAGTTACTTTGTTTATTCTAGAATAACCTATTTTGTCTATTCAATGCATAGGTATCTGATATTTTCTTGTATTATTGGTGTTACATTTTAGAGAAATTTTAATTTTTGATTATACAGTTTTGGCCTCCCGCCCTCAGCTTGATGCCTGAATAATTAACAGTTAGATGAACTACTGGATATTGAAGTCTTCTGGTTAAATCATTAGCAATTTAAGATTAAATTAGTTTATATCCAGATCTGTTGTTGAGATGAATACATATACAGTGCCCTATTCTAAGCCTGAAATACACTTGAGGGTATTTTACCATGTTGGAATAGGGAACACTTTTAAACTAATGCATTACATGACAGAAATATCATAAATTCTTTCACTAGAAATTCTTATATTGGTGCCTACCATCATCTGAGTAGTTTAAGAAACCATTTTGGGGCACGTTGTTTAATCAATTGTGTAGTTTTTTATCTCCATAAGGATATTTTTGTGGTATTTTCTTTAGGTCAAATCTTTTTGTTTGCATGCATTCACAGTAAATCTTTTTGATTATCCTGATTTGAAAATAAAGCTTTCTGTTACCCAGTTTTTCCATTCATAAATGTGTCACATAGAACCATATTTAAAATCTACTGGGACTTTCCATTGGATTTATTAGGGATTGCATGGTGTCCACTGTCCTGACTAAAGACCTCAGACCACTGATTGTCCATCTACTGCTTGCTTGGTAGTTTCTTCCTAAGGGCTTGAAATGCCCCCATGCTGAAAGGAAGAGACCTAATTTTATTCAGGGACTAATGGCAATTCCAGCTTTCATTTAAAGTAGCAATGCTGTTTATAAACTTTGAGGTATTTTTGTTGACATATGTGATTTAATGTGATTTATACCTTAGCAGAGGAGCCCATTAACTGACTCCCTTACCTCTTCCTCACTATTCCTGATTTATGCCCATATATGTTACATGAGAAAATGTGTGTAATGTACAGATCTGTCTATCTATCTATCTATCTATCTATCTATCTATCTATCACAAATTTCTTTTTGCACAAAAGGGTAGTAAAAATACCTCTGTTTTAGGGAAGTTATAATATCTTTCAAAACTTTTTCCTAATGTTGAGTTAATGTTTTAGTATTCCAGTGCTGTTGGTCCATTGTTCGGAAGTACAGCTTTATCAGCAGAATGTGTGGCAGATGGTTTACATTTGCATTAGCCTTCTGGAAAAGGAATCAGCTCCCACCAACATAAGCTTCATCTTTTCTTTTCAAAATTTACAACAAATTCGTCAGAATGGCATTTTTAGAGGAAAAAACCCCAATCCGACTGTCTTTGAGTTTCCTTTTTGAAGAGGAAAAATGAGACCTGTTCTAATGCCCTCATCTGCATATATATCTTCCGTCCCCTCCCCCAGTATTTGTTAAAATGATTTAAGTATTTCATTATGCAAAATGACTTTTATAAAAAGACCTTCCTTTTTGCCCCACAGTCATCCTTAATTTCGTTTGTCACTTGTTATAGAGTGGAGTTATGTGAAGCTAGGATATATTATTTGTTCTAGTCTGTATTGGATAATTTATTACATTAAGAAACCAATAATTTTCAAATATAATCAGATTTAAGTTTTTAATAAGATTCATCCTCCCATTCACACTTGCTTAATTTAAGGATATTAAATCTGCTCAGGAATGAGCTGCCTCTCAAAGCCTCATGTGCCTATTAAAGGATTTTATTCCTGATGTGTTAATAGGATTTAATTACATTAGCCCTATAGTCCAGAGACACACCACAATTGTTAAACTTGATAAACTGGGCAAATACATGCTAAAAGAGTCATGGCCAGCTCCTCAAAAAGAAAAAAATCATAAGGTGTTGATATTTTAATATCTCTGCTATGTAACTACAGGTTTGCATAATGCTGAAATTTTAAATATTGAATGTTTAACACATTGTTAATACCTTTTTTTCTCACAAAAAATTAAAATCAAGGCTAATGCAGAAATTAATAAGACTTTCAATTGAGTGTTTATATTTGTTTCTTATTTCTGATTCCAAGAGATTAATTTAGATAAACTTCCAGCTTTTTTCTTCTTATGACATCCCCTTGTTGTGTACAGACAAAAGCTGCAGCAAATCATTCTGGAAACCCAGCACACTAAACACTGTCTTGATTTCTTGTTTCCTATTGCTAATTAGGCTAATGGCACAGTGACAGAAACAGGCAACAATGGCTCGGGACATTTTGCAGAGACGTGGCTGGGGAGAGGGAGAGGGAAGACAGCACCAAGTCCTGCAGTGTGTAGATCTCAGCAGTGGCATGGCTCAGGGGGCTGGCTGCTGTCGGTGCCCGAATGCTCGGCGTTCAGGAGGCTCCTGCTGCCCGCGGACACGCAGGGATGGAGGCAGCCACTGGGTCTGCAGGGAATCACAGGGAAGGAGAAAAAAATCATCAATATGCCATCCGGTTGGGCATTTTGCTTCCAGAATTAGATTGATGCGTGTTATGGCACGCTTCCATTGGTAATCACAGACACTCAACATGTATTTCGAGAAGATTTAGGGCCTGAGTTTTTCTCTCACTTGCACACAGCTAGACTTCAGGCCTCTCAAAACATGGTGTGGGCTGCGCTTGTTTGGAGGAGTTAAACATGTAAAGTAGGCTTTCATCTCAAAAAAAAGGAACTTTCTGGCACTTTTCCTTGCTATGATAGCCTTGGAAATGTAAACTGATATAAACTGTTTTTTGGGTTAGGAAGGAAGTAGAAGCAGGGTTGTGCCTTGCCCGGCAAGCGGCTGGTGTGAAAGCAGTAAGGCTTCATGCTGGCTTTCTGTCCCAGCCTGACTCAGCCTCAGCCCCAGCTGTGGGCTGGAGAGCTGGAGCTCTGCCCCGGGGCAAGGAGAGGGGCAGGCTGGCCCTGGGATGGACCTGCAGGGAGAGGCATAAGAGAGTGAGCATAGGGTCTACATGTAAGGGCACTCCATTCTCACCAGTCTTGTGGCTCTAAATAAAACAGGCTTTTTGAAAATTCTGTTACTGTGGGGACTCCAGCTTGTGATTGAAAACACCCAGACCAATGCCAAGGTGGGAGAGGGATGAGCTGAGCCACAGCTGAGGTCAGCTCTTATTCAGGCTTAGGCTGGGCTGCCTTTGGACCATCTACCTGAGACTTTGGAGCTGTTCGATGTAGGAGCTGACTGTGGGGTCTGCATCCAAAGCTGCAGGGAGGAGCTGAGACAGGCTGTAACCCCTGGCTGCCTGACCTTGGTTTCCTGCAGAGAGTGCACACAAATAAGCATCTATAAGAACAACATAAGAACCATAATTATGGTGATACAACAGGCAAATAATTATGGTGATATTTTTAAACTTAAGGTGGGTTCTACTTTTTTGTACACTTGTAATGCCTTGGCTGTGTCATTCCTAATTTATGAGTAGCTTTTTAAGACGGCATTATGGCTTTCACATTTAGAGTTTGAGAAACTCCTGAAAAAAAAGTTCAGGCTTGGTATCTACTGTTTGAGCAGGATTATTGATTGCTTTGTTTGTCTGCATTGGCATATATAAAAAGCCGTGTGTGTTTATTTAAGACAAAAGATATTTTGCTTAAAGACAACTGCCTGTAAACATGCAGCTCGTCACCATTTATACATGTAGTCACTTTTTTTTTGCCTGCAATACTGTACTAGGTCTTTCCTAATTTAACTTGGGATTTATGGCTCTGTAGTGTTTTTTTCCAGTTAGGTGCCCATATTTCTTTCCACATGAATCTCCCAGGCATTTAAAGGGATATTAGCTGCCTTGTGTTGCCACTAGAAGCAGAAGCTGAAATGGTAGCTGCCAGCAGGGATTAGCTGAGTGTGCCTTTGTTGTATCAGATACCAGGAGCATGAACACAGCCGTCTGCCAGGTCTGGCAAGGTAGTCCTGCTCTGCCTCCCCACTGCTCCTGGGTTTTGTTGCTTGGTTTATAAATGATGAAAATTGAAATGACATAGGAATTGTGTTCCTGTGAAAAATACTGAGATTTTGAATTTCACCTTTGTTCCTCTTCCAAAGTTTCTGGATTCTTCACTGAAGCAGGAAGGATGGTGACCCAGTGAGATTGCTGCTCCCAGGGATTATGGGGCTTGTCTGGGACATTGGGTCTGAAATCACATCTCAGGCTGTAAGCAATGCCAAGGAACTAAAACATAAAAGTTTAATTGCAAAGGAAAAACAGAAGACCTGAGAGTAGAAGGATGCATTTCACAGAGATTCCCAAAGGAGAACTGATATACAGTTTGAAAAATAATAGCAGGGCTGAAAAAAAAATCAATGTTCTTGAACAGATACAATGATAAAAATTAGAAGGCACTTTCAATAGAGGCAAGGATTAGACTAATACATGAGCAGAAATAGGTCATGGTACACACTGAAATATAGAAGTGGGATGAGTTTCACAGCAATAAGTGTAAGGTCCTCTGGTGAAGGTGTGATAGGGGGATGAGAGAAACCTTTGTGGGGACATTTGTGATGAGACATTATAGCCCAAAAGGAAAGGTTTTTCTAGGCTGGGCAGGTGGAAAAGATACAACCCCCCACATTCCCTCCAGACATATGTCCCATCCTTGCAAAATGTAGCCTGGCTTGGGAAAAACCAGCAACCTGAAATGCCCTGCTGGTAGAGTCTGTTGGCAAGCACTGCAGTCTTTAACACAGTTTTGAATTTACTCTGCACATCCTTTTTATATCCACTGATGCTTCTCTCTAGTGCCTCATATGTTGGTGGGGAGGAGTATCTATTTGCACTTGAGATGCTATTGTTATCCTCATGGTCTGTATCACTCACATTTTACCTCTCATATTATACTGACAAGATCATTTTACCTGTCTCTCATCCTTTCAGTGCTTCTTTTTAATTGGCTTCCCAGGCTCCTGTCTGCATGTCCTGCATGTCTGTCTCTTTCTATGTCTCTTTGTTCAGGCTTCTAGTAGGGCCTTACTGGAGTACAGTAGGAAATTCACATTTCAATTGCTTTTCTCTACATCTCTCCTTGCCATTCCCTGCACTCACCCCCCTTGTCTGGCATGTTTTCTAGCTGATGTCCTTCATGATGCATTTGTTTGTTTTTTCTTTTTCCCTGAATAACTTCAGCTGCTGTTTGGAATCCTTTCCATCCTTTTCTTCTAAGTGGAAACCATCTGGTGCTAGTTTGGCGTGTCTCCCACACAATTTGGGTGAGAGCAGGAGCAAGGGCAACTCCCTGCATCCTGTTCTGTTGGGTGCCAGGTCAGGGTCCAGCAGCAGTTGCTGCTTCTGCCTCTTCCTCACACCATGTTTGTCACTGGCAAGTCTTGGCTTCTCTTGCAGTTGCTCCTGAATTCTCCTCCTTCCCCTTTTCTTGCAGACTTAAATTGGGGCTGAGGAAAAGGTCACATTAATAACAAAAGTATTAATTTCTAGTCTTCCAGAATAGTTCACTTCAGTGCTACCAGGCATTGTGTCGTCTTGCTTGTGTGGTTCATGAACTACATGCTAATTTTCTTTATATTTAATTACCATCAAATGCCTCCTGTGCTTCAGGGTACAAGCCATCTTCTGACTAATTAGAGCTTTTTCTCTGAACAGGCTATTCCCTACAAGTCTACAAAGGGTTTCTTGTGCTTTCCTTTGAAGCATGTGGTAACTGGCCTATGCCAGCAGTAAATGGATTGCTGGACACTCTGCTCCCAAAGTTCCTCTGTTATTAAATCCACAAATTTACACAACGCAAACTTAATAAATGCAGCTGATTGAGCGGGCTTGGATCAAATCTTTGGCACGCAGATGTAATGGAGTGCATATTGGACAAGCTATTGTGCTTAAAAGAAAAGAAATATATTTTCTCTTAAGACAGTTACACATTCTTTCATGATAAGAGTACACTCCATGTTAACTCCTTCTTGTCCAGGCTTTATCAGACAAGTCTCTCTCGTCATTATGTAAAAGCTGTACAGACATCAGAATTTCATGCTCTGTACTGCTTGGTCAGTGATTGAATCAGTGCATGCTGCATGTGAAAAGTGCTACAGCAGTGTTAAATATTATTATTGATTATGCATATAGCAATCAATACCAACATACTCTGTTTTGACTGCAAAAATGATCATCTTAATTGGCTAGTGATTTTTAGTCTTATTTCTCAACAAAATGAGACATTATGTGCTTGCTCTTTCTATCTGACTGTTCTCCCTCTCCCCTGTCCCTGTCACTTCTGAACCTGTTGGGTTCAGACACTGTCAGTGTGGTTTGACTGAGGGTGGAGATTTCAAAGGCATCAAGTCCTTACGTGTTTAAAGAGGGCATCTGGAAAGCTTCCTGATACAGCAGCGAGGGCAGCGCTGTGTTAAACCAGATCAGACACCAGGGCCGCCTGCAGGCACTCACCTTGGGAAGAGATGTGTGCAGGAGTGAGGCTTCACTCATGCCGTTACTAACTCAACAATTTAAAGGATTTTATCAAAACTTCAGCTTTGGATTTAAGAAGAGATGATGTGTCCTCTGCTCTCTCTTAAGTTGCTGAAATGCTGAGATCATGTGAAGAGCTGAGTCGTGGTCAACACTTGCTCAAAAGCAAAACTTCCTATTATTTTTCTTTCCTTTGTAGATCAGATTATCCATTTCAATAAATGAAGCAAACATGCTAGGCTGCTGTAGTCACTCTTTCAGAAAGAATAAGAGCCATTCAATGTGCCAAACAGTTTGTGATGTAAATGACAAAAAGCTGCCTCCCTGTGCAGGACTCCCCTTTGGTACAGGTTATATCAGGCTTCCTCACACAGCAGTCACTTTCTACTAGGAACTACATCTCCAAAGCCTTTGTACAGACATAAAACCATCTCATTTTCTGAAGTTGGGTCATGTCCAAGCATATGAGCTTCTTCAAGCATGAAATTCCACTTGACCCCATTAAGGTTTCCTTGGCATCAGATATGTACACTACAGAGTGGATAATGTTCATAACTCATTTCACATTACCCCCGGGTAGTGCCAGTGGAGAAATCCTGTCTAGTCTAATGCAATCAAAGCTGTGAATATGAGGAAATTGAAACATCTGGCCAGCTTCCTCTGTTGTGCCCAGGAGGTGTGACATGAGAGATTCAGGTCAGAAAGAGGGGGGACAAAAGCATCTGTCTAGGGATGCATGTGCTGCAGAGGACAGATGTCCCAGCAGTGTCACCAGCAGCACCAAGGGGTGCCTTGGCTGTGCCTGTCACCTCAGCTAATTTCTTACACTTACGATAAAGTTCAAAGGTGCAACTGCAGTTCATGTAAACTTGTCTAAACTAACCCAAGAGTAGGGATCTGCACACAAACAGGGAGATGCTGTGGGCAGGTGAGCTGTTCTGGACTAACTGTGTGGATATTGGAGTGCACTCAAGCACTGCAGTGCTGTGGAGGGGTGCAGCTCATGGGCTGGGGTGAGTCCTGCATGCTGAGGTAGTGCAAGGGCTGAGGCTCATGACACAAAGGCATGTTTAAATCCTTACAGAAACTATTTTCATTACACCTGACAATTTGTCATCTTTTTATTTAGTGCCCCAACTCTAAGCTTGGTCTTGGCCCCTCAATTTTGCAGTGCTGGATAAGAGGCTCTCCAGGCTGGTTTCTTACTAAAGGGTCATGTCCAGATGTTTTTCTGGAAGCCTCCAGGACACACTGCTCATGCCTGTCAGGGGTGTTTTTGCCTATGCTGAGAAATTCTCCTAATGCTCTTGTGGGTTTTGTCCTTAGGTTCATCAATATTTTTAGATTCTTTGATTAGAATTTCCCTATACAATATGTAGAGTATTACTCTTTCATTGCTTATTTTTAAAGGACGAGGCATTGTTCTTCGCCTGCAAGCACTGAAACCTTGAGCACTGCCATTTCCTTCTCCATAATTAGATGCCCCTGCCAGAGTTTCAGCTATTGTGACAGACATAATTCCTTCTGAAACTGCTGAAACTTACTGTATGCCTTGAAAAGGAGAGGAGGGAGAGGGGAGAATGGTGATATCAGACTTTAGCTTTTGAAACCAGGTTGTTTTCTTCTGGATATCTCCTGAAGTGATGCTTTAACAGGGATTGATGACTAGATATTTCTAGTCTTTACGTTTTCTAGCTCAGTGGGTTTCAGTACAGAGGACACCACAAACTTATTCTTGCACAAGAGTGATGATGGACAGACTAGAAAATAAATAGTTTGCAAAATTCTGCCTCATCCAAGTTTCAGGGAATAATGCTTTTACCATTATTGTTCAGCAGAAGTCCCATTAGCTTGGCTGGATGTGATAGCTTAGCTGTATTGCCTTAATTAAAGCAGTTAAACTGTTTATTCACAAAGTGCCGGTATGTCTGGGATATGTGTTTGGAAAGAATGAAAATCAGCTTTCCACAGAGGATGCTTTCTTTTTGAAGGATGTTTATAGCCTGGTCCCCAGGTATTCTTCCTTTCTGAACACATCCAATTTTTTCAGTTATCACTGGCCGTTCACCACAATGATTGATAACAGCACAAAAACAAATAGTTATTTAACCATTATAAAAAAAAGCCTTTCAAAACAAGCCTTGAAGAATGGCTCACTTTGTACAAGTAGGATTTTGCTGGGCTGTCTGAATCAAAATTAACCTGCTTCCTTCTGTGTCAGGGAGGATGTAATGGATGGCTCTCAGGGCTGGCAGGTTACTCCCGCCTGTCTGCCTGAAGTTACTCCTTCAAAAGTGGGCCAAGTTGACACAACTTGAAATTTACCCTCAGGCAACATTCAGGACCATATTTGATGATTTTTGGGCTCAGCCCTACTCTCTCTGGGCATATGTTCTCACAATAAAAATATGCTCCCCTTCCCTGACTTGACACTAATTGCTCAGCCAAGAAGTGAAGGATTCTGACACTGATTTAAGCACGTACTCGAAGCCATCATTCTTCAGCACAAAAATCAGAGGCAGGTAACATATCCTTAGCTACACTTCAAGTGCAGCAGTGTACTTTAAACAAATACTGAGGTGCTGTCCTGAGGAAGGACACTTTCTGAGTCCACTCTGAGACCTGACATTTCTTACCTAGAGCTCACTTGTCAAAAATGATGAGGCAACACACAGGGACGCCCATGGCATCTATGACTTTTCCACAGCATCAGAAACAACGAGAAATCTACGGTCATCAGTGGGGCACTTTCTGGAACAAGTAACATTCCCTTTTATCCTCTCTGCATCTCCTGGGGGGTTTATCTTGTTTCCCTTCCCCTTATGTTAGCTAGCTGGAGTCTTGGGACTGCCACATAATATCTGGAATCTTTTCTTCAGTGTTTTTATTTAAAGCCTCCAAAATTTACAAACAGAAAACTAACTCTGCATAGACAACTAGCCAGCCCCGTGCTGCATGATTACTAGCTGCACCACAAGGAGGAGTGAATGTGGGAGCCAATGCCTGGAGAAATGTTTTTAAAATATCTTTAAATTATTGGTATTTTTTTACTTTGACTTTCACTCTTTGTTTCTAGACTGTCTGTGGTTTTTGACATGTACATTTGGCTTCCCTGAAATGCGTGTGACTCCTATAGCAAAGATGTGTTTTTGTTTCTGACCACCTCCCTAATCTTCAGTTCTACAGCCTTTCTCAGTGGGGAGGCTCTATTTTCTCTCATGCCCCAAGGAGAAGTCTCAGCACTGTATGTCCAAGAGGCAAATCCTATAAGTAGCTACTTTGTGATGATTTCTCAGCTATAACTAGTTGCTTCAAATTACTAAGATGAAACCTGGCTGCCTGTTTTTAACACATTAGGTGCTAACTGTGTTGATCCCATATTATTTGATCTCCTCCATCAGGACTAGCAAGGCAAATACCCTACAGAAGGCTAAGCATATTGCCCTTCTCACTGAAACTTGTGATTATCTTAAGAAAAGTAACAACTGCTTGAAAAGTTCCATTCTCCATAAACCCACATTGTTTGACATCATACCACCTTTCTTCACTTTTTTTTGGCTGCATTCTGTATCAAATGCTTTATTAGTTTCCTCTGGTTTCAAGTCAGGCTGAGAAGTCTATAATTATCTGGAGCATCTTATTTACCCCAGTCAAATATTGACACTAGATATTTAATATTAAATACTGATAGCAATGGGGGAAATGTTGAATTGATGACTGGCCTTAATGCAGGCCAGGCAGGCTCTCAGCCATCTCTGTGGGCTCCTGGCAAAGAGCTGAGGACCTGAGCACCTGAAGAAGACACAGGTGAAAGACCTCCCTCCAGTGTATAACCCTCTTGTCATTGTTAGCCATTCCAAACACAGGCTCACTTTTTGTTTTGTCAGTGCCTGAAAACTACTTAGGAATCATAACAACGGCATCATCCCTCCCAGGTGAGCCCTTGGTTGTCTGTGGCATTTCATGGTTTTAGGCACTTTTACTGAAATCTGGAGCACAAAGCAGATTCCCTTCTGATCAATGTCCCTGGGAGATAAATGTAGGGCTATTCATCAACAGTGTTAGGAGACACCTCGCAAGTGAAGCAGCTGTAGTCACATCTGTTTGGAAAGTGAAATCAGATCCCACAGGTACTGTGTGTGGATGAAAAATAGTCAAGAGTTTTGTTCTAAGGTTTCCTCCTTTTGTATTTCCCAGGATGTGTGTGTGAAGCATCCAGCATCACCAAACAGGTGCTCTTTGCATCTTTCCGTGTTCCTATTCATACATTTTTACTGCCATTGCTCTTTCAGGGGCTATCCTACTTGATAGCTGAACAAATTAAGGCAGTGCTGAATTGGAAGGTCTGCAATCACCAGGTTGACCTATATCAGCCAGTCGTATTACTTTAATTTCTTCGCATGACCTCTGCCTCTTGCATGACAGCCTTCTGGGATATGGATGTTTTGTAGTGGAAAGTTGCTGAACGAGGAAGAAAAAACTGGACACTCACCTTGAATATGAATCATGAAGAGCTTTCACAGAGCTGTCTATTCTTAATTTCCTGTGGTCAGTCTGTTAGCAACATTGCTGGTGGAAAGCTAATATGATCTGTGTTGCTATTTCAGAACAAATGTCTCTTTATCTGGTAAGATTATGTGTTCTTTCAGCCTTCCAAGCAATTCCAACAGGAAATAAAAGAAAATCAAATGGCATTCTTCTCTTCTTTTTTTTTGCTTTCATATTATTTTCTCCACTGTTGGAAGTAGAAATGCTTAAAAAATACTTAACACATACGAAATAATAGTAGTAATAATATTATATGGGGATATCTTGTCTGTAAATCAGTGGTGACAGTCAACCTGCAGTCCAACCAAAAAAAAAAATGTTCAAATTACTTTATTGAAAATCAATGTGCATTTGTAACTGAGGATTGTTTTTAAATCCTTTGTGTTCATTGCTGGCTTTGTAGTGATGACACTTGCAGGGAATGCTACAGCTTTGTTTCCAAGAGTTAGTCTAAAATTGCTGGAGCAGGTAACTGAATTTCCTCCCTGTTTTCTTTTTCCACCTGTCCTAACTGCCATCATTCTTGAGTAAAAGGAAGCTGGGTGGCAAATGCTTTTCTAGTTTACACTATTGCCTATGGCACAGGCAAGTCAGCAAAGTCAAGTAGGACACAATTCCCTGTGAATAGCTGGCAGTCACCTCCCCATCCACAGAGAGGGCATAACATAAAGCAGGAGGATGAGAAGGACCCTGGGGGACTTGGCTGTGCTCCTCAGACACTTGCTCTATTGCCATGGATTTAACACTTCTGGCATTTTGGTGGAGGCAAATTTTCCAGCAACAGGGTAAGAAATTTGTGTCCCCAGTGTTTATGTCTCTGCACAAAAGAAAAAAACACTTGTGCCTCAGCCAGTCCAGGGAGTGTGGCTTAAACTGATGTCAAAGGCAGATTTCCATTGAAACACTGAGTGTGTGGTGGGGCAGCTGAGGTGTTGGTGTACAAACTTCCCTCCATCCCTTGCAGAGCTGGCAGGCTCCTGCAGAGGAGTGGGGCTCCTGTGAGCCACAGAAGCTGATCTGGGGCACCAGTAGGCTGAAGGTCCAACTGGCTCCAGGTGTGAAAAGAGGGGTCCCTCAGCTGTGTGGGTCTGTAAAGGTTGCGGGGTATGTAGGGCTGCAGCTCCTCAAGCTGGATTGTCCAAGAAAAAGTAGGTTGCTTATTTTTTTAAGGTCAGTTTTATATTTGTGTATGTCAGCTGCTTGTTGGAGAACTGTTTTTCAGCAATTTCTACTTCTGTCTGTGTTGGCTTCTGGCAACATTTTTAGTTTATGCAATCTGGTGGGTTTTCAAGGTTGTTTTTCCTCAACAGAGATCTCTCCTGTATTGTTATTCTATCCATGTGCACGCTATAAACTTAGGTGACCTTTCCTGTGCACAGCTATCAGGCACATGTGAATCTCTGGAAATGCTAAATCACAAAACTGCTGTGATCAGGTCTGTGTGCTCTGCACAGTCTCCAGTGACTGGGCCAAGCTAAGGTGCATTTTCAGACACTGAGTAATAGAAATTGAGTAAAAAGCGTCTTGTCTAGGGAGCATGGTAATTGTCAAGAAAAAAGACTATTCCAACCTTTGTAAAAAATGCAAGAAGACTGGCCATCTTATGACTGAAGATTAAAACAGGGAATACTGCTTTCATCTGACTTTTGCCTGATTGTCTAAGCAGTTTCACATGTATGCCATATGCTTGCATTATTTATACTTCCACATTTCTTTATGTATATATTACTCCATCTGTGTTTTTTTCCTTTTAGTCTTTACCATTCTACATTAGGATTGTATTTGAATAGAAATTTGTAAAATAAGTTAAAACACCTGTTTCACTGCTCGAAGTGCAGCATGATGTATTTTTCAGACAGGAGTCCTAATTAATGTTTTTTCTGGTTTTCTCACAAGATACAAGATTATGTATGGGGCATAGAAATGCTATCTTAAGTTATGGCCTACTGACTTGTTAAAACAAGACTGAATTAAAAAGAAAAGTCTGCTATAGGCAAATCAACTTGTGTTATCCTTGGTTGCTTTATTTGAATAATTTTGCATATAAAGTAGTAGCATTCTGGGCATAGTGAAGGCTTTTTGTAGAGTTTCTGAGAATGACAAAAACCATTACTTTTCACCTAGAATGAGAAACAAATACTTTCTCAAAGCAGACTGTTAATTATGTTCTGTGCAGAGTGTGTTGACTGAAAGTCTCAATCACCTGTATAAAGAAAGGATTCTGTAAGATGCATGCTTTAGGTTCAGAAACCATTCTACCAGCAAAGGCAGTCTCTTTGAAAAGACTAGAGAATGAGAGAGAGAAAAAACCAGACTACTTGATATGTGTGAATCCTATTCTAGCTGCTTGCAAAATATCAGTTTTCCAAAAGGAAAAAGTTAGAAAAAGCTTTCGTGTTCTGCTGTTAGAAATGCCACAGCTCATTACCACTTCTTCTCAAAGAGGAATGAGTTCAGGACAGCTGACTGGGATACCACAGGGATGAACATGGAACAGAAAACAGGGAGAGAAGAAACATAATATATGGTAAATTTAATCTAGAAAGTTTTTCAGGGAATTTACAAAATGAGATAAGAAATGTCACATAATACGTGTTTTTTTCGGTGTGGAGGGGGGGAAAAAATGTTGTGTCCTAACTAATGTACTGGCATGAAGCAGTGCTAAGGGTTCCATTGAGTTCATAGCTGCTGCTTCGCCAAACTATGAACATTCTGAAAGTTCCTTTGTCTCTAAAATATTGAGTCCCATTTGATAAATCACCAAGATTTTACATATATCTATTCTACATGATGCAATTACTTGAGCTAGCTCTAAATGGGGTAGATAAAATACCAGAAATAGTTGAACTGCTAAGATGTGGCATATGTGGAGAGCTACTTAATCCCACTGGGCAAACAAAATAATACTGCTTCTTTTATGCAAGTTAGCTGCTGTCTAGACATACCTGTAGCCTCCTAAATCTCTTAGTACTTTTGAAAGTTTTGCCACTACACTCATCAGTCATTTTATATGCTTTAGAAAGCCATGAAATGGCTGTTTAATTATGCAAAGTGAAGGTATAATTAAATTTCACTGGAACTGTGGGGATTTGAATATGATGAAATAAAATGGGTTTAGTTTTACAGGCTCAGTGTGCCACAGAGTAATCACAAAGCCTTCTGATTTTTTTTTTTCATATCAGTAAATACCTCTGGGGGAATGGAGAGTTAGGGCCCAAGGTGGCTCTCTGCCTTTATGCCAGGCAATATGAATGTACACCTAAAAAAGTTAGATGTTACCAAGCATAGCTCAAAGATGATATTTGTTTTGCTCTAGAAAAGCTGCCAGTCTGAAACTTCTTGAAACCTGGTAATAGGAACAGCAACAAAATCCACACGAAGAGTTTAAATGAGCAGCTCTACAATACAACTTTCAAATGCAGTAGCATGAAACTGGACACTAGGCTGGAGGACTGAGAGTACAGTGCTGCCTGCTCACCAAGGTGAGAGCTGCTAGCTCAGCTGTTCTGGATAATTGGGCTGCTTGCTTAAAAATGAGTGTAAGAGATTGGCTTTTCCTTGGTACTTGCAGCTTTAAATCTTCCTCCTTCAGCCTTCTAACATGGAGCTGGCTGGTTGCTTCTGTGTGCTGCTTGCCATGTAGGAAGGCATGGTAGAGGTTTGGTTTCACTTTCCTCTTTCTGGTTTGACCCATTTTGGAGGGGACAAATTGAAGCTAAAATGTGTTCAAAAATTATTTGAGGTGTTGTTGCTTTTCAACCAATGGAGTAAAGAATGAGTAGGAAGAAAAGGCTGAGAGAGAAGGAAAACATGGTGGAAATGCAGCATTTCTCATCTAGGTCAGGCTTTCCTGAAGGATATTTAGTGATGGGCTGTGTTTTTTTCTGTTTTCCTCTTTTGTGGGCTCTTTTCTGTGTTTGTTTTTGTTTTTCTTTTTCCCTTTATGATTAGTGTAATTGTTTTTTTCCTTAAGTCTCTAAATAATATGTCAAGAATTCAGTTTTATTTGGATGTAGTCACACAGCCCCCAAAATTGTTTAAGCAAATGTTTCAGAGCTCCTGCACTACAAATAACTGGTGGGTGGGGAGTAAGCGCACATGTGAGGGAAGCCTTGCTGGCCTTGGCACCTGCTGTGCCGCTGCAAAGCCCTGAAGTGATCTGCAACAAAAAGTTTCCCTCTGGATTATCTGTCAGCTGAGGAGGAAAATGGCATTCAGCAGTGACACCCTGCCTTTGTCTCCTCATTACTGCTTCCTGACCTCACCTGTGGGCTTTTTGGGAAATGCGCATATTTTTCTTTATTCTTTCATGAAGCTATGTGAGCACTACTGTGTGGTGTTGGACCATGCTCTGAGAAAGCTGGCTCCTGAAGTCTGAGGAAGTTTTGACCAACTTGTTAGGTAATAGCTGTGGTGTATAAACCATTTTCTGACTTGCCTAGTTTGAGCTATTTTCCTTTAAAAAAAGGAACAAGGCTCCCCAAGGATAGGTGAAATTTAAATGCAATTGCAGAGGAAAAAGATGACTTTTGAGACAAATCTACTTTTCCCCTGCATTCTAAAGCTTTTGAGGCTGTGCCTCTTTATGTTTCTCATAATCTTTCTAGAGCACAAAGTAAGGCAGAGGAAAGGCTGAAACAGAAGTGCTATGAAGTTACAGGCAAATCAAGTACTTCAAAAGACGTGTTAGATTTACTTGTGACGCTCCTACCTAGACCTGAAATAATGTTGAGAGGGAAGGATGGTAACCATCCATGTCAAAAAATGAAACCCCCAAGAAGATGAAATGGTTCCTTTCAGAAAACAAAGGCACTTACTTATTCTAGATCTTTTTGTTAACATTCCTGCAATGGGGGAAGGAGGAATTCCTAATGGTTCATTTGAATTTAGTATTTGATATATTAGTCCTGCTCCTCTCTTTAATGCTTAAACTTCCACACACTTGCACACCTTTCTTCATAACTGCCCTCAGGTTTTTCCCCCTCTTTGTGAGAATATCCTGAATAACTGATGAACTGAACATTTTAAATGATTTCTGTCACTTTGCCAGTGCTGTGTGGTTCCTTTACCTTTTCAAAAATGTGATGTTATAACTTGAGGTAGCATATACAGTAAACAGGTGATATTTTTCTGTCATATGATTAAACTTTGAACAAAACTCTTTGGGGCTTGTGTATGCATGAGCTATAATTCCTGCAGGGAGCTCATGGCCAAGCTTGCAGATGATGAAATGGATTTGTTTGCAGAAGTGCTGAATGGGTAGATAGTAAGACTTCCCTCTTGGCTCTTGCTTGTCTGGTTTGTTTTTATTTTTCTTCCTTTCAAATATTGTTTTTCTTTAGAATACAGAGCAGGCCCTTGTTAATGTTTTCATCTCTATTTGGGCAAGCTCTCCAAAGGTGACCTTATAAAAGAATCATCTTTCATTTCTATGAGAAGAGCTTGTCTACTAAGGAAATCAGTTGGCTTGAAGACTTGTGATTATATGTGACTGAGATCTACGGGAGAATGAAAAAAAAATTAAAAGAAGTACTAGCTATTCAGACTTAAAACTGTAATAAAAATAGTTTGTCAGCAGCTGGTGTTCTTTTCACACTGCCAACTTTCTGTTTATTACACTGTTGTCCATCTCTTTAGGCCTGTTACTCTTGGAGTTTCCTAGTAAAATGAGCAGGATTTTTCCCCCTGAAATCGGTATTCTGATGAAATCTGCAGACCAGCATAGATGGGGGAGTTGATCTGACCTTGTCCCTATTCCCACAGGTATTGTTCCAGGGTCTGTGTTTTGCTTGCAGTGTGTGGGTTGTGTTACAACACAAGAAAGGGGAGAGTGGGGTTGAGGTAGCTCTGGCTGTGGGGAGAGATGAGAGGAACCCCTTAACACTGGAAGAGTGGGCCAGAGGGGAAAAGGACCTGAATGTGTTTTTTGTTAGAAATGTCTTACAGGGAAGAAGCCAAAATAAGCAGTGAACAAGGTACCTTCTTTTTCTGAATTCTGAAGAAGGAGGGAAAATCAGTGATAGGCTCTAGTACATGAGCTTTACAGTCCATGGGCTAGCATGTTCAGTGACATGAAAGCACATCTTTATAAAGTCAGAGTGCATTTCTGGATTGGTCTGTGGTGGCCACTAAAGGCTTTATACTAATGCTGTTATGGGGGGCAGCTGCATTATAGTACTGCTTGCTTATTTATTCACTGTAGTGACAGTTACATTTCATGTAGCAGCTGCTGAAGCCATGGCTATTCAGCAAAGATGAAATGTGATAAAACTTCAAAGAGGTTTTCTTCTGTGATATTAATTCTTTTTATAGGAACAAATAGTTTTCTGTTACTATTTTTAACTTTTCTCTTTAGTGTTATCAAATTCATTAGCTACTAGTTAGGAGTGTCAAGTTCACTTTATAGCATTTGATTTTCTTATATGCGTATCTAGACTTGTAAATCCTAAATGCAGGAAAGTCATTACTATGTTAGAAACAGCCCACCTCATGAACACTTTCAGATTTCCTTATTCCTCTTAGTGTGATGAGGACTTAGCCTCTGTGCACAGGGAGGAGAAAATCCAAATGTAGTATACAAATGATTTAGGAAACTCTTGACACATGCAGAAAATGGTATCTGTTTTGAAAGGGTTATTGATTGCTTCTACTTTTCAGCTAAGCTTTGACGGGGAAAGGGCAAACTCCATCTTGGAGGATACCAATGAGACTCTCAGATTAGGGAGCAAATATGACCAGAATGTCTGTGGCTTAAGGGTCTTTATTCTGCAGACTCCAGCCAGACCTGCTCCCTGTCTGTGGCAAAGCTGATTGTGCAGTGGGCCAGTCTGCTTTTGGGAACTGATTCCAGAGTAGAGCATGGACAGTTTGTCATCTTTTCTCCATCTGCATGAGGAGTTAGGCTACTGCCCAGCAAAGAATGACACTTACAGGAAAAGGTTGTTTGGCCCATTTCTGTGAATGATGTGTTGCATCCTTCACTTTAAAACTGATCTAACCCCTTTATTATATACTTATTTCTCTCTTAACTTTGAAGGAAAGTGTCTATAACTTCTGGTGAAGTACCTGTACTAGACTCTGTAGACAGTAAACACCCCTCCCAAGGTAATAGATGCTGTATGTATAATCAAATCCTGCCATAAGTTGCTGCCAAAGACATGTCTGGCTTTCTCACGGTTGAGTAATGGCAGCTCTGAGAAAATACCTTTGATTCAGGATTTGCTGCCCATGATAAAGACAGCAGGATTGATACTTGTATTCTACATGCTGAAGGTCCATGAAAAACAGTGATGTTTTTTCTTCAGTACATATACATAGGACATCAATAAAGTGACCAAAATAAACACTAATGTGCTGTCTCAAGATGTTGCCCTTGCACTTCTCGTTTTTCATGAGCTATTACAAAGCTATACTGATGGAAAACAAGCTGCTATATTTAACTGTATTTTTAATATATATCAGTAACTGGCATATGTTTCATATGTTTAGGTCTAATTAACAGGTTTCCAAATTTACTTTATCTAGCTTTCTGTAAGTGTTTATTTTTGTGCAGCACATGTAATGTTATATTCACAGAACCGGTCAGAAATTTTTCAACAAAACGAATGGCAATTTGTTGAAGCTTTCTTAGGGAATGTGGAATCTTTCATGAAAAACTTTTTTCCTGAGAAGTTTTAACGTGCCTTCAGGATGGTTCTGATCTGAGGAAGAGACTGTTATCCTGGCGTGTAGGAAACTGAAGGGGCTGGTATGGGATGTGCTCCATTTGGCAGAGCAGGGAGTTGATCTCGGTGAATCTTCTCTTTGGCTCATTTACATCCCAAGAGGGAATGCAGAAATACTAAGTCTCAAACAGATTCCACGTGGATCTAATCACAGCAAAAGTTATTAAGCTTTTGCAAGTAATAAAGCCCCTGTCAGAACTGTTGTTGTCTTTGTAGGATGGCTGACACTGAGTGCTGCACACAGAGCTCATGGGCAGCACTGGGCACTCGGAACCTGCCTCTCACTTCACGTGACAGTCCTGGCTCCTCCTTCAGCTCAGCCACACTTTGGAATGCAAACCCAGCCTCCATAGAGATCTGCTCCCTGCCAGGATGATACAGGGATAATTCTGTATGAGAGGGATTCCTTCAGGCCAGGACTCAGGGGTGGAATAAACAATGCACTCTTTTACCAGTCTCTTTGAAGGTACCTGGGGGAAAAGCTGTGCCCCAGCACCTCCCTGCTCCCCCTGCCCCAAACCTCATGCTCATTTACTTCCTTTTGAACTCTGGATATCAATCATAAAATGCTGGACCTGGTTGTCCTCATTCACACTGGTCTCAAAGAATATAAACTCGCAAGAGCTGGTGAGAAGTTTGTCAAGCCCATTTATCTGCGTAAAAAGGGGCACAAAAACATCTTTCTTTGCTTTTCAGGTCATGATCTATACAAGGCAGCTGCCTCTGCTGATTGCTGTCAGGTCCCAAGGAAGGGCTGCATCCGGGGGGGCGTGGGACAAACTCACAAGGACGTTTGTGAGCCAAAATGCAAGTCTCCATCAAATAAAGCAATCTCATTCTTGCAGGGAGTTTATGACAGAAATGGTCTAATTTGTCTTGAGTGTATATTTTTGCCCTCTTTAATTCCTAACAGAAATAGTTGACATTCTTTCCCTATAGAGAAATTTTGTAGAAATTTGAAGTTTGCTGTGTCTTCTCTTACACCAGGTGTTTCTGCATTGGAGTCCTGTGGAGCCAGAACTTGATATGGCTGTGCTGCCTGAGATGTTCAGAAAGGTGTTTGTTGTCTTCACTAGGTTATGGATGTGGCATTGCTGCTTGTCATGCTCACTGAGCTTTCCTTTAGTGCTGGAGCTGGTAGTTCTACTTTTCCGATACCCCAGGCACATCAAATAACAGCTAATGTCTTAGCTGTGCGCTACGATAAAAGTAAACAAAACATCAGCATCTCACTTCTGGCTTCCCTACTTGTTGCAGAACTTTCAGTAAATCATTGCCATATTCTCTGCATGTGTAGCATTTGGCTTTTTTTTTTTTTCTTTTTAAACTGAGCTCAGTGTCTTCGAAAAGTGATGCCACGGTTTCCATCATTACCTTCCCTACATAGGGCCTGATTTTGAAACACACATTTTCACTACAGTGAAACCATCTGCTACGTGTGGGGAATTAGCAGTACTAGGCATAATGTTTCTTTATACTATCTAGAAATGAGCCCAAATAGTGCAATATGATCGGGTATAATAAGATTTAAGTGCCTGTTCAGTGCATAGATCTGCAGTAAGGCCATTTTCACATCATCTTGCATTGCCTTACATTATGTTGGATTGAATTTCATTTCAGGTTTTGTTTGCTGGTGTCATACAGGACCTGCTGTTGATATTACCTCAGATACATGTGTTTTTAATAATAGTGTTCTGAGATTCAGATATAGTTGAATTTCCATGAACTGAGCCATGAATGTGTTATAAGCTGCCTTATATTTACTGGACAGTAAAAGCATACATGTGGGTAGTTACTGTAGAGTAGTAAATGTGTTGTAAATTCACACTTAACCTCCCAGGTGGAACCTGTTTGTGGAGCCTTATCTAAGGGTGGTCAGGAGTTAGAATATTATTATTGTTGCTCTTTTCATAAGTCTGTAGTATTTATAGGGCTCTGAGCAAGCTATATACATCTTTTTGCAATTGCTATTTATCTTTAAAGGCTTCTATTTTCTTCTTTCCTTTTATTTCAGCAGGTCTCATATACAAACCTGGGTGTATTCTTTTCATACAGTATTGAATTACACATTCATGGGCATCACACAAGATGTTTTTTTCCCCCCTCAATAGTTTGTGCCTTTTCAAGCCCTAGGTTCCTTTAAAATATTAACTAATCCCTAGCCTGTAATTATAATCTGTAATTTGCAGAAGCTAAAACTGAGGCAGAGAGGTTAACTTGCTGCAGATGTAATGATACAGCAGTAAAGCATGAATTAATCATTGCAAGCATCCTTGTAGAACCACTAGTGCAGAATCTTGTCAGGCATCTAAAGTGTGTGTGGCTTCCCAGCTCCCAATCCCTGAATTGCAGCACTAATCTTCAGAGCATCCCCTCTGTGTTTTTCTTGTGTCCCTGATGATGACTGTTCATCAGGAATGATGTATGCTAAGCTATTTGTTACGTTTCCATACTGTCAAAATACAAAAACTACTGATGGTGAAAGATGTGGGGACACCTTTTGCTCCCTCCCTCCCTCCCTCCTGTTTCTGCAAGCCTTTTGCAAATTATCAGTGTTGAAAGAAGTCATGAGGAAAGGAAGCTGAACGCATGATTGAAGAAAGCTTGAGATGCTAGAAACCTGATAAGCTTCTGATGTCCTTTAGCTTCCTGGCAGGCTCTAAGGGACCAGAAATCTGTTTTTACTATTTCTAATTTTATGAAATGGTGTTGGCTGAGAAAAAGAATGTTGAGGCCAAAATATTGGTTATGAAACACTTTATATCTGCTTTTGTTCAGGCTGATAGTATCCAGGAAAAGCACATGGATCCTATGCTGATTTATGGAGAAATGTGACTCCATTCTCAGCACATCAGAGCAGGACTTCTCTGACACATTTGCCATCACAGATCAGGCTCTCTCCATACCAGAAGATTGATGTGCTCTCTAATAATTTAATAGTAAGAATTATTATCTAATAATATAAATTGTATAATTTGATATTTGATTATATTTAAGATACAATCTAATAATGTAAAATATTAGTTATCTAATAATCTAAAAATCTCCTTTGATTCTGATCCACTTTTATTCTGTGAAATTATGCTCACAAGAAAAATCAAACCAAGTTTTACTTCCTTTTATAGCACCTCCCTGCCTCTACTGCAAAACAGCACAACTTCTAACAGGAGTGGGGTTTAGACTGTGGTGTATTACAGTTGTTGCAAATATTCATCTTGGCACCATGCCACGTGGTTAGAGAGCATTTCATCTCTGCAAAGAGATGAAAGAAATACAAAAAACTAATTGGAATTGGTGTCGTTGAGAGGAGTGGGAGGATTTAAGGCTAATATCTAATAACTACAAGCTATGTTCATCTGCTATTTGTGTAAGTGAAGTACTTGGAAAGAGCAAAATGGCTTCTGAAAGAGCCTTCACAATAATGTATAGAATACATGTTGAAAACATTTTTATTTCCAGAAGAAAGGCTTGAATCTACTTTGTGCTGTCTTTCATTTGAAATCAATGACAAAAACTGGGTTTGCTTGGTAAATTTCCCCAAAAGAGGAGTACTGCCAGCTCTTGAAATGATAGATATATTTTTCTCGTCTCTCTTTCTCCAGACTCTTTAAATATGTTTGGGTCTGCCTTGGACCTAAGCAGTGTGAAGCACTAAGCATTTCCAAGGGGTTTGTGACTTATGGGCAGTGTTGGCTGGGCCACAGCATCATTCAGTCCTGCTTCGGTTGTGTCTCTCGTCTGTGAGCTGGTGTTAGAGCTGGTGAGGGTACTCAGTGCTCTCTGGGGTCCAAGGGATGCCTTTTTGGGAAGGCAGTTCTGTGAGGTGGATCATGGTTTCAAGCCCATTTTGTGCAAGCTGCCGAAGGTGCACCAAGATGCTTAGATGGTATTCTCCAGTGACAGATTCAAATGAGTACCCTAGAGCCAGGAGGCTTTTATGCTGCTCTGCCCCTCCCACCAGATTTCCCTGCCCTGTTAATTTCCTCCTCTTTTGCGTCCCTCCACTGCTTCTGCAAACCTGTGCCCTGGGAAGAGTGGCACACAGCTCCTGGCAATGCAGCACTTCCAAAGCCAAGTACCAGACTGCCTGGGAAGTGCTGAATTGTGTGCACCCAGCCATTCTGGGCACTTTGCTTTAATGTTTTATGACAAAGGATATTATTGAGTTACCTAAAGTTTTTTGGCTCTCAGCTGTTTTCTTAGACTTTATTGTATTTTCTTTTTTGTATTTCTAATCAATTGCTGTCTAGTAAGGTGGTTGGCCACATGCAGACGAGTATAAATGGCAATGGTACCCTGGCTGACTGGGGTGTAACCATCTATACTGAAAAAAGTTGCTGCCAGACATCTGGCTTTCACAGCACGTGCCAAGAACTCTTCTATTCCTGCCTCCTACAGCTAGAGGCAGGATGGACAAGATGTGAGGAAAAGAGGAGAGGTAATACAATGTTATCCTTGTCGAACAAGATGGAACACGGCTGTTTATTCCTGGATACACAGGATTACATTTGGGACTCTTAAGAGAAGCAACCGCTGAAGTCAGTCCCACTTTCGCCTAGAAAATGGACAGACTGTCTCTTGGTGACAAAGACCCTCTGACAGGCATCAGAGCAAGTGAAGCTTGCTGTGTCACATTTTGTGGAAAATAAGATTGGACTCATTCTATCAATCTCCTTCTCTAAACCTCTTTCCTTTTTTTGTTCTGCTGCACGCCCCAGAGGACATGATGCTTATTGGATATATTTGTTTGCTGTGTCAGATGAGTGAAAAGTTGTACTCCAATGCAGTGGCTTGTTCTGAGCCCCTGGTGGTGTCATGTTCAGCTGAGGCTCCCATCTGAGCCTGCGGGTGTGTGCGTGAGCACGTGCAGAAACTGCCCGTGCCTGCCAGGCACAGTGAGAGCTTGCTGTTATTGCTGTCTCATCTCCATGACAGATTTATTTTCTTCTGCGTGGTTACAATGGCTCTTGCTCGTGTTCTGTCCTTATTGGTGTCACTAGCCTCTTCCTTTGAGTCTGATCTAATGCAGGCAGGAAAATCTTCTTTGCTGATGCTGTTGGACTCCTTGGCTTTGTTCCCCTGCTGAATAGCAACTTGAATTTCTTGGCCTTGTGTCTGAGGTCCCACTGTGCTGCTCCACAGTGTCTGTCCAGGCTGTCTGGAGTTGCAGCATTCCCTGCAGCCATCAGTGCCCAGTGCATAGGTGCCTTGCAACTTGCTCTGCTGCTCCTCCACTTCCTGCAGCTCCTTGGGGGGCTTGAAAAGCCTCCAGGAGGCTTACAAATTAAGGTTTCTACGTACCAAATTTTTATGAGACAGTAAATAACCTTGCCACCAACTGCTGCTGTGTTCACAGCATCCTTAGTGGCTTGTCTGGTGTATTCCTTCCTCCCTGGCATTGTGTCCAGAAGCATTCTGTCCAGAATGTTTCCAGGCTCTTTCTAGAGTAGGTCCTTGGGGATGGCAGGATGTGCTCAGGTGGAACACAACTCTTGCTTTGGCGAAATTTTCTGCCTGTGTGTCTTGCTAGGGGAGTTTTCCCAAGGTTATCCCGGGATGATGGAGGGAGCTCCATCATTCGCTGTAAAAAATAAAATTGAGGCAGTAATGGTGGCTGGTTAACTGGAGTGTCTTACAGCCAGATGCTTGTTTTGTTTGTTTTTTTTTTTTCCCCTCAGTGAACCAGAAGATAGGCTGAGGACTAGGTCTACTTTCGAATGCTTATCTGCAAGATCTTAAAATGGAGCCAAAATCCCTTCTAAATAGGGCTCCCTGGCTTTCAGTTTCAAGAACATCTGAGCTCTGTGAGTCTGTCACAACCCACACCCAGGCTGCTTTCTGCAGTCTGGTATTAAAATTCACTGAAGCTTTTCTTTCTTAAAAACCAGCTTTTGGGATTCATCACAGCCACTTTTGGCCAAACTGAATATAACCTGCTGGTCTGATAGCAGCACAGTCAGCCACAGCAGGGACTGGGAAGTGACCAGATACCCAGTTTAAAGCACTAAATTAAAATGAAACTGCCCAAGTAATATAGAAGGAAAAGAGATTTGGCTCCTCACGTTCACCGACACTTTGCAATAAGCAAAACTCAAACCAGTTTTGCAGTGTGAAAACACTCATTTAACTTTGTCCATAGTTATTTAATGCTTGCTAGTGCATTAAGTGAAGAATTCGTGTTACAAATGATTCTACTCTGTTAGCAAATATACACATGCTGTCCTAGAAAAACCCTTCTCAAAAAATTTTACCTTTATTTTGCTGTTCCCAGATCCTAGAATTTCCAATAAGCTCCAGATAGTACTTAAGGCTGTATTTAAATTGATCTGCTTGGTATTTTTCTTTCACTAAACACAAGTTCTTCCCTGAAAGTGCTGCCTGCTCTTCCTGAAAAATCTGGGGTAGTGCCTGATGCTGCCAAGAGTAAATAACAGCCCAGGTAATGGAACTGATTCCTGCTCAATGAAAAGATGTGAACGAGTTAAAATTTCTCAAAAGTAGAGTGTAGATGGAACTGAACTGTGCTGGTGCCGAGCCTCTGAGATCTATTGGTTTTGACAACCTCAGTTATTCTGGTGCTTCTCATCATCTGTAAAGTTAACAAGGGCTGATAAGAGATGATGAGGCACCACACGGGTTTGTATTTCAGAACTCATAAATATCTCACAATACCATTTTTCTTACAATCAGATACATTAATTTGTCGACTGTAGATGTTGCTGAATATTCACTTGGTGCAGAGGTTTAACAAAGGCACTGCAAGGATAAACATTTTTAAATCAGCAGATAGAAGCCATGGGTTGTGCTGTGTGCTCAGCTGTTATGTGTTTTCAAATGCATGTTCTAATTTTACTGAAATTGTTGATTTCTTTGACTTTCTTCCTTGAAAGTATGATTCATAGACAACCTTCTCCTCCAGCTGTATTTCTATCCCTTTTTGGTGTGACTTGGTAATTTCATACCAGCGAGTCAGATACCTGAGGGTGAATTTAATTTGAAATAAACCTTACTCTTGGAAGAACAATTTTTACAAGGGGATCAAACAATGTAACATACAATTTTCTCAGGCTGCATGTCACCTGGAGATGCCTGCAACTCAAATGAAGTAAAGATGCTCTTTCAAGCAAAAACATTCTATGAAATATAGTGTGGACAAACTCTCCAAAGTAGTAGTTATTCTTGCTCCTGCTATAATAAGATGGAGCACACAAATATCACTTGATTAACAGCTGCAGTATTAATTTCCCTTTTTGGTTGCTTGACTCACAGCAAGAATCATGTCAATGCAGCAGAGAAGCAATTAAATTGATTTTAATCTTTGTCAGAGAAGATAACATGCCTTTTTCTCTTCTCATTTAAATAATTAAAGTTTCAGCAGGTATTATTTCTGGCTTTAAAGAAATTGGTATCTTAATGTAATAGAATCCTTGTAATTATACACTTAATGGATCTTAATAAGTTAATCATGGTTTTTCATTTAAAATGTTTTTTTACTTATTAAACTTTTATTTGCTTTGATGGTTATGCTTTTAAGAGGTTAGAAAATATTAAAAAAATAAAGTTCTAAAAAAAGCCTCACATCTTTTTTTTTTCTATATTCCTCTATGGCCTTTCAAATTCCTTCTCAGTAGTTGGATTTCAACACATGCTTCAAAAATTCTTATCCAGTGAAGCTTTCTGTTATGCTACAGTTAATTATTTTGTTGAAAAACCTTCATGTAATGAGGACAAACAAATACTCTTTTATCTTTGCTGTAGTGCAAACTCCAATTCTGCAGGAGTATAGCAAATATTTCTTTGTCCTCTTTGATCCAAGCTGTTAGGCAGTATTTGGGGTCCTCCAGGTTATTCCCATTAGGCAGGAAAATGACGGTGGAGTCAGGTGTGCCTTTGATGTGATGCTCTGTTTACCTGGAGCCTGAGCACAGCCTTTCCCTGCACACAGTAAGGAGGCACTATCTTGCCTTGCAGTCCCAAGCCTGCCTGCTCAGGCAGCACTTTACCCCACAATCTTTCTCTTGGTAATGACTTGACATTGCAAACTGCATTTATTTCTTTTGTTTTGAATTTTCCCCCACTCCCTTGGAGCAGGATTGCCACCAGTCCTACGTTATTTGTTCTGGTTTTCTGGATGACAGAGCCTTAACCCTTCTTGCTGAGAAAAAAACCTGATCCAACAGCAAACCACTTTTCTCTAGAACATCCATGAATGCTCCCTGCTCCATAATGACCCACTTCATATAGGAAAGGCTGTAGCAAAAATTTTCCTTGCCTTTTAAAGGGGAGAGATGCCCCAATCTATCCAGGGAGGACTGTCGCTGGGAAGGCTTGATTTCTTGGACTGGGTTGTGGGACAGCCCTGGCCCTTCCAGGGGCTGTAGGGAGCCCTTGGAGCCATGAGTGCCTTGTACTCACCAAGGGCAGGGACTCACTGATGCTGAGCTGACTTTTCTTTGGAGTTGCAACCTATGTCTCCTATGGTTCCTCTTCTACTGGCAAGAGAGGGGAAAGGAAAAAATATCAAGGATTAACTACTTTGCAAGGTTTAGTACAAAGGGCTCTAGAAATAGTTGGAAAGTGAAGATATTTCCATCCGGAAATTTTTACATTATGAGAATAAAAATAATACAAAATGATATAGTGACAGATCATGTGAAGTTTCATTTAAAAAATTATGAATGTACAACTAATATACTTTGTATTCTATAAACAAAAATTGAAATCTCCTGTGCCTACTGGATGAATGACTAGAAGTTAACAAACCACTGAAACCAATGTTTTCTCATATAGTGGATTTGGTCGTGCTCTTTGAGAATTCCCATTTGCTTGGTGAACTTGGTAGAAAATACTTGTTTGTGTTTATCATCATTCATGTTTCTGAATTTGCATTGAAATCAGTTACACCCTAATTTTTTTATAAGAACCTTTTTTCCATGTATAAATTATGGTAGTGATGAGCAACACCACACATAAGCAGCAGGGAGCATACCAGCATCTGATTTATGTCCGTGCTCAACAGCAGCTCTGTTATTTCTCTTTTTTTCTACTGCATATTAAGGTTCTTATTATGATGTTTTTTCTCTTTGTCTAGAAAAATGCTTCATATTGCTCTTTTCTTTGAATAGACATAAAACCTTCTCTTCTAAAATACCTTTTTATGTGTGATTTGGAAGCTATATTAAAGTGACAGATTTCCTTTTCCTCGTATTTTATCACAGGTGATGCAAAGAATTTTGGCAGGGAGCTAGACATAACAGGTAGTAAAACTACATGAGAGATGCTTGTGAGGCTTGTGTGTATCCCTATATCCCAGGATGAAGTAATTCAAAAAGCCAGCAGGAAGAGCAGAGAAAGTCACTTGTTTGCAGTCTCTCTCAGCCTGGTTCTGATTTCTCTGTGAGTAAAGCTACTGCAGTGTGATTGCTGGACTCGGAGGGTTTTCATTGCATTGCGTGGGAAAGGTCTTTGTGTATCTTCTGAACTCTAGACATGGCTGTGTCATTTCTTAGGTATGTACACTTCAGGGAGACAAATGCAGTTTCCTGAAGCAAATATGCATAGAAAGGCTGCTGTTCTTCCATCTCCAGTTTATGAAAGGAAGAATTCCTCTCTTCTGAGCACAAATAACTCGTTTGTGCAAGAGCTTGTTGCTCCATGGCTCGGGTGACACATCTGTGCTCTGCATAGGTGAAAAAATGCTCATGGTTGAACTTAAAATCTGCTTCACGAGGTCTAATACAATCAATTAACTTAGTCTCTTCTCATTTATATCATTGTGCCTATGGTGTGTGTGCAGGCAAAGATTTAGTCCAGGCAGAAGTTCTATGGAAGAGAATTGCGAATGGGGAAGCAAGGGAGAAACAGGGTGGTTAATCAGCAGAGACGGGTTCTTGATGAATACACACTATTTACCCTAAATAGGGAAAAGATACGTAACAGATGCTGAATTCTTTAGCACACTTGGCACCGTGACACACTTGATAGCAACAGCAGCATGAGCAATATAAGCGATGTAGCATATATGATGGGATACTCTTTAACTAAGAACCAAGTTGGAAAAGATACTGCTGGTTGCCTCGCCTACCAAGTCATTACTGGGAGTGTTGCAGGCAGCCTGCAGATAAAAGATAATACTGTCTGAATGGGCTAACATTAGCAATTACTGCCTATATTGCTCTTTGTTTTTCCTCTTTCAAAATCTCTGCTCAAAATGATTGCAACTGCTTCCTAGTATAAGTTTTTGTAGGGCAAATCTGCTCTGCCATGTATTCAGTTGCATCCTAAGTTTTTGATCTGAAATATAGAGATATAAACCTTTATCAAAATGGTTTTTGATACATTATTTTAAGAATAATCACTCTTGGCCATCCAGGTCTCTTAAATGTCACCCAGTGGATATTTACCACTGGTAATGCAGTGCACAAATTGTTTAACCCGTTTAAGTGAAGCTGATGTCTGTTCTTTTTTTGTGATGAACACAACTGAGAATGCTTTTGACTTTACTGATTTGAGGTTAATTTCCTTATTTGTATAGTTCTTGCAGTGCCACCTTACTTTTAGGACAAATTCAGAAGCCTTAAGCTAGGATCTAAATTCTTACTTTCAGTCAAAATTTCCATAAGTCTGACCTTAAAATGGTTTGTGTTGTAAAAATCACACGGTAGCAGATGCCATTGTCCTGATAGAAGTTTTGTTGTATTTGTTTAGGTACAATTAGGAACCGATTTGGCAAAACTCCTTCACCCTCCATATTAGTCATATAAAATATTATCATCAGAAAAAATCCACAGAAAATTCTTTAATGACTCTCCTATGAAAAAATTTATTAACTCATATTATATATAGAAAACCTTCAGATCTTCATCACTGGGTGTATGTGCTTGTGTTAATAATGCCCTCAGTAACCATGCATGACACGCTGTTATCAGATGGCAAAAGGCTCTCAATCTTCTTTGTCTCTTCATTTGTTTGAATATTTTATCTAGGAGTCAGTGATCGAAATCACCTGGTGTTTCTGTGTTTGGAGTGAAGATGTACTATACCTTACTGCTTATCTGTAGTTGAGCTGAACAGTTTCTTAAGAAAGTTTTAAAATTTTTTTTTTTCCGAAAGCAAATTCGGTTGTCCTGTTTAGTAGCACAGGTTAAAAGCATTTCTCAATTTTAGATGCAATAGCTTTAGTCTAATAGCAGAACCTTATCTTGCCTTCTTCTACCTACTCAAGTAGTTTTTAAGATGTGGTTTGATATATACAGGAGCAGGTATACACAGTCTGGCTGCCTGATGATGGGAGAGCAGACCTGACGCTCCAGGCAGCCCTTACCCCTCCTGCCTTCCCAGTACACTGAGGTTTGGGCTAAATTGTGTCTGGCCAAGCAATGCAGCTCAAAGGTGGCTCTGCTGAAAGGGTGCCTGGGCTAGGTGGCACCTCCACAGGTCTCTGTGCCTGTGCAGCCTGTGCTGCTTTCCGTGTCAAAAGTTGAAGCATGTCTTGTGGCTTCCTGATGGTCTGTGCCAACCAGCTGAGATGGAGCATTCAAGAGCTTAAACCTAGAAAATTAATGGATTGGCATTTCAGGTGTATTTACCTTTTGTGCAGGATACTGACAGCTTGCTCAGGAGGAAAAGGAAGCTGAAATTTCATGTCTCAATCAGGCTTGGTTTTCAGCCTCTCAGGCTGCAGGCAGTGCCAAACGCTTTTAAGTAGTACCAACAGTATGAACATAGTTTACAGTCAGTAAATTTGTGTGCTCCAGACTAAGCATGGCTGCTTTGTTTTGCCCTCCTTGTGAAATGGCCCGTTGTCAATACTGTGAATAGAAGGTGCTTAGAGTAGCAGTGGGAGGATGTAATGTGGTAATAGGTGTGATGAAGGGCAGGAATCTGTTACAAAAGCCAGAACTGCAGTTGCAGCACAGAGGCCTTTAGGGCACAGTAGTTACAGCAGTGATAAGATGTGAGCCTCTGGGGAAGAATTAGAGAATACGTACTGACAGTTAGACTTGCTTTTCTCTACTTTTATTTATTTGTGTGAAGTTTTACTAACAGTCACTGCTTTCTTTGCCTAATATGAAGGTTTTGTATTTTTTTTTGTCCTGCAGTGCTTTGGTAGGGTGGTAGGCAGGGTAAAAGTGTGGGTGCTCCTTGGGAAAGGACAAGTTAGCTGCATAGGAGACTTCCTTGTGTGCAAGGCTGCATGCAGAGGCTGCTCACCATCCAGCAGCTACACCCACAGTGATCCACCAAAAGCTGTCTTGTGTGTTCTAGGGTTAGTGTCAGTGTATCCCACGGTTACACTACACTCTTGTTCCGAGGAAGTTTATCCGTACTTATGTCTGGCTTCTGATATGTGACCTCATTGGCCCAATCTGCTGAGTTCTACTCCTGCTTTCTGTTTGAAGCACTCAACTGCCCAGACTGGCCTCTGTTTCCTCATCTCACGTGTCCTTGGGGTTCAGTAGCCACTCTTTTTGGCTAGCACTGAGCAATTCTGTCACTTTGACCCCCAAAATAGTCACGGAATACCAAAATCAATTAGGTTGGAAAAGACCTCTGAGATCATCAAGTCCAACATATGACCCAACATCACCATGTTAACCAGACATCAGTGCCGTGTCCAGTCTTGGTTAAACACTTCCAGGGATGGTGATTCCACCACCTCCCTGGACATCCCATTTCAGTATTTAATTACCCTTTCAGTGAAGAATTTTTTCCTAATGTCCAACCTAAGCCTCCCTGGTGCAACTCCTGTCTCTAGTCCTAGACTCTCCCCAGGTCTGATGCTTGATCTGAAAAAGGATGCTTGCCTTACGGCTTTGGTTATGCCCCTTCAGGGAGAACAGAGTAATAAAGAATAGAAAACCCCTTTTCAAATGAAGTTCTCATTTATAAAGCTTAAATGAGAATGGGGGACTTGCAGGATAGTGAAAATGGGATGGAGAGTGTGGGCTCTGATTTTACCTTGTGAATCTGTGCAGCATTTTTTCCTGATTTCCTGTTGTGATGATAGTGGTAAGATAACTTTTCTTTCACAGTGTCTATATGTAAAAAAATTGATGTTTCATTCTTTGCTAGTTCACTTCTGCAAAACAGTTTTCATGTCCACTCCCAACACGTTTGTACTGTGACACTAACAGAGCCATAACTGGCTGATGTGTAACTGAGAACTGTGCTGTGGATGACTCTCTGTGCCTCCACACTGAAAGGTAAACCATGACTGATCATCCACGAATAAAATTAAATTCTGGATTTTCTGGATATAACTCAAATACTGTTGCAATAACTTCTGCAGGCTCATTCTCTATGTCATGCTGTCCACTTTAAAATATATTGCCTTCTTGTATCATTGAGAACATTGTGTCATATGAAATCTTTGAAAGGATTGAAAAGAAGAGTTGGACAGGTGCGCCTGCCTGACCTCTTTCATTTAATTAATTATATTTTATGTCATATTGTATCATCTTTTATTCAGTTCTTCACTAGTTAACTTTATCTTCTTTTTAATTGCTCATTATAGAGATTTTTCCCCCAAACTTGTAGTATTTTTCGTTTTACCTCTGTGAGCCTGTTTTGGTTTTGATTTGTGGTTTTTTTTGTCTTCTTTAAATAATTGACCATGAAAAAAGGTGGTGTTTTGCTGGTTTTGGCTGGGGCATAGTTAATATTCTTCACAGTAGCTGCTCTGTGGCTGTGTTTTGGATTTGTGCTGAGAACAGTGTTGATAACACAGGGGTGTTTCAGCTGTTGCTGAGCAGCACTTACAGCATCAGCGCCCTTTCTGTTCCTCACCTCACCCCACCAGTGAGGAGACTGGGGGTACACAAGAACTGAGAGGGGACACAGCCAGGACAGCTGACCCCAACTGACCCAAGGGATATCCCAGACCTTATGGAGTCATGCTGAGCACATGAAGCTGGGGGAAGATGAAGGAGGGGTGTTTGGAGTGATTACAATCAGCTGTATGGGTCCATGGGCATGGTGGTCTTTGGTCACAGGTTGCACTTGGTAATATTGGAGGTCTTTTCCAACCTCAATGATTCTGTGATGGTGCTTGTCTTCCCAAGTCACCATTACATGCAATGCAGCCTGGCTTTCCTGGAGATGGCTGAGCACCTGCCTGCCTGAAGTACTGAATGAATTCCTTGCTCTGCTTTGCTTGTGTGTACGGCTTTTACTTTCCCTGTTAAACTGTTTTTATCTCAACCCACAAATTTTCTCACTTTTACTTCTCTGATTCTCTCTGCCTGAGGGAGGAAGGAAGTGAGTGGCTGTGTGGTACTTAGTTGCCAGCAGCTTTAAACCCTAACTGGTATAAAGATGAAGAATAATGATATAATAGCTCCAGTTGTCTTCTGTCCTATATGACCTAATGATTATCACTAGTGTTGGGAAATGAATTTTCAGAATTTATGATTCTCCAGGAAAAGAGGTAAGAGGGAAACAGGAGTTGGGGCATGCAGATAATAACAGAGAAATAACTTCAACAGAGATATTCTTTCACACTTTGTGTCTTCTTATCTAATTATGATATGATTGTCTGCTGTTCTCTGATACTTTACTGTATGGGCAAGCGAGCCCATTTCTGAGATTTAACAGCTCACAGATGAGAAAACATAGATTAGCCTGAGTTTTCTTCTCAGTCTTGCTGTCTCCAATGTTGCCTGCAGCGGATGCTCCCTTTATTACCAAACTGTTCCTGTTTGTTGAGGGGTGCTCACATGCAAGGAGCAGGGGTCTCAGCTCTCACTGACTTCTGCTTGACAGATTCTTGAACAACAAACTGAATGAGTTACTGAGAAATAAGGTGACGTGCAAGCAAAGTGCCCAGAATAAGAGCATTTTATCTTCCTGTAAGTATGACTTCAACATTTCTAGTTTTGGAAGTCTAATTTAAAAATAATTCAGTGCTTCACTGTTTAATTCTCTTGTGCTGTTGATGTGGGAGACTTCAGAGCAACAACAAATATAAGGTAATAAAAGCAGACAATGACTTTGGTTATGTATTGTGTATCATAAATATTTGTGTCTCTGACTGGTTTCATTTTAGCTAGCCGAGGAAATATAACTTGCTGAAGGCGGTTACCTTTGTTCAAAGCCAACTGAGACAGCACCAGCACTCAGTAATTACAGCCATACAGTTTCCAGGAGACTCCTTCTTCACCAGACCTGTCGTCTCATGTCCCCATTTGTAACACTGTTCATTATATTCAACCTGCTGCCGTCACTCCAGAGCTTTCAAAAGGTATTCTGTGGGCTATCGTGCTGCAGGACGTGGATAATGAAATAGTTAGACGTGACTTGTATTATAATCGGCTCACCTAACTTTCATTTGGCTTGAAAAGTAGACTTAATAAAAGCAAAAGTGAAAGGCATTTTATGTTTTTAATAAGGAGTCTCATGTGCTATAACCTGCTGTTTTTCATTGTGTGTCTCTTCTCATGGTTTCTTTTTGAGGCACCTGACAGAAGAGGAGCAGTGAATGTCTCTTAATCTTAAAGCTTTTTGAAAAACTGCAGTGGTAATCAACAGTACTCATCAGTAATTTCCAACTGCAGTAAGTGACTCAAAGTTTTTCCATCTACATCTTATATTTTAAATGGATAATTATTTGTTTGCTGATGAAGATAGTCCTCTTCATCAAAAACAAAACCAAAATATCTACACACTCTAGAAAAGCACATCTGTTTAATCACTTATTAGCAAATTTGTTTTCAATATCTAATAATAAGCTTGTAAAAATCCCCCTACCCTTGCAGCATCTCCAGTTGGACTGTAAAGGAGCTAAACCAGTTTTGAGAGAGAGCCACTCATCACACCAAGCTTCAGAAATTCCTAGAAGAGCAATGAACAGAGACAAGTTCAAACACTGAAACCTGAAAGCTGGGTGTGATGACCGTTGGAAAACAGCTTCCTAACACAAACCAGAGCTCTTTGTTGTGGTGCTGTTACCTTTTCTGGACTAGACAGTCATTGCTGCAGGTGATCCACACTGCAGCTCCAGGGAGGCCCCATCCTTGCTGCTGCAGACCTGGATAAGCATATACACCAGAGCATAGATGAGAGGCAGGATGCACGTCTGTGGGCAGGATAAATTGAAGGTAGGAACTTCTAAATAGATACCTGATTTCTGAGGTCATATGCATAGTGATAACAGCAGTAATACAGTTAGGGGTAAGAAAAGCCCTGTATCCCAAAATGGGCAGCTGTGCTCTTGGTGGAGTAGATTCAATAAATGCAGGCATGACTGATGGGATTGCATGAAGTGAGAGCTGGGTAAAAAATACCCATCTTGCTCTGTAAAAACCAGAGGCAGTGTTGGTTAGTGATGGAAAGCTCCTTGAGGGGGGCAGCTGGTTACCTTCCCCTTTGATTAAAAACAAAGGGGCTTCAGTGCACACTATCTTCACCTCCAAATCCTCTTTCCACTTGTCCTGGGTACAGACCCAGAGCTGTACCACCAAAAATACTGCTTTCTGACTGTAAAGTGATGGTATTCACTGTAAAGCTCTTACTGTAAGTGATGGTATTCAGTTTCTCTCCTTGTCACAGCTACTAATAAATAGTCACATTTCCTGTAAACTTCAGACATCTGCTTTGCACCTTCTTCTACTCAATTTTGCCCTAAACTCATAATATTAGTTGTTCAAAGTATACAGTAGCTGTAGTAACCACTGCCTTCTCTTGACAGTTTTTGATGGATTGGTTCAGGGACTCATGTCAATACCTTGTTATGTCTTTTTAGCTCTGCGAGAAGCAGGCAGCCAATGGCTGGGTTTCTGGGCTGTTTACATTTGGGAAAGGTATGTGTATGGAAGACAAACATCTGTGATCATGCAAGAAGATCTTGCCTTGGTATATTTATAAATGCCCAGAGAAGTAATCAGAGACATCTTGTGAGGGCTTTAGACAGAGCTAGGCAAAAAAAAAAATTAATAAAAATAGATTTAAGAGATATTTTAGTTAAGTTTATTGCTGAAGAGAAGACCTGGAACAAGAGCCTTGGTCATGGTCTTTGGAATCACGCTGGCCTCTTTTAGCTCTCATCCACCCCCTTCCCCTGAAAACCCTAACCTGTCATTCCTTTCCCACTAACAATTTCCAAGATTTCCTAAACTCCTTTCAGCTGTGCTCACACATGACTACTCACTGACCCTTGTAATCCATCCTGTCACTCACAACCTATTCTGCAGCCCCAGCAAAAGCAGGTTTTCTCTTCCCTGCTGAAATGCCTTCAGCTGGTGGAGCCCAGCCGTGCCTTGGTGGCCCTGTAACCACTTCCACTTGCTCTGACCTCTCATTCTCAGCTTTGCAGTTGTTATGGTTGGCACAGGTATGGTCTGTTTTCAGTTCCTTTGGCCAGGCAGTGCTTGTGCAGTGTGAAAGGGAATGCTGCCTCACTGCATTAGTTACAGGATATTGAATGAAGTAGGATTTGTCATATTATATACTGACTAGTGGATGTAATAATGCATCTTTTTCACAGTTAATAACATTTCTATTGACTACGGTTTCAGGAAAGGTCTTTGCAGTGGGGGATATTCAGTCTGGTTGAATTCAGTGACACAAGTCTGGTTGAATTCAGTGACACAAGTCTGGTTGAATTCAGTAACACCAAGACTTAACCACTAACTGACAAATCAGATGAAAAATAGCAGTGAAATGACCAGATTGCTTACAGGTTATTCTTACTCTTCCTCAAGTTGCCAAAGTTTTATATGATACTTAAATCAGTTTGGTAAGTTTTTTTCTCTACAACTGTGACTGTGTGCTATATCCTTCTGAGCCAGAGGTATTTCTGGACTTTTCCAGTGGTGGTGGCCAATACCTCTGTGGTAGTGTGCGCCCTATTTGAAAAAGAACAGAATCATATTGGACTAAATCCAGTAGTGGTGTACATGAAAATGAGTTGTTGCTCATACCCTGTATAGGAGGACTGCTGGACACTGAGGTGGACATAATTTGCTCTTTTTAGGGTGTTGGTCTGAGTTACTTAAGGGGGAACTAATGTTCCTTGGAAATGTCAATCAGTTTTCATTTTAATAACATGCCTGGTTGAATTCAAAACTGGCATTTAATATTGACGCTGTGCATGAACTGACATGTCATTATACACATGCTAACCTAGATTTATAAAATAATAAAA
The DNA here is from genome assembly GCA_034509425.1 of Eopsaltria australis. Classification (NCBI taxonomy): domain Eukaryota; kingdom Metazoa; phylum Chordata; class Aves; order Passeriformes; family Petroicidae; genus Eopsaltria; species Eopsaltria australis. Next base: position 1,908,001 of record JAVTVJ010000156.1, read on the forward strand.
TCATTGTGGTTTAAATTCCCACAAAATATTGATGGAAAAAGTGTCATACACTTATGGAAGTAGCTTACTTGCTAATGTGTTTGCCATTTTTTACTGACCTTATTGTGAATGCAACCTTGCTGCAGGCTCCTGCAAATTGGAGCTCTGCTACAGTATTTCTGTTCAGTTAATACCTGCAGAGCCACATATTTACTGGAAGAGCACTCTATTCTTCCTCCCTTCCTTCTGGAATACATTACCCTAATAACCAAAATGACAGTCTAGAATAATACATCTTTATTTATTGATGTATTTCTTGGTTCTGCTCTGTGATAAGAGGCATAGTGATTTCATTCAAGCAGGGTATGACATTGACAATTTCTTTCTACTTCAGTGTTCATCTACCTGAAGGAAAACCAGCCTGAATCAAGAAGAAAGAGTTTCCCTTTATTTGCTGTGTTAAAATAAAGCTGTGCTAAGGGAACATGAAGGCTGCAAAGGCACGCTTTCAGTAGGGGGAGGAGATTCCAGGATTAACACAGTCAGTGTCATGTTTTAGGACTTTCATACTCATGCATTATGGTGCTGCCTTTTGTTAGAATTTGCATACTATTTCAGCTGTACAGTGATGCTAATAATGCCATTTCAGTTTAAAATGGTTTTCAATTATGAGAACGGTAGGTCTTTTGGGGAATACTAAAGACAGAAGTCTGATTTTTGTAATTTCTGAGCCAGAAATGGTGGAAAGATTGAAGGAAGACAGAGTGGTATTCATGTGGAAAAAGGTGTTTTTTTTTTTTTGTAGTGGGATGTTACTTATCTCCTAGAGGTAAAAACTTAAAACTGGAAGTGAGGTTAATTTGTGGCAGATCCTCCACTGTAAATCAATTATAAATTAAAAAAGAAATTAAACAGCTGCACAGAATTATTGTCCAGCTTGGTAAAAGAACAAGTGTTTGAATTTTGACTTGAGCTCTTTAGTTTCAGTTGTTGTTTCTATATTTATCTGATTGTGGTATTTGGTAATTTTAGGGATGCCTCTGAATTTTATTGCATTGAAGTATAATTTTATTCTTGTGGCAACAATGCCTTTTTTATTAAGTCACTGAAATAATCATATAACACCTATGTGTGTGATTGAATGTCAAAGTCTTGATTGTGCACTTCAATAGAAGGCCATGCTTTTAGAAGAGGCTGAACACTCACAGATTCCCCAGCTCTTGCCTTTTTGTTGATTTCCCTTCCTTGGTTGCCTGAACTGTAGCTTGGTTCCCTCTTGGAGGGAGTTTCCTTTTGTGGTGGGTACAGATAGCATTATGCTGGTGAGTTGTGTGTATTTAAAAAAGAAAAATATGAAAAGAGAGAAATGCTATGTCTGGAAAAAAATTATTTGTAATTTTGCCCTGAATTTTCAAACTTTATATATAATTATATAATAATATATATAATTTTCAAACTATATATATACTGTGTGGGGAATTTCTACTTTTGTGTTTTAGTCTAACAAAGTGGGATGACAGCTAGAGAAACAATTTAAGACATTTTTATAAAAATAATATTTTAGGCATTTACATGGAAAAAAGCACAAGTATTTCATAGAAATATGCCTCTGAGAAGATAAAGTCATGTTGCCCTGAAAGGATCCAGTCTGATCAAGGCTGTGTAGGAATATAGATAAATTGTTCAAAGTTATTTTGGACAGTGTGTATCAGAGTCATTAAAGCCAACCTTCAGATACAGTCAAAAATTAATTTTCCAACATAGTAGAAAGTGAGAGAGGAACTGAAACTATGACATCTGTCTTTGAATATAAAGAGGACACAGAAATTGAAGGAGAACAGACCTGAGATGCTAAGGGAGGCACGGGAGGCTTGTAATGACCTTGTCACTTGTATTCCACAGGAATGTGCAGTTCTTCCCTTCCTGCAGAGATTTCTACCCATATCTATACTGTTCTAATAAACCTGCTTGTAATTAGTTGGACCTGAGTTGCTTTCTGAGATTTGCTTTGGAAAGAAAAATAGAACTAGCTGTTCTCAAGTGAAATGAACTTGGTATTTGAACACAGAATGGGCTGAGTTAGAATAAAAAGTTTGATTATTTGATGTTTGGAGGAATAAAGAAGGAATCTTAGAATTGCCTCTGAAGTAAGAGGAGCAAATTCATTGTTTCTTTGGGCTGGTAAATAGAGGTGTTGCAATTTGTGCAAAAGAGAATGCTTTACGTTTCTCTTGGAAAGAACAGAAAAACGATGTTGGGCAAGCAATGCAAAGGGAGTTCTGAAGCATTGGAATATATGCTAAGAGTTGAAAGTAAGAGGCATTTCAGTTCAATAAGTCATTTATAAATAGCATTGAAATAAAATAATGATCTTTTAAGAACAAACATGTTACGCATTTTGAAGAGGTAACTTTTAAAATAGTTCAATAGTTCTCATGTGATTAATTGCTTTGGACTTGAAACCTAATGGATATTTTTGCCTTCCTTTTTAGTAGTGTTGAAGGGAGAAATATAATGAACAGTAAAGGAAACAGCAAGACAGAGTGTGTTTCTCTAATTCTTTCCAAAATTATGTATAATTTTACTAATGTTATTGTTCTCCACCCTCCCACCCCCTCTTTTTATAGATGCACATGGATTAATGTGTTAAAATGGAAATTTGATTTAGGGCTAAGCAAACTATTTCCATGGAAATAATAACACTGTTGATGTCCTTTGGTTTGGGAAGCGTTCCAGAAAATGCAATCCATCAGTTTTTCTTCAGTCTAGACACAGGCCAGAAATAATGATCACTTTTTCAAATGAGTTCAGTATTAACAGGAACCATTGTATTTGGATTTTCACGATTTTGAACAGCTGAAGTTTATGGGGTGTGTGTGCATATATATATATGTATATGAATATATATATACGCACACACAGAGATAAAAAATTTGTGTTCAGATTTTTTTTTACCATGTCAGTTTCCTTAAAAGACAGTAGATGTTAATGAAATTTTCTTTTAACATCTTTTAGTCTGCAGACTGTTCAGCATCATTTGTATTCTTACCTATTTATCTGCCTCTGCTCAAGAAAGAACTAAGAACCACTGACTATCTAAATGGATATGATCTTGTGTGGGACTAGTGGCTTTCCTGAGATTATTCACAAGCAGAAGTGTAAATAAATCTAGCCCATTTGACTAGTTAAGGATAAAGTAGTATCACAATGAAAAGTTAAAATTTGTATTCTAGTTCCAGAGTGTTGTGTGCTAGATTTCAGCAGTGGACACGTCCCAATGGTGCTGGGAGAGCCAAGAAGTTACACTTCATCTTTATCAGAAGCAGGGCAGTGCTCATTGTGCTTCTGTCTGATTCTCTTGGACACTTCCAAATGGCAAAAGAAACACGAGAAATGTAAGCACACCTTAATCTGCTATAATTATTTGTACTGATTTATTAAGAAAAATACAAAGTACTGTTTTGCTGTAAGTGCTGGCAGTATTTTGTATTGTCTGCATTATTATGTAAGAAACTCATGGACCAAAGGCCACTGTTAAGCCTTTAAAAAAAAATAAATTAAGCATAAAAGATATCAAGGCATTTCCTTAAACGTCAGGGTATATAGAACAGTATTTATAAAGCCTTTGTAAATTGCAGTCTTTACTGATGAGGCATATTCATATTGATGTTCAATTTATTTACCCAGGAGACCAATTTATTTCACTGCCTCGGTGCTAACTGTTTCCATTGACACCCAGGTCTGCTCTGACCAAGCAACTGTGACAAGTGGTTTATTGAACTGTAAACGGGCACTGTCTGACTCTAAACAATGGCTTTATCTAATTATGAAACCCCATGCACCATTTCAGCCCAGTGTTGTTCATTATACAAACAAGATTTTAATGTTATCGAAAAATTAATTTAAGTCTGGGTGCACAGTGCTACAGTGAAAGTTATTCTGCATTGTGACTTTATAAGCTGGCAGCTCACATGTGAAGTGAACTGACTGAGGTCTTCTGACTGCAGTTTGTTGGACACTATGAATACTTGAGAGGACAAAAGTGAACTGCCTTAGAAGAACATATGAAAGAAATTGAATACCTGAACAAAATCTATTGCTTATGCTTTAAATGAATCTGATATTATCAAGATGATTTTTAAAGAATAACATTGATAGAAGAAATATGGGTGTACTTGTGGAAAGTAAAATTGGATCCTCAAGAAGTTAACAGTGAGACTCGGAACTACTGGCAGAAATTGAATAGGCCCACTTGAAAAAACCTCCACTATTCTCCCCACTGCTTTGTCAGAAGATAATTGATTGCAATCAAAGCTTTTGTTTTCACCTATCAGTAAGTCAGCTTCTTCAAGAACTTTCACCAATAACCATAGAAAGAATTCAGAGGGTTTACTTTATTGCTGTTGTAAAAAAAAAAAAAAGAGACCATATGTGTATATTACAGAATTGAAGAAAAATGATATGTTAATGTTCTAGTAACATACATGACACATTTGTGAGTGAGAACAAATCTCCAGTGAGAATTTGCATAAAGAGCAGTTTGTAAACAAAATTCACTTAATTCCTCTTTGTCACTAAGAACTGTTTGGATTGCTTTTTGAGGCACTGCTTAATGATCTCATATAATTGGTTTCACATGTTAAGTCCCCATTGGTGCCTTCACTGTGATTTTCTTATGAAATATGAAACTCTTAAAAATTTAATGGTGAATTAATATTAATTTAATCAAATATTTCAATATTAAATTTATTAATATTTCATCTTCTATATGGCTATGCAGATTTTTGAAAGCCACTCCGGCGTTGTCTGGCAAACTACTTGGTTATACAAAGACTGTTTAGGAATTTCTTGGCTCATGTGGTTTGTGTGCAGTAGTCAGGCTGCCTGGCTCGTTGGTTATTTTTATTCACCCTCTAGAGTGAATGTAAATGAGGTGCAGGAAATGAAGACGCTAAGGAAAGTTTACCAAGTCTGATGGAGTCTGTAGTTTCGCTGTGCCTGGCTAGAATACACTTGGAAGGAGCCCTGCGTGGTTGTGCAGGTTAATCTCTGTTCTGTTCGCAGCAGGCCCTGCCTTGTATCGAGCCTGCCGCGCTCAGGCACCTGAGGGCTGTCACTGACAAGGGGCTGCCAGGGATGGACTGCCACCGATCAGGGCTAAATGAGTCACTTGCACAGAGCTGATAAAGCCAGAGATTTACTGAAGTAGACAGGCCTGTGCTAAAACAAGCTCCTCTCTCCACTGAAACCCTGTCTGTCACTTTAATCAGTCATCTCCCCTGTCAGGCACGGCCAGCGAGGGGCTGCAGCAGTGCAGGAGGAGCAGCTGAGGGATGGCACTGCCTGGTGGCTGGGCCAGTGCAGGGTGGCCTCCCTGCTGCCTGCAGGACTCTGCTGGGCAGAGGCAATGTCAGGACCTGGTACTGGGGGTGTTTTGCAGCCCAGATGCAGTCCAAGAGGTGATAGGTAGTGCTAAACGAAGGCTGTTTTTTTCAGGTGATCTGTGCCTTCTCCCGTGTTTTTAATACAACATCATTCTTGTGTCCCAACTGTGCTTTTCAGAATCTGGAATAGTCTCCTGGACAGTAAGTCAGCTCTTCCATCTTTATTATCTCTATTGCCATACAGAGCTGTTGTTGTAAATACATATCTGAGTTCTGTAACAACATTTTGAAGCATCAATCAAGCAGTGATTATTGATATAGTAAGGAATATTCAGAGCAAGTTTTTTTGGTCCAGAAAATTTCAGTTTCCTAATCTGTACTTTACATATAGAAATCAAAATCCATGGACAAACAAGACATAATGACAAATTGTGAAAATGCATGAAAAACAGCTTTGACCTTAGAAGCTCCAAACTGCAACAGACAGATATACTTGCCAAAGCCAGAAGTAGTCTATTGAATCATGTAAGCACCATAAAGTTAGCTGAGGCGCTAATTAAGTATGGTCATCTTAAAAGAATTCATGCTTCATCCTGGCAAGATGCCCATAAGGAAAAGATAGATCTGTCACAGTCTTGCAGACTGTAGTAATTAAGGTTTAAAATACTTCCCAGTCTAAAACAAGAATAGTTCAGACAGAGCTAACTGTTTAAACAGCATCCCTTATGAACTGACATTGCTTTTCTATTTCAGACTGGCGTGTTTCAACTTTTTTTCGTTATTGGCATCTGTGCAAAATGTACAGAAAAACATAAATTAGGATTTCTGAATCTTGTATTCCATCTCACATCCCAACCTGTGAATTCTGGAAGAGGGAGACCTCCATCAATGCTTTAGTCATATTGCTTTGAGTAGTGACCAACTACAAAATGAAAGGTCAAGTTGATTGCATATGTCCCTGACTTAAATAGGATAAACACATTGTATGTGTGTATGATCTCCCAGGGTAATTTGGAATAACATGTTATCATGTTAGATCTCTGTACTCTCACAGTCTATTTTCTGTTCAAAAAGGTCAGCTAGTTTTAAGGGTGCAAGGTATTCAGGGGCCCAAGATTATGAACCTTTTTGTAGTGCCCTGTTATTCTGTGTTACATTTCTGGTGTAATCCAATACTTGTCTCAGAAAAGTCTGCCCTCTGGCATAGTCATTCTGCTGTCATAAGAGTTTAGTTTTCTGTGATCTTGGTGGTATTTAACAATAAGGTCTGAACTGCATGTTTAGCAGAAGCTGTGGGAACATGGATGTCAAGTCCATTAATCACAGATAAAAAAGTAAGAAACCCCTGGCTGGCCTGTCAGCCAAGGATTAGCTGTGTCCTCACTGCAAAACCTACTCAAGCAACCCACTGATTAGGTCAGCTTGTCCTTCTGCCCTGAGACCTTTTGGGGAGAAACTGGCAGTTACAGCTTACAGTTCTTGAGTCCGTGTGTAGATATGTGGCTGGGAGACCACAGGCTCCTCCTGTGCTGTGTTTGCTTCACTGATGCCAGGCTGACACAATTGCATTAAATCAATGCCAAATGATGTTTTCCAAGGAGCAGATGAATGCATGAGATGGAAGGCTATCAGCAGCACTCTGATAGCAGCTTATGAGCATGTTTCTGTTACTCAGCAATTCATTTTTGGTCTGACTTTATTTGGAAGGTAAATATTAGGTGTATACGTTTATTAGAAGGTAAATAAGACCAATTTATTAGCATGTTTTCTAAATATTTTCTCATACACTGAAGTTTTGCAGTGATGGTGTGACTTTCATATAAGCACGTCTGAGGGGCACTCAAGGAAATTGAGCAAATGCTACAGAAATTTTGTCTGGATCTGCTGCTTTGGTTTGGCTGATGAAAACAGGCAGTGTCTCTTCTGGTGGGGTGACCTATCTCTGTCTTTTGAGTGATGTTGTGCTGGTGATTTGTGGTGGGTGAACTGGGATGACTTTTGTTTTTTATCTGGTGAAAAAAGGTCACAAAAACGTCTTGCAGTCCTCTGTTGTGGGAAAAAACTTTTATTTTTCTCTACTGCAGCTCTCAATCAATGTGGCTGTTCTGCATGGTTAACAACACATCTCCAGAATCCTATTACTATGCAAAGTAATTTCAAATTATTTTGCAAATAAATTGCTCAGACTCTGTTGGATTTCCTGACTTTCTGGAGTTATCTTAAATTCTCAGAACCATTTGGCCCCATTCATTTTCATTTGCAGAATTATCAGTAATATGGAAATCAGCGTTAATTATTTCTCTAGCCACTATTGTCAGCACTAGCCAAAAGTGACATTTTAAATCTTTGTCTTATTAGCAATTCTGATATAGAGGCACTCATTCAGCATGGTGATCTATGTCTCTGGCAGCTTCACTGGCCATCAACTCCAGGCTGCCCAGGAGGTCAGTGGGAAGCAGAGCTGGGTGGGATATTTTCACTCCAGTATTAAATGCAGGAACATTTTCTCCCTGTCTGGCGTTTGCCTGGGTTTGCAGCAGCTTCTCAAGGTGCTGCCTCAAACCATATGGTGTTAGCTACTTTGCATCCAGGCCTGCCAAATTCTGTCCCCTTCACTAGCTCCAAGGGTAGCTGTACCCAACAAACTGTGGGTATCCAGTCTTGCTGGCTTGGGAACTGGCTTTGGACCAGGATATTGGGTAAAGGATGTGGGAGACAAGCCCAGGATGTAGCTCACTGCACCAGCTTTCGGATGCGTGCTGAGAACGCCTTTCATTCACATTCGTCCTCTTGGTATAAAGAATTTCTAAGGTGTGCCCTTAACTTTGTGGTTTGACACATTAAGATTTATATTTAAAATTCAATTATGCATTTATTGAAAGGTTGAGGCGGAGTATGAATATGTAAAGTGAGAATTTAAATTAAATGTCATATTAGGGTTTGCTTTAGGGTCTGCAAAATCTGGTGTACCTAGAATATGGCTTTTAAATCCATAGCAGCTTTAATGAGTTCTCAATATACCTGTAATTCTGAAGCTCTTGAAGAATGTATTGGTTTTTCATTTTTGTTAGGTAATGAATGACAGGCCAAGCAGAACAAATTCTGAAATTTGATATTTTTTCAAAGAATCATATAGATATATAGTAAAATGATGACAATGGAACTTGTTTATTCAACTAATGTAGTGATTTTATCACTTCATTCTTGGTATCTTAGTACCTGATATTAGCCTGGAATGGTTGTCATGGTAACAGAACACACTGTTCCTTTAATTTGACCTTAAGTTCAAGCCCTGCTGTTGTGGAAGAAATGCCAAAGAACACCTCCGCTTTTATTAAAAAAAATCCTATCAAATACATGCAAAAAGAAAAACAACTGAAAAGGAAGGACAATCTGACATAACATTGTGAGGCCAAAAAAGAGGAGAGCTTGATTTTAACTAGGGGACCAAGAAATAAACGACTGTTAGGATGCACGTGTTCACAGTGTGTTCTCTGTTTAGGCTGGCTTGCTCCACCACCATTATATTCATTAGTCCCAGTAAAGGTAGATTCCCTTTAAAATTTGCTTTTATTTACATGTTTTGGGGGCCTGTTGGGTTTGCTCTCAGAAGAGCAGCATTGACCAAACTGGCCAGCTGCCAAGGCGACAAGTGCTTGGAGAGGTCAGAGGAGGTTCAAATTAGGGTCTGGCCAGAGGAGAGCTCCTGCTGGTTGGTGTTTAGGTATTTCTCTACTGTTTCAATCTAACCTGATCACTCCACATGACTTTGTGGTCAGTGATGTTTTGGAGGCTCTGATCCATAAGCCAATGGAATCCATTTGGTCTTGGACGGAACCCAGAAAACGGAGAAATTCTTGAATGTTGTTGGAGGAGATGCCGTTTCCTGAGGCCAGCCAGTAAGACGAGAATGTAGGAAAGATGATCTCGAAGAATGCTCTGGAAGTCAGAGCATGCTCAGATCAGTGGAATTTGAAAACATATGGTGCTGAAGGAGTAGCAGTAATGCTGTTATACTCTTTGGAGAGATTATGGACAGAACATAAATCTGTAATGCAGTAGAAAGGGGAAAACGTGCCTTGCTGCCTCTGTGTCCATGTGCTGTGCTGCTCTCCCTTTGTCAGTTTTGCAGCTTCAAGGAAGATGTCTGCTTCAAATGCCCTTGGTGATCTAAACTGGTCTAGGTTTTCAAGAAATGATTGAGGTAACAGTTCATAATCTCCAATTTCAATTTGAAAACCATGGTAAATGACTTTAAAAAAAAAGCTCACGACTTGAGCAGACCTATTGAGATCTTGGTGCTGTTCCCTGCATGGGAGCTTATGCTCTGCACCTGTCCAGAGACTGTGCCCTGCCAAGTCATGCAGCAGCTGCTCTATTTTTGTTATTTATTGCTGCTGAACTTCAGCAGGGAGCATTTTCAGAATGATGTATGTCATCCATGCTGCAGCACATCTGCATGTTGCCCATGTCAGCAACTGCTTGGCCAAATCAGGGTGGGCTGGGTGGCTGGTTGTGCCTTTAGAGTTGAGGGACAGAACTGTGGGACCTCTGTTCATCCATGCCATACTGTCCTGGCCCAGGATGTTGGCTGTTGACTGAGAACTATCTCAAGATTAAAAGAAATAGGGGTGAGCTTCAGCAGTCTGTGTGCAGTGGTCATTTGGGATTAGTGTAAAACTCTTTAATACCCAAAACATTTTATCAGGACTATGCGCTGACAGCAAACATGAGTTGAGCACTACATCTTTGATCCTTGAGAATCTAATGCATGGTTGTGCTAGAAGCCAAAAAGCTGAGAAAGGCAGATGAGGGCAACATGGGCTTGGCTGATCCATGAGGGCTGGAACACTGAGGCTTGAGGACAAGTACAGCAGGGGACCCTTGGAATGGGACCCATCCTGCAGTGCCCTTACACAGTGACTGGGGCTGCCCCAGGATAGTGACTGGGGTCAGGCACACAGCAGTAGTTGCCAGGCAAGTCCATGGTGATGAAGCAAGTCTGATGTCCAGAACAGATAAATCCTGTGGTAATGAAGAAATGTAATCTGGGTGAGTTTTCAAGGTCATTTACTGCCCTAAAGATTTAGTGGTTCAATTTTCACACTGCTGTGGACTAGAAGCATGGATCCTTTGTGGGTATGTGGTTGCTTCCCCCTGGCCCCTTTTTGAGACTTACAACTATTCTGGAGCATAATCAAAAGCTAAGAGTTACTAGCCTATTGTTGCATTTACTCAGAACAAAATGCTAGAGAGATTTCTGAGTTCATTGAGAGTTATCATTGCCTCCAAAGAGTAAAAATATAAATACAAATCAGTTTGCAAATATCATTCTAGCATCAGTAATTTTCAGTTGAAGAAAATGTGAACAAAGTATAAATAACCTAATTATTTGTGTTCTTCCTGACATGAATGATGCCTCGTGCATTCCAATCTTACAGGAAATAGATGGGAAAAAAGACACTACAAAAGAAGTGCAAGCATATGAGAGTTACCCTGTTCTGTTCTAATAACAGATCAGCTTAGGCTTATTTGCCATGCAGTGTGCCCTTTGATAAAGCTGAAACCTACCTTCTTAGTCTTCTTTTCTGTGTTTTCATGGCTGGGATACAAGCTTGTGTTTTATTTTACGGTAGCAGAAAAGGAGAGTATGATCTGAACACCAGTGTCAAACAAAAAGGCATTGCCCAATGTTGGTTGCTTCTAATGTTTCTTTTGAAGATTCTCAACTCTCCTCTTTCTCTCTGAGAGTGAGTCCCAGATTTCATCCAATGAGTTGTTCTTGTTTAACCCCTCCCAAAGGGGATGAGCAGCCACTATCAAGGATGCAGCTACTGGTCCATGGTGTGTAGCTCTGGGGCTGTGGAATTTCGGGGCTGTGGGGTTTCAGGGTTGAAGGACATAGAAGGCCCATGCTACACAGTGTGCAGGCAAATATAGATGCTTTCTCTTTTTTCTTTTTCCCCTAAAGTAATGTAAAAAGCCCAAACCAAACCAGCCCTTCCCCTTGCCTTCCAAGCCCTTCAGGTTTGTTTTGTAGCTCCAGGAGTAGGCTCAACCCTGGTGCTCTTTCAGAAGTGCCTAAAGAGTCATTTGTAACCTTTGCTTGGGTATAGTACAAGCATGGCCCTGCAGGTTTCTAAACTGCAAAAATCAGAAGCTTCAACATTTTGGTATGCCTACTACATCCTGTACATAATGGAGAAAGATCTGCCCTCGAAATGCTTGAACAAAAATTTTTTTAGGGTCGTTTAACAAAGGCTTTAACTGTTCCATTTTTCACTTTCCGAAGGTAAAGTAACATGTTTTGTAAAAGTGTATAATAGTCTTAAGTCTTCCTTAGAAGAATTATTTCTGTTATTATTTCAGTCTAATGTTTTTCTGGATTTGTTTTGGTTGTTTTTTTTTTGTTTTGTTTTGGTTTTTTTTTTAAGTTTTTTTTTTTTTTTTTAAGTCCTGGGCTGTAATCTAATGTAATTTGTGACTGTTGGTTGAGGAAAGAAAATTTTGGAATCTATAATGAAGATATAGTTGACCCGGAAAAAAAAGTTAAAGTGTGTAAGAATACTATTTGTATTATTAGATCAGCTTTGAATTTTGGTGAAAGTCAATACATTAGAATGTTCTTACTGTTTCTTTATCTATTTGAAGGTAGGTTTTGCCTTCATTTGTTATTGATGCTGAATTTCTGCTATAATTAATGATCTTGATTCTGAGTGAGTCTTGACCAAAAGAAGGGTTGGAATGAGAAAAATGTATTTAGATCATTTTAATTGAAGCAGCTATTTAAAAGGGAGAAAAAAAAATCTTAAAATTGCTATCTAAATGACCATTTCCTGAGGAAAAAAATCAAAAGAAAATTCTTTATTAGTAAAAAAGCAACTTTCATTTTGATCCTTATTTTACTTTTTGTTTAAATGTCTTTCAATTAGAAACTTCTGTTAGCAATAGTCTTTGCTACCCTTTTCCTTGCACTCAAATGCTTAAGAACTATTATACTTTATATTTTTTACTTATATTTTTGGGGTAGTTTTTATTTAATGTAACAATGTCATATAAACCATAACCTCGCCTGGTGTAAATCGACCAGAAGACATTTTGACCTAGAAGATACTGTTGCCTTTAGAAATAGCATACTACATGGCTGTAAGGACTAATGCATCATTAAAAAATGTCTGAAGAATGGAGTAAGAATCACGAAGTACTGTTACAAAGTTCTTCCAAAACAGTATGTTCAGTGTGATTTCTGTAGCTGTTTTTGCAGGGAAAAAACCTGCTTTTGATCCACCTTAGATTTTTAATTTTTTGTTTGTTTGTTTTGCAGTATCAGTGTTCTGGGCAGAATAAAATGGAAGTGTTAAGGATAGCTCAGGCTAAGAATTCTAATGCCCTTGGTCATTCCTCTGTGTGATATGTACAAAGGTGTCTAGTAGCCTGTGACATCTGATAATTGCAATGCCTTCTAAACAGCCTCTGCAAGGAAATTAGAATATTGCCAAGTTCCATAAGCATAAAAAGAGCATATTGTGTCTTATCCATTTATTCTTGTTAAAGGTAATCCAGATAATAGCATGTAATGTGTAGGTACATCTTTAAGTAATCTACATTGAAGACACAGTTCATTCAGAGTGACTAATGTGTGTTCTTCCAGCTGCAACTACAAGAAGAGTTCTAAAAGAATTACATGAACTTTTTGGGCATAACTTGCTTTGTCAAACAAGAACTGGAAATTCAGATTTGTTCATTTTCAACTTGTCTCTTTCAAGGTGCATGCAGGAAGGAAATATGAAATTCAGTTTTTTGTGGCTTTGCTTGATATCAGGAAAACTTCTTATTTCAACTCTGCTATTCATCTAATTCCTTTGTTAGCTTAAGAGAAAATTAAATTAATCTTGGTGTTGAGGTACTTGTACAAATAAATTCTGGAGGTGATCAAAGTTCTAATAATTATGGTAGAAGTCAATTATTCATTAAAATGACCATTTATATCTCCTAATTATTTTTCATTTGTGCGATGTGAACAAGTGGCAGAGCCCAGTCTCTCCAACACAGCATGGGTCAGCAGCTGCTCTGTTATCTGCTCAGGGCAGTGTCAGTGCTGCAGGGAGGTGTGGGGTGTGATTGCCAGAACCATCTTGGTTTTCCATTTCATTGTCATCTGGTTATCTGATCACCCAGTGGCCTGACAGCATCTCAGGTGATGGACTGGAATCAGTGATCCCTCACCAGGGGTTGCCAGGTTGCACACCTCAGATTTAAAAAGAAAACACATTTCAAGTCTGGCATTAGGGTTGTTTGGGTCTCTGGTGTTAGGAGGCTGGCTAGTGCAGAGTGCTGGGGCTCAGATGAGCTCTGCTCAAATTGTGGCTTTTTCACTGGTGTTCTCTATATATTTGTTTTTATTGCTGTGACTGTTCTTGCTGACATGACTGTTACAAGGATAACTATGCATATAGTTGAGTCAAGAATATTTTTTTTTTCCAAAAGAAATCTGTACTGTTACATCCTGGTGTTTTGGGGACAAATGATGTTTTTCCCATTTTAGCCAGCGGGGATATGAATTACTCTTCTACTTTTCATCTGCTTATCTTTGCAGACCAGCCAGAGTGAGAGGTACAGTATCTCTGTGTGTGATGCCTCCTTCCTGCTGAAATCCTTAATGCTTTTAGGCATTTTTCCCCCTAAAAGACCATAGTTGTATGTAGTGGGTCATACCCCAAGCTGTGTTGATGCTGGGAAAGGCTCAGGCTGAGGTTGAGTGGTGCTCCTGCCCACACCCAGGCCCCATCCTGATGCCTTCAAACTCCTCCCCTAGCTTTAGGCTGCGTCTGCTAGACCTGGATCACTGGGTCAGATGAGCCCAAGGGTGTAAGTTACTGCTTGCACTGCCTTTGCATTTCAGCACGGAAGGGAGAGCCTGCAGCCTCAGGGGCATGGCTTGGGTTTCTGTCCAGCTCCCAGCCCACACAAAAAGCAGTGCACCCATGGGAGCCTTTTGAAAGGGGCAAAAGAAGGGATTTCACTGGGGAGGGTGGTCCCTGCTACAGCTCTTGACTATCAGTGGCATTGGTGTTATTGTCCTAAAAATAATATTAATAAGTGCTGTAGAAATGGCACCACAGCTGGTGGTGCCTATTGCACAGGAATTCCTCTCTGAGCTCTCTTTCTCTTTTCATTAAAATATGTTTTATTTAGGAATATCTTACAATTTTCTTTCAGCATTGAAGCTACTCTTAAATTTTAGGGAAGCCCCTGTAAGTTGTGCCAGGAACTTTAGTATAGCTGTTAAGTTGGTGGCAGCTGTCAGCCTCGCAGTTTGGGAACTTTTTTGATGGAGTACAAACCTTGAAAGCATTCTGCATGCACAGCTCAAAATATTAGTTCTGCTTCTAGGAAAGTGTAGACAAGGATGGTGAAGTTGCCAGCTGTCATTCTATTTTGGTATTTATTTATTTACAAAGTCACCCTATTGTCATCATGCAAGTGTAGTGGTGAGTGGAATGGTGGCTCATTTTTAGCTGCTGCTTGGTGTTGGGGCTGCACCTGGAATTTCAAATAGCATGCCCAGTTCCAGGGGGAAGATTTTTACCAATCTCTACAGCCTGACACACTTTTAAACATGGCTGGTATTTTTTGTCATGTCACATGTGTGACAACAGATTATTGTACTACAATTAGGCAGGTGTATTGTAATCATTAGTTTACCTTTTCAAGATCCACCATGAGTATATGGTGGAATTTTTCTTGTAAGAATAATAAAATTGAATGTATCCATTATTACCAACACCATTTGCATTTCCTGTGTCCCAAGATGAGAATTCTGTAATCAAAATTAAAGGTTAGAAGTTTGGGGAAATGAAGGAAATACTAAAATAACAAGCATATAATGGCAGAGGAATATAAAATCCTACTTTCTTAAGGAAAAGAGGCTTGGATGGCTGCACTTTTAATGTGTCTTAATAACTTCTGAGGTTGCTGGTCAACTTAGAAAAATTCAACAGATGCAGTGGGATCTCAAAGGTGTTGAGTTTCTAGAAGTTTTATGAGAAGAAGTGCCTGGAGAGAAGAGAGATACATTTGTACCCCAGCCATAGGAAGAGCTGCAGGGTGAGCTCAGTTCTATGATCAGAACTTAGAGATTTGGAAGAAAGGAGCTCAGCTAAGGCTACAGCTAGACACATTTCCTCCAAGCTTGCTCTCTTATTCCATTTCTACAGGAAATATCCCAACTCAAGGAGCAGCAGGGAAGCAGGCTGTGTGGGACAAAGGTGTCCAGTAAGGAGAGAGGATGCTATGAACCAGGAACATGATGAACTTCTCCATATCAGTTTTGACTGATGTCTTGCCTATTGGATCAGTTTTGGTACAATTTTGAACTCATGTGGTTCTCTTGGCCCATTCCTAATGGGTCAGAGTGCACTGGGTTGAGAAAATACCTCTGCAATGGAAAACTTTTTTCATGGGAATAATTGCACTATAGTCTCCAGTGCTTGCTGAAGTTGCTGCTGTATGGGGTGGTGCTGGCCACCCCCTGCTTTATCCTTGAGTGGAGCTACCTGAAAGTGCTGGATTCAGCTGCAGGGGCTGGCTGGGGAAGTTCAGCTTTCCACTTCTATATGAAAACCTACTGGGTAGTTATTAGCCTTAGTTTTCCTCTCTTGCTTGCTGTTATTAAAATAGGAGTCGTGAAATGACTGCCACAGTGTATTTTGTGAGTCTCGGCTCCTTAATAGATCCCCGTGTAATTTTGGTACACATCCTCTTGGGTCTGGCAACTATAAACCAACTCTACAGCTTTCACTATGGCAGCTTTTCTGCAGAATCTGTTTCATAAAATGGCTGTTAAAGGTCTTCAATATTTCCTTATTGTTGCAGGCTTCCAAGGTACCGCCCTGAACAGCTTATTATATTTCTGCTCTTTCTTATGCTCCTTAAGGAGAGTATTTTTTTTTATTAGGTCTTGTTCCTCAAGGACAGACTCACTGTACTAGGCTTGTTACAATTTTAATAGACTTTCCTGTCACTTAGTCTTGTACATGGGCCATGAAATTTCAGGAATCTCTAAGATGTAATGTTATTTAAAAAGTGCCTCCTGCTTCTTCTCTAATTAATTGCAATCAGAAAGGCTAGTTGGTGGACACATGGTGTCGCAGCTTCTGTGAAATACTGCCTGATGGCTATAAACACTGCCATATGTTCTCTGTGAAATATTGCCATAATCATTGGCAACAGGAGCAGCTGATAGGAGATGAAGCATTGGTTTTCTCCTGTGTTTTTGACTATTTTCAAAATCTGTGAAACACTTCTTGATCACCTTAGTGTTTCATTTGGTTGTTGCTACCTATAGTGGGCTTGTTTTCTTATAAAATGTAATTTCAATCACTTTTATTTTTCATGTTACAGCTGCTAACAGCTTCTTTGCATAACATGTCCACTTGCTAAAACCACTGCTTAATCAAAGTTGTCAGTTAAAGAGAGTTTTTTCCCCAGATGAAACAGATAATCTTGTTATAAAGCTAAATAGTTAAAAAATTAATTGGAACCCTCAAAAGCTTGACGGGCACTGCACTGCAAGTTTTCATCTAATGAGAAAGTTCCTGTTCTTCACTCTAACGTAGGTAAAAGGACAATTTTGGGGCTTAGCTGTTTACTGCCTCTTGATTGTAAGAATGTGAAGTCTTCAAAGGTGTGATCTTAATTAATGTTAGATTTCTTTTCAGCCTTTCATCATAAAAGGGGTGGCTGTTGCAATTTGTAGTAACATCCAACACTGTTAGTAAAACCTAATTTCCTCCACTAACACGACTTCATTATACTATAGCACTAGCCTAGTAAGAAAGATCATCTTTTAGTAAAAGAATGTATTTCAAGATTGTTCATTGGCATTTCTGAAAAGCTTTCCTTTGTATGCTTTGCCTCTGACATTGTTTTGAGCACTTTGGCCTCCATTATGAGGAGACCATTCATTAGAAGCAGCAATCCTCCAATTACCTCAAAACAGCTAGAAGCCTCAAAAGACTGTTTCCACAATAAGTGTGATTCAATAAGAGGGAAGGCAGTGCATTAAGCATGTAAAGTGTTTCTGTGTCTCTGGTTAGAAGCATAGGGTCTCATGGAAGTAAGTGAACAGGATTGATTCTGCTCCTTTTATTAGGATTCGTTTCTTCTAAGCATTGCTTTTCTGTCTCAGATTGCTAATTTTAATAGGGTACTTGCTAGCTCTGAGAAATATTTTGTTTTATTAAAGCAACAAATGGTTTTACATGTCCCTCTATACTTTGGGAGTTGTGGGCTATTGAAGCAAGCTCTGTCTTACATGCACAGCTCAGGCTATTAAACTGTACACAGGTGATTGATCTCTTTAATAAAACCCTGTTGTTTAGGAAGGAAAGAGTGATAAACAAATCTACTTGTTTGTCCAGTGCTTCAGAGATTACGGTAACATGAGGACATCAAGAATGCCATTTTAATGAATAAGTTAGATGAAACACATCAATACAGTCTTTGTTTTAAGCATGTCTGAAAACCAATATGCTTTAAGTTAATTTGATTCATGCTTTTCATTCATTTGTAACACCATGTACATTTTAACAGAAAATGTTTTGTACTTAAGCAAAGAACAGATCTGGCAGGTAGAAGATTCTGGCACTTTCTGCATGAGAATTGAGCGAGTGAGGAACTTTGCAAATCCCCTCTCCTGTGGCTTGTTGTGGCTCTGGCTCCTGCAGTGTTTCGAAGGACATGTCACAAGCGTGCCTGAGGGGGCTGGCTGTGGAGCCGTGCAGTGTGAGGGAGAGCTGCAGCCCTGGAAATGCAGGGCTGCACACATCACCACGGCCCTGCTGCCAAAAATTCTCTGCTGTGAACGTGTCGGGTCTGTTCGTTCATGCTGACGTTTTTCAGGAATAACTCTGCTGATGTCAATAGTTACACAGATTTATATCTTTTTTTTTTAAGACAAGTGAGAAAGAGGGAATCAAATCCTCATTTCTTTTGCCATCTACTAAAAAGCACTCTTTCCATGGCAACCCCTGTTTCCATGGTACATGCTGTATTGCCCTTCAGAGAAGCTTTATTAAGAGACACATATACACGCACACGCTGTCATGTGAATGTGGTTGCATTTTATAGCACTCTAAAGGAAAGCTATAGTGAATTGTAATTTTTTTTTTTTTAAGTTGTAGTGCTTTTTTCATTATACAGTGTGGTGAAGGATTATTGCTGCCACTGCTTGGTGGTGTCATGGGAGTACAATAAAATGTGGTTCTTTTCACTGTTGTTAGAAAGATATTCATCAAACCTCTCTATTTACTAGTACATTAAGACCATTGTTTTCTAAACTCTCTTCAGGTGTAAGTCGGCATACAAAGTAATCAAACTCCTTTTGCAGCATTAAAAATAAATACGCAATAAAGATTTTCTGCTCCTAGGTTCATCGTGGGAAATAATAAAGATGTTGGCAAATTCAAAGGATTATCTAAAAAAGGTTATTCTAATAAGAAAATGTGAACCCACAGAAAGTTGTGGCTTCTTTTCCATAATGACACCTATTAGAAGTTACTTTGGGTGTTTAAAATTAGCTAAATTTACCAAAGTCAGACACCGTACCTTTCTTTTTTTGATTATAAAGGTGCAACTGTGAAACTATTAAAAGTTATATCATTACCTTGAGAAGGCTCATTTATAATCATCCTTTTAGACTTTACAGCTCATAATGACAGTAGGTAGAAAAGGTTTCTGATACTAAGTGTAGTATCAGCCTTTCTCAAGATAAGCTAATGCATTCTGTACGTACGTGTTAAAGTGACACAGACAAATGTACCAAAATTTCCCTAAATTTTGGAGAGCTGCCTCATGTGCTATAATTGTCTGGGACTGAAGTCTGACAAGGCTCTGCAGCTACATTTTGGAGACTGTTTAGTGTCTGCTTTGCACATGTTTTGTTCAAACCTTGGTCAGAAGATCTGTGTAAAGTGGAGTAAACCTAAAAGTCTACCTGTCCCCACATAGGATTATTGTCTCACATCAGCTCTTAATTTCAGAGGTAACCCTGATAAAAACCTTGTAAGAAAGTCAGAGTGGATCCTCTGTGCAAAAAGAACTTTGTCTGTGGCCTGACGCTGCAAAGGTCAGATGGTGCTCTCCAGAAATCTGCTCTAGTGCTTGTTTCCCTCACTTGGTCACTAACGTTGCAAGCAGGGAATCAGTATTTGAGCTGATATGGAAGAAAAGCCCACCATCTAAAAGCTTAGAGAGACTCTTAAGGACCTGCCACAGGAGCAACAGAATGCAGCTATCACTACCTCTGATGGTGAAGCTGGGAAAGTTGAAGTAAAGTGATGAGAAGTACCAAGAGTTTATTTTGGGGAATTATATGTAACCTTTAAAGTTTAGTCTATTAGTCAGTAGATTTACAGCTTATGTGCAAATTAGAGGATTTTATTCTGCATTCAGATGTGGTGCCTGTCCTTTCATCAGGAACAGTCCCTTAGCAGAGTTTTCATTAACATCAATCAATGAGAATTTTATATTAGTATTTTAAATTTGGAAAAAAATTATTTATATTATTTATGTTTTAATTTTTTATATTATTTTTAAAATATAATGAAAAGTGCTATTTGAATGAACAGTTTTACCCTTTTAGAGTAAGTCCATAAAACTCTGAGTTGGTGTTTGTGAAAATGCTGAGGAAACAGGATTAAAATAAGATTTTTATTTATTTATTTAAATCATGGAATGTATCTGTGCTAATCCTTTTTGCAGTATTACTCTGCAGCGGTGCAAACGAGCCGGGGAAGTCTGTGATACTGCCTTTCACCATAACGCTCTGTTAAATTTCATTTTTGGTTTTGCCAGATCTGGGCTGACTGTCCTGACTCATCAAAGGGGAGAGCCAATACTGACAGTCCTCACTGCTGGTGATGCTGAAGTCAAGCGCACAACAAGCAATCCTCGTAAGGAGAAAAAGTGTTTTGCATTCCTCTTTCATTTCCTCGGTGCTGTACAGCCCTTTCGTGGGAAGGGAGCATCCCGGGATGGAGCACCTGGCAGCAAAGCAAGGTGTTCATGTCGGTAATGCAGGAACGCTGCCGCGGCGGCTCGGGGCAGGCGCAGGGGAGAGCTGTGGATCCGCAGGCTGGAGGCTGCCATGGGCTGTGCTCCTCGGGATGCGGCTGTGACAGTGCAGGGGGACCGGGACAGAGCACTGCCGCACTGCTCCTCTGCACGGACCCAGCCCCTGTCCCGGGGCAGAGCAGCTCCCTGGCCCAGGCTGGCCGCCCTCCTGGCCTCTGAATGCTCCAATGCCAGTGTGAAGCCACTGCTTGCTCGCTGCTCCCGGGAGACTCCTCTGTGCCTGCAGAGGATGCAGCGCCTGACAAGGTCCAGCCCAGCCTCTGAACGCCTGTGTTGGAGGGCCAGGTGTGCGCTTGCCAGTGCTACACAGACCTGATGTTCCCTCTGTGGCAAAGGATTTCTGAGAAGAAGTATTTGTGGAGAAAAATTTCCCCTCCCCTTTCATCTTCCAGTAAGAAAGAATTTATGGTGGGAGTGCAGAGCCCGTGCCCCAGGGCTCCTCTTCTCCTCTGGCTTGTGGTGTGTCCAGCCCCAGCCTGGGTGTGTAGGGCAGGGTCTCCAGGCTCTGCCAGACCCCCTGAAAGCTGCCCTGCATCCAATATGGGACTGCCCGCACCTCTGTTTCCCTCTTCATTCACAACAATTTTCCAAAATCACAGAGTTTGGAAGTTAAGAAGCAGAACTCGTCGTTGCTGGTGCTGCAGACAGCCGAGGAATATAAAGTTACGCATGTGCTTTTCAAACTGATGTAACTTCACCAAGCAGAATTCCTCAGCTATGTAAGTGAATCCTCCTGCACCCTGTGATGCTCTGGGCTGCTGGATCAGTGTGTGAGCACCGTGCCTGTGTGCAGGCAGGCTCTGTGCAGCCTGTGATGCTCTGGGCTGCTGGATCAGTGTGTGAGCACCGTGCCTGTGTGCAGGCAGGCTCTGTGCAGCCTGTGATGCTCTGGGCTGCTGGATCAGTGTGTGAGCACCGTGCCTGTGTGCAGGCAGGCTCTGTGCAGCCTGTGATGCTCTGGGCTGCTGGATCAGTGTGTGAGCACCGTGCCTGTGTGCAGGCAGGCTCTGTGCAGCC